>CM029626.1:28984671-29584671 GCA_017311315.1 Dendrocalamus latiflorus
TAGGTAAACCAAAACCCTAGTTTTTGCTCTGATACCATGTTATGAATAGCGCATGTATTCATATGAGGCCAATGGGCCGGTATATATACACAAAGTACATGTGGTAAATATGCAAAGAACCCCTCATAACAATGGGGAATAACAAACTATACATATATCTCTAACACTTGCAACCTGAATTTACCGCTGGGTGTCTGCTTGCTTGATTCGGTTGGTTCTTGTTTGCAGTTCGGGGATTCGTGCTCGTCGGCACGCGACTGCGGGGCGGGTCTATACTGCGGCAATTGCGCGGCCGCCGGCAGGACGCGGCCATCCTGCATCAGGGACCTGGCCATCCAGCCCACCTCCATTGTAATCCTTTGCATCACCTCTTTGTTGTCTTTCTCAGTAGCTACTCTTGTGAAATTGCTCATCTCTCTTGTTCTTGATCCATGGTGGTATGTTTGTTTAGGTGAAGGGGCTGCCCTTCAACAGGTACACATGGCTGGTGACCCATAATTCCTTCTCCATTGTCGGCGAGCCGTCCCACACCGGGGTCGAGAGGGTGACATTCTATAACCAGGAGGACACTGTCACCAACCAATTGAGGGTAACTTTTGGATCTATGAGCCAATTCTTGGGTTATATGTTCCGGAATTTATGGGACGAGTGTTTTAGTTGATTTTTTGTTTTATGTGGGGTGTTTGCAGAATGGAGTGAGGGGATTGATGCTGGATATGTATGACTTCAACGATGATGTCTGGCTCTGCCACTCCCTGCAAGGGCAATGCTACAACTTCACCGCTTTTGTAAGTTCTATTCTTTGCGAATAGCTGCTATTTGCCATGTCATTTTTAGTTAGGACATCTCAAATGCAATTTAGTGTAGTATTCTGGTAACCCTATGTTATAGTTATGAATTCATGAACACAAACACCTGTGTTTCTTTGTTATTCTTATAATTCTACTGTGTTCAGAACCAAATTTTCGATACGAACATCTCCTTGCGGTAATCAGTTGGGATGAATGAATATAGGAAATGGAAGTCATATTTGTTCCTGAAATTAATCGTGAACTTAGTGAGTAGTTCCACAAGGCTCAATAACTGAAATGTTCAAATGAAATATGATGCTAGGAACCAGCAATCGACACATTGAAAGAGGTGGAAGCATTTCTATCTGAAAATCCCACAGAGGTTGTGACAATATTCATTGAAGATTATGTCCATTCACCAATGGGATTGAGCAAGGTGTTCACTGCTGCTGACTTGATGAAGTATTGGTACCCCATCTCGGAAATGCCAACTAATGGCAAGGACTGGCCAAGCGTCACAGATATGGTTGCAAAGAACCGCAGGTTGCTGGTGTTTACTTCTGATGCTTCAAAGGAGGCTAGCGAAGGAATAGCTTACCAATGGGGGCATTTGCTGGAAAATGAGTGTAAGTTTCTGTGCTTTAATAAAATATAAACCAAAGTTCTTCCGATTATTGGTAGTGATAGCTATGTCATGCTGTGAATCTGTGATGTGCGAATCTAAAGCACCTTAAATAAAATTTATGCTACTATATCTTCCTGGTCCAGAGGTGAGATAAGGCAATGACAATACTTTTATATCTTGAAATTTTTATTTAATCTGGATAGTTGCCACACAATGACCAATTTGATGGACCATGAAATTCTTTTTTGGTGATTGATTTACTCCAAATCCTAGTATGAGTCAGACATATTCCAATTTAGAACTAAAACTAGTGGAAGCACTGAGTGATTTTGTTGTCTCCCTCGGGTTTTCGATATTAATATGGCAATCACTGTTTGCTTTTTAGTAATATCATTAAACACTGCTTGCTTGGATAATGTTAACTTTCATTCAAGATGACCATACTATTGTTTTGGCACATACATGTGATTATGTTTCTCAGTTTTCAAGTCATTTTGAACTATTGGGAATTCATTAGGGAGAGTTGTGTCAGGATCTTAGCTAAGTCCAAATAGAAACCTCCAAGCTCTTCAGCTTCTGACAAGTTGACTTGCCAATATTCATTGTCCAAGATCCATACATACCAACGATGTCATTGATACCTAAGTGCCTAAAAGTTTGCCTAATGACTTAGAATGTCATATTATGGTTTGTTAATAACTATCGTACAGCAGACAGAAAAAATGTAAAATCATCTGAAGTTAATGCAGGGCTGTATTTATTAGACTGCTTCACAAGATTGACAATCTAGGATTTTTTTAAAAAAATATATTTGCTTCTTCACCAATAGACAAAAGAAGTGGATGCTATGATAACTGCAACAATATTGAAGGGACATGCACAAAACACGCACTCCTGCATAACACAAAACAGAAAAAAAAATGCTACATGTGAATCATGTAAGAACTCCTAGTTTGATATCAAAAGTAAATAATGTCATGTTTGCTGTCAACAGCACTGCAATATAGTTCAATATCATCTGTCAAAATTGTGATAATGATATGTCCTCAATTTGCTAGTACTAGTAGGAACCCAGTTTTTAATCTGCCATGTATACTTCATCTAGAGTTTTTGTCCTAGAACTAGAAGTGCATTTGTTAACAGATTGTATGTGTTGTGGTATTTCCTGATGAATATAAATGGACTATAATGGTTATGATCAAAGATTCATATCCCCAAGTAGTGTTAAGCATCTAAAAGAATATTTGTAATTTCCTGCCAATTTTAATATTGTAATTTTTCAAAACTTCATCTTTGCTATGAATAAGTACATATAGCAAAACTGAGAGGAATCATCTGCAAAGGTGGCAAGGGCATATTTCCTTCCTCCTAGTATATCGTATTATACAAGTCACATACTTCAATGGAATAGTCTCGAATGACTTGTTAGTTATACTGATTTTAGAGGGGGGGGGGGGGTGATTTTCCTAATTTCAAGCACGCAACTTTTGGATAAGTGCCCAACATTTCTTTCAAAACATGTTATTAAGCTACTTTTTGTATTTGAACATTTTAAAGTAACCATGATGTAACCAATTATAATGGAAACATGAGAAGACTGAACCATGTACCGTGTATAGTCTTCATTTACAAATATACCACATTTGGATTAAATTTGAAAAAAAAAGATTTAATTGTCCTTTGAAGTTTCTGGATAGCCATTTTTGTAGTTTAAAGACACTTGTGGTTAATTTCTAACACTAACTTTGGATGCAACTGACTAATTATGACAGATAAAGAGGGTGAAACTGTAAAAATACCTATTCTACTAGAGTTCTTATAATTTCTGTAGCTTTATTAAATGCTAAAAATACCTACTCTACTAGAGTTCTTATAATTTCTGTAACTTTAGTAAATGCACCTAGTACCAAGTGTGTTATTTTCCTTTTTGCCCTCTTCATCAGAAAACATGGGTCAAAATTGCAATTAAAGTGGTAAACATGTAGTGCAGACAAATAATACAAAGTGCATTATGTCTTAATCAAATGAAACTACAAAAAAATAGCTTTGTACAAAATTAAAGCACAAAGTATTTCTGATGTAATTTGTTCGAAAACAGTTACAGAATTATTATAACTTAACAAAAATGATTGCTTGGTTGCACCTGCATACCTCCGCATTGGTATTTGACACTAACACCAGTATCAAGGTGTGTTTGCGCAACCTAGTTCCTAATTAAGAGACTGCAGCACGTGTCAAATTGGAAATTAGAACTAATTATCCTCGAGAGTATACTAGTATTGTTGTGTCAGACATCTAGGGATTTTTCTTGTGAACAAATTGTGGTAGAGAGTGTGGGACTGAAGGTAAGGATTAAATTTCATGAAGTGCCTATATGCACTTGATTTAATTTAGGAAATTATTAGCATGCCGTTTCATAACAACAGCTTTGACCGGTTTTGCCCAGGGCATGCATAGTTTTCAATCCATGGAGAGTGAGTCCCTTCTAAATATATAAAGCAACCCATGTGCTAGTTACACCTCCAAAGAAGCAATCACCAATACCGGTGTATTATCTGGTAGTAATTTTCCTAGTAGAGTAGCATATCTTGATATGCATTATCTCACCAGTATTTGCAGTTTAAAACATTGCTCCAGACTAATTTTAGCCCGATTGTCGCCTACAAATTGCAGTCTGAACCATGTACTCGAGTAATTATACTGGTAGCTATTACTCTTGCATGTATCTATAATTGACTAGTGTTTGCTAATTTCCACCAAGAACAAATATAAGAGTGCTTACCTTGTATCCAATGTCACATTCCATTTCTGTCTTTCTGATGATCATGGCAGCTGGAGATCCAGGAATTGTGCCTGGCTCTTGTCCAAATAGAAAGGAATCACAGCCACTGAACTCAAGATCTGCATCTCTATTTCTGCAAAATTACTTCCCCACAATTCCTGTGGAGAATGAAGCATGTAAAGAGAATTCTGTTGGACTACCACAGATGGTGCAAGCTTGTTATGTTGCAGCTGGAAATAGAATCCCCAACTTCATAGCTGTGAATTTCTACATGGTAATACAGTAATGCTTCATCCCCACAAATACAAACAAGATGTGTCTGTTTTTCCCGATGGAAATTTCCTTAATATGTCTTGTGCAGCGAAGCGATGGTGGTGGTGTTTTCGATGTTCAAGACAGAATCAATGGCCTCACGCTATGTGGTTGTAACACCATTGCTGCTTGCCAGGTAATTGTAAAGCCAGAAATTTTCTTTCGACAAAAATTATAATGCCAGAATTTGATATGTAAATGATTAGATTAAACGATGGAGCACTTTTTGCCCTTTCCACAAGGAAAATTCTTTGGCTTCAGCAATTATTAGTATCAAGCTTATCAGCATATCTTTCTGGGAAAATTTTAGAGCATTCTCTTTTGGAGCATACAAGATCATCTTTTCCATTTGGATGTCACGAGTCTCATCAAGAAATGTTTGCAGACTGGGGCGCCAATGGGCGCATGCAAGAACATCGGGGCACCTAATCGGACTACGCCCTCTGTAAATGGAAACGTCTATTCAGGAACGATAGAATTCAAGTCATCTGCTTCAAGGACCATCAATACTTCCATCTGGAGTAATTGTGTTGTGTTGCTAATTCTTCTGTTGATTCTTAAGCCGTTTTGATCTTTCAGGCTTTAGTTTTCACTTTTTTGATGGGTTTGTCTTTTTTTTTTCCTTTTTATTTCATACTGGGATTTGTTGGCAGCTTGCTTTTGCCATGGGATGACAGTTAGTAGCTTACTAGTTTTCTAGGGTAGATTTTAGAGGGGAAGTAGATAATGAGGTTACCTCGGTGTGGGTAGAAGAATGAGATGCTAGCAATCTTACTTTGTTCAAGTTCTTGAATGAACTAGCCACGTAGGCGTGGCGCCACGCCACGCCAGCCACCGTGTGGACCGAAGTAAAAGAGACGACAATCTGCAGGGCTTTAATAAAAAAATCGAGGACACATGCGTAATTTAGGAAAAACCGAAGGTCTTTTTCGTAAAAAACCGAGGACCTGTAAGGACCTGTACGTAAGTAAATAAGGACCTATACGTAATTCTGGAAACCCGCGGGGCGCAATCAAAAAATTTTGTAGGAAAAAAACTTGCAGGGGCTTTTTCGAAAAAATCCAGGGACCTCTTCGCGAGAAAAAAGGACCTTTACGTAATTTCCGAAAACCCGGAGGGAATTGCCTCCCCCGGCCGTACGCCAAAACGGGCGACACGCGCCGGCCGGGGGGAGCGCGGGGGGGGACGTGGCTCGGCGCGGGGGGCGGAACCCCCCCGGCTTTACTTCGGTTACGATACGTTCGTATGGGTCGGTATCAAATGCAAAGTTGTATAAAAATGTAAAACCCTACAAAGTACCGTTAAAAAATTTGGAAGAAATTAAAATAGTGCTGGAAAAGAGTGGCCTAGTTTTTTCTTATTTTTTGAAGTATTGTTGACCAAGTTTACATTCTTCGTCATTCTAGGATAGTTGAAAATGGACAAGTTTGATTTTAGCTTTCAACGTTTTAACACAGTGAGAGAGAGAGAGAGACTCGTTATGTATGCACCATATTGAGTTATGCACCAACCATCATACTTTAACACTCACTGGATTGAATTTACTCGGGCTATATACTAAACATTTTTCTACGCTCTAAACTGAAACGTTTTTTGTTCAAGACGTGGCTCCGCCCCTAGGTGAAGCTAAAAGCTAGCGATATCGATCGGTCGTCTTGTCATCTTGTGGTAGTGGTCACTAGCCTCATAGGCGCGGCGACACGCCGCGCCAGCCACCGTGTGTACCGAAGTAAAAGAGGCGATAATTCGTGAGGAGTTTTTTAAAAAAAATCGAGGGCACGTACATATTTTCGAGAAAGCTAAAGGGGTTTTCGGAAAAAATCGAGGACTTGTAAGGACCTGTACGTAAGTAAATAAGGGCCTATACGTAATTTCGGGAACCTGCGGGGCGCTATCCAAAAAATTTTTTGGGAAAAAAAACTTTGCAGGGACCTTTTCGCGAGGAAAAAGGACCTTTACGTAATTTCCGAAAAACTGGAGGAAAACACCTCCCCTGGCCGTACAGAAATTGCCCCGCCACGCGCCGGCCGGACGCGCGGGCGGGGCGATGTGGCCGAGCCGGGGGCCGGGAATCCCCCCGGCTTTGTTATTTGTATGATATGATGTCTAGGCTCCAGGGGACAATGAAAACCGGCTAAATGTTGCAAGCCATGAAAATCATATTTTAGAAGTTTTCAAAAATTCCAAAATAATTAACTTATGTAGCCGTGGGGATGTTCTTTAGCCATGCAAAAAATCTGGACGAAACTGGACCCCATTTGTAAGATATGGCAAAGACAAATTTTGTATAAATACTAAAAAAAATAAGAATTTATCTTTTTCTCTCTTTCAAATTAAGTTGAGTTTGTGATCAAAGAACATTCCCTCCCTGACATATGGTATTTGTTTTAGAAGTTTTTAGAACTTTAAAGATATATTTTTCGGCTTAAGCTTCTGGCTTTCGGCTTATTTTTCATTATTCACAAAATTCGTCTTTTTCTAAATTTTTGGCTTTTTTGTGCTTTTTTGCCGGTTCTTTTTTTCCGTATTTATTTGTATTATACGTAATAGGCTAACATATTTTTTTATATTTTTTAATTTTTTAAATTTAATTATGCTAAATAAGCTTCTGTCAGCTACAGTGTTTTTTTCAGCCAGCTACAGTACTTTCAGCCGTAAGCCACCAAAAAAACCCAACTGATCACCACCATAGTTTTCACATATTTACAACATTTAGGTGATTTTTACTGTAGCCATAGCCTGCTCTACATCTACTATTCGTTCCGAGGGGTACAAGGCTTGTGTGCATATGTGTATCCCTTACATATGCTAGAAAATTGATTGGAGGCTCAAACAGCCTATGAAGCACGGAAACATGCTGTCCCACGTATGCGTATATAACTTTTGTTTCTCAGGCAAATGAATGCGTGGTGGCATCGGAGCGGCGACGCGCGCTCCAGTCAACGGAGCAAAGCTAAATTCTCTACATCTAGGACTCTCTCCTTGCACCACTCCAGCCCTCAACGAAATGTTTGTACGGATAATATGTTTTTTATTCGAAAATACAGAAATACACCTGCAGAAAAATTTATTACAAAAATAGGCTACAGTTGCCCCCCATTGGGCGACTGGAGCTAATCGCCCAACCAGAAACCGACAGAATTTTTGTCGCTGTACTCTCGGGCGACTACCATCAGTCGCCTTCCTATTGAGCGACTTGAATGCAGTCGCCCAATGGGTGGGCGACTTGCAATGCAGTCGCCCAATAGGCGGGCGAATTTACCTAGTCCCCCGTGATTTTTTAGAGTTTTGTCAATTTTGTAGTTTTAAACTAGGAAAAAATCTGGTGTAGTTGTAATAAAAGTTTATGTTCACTGTATGTTGTAGGTGCATAAAAAATTTTGGGAATTTTTTTTTTAAGAACGATTGACCATACAACGATCGATACATACAGTGGCAAGTGATATTTTGATGTTACTGAGAATTAGTGTACCGAGAGAACCGGTATGTTAATATTGTTAAATGACTTGCTATCTGAATCATTGAATGCGAACAGACGAGATAATAAGCTTATCTGAATAGAAATAAACTTCATAATACAATTGGGAGTAACATGCCGCGTACATTTTTATTACATGCATAACATATAGCATGATATGCGACTAACACACCCAACTGCTCGTACGACCTACTGTGTGAACCAGGGCCACTTTCCCTTCCTTTCCCGCTCGGCGTTGAACTCCTCCGCGGCCTCTTTTGCCTTAGCCGCCATTTCCCTCTTTCTCTCACGCTCCCTCTCGCGAGTCTCCCGTTCCCTACGCGTGCATGCTTCGAGATGAGCTTGCGTCTCGCGTTATATACGCAGGGTGTGCTTGTTCTTGCGGCGTTCCTCCTCCAGCAACTCCTTCTCCCGTGTGACATTCCACTCCTCGAAGTCTTGGGTCCATTGGTCCGCAGGGTGGATCTCAAGATCGATCCATTTGCGGTAGCCACATAGGGGCTCCGGAGACTGTAAATACAGGGGAGAAAATATTAGTGCGTGCTGTGAAGGAGAAAAGGTAGGGGAAAATGGTGCATGTGGTCGTTACCGGCTGCCGATAGGTTGCGGTGTCAAAACGGCGATCGGGGTAGTCACTGGAGTAGTTTGCGCAACCCCAGTAACGCATACCTAGGCTGATGCGGTGCTTAGACTTGAAGAACTTGCACGTGTCCCCGCACCAACAAAGGGGGTTGTCTCCCCCTCAGGAGGGAGTTGCGGCGAACGCTCAGTGGGGACATTCGGTATGGGGTTGTTGCTACGCGACCGCTCATTGCGGGGAGCTGACCCTTTAGCACGCTGGACTTGTTCTACCCGGGCCGCAATAGCCCTTATTTTCTCATCGCGGGCGACAGCTGACCGTGCTAGGTCACGGGTCTCCTCCCATTCCTTCACCATCTTGTCCCATTGCTTCTTTTAGTTTTTTTGTCCATCCCGGTGGGGTGAAGGAAGCGCGGTATAGTATGGGGTTTGGAAGCGCAGTGTGGCCTGCGAAATGGAATACACACCAATTTATAGGGTCCATTTTCTCTCTACTCCAACGTGTAAAACTGGCCTCTTTGGTCATCTCACTAAGCAAAGCTGCCATGTTTTGTCATGTCACTGCGCAAAGCTGGCCTCTTTTGTCATCTCACTGAGCAAAGCTGGCCTCTTTTGTCATCTCACTGAGCAAAGCTGGCCTCTTTTGTCATCTCACTGAGCAAAGCTGCCCTGTGTTGTCATGTCACTGCGCAAAGCTGACCTCTTTTGTCATTTCACTGAGCAAAGCTGGCCTCTTTTGTCATCTCACTGAGCAAAGCTGCCCTGTGTTGTCATGTCACTACGCAAAGCTGGCCTCTTTTGTCATCTCACTGAGCAAAGCTGTCCTGTGTTGTCATGTCACTGCGCAAAGCTGGCCTCTTTGATCATCTCACTGAGCAAAGCTAGCCTCTTTTGTCATCTCACTGAGCAAAGCTGCCCTGTGTTGTCATGTCACTGCGCAAAGCTGGCCTCTTTGGTCATCTCAGCAATACTCCATCCTCAGCAGTTCTAAATCGAACCCTCTAAATCGACCGAAGAAGTATCTTCTCCGTCGTGCTAGTATATACTATGACGGACGCCGAGGGGCCAGTCGGAGCGGGATCACCCAAAGAAGACCTTCCCTTGCAAAGGAGGGAGGACTTCGGCCCTAACTGCCGCTTGATACCCAGGAGGCGTGCTCAACCAGTTTGGCCAAAATGTAGACACAATGAGTACGCGGTTGTTCAGGTCATCGAAGGGCATTTCGATGGCGGGCGACGTTTCTTTCGATGCCCACACTCCAGGGTACAAATGGTACATGAAATTTAGCACAACACCAACTACATTACAGAAAAGGGATGTAACATGCAAGTTTTACAAATGGTACATGAAATTTAGCTGTAGTCTCAAACAACTACTGATCAGGACATGCATTGCATCGTCTAGCTGTGTGCCCCTCCTGACCGCATCGCCCACAACGTGCACCAGATGTTCCAGCCTGAGATTCATCCATGTCATTTCTAATACGCCGGCTCTGTCGCCGACCCTTCCCACCATTTAGCAAATTAACATCTAGAACCCAGGTCCTACCTGCAATGTCCAAGGTGGCAAAGTTTCCAACCACCATGAACCCCCGGAGCTCGCCACACCAAGCCTACAGTATCCTCTCCTTAAAGAAGTACTCCGACATGAAGTTCGAAGGATCCATGCCCACGGTCCCGCATGCAGCGAGGACATGAGAGCATGGCTTGTGTAACAGGGTTAGCTTGTTGCACGTACAACTAGGTTCATTTGCATGATCTCCAAGGCATACCTCGTGGGTAACAAAGGAACGATACGTCCCAAATCCAGCTCTATCACGGAGTATGACTTCGAAACGATGCTCCCTATTGTCCATGACTTGCACTGTGTGCAATTAACCCTTTTGTGACTTCTCCTCCATGTACGCCGTCATTTTGGACGAATACAGGGCTCAGGGATTGGCCGCATGAAGTGCGGCACTCGCGTGCCTCTCCCTGAAGTAGCGGATTGTGCTGTGAAGAACACCTTCCACGATGGTGACAAGCGGCTGAGAACGGAGGCCCCTGAGAACCCAATTGTACACCTCCGTAAGGTTAGTTGTCATTATGCCGAACCTTGCGTCATCCGTGTCGTGCAACAGCGACCACTTCTCCAATGGTTCTCTCTCGATCCACTGCGAGAAGCACTTGATGTTTCGTGAGCTCCTCCTTCTTGGACCACTTGGGTTAGGCTCATCGATTGCTGGCAAGCAAACCGGTTGTGCCGCCCCAGGAGTGACCGGCCCCGTGCTCCTCTCTTGGACGTTCTTCCTAGTGTGCTCATCCAACAATCCCCACAAAGCATCAAATTTCCTCTGCTGGTTCTGCCTAGCCAGCCTCTTGAATAGCTTCATTAAAGATTGTTTCGGGAATTGCTTGAAAAAGTTTGCCCCTAAGTGACGACTGTACCACCGGTTCCTCATGTCCAGCCAAGAAAAGGGCTCCTCGGGGTCTTTTTGTAGTTTTCTTATAGCCTTTATAATACCGGCATGGCGATCATGGATTACGCACACACCAGGACGAGTGCCTACAACTCCAACCCTGACATGTCTTAGAAACCACAGCCAGCTCTCATAATTCTCACTTTCGACAAATGCAATGGCAAGCGGCAATATTTGATTGTTACCGTCAACGCCTATGACTGTCAGGATCTGCCCCTTGTATTTGCCTGTCAAGAAGGTCCCGTCAATTGAGATCACTAGCAGCATGTGCCTAAATGCTTCGATGCTAGCACCAAATGCAAAAAAATGCCCTCTGCAACATTGCATATCCTGGTGGACTTATGGACGGCTTCTCGTGCAGGGTGATGTACGTGCTTGGGTTCCTTTCCTGCAAGACCTTAAGCATACGAGGAAGGTTGTCATATGCCGCCTCGAAAGTCCCAAAACGTTTTTCCAGCGCCTTTTGCTTGGCACGTCACGCCTTCGCGTAGCTAATCTTATACTTGAATTTATTCTCGATAGCTACCACAATATGTGTGGCCTGCATGTCTTTCTTCTCCACTATCTCCCCATACATCAAATTGGCTATAAATCCGGACGTCAAGTTATGATGCCTCGCCAATACAGTGTTTAGAATGCAGAAGTGCGGCTCCACCTTGGACACAATCCAGTGAGTCTCATACTTCGGTCTACGTGCGTGCACCCTCCAAGGACAACCAACCTGCTCGCACTTCACAGTGTACTGCTCCTGGCTTGATTTGACGACGCGAAATGTCTGTTGCATTGAAAGAGCCCACAGCTTGATGGCATCCTACAGCGATTCCTTGTCAGCAAACATAGCATGTGTAACATCCCAAATTTGGCTTTCTGGAAAAATTTAACTTCAAATTAATTATTTTAAAGTAATTGGATTTTATTTGGCTTTTATTTGATTTTCTGGATTTTTTGGAATTTAAAACATATTTTTAGAAGTTAAAAAGTAATTTAAAATATGAAAATTAAATACCAACAGTAGTTGGAAATAATTCTATTAAGTCCAAAATATCTCCAGGAGCTTCTGTGAATTTTTCTGGAATTTTTGGAGGTATTTTCCTATTTTTCTGAGGCCTAAATAATTTCCTAGCCTTTTGTGAAATTAAAAATCAAATTCTAAAAACTAAAATCCAACTCCCTCTCCCTCCAGCCGACGCGTGGACGGCCCAGATTCGCCCACGTCGCCGCCTGGCCCATCCAGACCGCACCTCCCCTCTCTCTCGCTGCCTCGCGGGCCCAGCCCGTCAGCCACCCCGCCTTCCTCTCCCCTCGGGCCGACACCTGGCCGGCCCGATGCGCGCCGCGTCGCCCGTGCGGGCCATCCAGCCGACCACTCCCCTCTTCTCTCTGACCTGCGGGCCCCGCCCGTCAGTCGCCCGCGCCTCGCTCCCGCTGCCACCCGGGCCCCGCCTGTCAGGCCGTCGTCTTCCCCGCGGAGCGCCGCCTTCCTTCTTTCTTCCCCCTTTCCTTCTTTGCGCCGGCGACCAAATCCGAGCCGCTCCCCCGCTTTCCTTCCCTGGCCCTCCGGTTTTGGAAACCGCCGCGACCGAATCCCCTCTTCCCCGCTCCTCTCTTTCCTTCCGCGCCCTCTCTTTCCTTCCCTCCCCGCTTCATTCCATTTTCCGGCCGCCATCTCCGGCGAGGAATTGTCGCGCCCCTGCTACCCCTCCGCTCCTATAAATACCCCCTAACCTCCGCCTCCCTCCGCACCACCACCCACTGCCCTCCTCTCTCTCTCCCGAGCTCCACAGCACCCCAGCACCGTGCCACCCCTCTCCCCGAGTTCCGCTGCTCTCCGGCGAGCCTTCCCCGCCGCCTCGGACCTTCCCGGAGCCCGCCACCGCCACCTCGAGCACCCCCGTGCCCGTGCGAAGCTCCTCGACACTTTGGCCGCCCCTCTCTGTCACCGGAGCACCGTCGCACAGGAGGACCAGTGCTGCGCCACTGCTCCTCCTCGTCGCCGGCCGTCCCCGCTCGTCGCCGGACCCCGCTGCCAGAACCGCCTCCGCGCCAAGACCCCATTTCAGACCTCACCCGAACCCCTTCGCCACTCCCTCGCCGCCGGCACCGTCGTCTCCGGCCACCTCTGCCCGGCCCCTCCAGCAGGTACCCCTCAAAGGGATTACCTACCCTATATGGGTAGGCAAAGCCTCCCCGCCCGACTGGCTAGCACCGTTACTCCCTTCTCCCCCCGGTTCCCTCGGCGCGCGCTCGAGCCCCCGGCTCCGCACGCTGAGGTTGAGCCTTTTCTTCATTTTTCCGCGCTGACAGATGGGTCCCACCCGTCAGCGGCCGCCAGTCTGCGCTGGTCGCTGCCATCTGGGCCCCACTCGTCTGCGCTCCTCCCTGTCATCTGGGCCCAGAGCCCAGAGGGGTCCCACCTGTTAGAGGTAGGGCCAGAGGGCTCGCTGTCCAGTGGGTCCCACCTGTCATAGACTCAGAATAAAAGCAATAAAATAAAAGATTAAAAATTAAATCCTGCCAGTGGGCCCCACCTGTCAGAAATTTGGGAATTTCTGGATTTATTAAATCTGAGATTTTCAAATGAGCATAACTTTCTCATTCTAACTCCAATAGAGCCATTCAAATTTCTAAATTCTTCTAAAATCATAATCTATCCAAATATGGCCTCTATTTGAGTTTTTGAGTTTATTTGAATTTTTGTTTGTATTTATTTGTTTTGTTGCTCTGTCTTTTCTCGCGTAGAATCCAACGTTGTTGAAGACCTCTCCACTCCGCAGCAGGAAGACCTCGAGAGCGTGCAAGAAGGCAAGTCTCCTTTGATCATCTTGAACCTATGATTTTGAAATGTTTTAATTATTTTAAATTATGTGCATTGCTATTTATATAAAATATTAGTTCAAATCTTAAGGCATTAGTTATATCCAACCTTGTTATGCCCTCACTTGAATTTGAATGCCATGTACCTCTGTAACCCTAGAAATTCCTTTGTCTCAATAATGAGAGTATCATAATTATTTGTGGATATTAGAATGGTAGTTTAATGCTCAGTCATGCTATGTAATATTCTTGAAATCTTGAAAGTGGGAAATTATGAATTATTGTAATAACTTGTGTTTCTAAAGTTAGTGGTGATTGGAGTTGCCACTGTTCTTTTAAAATAAAATAAAATGTGGAGATTGGTTTAGATTTGGGTGGATGGCTAGTTTGGGTTGGTGCAGGAAGCACGAGATCTTGTAAAGTGTATATTCCACCCTAGTCAATTAAGGACCGACGCTTGTGTTTGTCCAGACTGAGCACTACCGTACAACCCTAAGTCTATATGGGTACGACCTAGCTGATTAACTCATGATAGTCTAGTTTAGGTGCCACCAGTGGAAAGTGGGTGCCAGGGAGTTACTGGTTATTCACAGTGAGGGACAGGGATTTACTGTACTCATATGGCGCAAGAGGGGGCTTCGGATTGGGCAGATTTAATCCTTCTGCGGTGAAACCTCAGCGGGTGGTGTCTAGCTAGTCTAGAGTGAGGTAAAAGTTTTGTGATATTTTATCTGTGTCTCATGCCAAAGGAAGCGTGGTGACTGTTAAGATAATTTATCTCTTGGGGGTAAAGTTGTACAATCTCTGCAGAGTGTAAAACTATTCGAATAGCCATGCCCACGGTCAAGGGCGGGCAAGGAATGCATTCACATGGTAGATTTTTGGTTTTGGTTTTTAAAATCAAAGTTTTGTATTCTGAGATTGGAGGGAACTCTTAGAAGGGAATCCTGGCAGTTGGAGCCAGAGAGGGTGGATGGAACCCGCAGTTTTAAATTTGATCAATTGTAATTGGTTAGCTAGTGTTGGTAGATGGAACCTTCACTAGAAAGTTAATGATAGTTCTGTTAAAACGTTTACTTTATTAAAGTGATGCCTTCGAAAATAATTAGTAGTAATTGAAATTAAAACATTGCTTTGTGTAAAAGAACCATATAGCCTTCCTTTGCCAAGCCTTGCATCTATTGCATTTTTCCCAAGACTTGCGGAGTACTTTATGTACTCACATGCTGCACTCAAAAATAATAATCAGAGGGATACGAAGCCCAAGAAGGAGACTACGACTACTTCGCCGGTGGCTTCGACGAAGGATTCCAGGAGTACTAGGTCGCGCTTCCCCAGTCAACTTCCTGTGGCATATTGATAGGCCTCCATTGAATTTACCTTGCTTTCCGTTGTATTTTGATTGTGTGAGGTCTTGGAACCTCCAATGTAATAATGAGACCTGATGGTCAGTACTCTTTATTATTGTAATAAATCGTGGTTGGTCATGATTCATTTCTGTTTAACTGTGTGCACTAGCTTTGATCTGGGACTAGTGCTGTAATACACAGAGGGTCCGGGTTTGGAAATCCGGGGTCCCGACAGAGATGGTATCAGAGCCAATTTGACTGTAGGACGTGACCTAGATTAGGAAAGGCAAACCATAAGGACTTATGTTTATAAAAAGAGTATATTAAAAATATATAAGCCTCTTTGCTTCTACTCTCTCCTTACTTAGTATCTCGTTCTTGTCCTTCAATTCTCTTGTTAAAACCTTTTACTAATCTTCTCTTTTATTTCAACTTTGTAGATGGCCGGTTCAACCTCCGCTGCCCCGTGGGACTACTACTCGCATGGAGAGGATGCTGGAGCATTCGCTAGCCTTCTTCGGCAGCTTATGCAATGCCTGGAGTACCATCAGCCGCCCATTTTCAGGGGGCGGAAGACACGGATCCTGGATCGAGACTCTTGGTCGATGGAGGTATTCCTGTATGCACGGGATGGGGAATTCAACTCCCACACATACCCCATCAAACATCCCAGGACCCGCTGTTTCGATGCCGTTTCCTCCTCGTAATCATCTCGATCAGCGTCGCATTCGTAGCAGCACCTCCATCGAAGTCCACACATCCAGGAAGAAACGTCGTGCACTAGTATGTCAACTCCAACACGCACGGCAGGGCCTGTAAGAGGTGACGGCTAGGATTTCAGTGGGTGCGTACGAGATCCATCCCTCAGCCCCATGCCTCTCTTAACATAGTCTCTCGGTAGAACCATGCGTTAGAGGTCTAACAAGGTGTGAAGCCTACTTGGACAATTAGTAACAGATCAAAACCAAATTGATGTATTTCAACCCGTTAAATGTGTAACCCTATAGGTTCATGTATATTCGACCATGGCCCAAAAACTCTTTTCTGATCCACAAGTTGGTAGCGGTCCATAGTGATACCCAAGTATCTATAAAGATCACACCAAACGAACTTATACAGTTCTTATGCACCAATCTTTTTGCCTCACGATAATAGATTGAATTCAAGATGAGAAGCGTGCTATCCTTTGATAGTTCGATTCTTCACTCGAATCTGTAATGAATTACTCAGTTGTGATTAACTCATTAACCATATTCGATATAGCCATGCACTTCCACCCTGACTGAGGCATCTTCAACGCACAAACCCATATTCAATGCCCGCGGCACTACCACCAATCCACAACTAAGCCTCCACCCTAGGATAAGGTCTTAGGATCTAGTTGGCCCGCTTATGGCCTTCTGCGATCCTCGTTTACTCTAGATCCACTTTGCAAAATTCTATTAACAAATACCAATTCTCTTAACAATGGAAAGATTTTGGTGAGTTCCTAAACTACCATGATTACATTATTATTATATTTAGTATTACTATGTCTAGATGGTAGAACATAACTAATATCATATCATTCTAACTAGTACTTGTACATGAAATAACAACTTGTAAATAGCATAATGAAATTACTCATAAATAAAAAGCTAAAGGAATGTGGGTTCAATATGATCAAAAATATGTGCGACTTGCCTTGCGGGTCTACGATCTCAACAAGTTCGAACTCTTCGGTGGCTTGGGCTTGAGCTTGGACTTCTCCTTCCTGCTCTGAAGGGACTTCAACGTCGGGAGCTAACATAAAATCAATTAAAACAATTTAGTTCCAAGCCCAAAGGATTGAGGTAGGAATAAAGAAATGAAATGAAGAAAGAAAATTCAAAAAATCCAAATAATAGGGTTTTGGGCTTTTAGGAGGGTCCAAAAGGTGAAATAGGAGTGAGAAATGGGTCAGCGGGCTCGAAACGGTCAAAATGGGTATATATATGTGTTTTTCGGTTTCATGTGAACAGTAACGGGTCGGTTGCTATTCATTACGGGTTTTCACTATTTACTGTGGGTTTTAGTTGCGCTGGATTCGGTACTGTTCATGCGGGTCGGGAGCGGTTAGCAGGTCGAGATGAACAGTAACGCATCATTACTGTTCTTCTTCCTCCTCTCTTCGGCACGCGCGCCAAAACAGAGAAGGTTGGCGATGGCGATTGGTGGAGCTAGGGCAGTTTGCGACGGCTTTGAAGGGTACCTTCGGGTGGTTAAGGCTATGGGGACTCCATTTTGGGGGTCGGCCAGGCCAGAGAAGTCAGCGATCGCCGGCGGCGAGCTTTTCTTCTCCGTGGCCAATTTGAATAGTATGGGGTGAATGGGGTTTTATCGAGCGATCGAGCTAGTGTTTTTGTGTCAGTGGGGCTTGGGCGAGCTAGTGGAAGTGTCAGTTTGGGCTGAGAGGCCGGAGTTGAGCTGACCACGGCGAGGTGGTTCGGCCGTGCGGTGGCTCTTGGTGCCGGGGAAGAGGGGTGGTCGGGAGGCTAGGGTGGTGGTTTGGACATGTTCCTAAGGGTTGAGGAGGCTACAGGTGAGGTTAACTAGAAAATGCTAGACTAGAGAGGCAACATTGAGCTAGGGCTTGCCTTTGGATTTTTTGGTGATTGCCGGCAATAGGGAAGACGATCGAAGCTTTGGGGTGGCTTGACTGGCTCTAGACACTGCTAGCTACGAATGGAAGGGCTCGGTCAAATAAATAGGGCAGTGGAGACGGTTCGGCACAGTGATCCGGCCAAGGCGACGGCGGCACGTGACATGGCCGGGAAGGCTCGAGGAGGTGCGGTGCGGCTGGCAGGGTAGGTCATCATGGCTGCCTCGGGCGTCTCAGAGCGGTGGTCAAAAGGGTCAGTGGTGTCAGGTCGGCCGGGAGAGCTGAGAGAGCAGAGCGGGGCAAAACAGTGGGCGGACAGTGGCGGCCGTGGCCAGCGTGGCCTGACACGATGCAGGGTCATTTATGGGAGGTGTACGGCTGCTGACAAGTGGTGCAGGGCTGGCAGCGGCGGGCAGGCGCGGGAGGGTGCAGGAGCTTGGCGACGAAGAAAGAACCGGGCGGCGGCGATATTTTTCGGACCGTGAACAGTGACGCTGGGCTTCTCCTCCGTTCAAGCAGTGCCAGCAGGGATTAGGGGTGGGGTTGGGTTAAGATTCATGCAGGATAGGCTAGGGATTCAAGAGATCAAAACCAAAACGCAAATTCAAATTCTTTTTGCAAAAATCGGTTTCATTTCAGAAACCATAGTTGAAAATGCATATAAATAACCCACAAAACATGTGGTTGGTATGAATCAAGCCCTGCTGATCAACCAGAGAGACATAGGGCCTCAAGTTAGGCTATCATATAGTTGGTAGTTATAAAGAGGGTTATAACATAAAAGAGAGTGCTACATTGGTATATTTTAAACTAAATGATTCCTCGTATGTTGCTGCGGGATACCTTATGATATAATAATGGTGAAATGAATCGTGTTAAAGAAAAATGGTGTATGTTGTGTGTTCATAAAAGTACTGGTCACAAAGAATAGCAGCAATGCTGATTTTTACAATGAAAAAGATCTATTGAAAGATCACCCACAAATTACATTATGAAATCATCATCCTGCATAAGACCTAAGTGCCTAAGGCTAAACAAAGAATATGTTTCACAAAAATTAAGGGAGAAAAGTGCAAAAACAAGCAATTGGTGGAGGTAACGAAGGAAAGATTGTGACCACATTTCCAAATAAGTGTAGAGGCACACACCTTATGCACACATTATCGACGAATGAAAAACTACAAGAGGAAAAACCATACTAAGCTGATTGCATAGCAAAAATAAACACATTGAAGGAAGATATCGCTATATTCGTGATGTAATAAATAGACTCAAGACTGTTCGTTTAGTTTATTTGCCTAGCATTGATATGGTTGCAGATCCACTGACTAAACTAATTAGTCAGGAATTATTTTCTAAGCATGTTAAAGACATGAGGCTTCAGTTTATTGATTGAAATATTTCAGTCAAGTGGGAGATGTTGGGATTTTTATGTGGCTTTCAATATTTATTATGGTTATTGTCTATTTTACTCAATGTGGAATTATTCATATTATTGATGCAAGTGATAGGGAATATTTTGATGCAGAATTTAACTCGAGGAATTAATACTCGAGGTACCGAGGACGGCTGTGCTGGAATATGGTAGACATATTTATTGAGATCAAGTCTACTGGAATTTGATATGCATGCATTTATTTAACCCGGGCACAGCACAGAGCGGAATAGCTGGGTTTGTTTTGCAGGATCGGCTCTGCAGGCTGTTGACCCACATGATCAGGTTGGAATTGATCTCATAAACAACCTGATCATGGCGCATGACTCACACATGTGTGCTTGGGACTAATATACTTTAGACTCATAAAACTGGCCTATTTGATCGTGGTTAGTGACATGGTTCAGGAGTCTCACGAGATACCGGAAACAGGTGGGTCACTTTATAACACCTGGAAGTAGAGTCTATAAATAGATCCCTACCCTCTAGCCTCATGATGCATTGTAAGCGGCACCACGGAAAAGGCAGAGGAATAGAGGGTAGATCGAAAGTCTCCATGGAATTAATCTAGGGTTTGAGAAAACCCAACAAATCTAGTATAAATAAGATATAAATCACATGCAAATAAGTTTCTGAGAAACCATAAAATATATTTGGAGATTTTTTTTTTACTAAACTACCATACTAATATTGCATAAATGATATGTATCACTCTTTTTTGGCACTCCGTTGCAACGCACGGACACCTTACTAGTTACAATTAATAAGTGGGATCATTTGTATGGATATATAGGATTTCGGAAAGCTGATTTTACTCCTTTTCTGGCCCTTAAGAGACGTAGCACAAAAGGGAAAAAAAAACAATATACCTTGAATGCTCAAGTTCTAGGTACTCTGAAATTCAAATAGCTCGGTAGGCTTTGTCAGCGTTGGCGCTCGGTTGACGATTCCAACTTGCAGCTTGAGTTTTGACCTTTTTCTTCTTTCGAGAACACGCAAAAGACTACGAAAGAACGGTCCTCGTTCGTGCAGCTGAAATCCGTCCAGACCACAAACCGATTTGGGTTCTTTTGTGTAGAAAGTATCCACGCGCGCACATCCAGACGGAGCCGACTGAAAATATCCCTTGGAATGGTTAACGCGAGGAACACGCATGCCCATCCGTAGAAACAGAGGCAAAAGAACAGAGAGGACATGTCGACAGTAACATGTAGCCTCGCGCAAGAGAGAGAGGAAAACGTGGGCAGGGGCGGAGAGAAGGGGGGGCGGGCAGGGGCCTGGCCCCCCCCAATGGTCCACCAGAGTCAGACCCCCATTACGGCATTACCCCAATCCCAATCCACTAATCCAGTCCACAGTCCACGTCCTGACGTCCAGGCCCACCGCCCATGCAAAAAGGAATCGAAGCGTCGGAAGCCGAAGAGTCGACAGCACACCGCGCGGAGACTGCGGAGTAGCGTGCTGGGGCCTGGGTGCTGCGAGTCTGCGACTCGTCTCCGGTCTCCCATCTCCTGATCTCCATCTCGGCATCTCCATTCTCCCATCTGACCAAGTGACCATCTCGGCATCTCGCCGTCCCGTACAGAGGCAAGCCGGCGCCCGGCGCAAAGGTGAGCCGTGAGCAGAGGCAGAGCGCAAAGGTGAGTAGTTTATTTATTGATCCCTTTCACTGTTTCACAATCACAGATCACAAATCGCTGTTAATTCTATGATTAATTTCCTTTTAAATTTTTACCTTCAATTTAGGCATTTAGCATTTGATCAAGAATTTAAGATGAAGAGATTAAGAACGATCGATAGTTTTTTTAAGCCAAGATCAAGCTCTGGCAATGGCAACGATGAAAACACTAATGCAATCAATAACAATGATCGGCATATAGAACCGACTGATGAGCAAACTCCCAATCAAGGTACTTTTGCTCCATCCCTAGCCGAACCAGAACCAGCAGGAGTTGTAACTACGGCATTTGAGAGGGATCCGGGCAAGCGTGCTCAAATAAAGAATTTTCCACCTGCAGAACAAGATGAAGCTCTACGGTTTTATATATCCGAGGGTCCGTATCAGCCAATATTGACAGAGTATCCATTTAAGGGTCCTTTAGAGCACCGTCGTCGATTTAATAGTGGTTGGTTCAAAGAGTTTTGGTGGCTTGAGTATTCACCACACACAGATCGTGCATATTGCCTGCCATGTTTTCTCTTTTCAAAAAAACCAGCAGGGAGGAGTGGCTCTGACACATTTACAGTTAAGGGATTTCAAAATTGGAAGAAGGTTAATGATGGAGATAATTGTGCTTTTCTCACTCACATGGGCCGCGATGCTAGTTCAGCTCATAACTATTCAGTTCAGTGTTTTAATAACCTAAAAAATAGTATGGCTCATATTGACAAGGTGATTGTTAAACAAAATGAGAAAATTGTCGCAGATGCAAGACTCAGGCTTACTACTACAATTGATTGCATTAGGTAATAACACTTTCTATGTATGCCATGTTTTCTTTACAAATAAAAATTTATATGCACTCAATATACAATCTAACGATTGTTTATGTTTTTTTATGTTATCAGGTGGTTGACATTTCAAGCATGCCCATTTAGAGGTCATGATGAGTCTCCAGATTCTATCAATCAGGGCAATTTTCTTGAACTGATGAAACTGTTGGCCTCTTATAACAAGGATGTGAAAGCTGTTGTGTTAGAAAATGCACCAAGAAATGCAAAGTATACTTCCCCAGATGTCCAGAAGGAAATTCTAAGCATATATGCTAGAAAAGTGCAGACCGCAGTTAGAGAAGAAATTGGGAATAGCAAGTTTTGTATAATGGTTGATGAAGCTCGGGATGAATCTAAAAAGGAACAGATGGCTATAGTTATTCGTTTTGTCAGCAAAGAAGGACTTATAATGGAGCGTTTCCTTGACCTTATTCATGTAAAAGACACAGCTGCAATGACGCTTAAGGAGTCAATTTGTGCTATTCTAGCAGATAATAACTTGAGTGTGAATGATATTAGAGGTCAAGGCTATGATGGGGCAAGCAACATGAGAGGAGAGTGGAATGGGTTGAAGGCTCTAATTCTTGGTGATTGCCCATATGCATATTACATTCACTGCATGGCCCATCAACTCCAGCTGGCTCTTGTTGCAGCATCACGTGAGGTACATGAGGTGCACAACTTTTTCCAGAATGCTAATTTTATCATAAATGTTGTTAGCGCTTCTACTAAGCGTAACGATGAGTTACTAGCAAAGCAAGCTGCAGATATTGCTCATGAAATTGAACTGGGAGAACTTGATACAGGAAGAGGAGAAAATCAGATGGTGTCTCTACAGAGGCCGGGGGATACTAGATGGAGTTCCCATTATAAGTCAATCCAGAGTTTAAAAAAGATGTTTGGTGCTACAGTTAGTGTTTTGCGTAGCATTGCAAATGACCGTTCTGTTACCAGATATTCTAGAGGGGATGCTGGAGGTGCTCTCCGAATTATTGTCACATTTGATTTTGTGTTTATTCTCCATATGATGGAAAAGATAATGAAGATCACAGATGTGTTGTGCCAAACTCTCCAGAAGAAATCTCTAGATATTGTAAACGCAATTGATTGCGTTTCTAACACAAAATCATTGCTTAGTGACTTGAGAAATGATGGTTGGGAACCACTTCTTGAGGAGGTGAAAGCTTTTTGTGACAAGCACGAGATTGAGATTCCGGATTTAAATCGCAAGTAAGTTATTATCTTACCTTCAGTTTTTTAATATGAGCACAAATACATATTTTTTTATTCTTATGGTACATATCTAACTTGTTTAACTACATGTCGCAATTTGTAGGTATGTGGATGTGACCAAATCTCGGAACAAAAATGATAATACCACCACTCTTCACCATTATAAAATAGATGTGTTTAATGTTGCGGTCGACCAACAGTTGATTGAGTTAGAAGATCGATTCAGTTCTCAAGCAACAGAGCTTCTATCACTTTGTGCCTCACTAGATCCAAGAAAAGATGGCTTTGACATTTCAAAGATAAGTACTCTGGTGGAAAAGTACTATCCCGCTGATTTTTCAAGTCAAGATCAAACTCAATTGGAGTGTCAACTACCACATTTTCAACTTGATGTATGCAACCATCCAGAGCTAAGTACATTACCATCACTTGCTGATCTAACAAAGGGACTAGTGAGATTAGGTAAAAATTCTATTTATCCAATGGTCGATAGATTGCTAAGATTAGTCATAACTCTTCCAGTATCAACAGCGACCACTGAGAGAGTCTTTTCAGCCATGAAACTTGCCAAGACACGTACTAGGACTAAAATGGGAGATGGCTTTTTGCGAAGCTACATGATAGTTTATATTGAAAAGGAATTGGCAGCCAAAATTAGTTCCAATGATATTATCAAATCTTATGATCTAGTTGGTAATCGTCGTGCTAAATTCAAGTTAGTGGAGATGTAACAAATTCAAGTTTGTGGAGATGTAATGAAAGTACCTTTCTTTTGTGTTACTAGACGTATGCTACATTATTTTGCCATATGTGTTATGATTGAATTTATATGACAATATATATGCGTATGTTTAATTATATATGTGTATGTTTAAGTTTGCCGACACACGGCGCCCAGGGCCCATACCGCCCGCGCCTTGACGGGTCGGCCCCCCCTTTGTCTAGATCCTGGCTCCGCCCCTGAACGTGGGTCGCCTAACGTGAACAGGGACGTCGGAAGCAGCGCTGCCGTCGCTAGCCGAGCTCCGCGTCGGCCTCGCAGCTTGTTGTGTAGCGGCGGCAACTAGAGACCATTGCACGGCCGGCAACGATGGATGTGAGCGAAGCCAACGTAGGGCCAGCCTCGTTTCCGCACACACGGCTGTCTCCATCTTGCTCGCCTGTCTGTCTCGTGCATGCGGTTGCTTCTCGGCAAGTCCATTGATCTAGCTCTTGCATTCAAATTACCCATTTTCAAAGCTCAAGTTGTACTCGAGCGCCGGTACTGTATCGACGCTTCTTTCTTTGATCGGACGGCCGTATGTTAATAATGTTTGTTTGCCCTAAGGCTTTGGGTGGGTGGGTGGGTTCTTTTCGGCTACAACTTATAACTTATTGCTGTGGCTCATATCTTTTAGCTCTAGACGTTTGTGCGAACGTATCAAATGTTGATAAGCTGCTTCGAAAAGACCGTTCCGATAAGCTGCTTTGAAAAAGGTGATGAAGAAGCCATTCTATTTGTTCATTCAAAGAAAACTATAAGCTGAAAAGAATAAGCTTTTGTTTGGTTTCCGAAAACATCCACACGGTGCAAGGGTGTTCTTTACAAATATGCGTGTGGGACGGCCAATCTCAACCGCACAAGCCTGATCCGATGAGCAAGGATGGTATTTCCAACAGATTTCATACCATTCACAATCTACGAAAATTATAAACGGATCGACCGACATTGTCTGCCCTTTTACCCAAAAACAACTTACAAACAAGATTTCGTAGATGTTATCTATCTACAACAATTGCCATTCACCCCCACAATTATTTTCATCGGATTAATAGAATAATTATATTTTTAAAAAAATCACCCAATCGTTGGACGACTATAGGATTATCGCTCCACGGTTGGGCAATATAGTCTAGTCACCCAACAGTTGGGTGACTTGACTATGTGTCGTCCAACAGTTGGACGACTAGCCTAAACTATAGAGCAACATATGGTCAAAATTGCAAAAAATAAAAATAAAAAACAGGTATAATACTATCATTCGGAATTAAAAATTGATTACTTTAAAAAAGGCATGACAACACTCAATTTAACTTTTGCACTAGATATGTTTAACATTAAAGCCCGCTCGTTTCGGCTTCACCTTCTGACTTCGGACTTCGAATATACTATTCCTTAATTTTGTCTTTTCTGACTTTTTAGCTTATTTAGGCTTTCTTGCCATTTTCTTTTTTTCCCCGTGTTCCTTTGTGTTGTCCGTAATATGATAATTTGTTTTCTATTTTATTTTTTAAAATTTAATTACGCCAAAAAAAGCTATCAACTGCTGTAGTGCAAAATAAACCAGTTAAAATGAAAAAACCAAAAGTCACAAAAAAAGTCCAACTGAGCACATCCTAAAATGTTTCGTCTATTTTGTGGTACACTGATGGTTGCTTCATAATTCAGTTCATCCAGTAAACATCGAGATAGTTTAGGGTTTGTTCTTTTTGACTTCAACTTATGGATTTTAGCTGTGGCTTATGACTTTTGGGTTGTTCGTGAGAAAAAGTACAGGGTAATAGAAACTCGCGTACGATTTTGGCTAATATAAATGAAGTTACTATAATATGTACTATAATCAATCTGTAAACCATGTTTTGAAAAGACATTTCATTTAAAAGTTGGTTACTAAAAAAAGTCAAAAAGTAACTTTTAGAAACTGAAAAGAACAGATATTTAGCGACCTGCACGAGTACATGTGCAAAAAAGGGACACCGTGTTGACTTGCAAATAATTTTCTCCTATTTCGATTTACGTATACAATTTTGTCGTGGACCAAATCTTTGCTACTGAGGTAGTACTAGTAAATCATTATTCCTATTGCATTTTTATTCATCCAATTGTTATTCCTGTGGTATTCTTCATTATTTTGCCGTATTTTGTCTTTTGCAATATTGTTAGCGTGGAGTTCAATTTTTTTATAAATTGTACTGTACATTTGTTTTGGTCTATTTTGGACGCAATGCCACGTTAGCGGTAGGCTCTTCAAATCCTCCAACACAAGGGGTTTTGAGCCCGGTCTCCAAGCTTGTCTGACAGACTTTTCTTTTGCAACGCTCCTCATCGTTCTTCGGTAGATGACTTTTGACTACAGCTAATGAATAATAATAGCTAACAGAAGTAGTTGGTAGAAGAGACTGATAAATAGTAGTGTATTATGTAAGAAAAACTGTGCAACGAAAGACACTATAACATTTGGACCGTCATGCGACTTACGGAATTGTCCTATAATAAAATACAAAGAACGTTACAATATATGAAAGCGAAAGGTAGTGGCTGATGAATAGTAGCAGCTTATAGAAACTGAGGCGTTCATATTGTCTTCTGTTTCTAGAAGCAGAAACCAATATGAACAGGCCCTTAAACTCGCTGAAATAGACACTATAATGACGATTAACTTTTGGCTTAGGTACTCAACTAAAGAAAAATAAAAAAAATCATTGTATCTCTATAGACAATGCAAAGAAAATGACAAAAAGAAAGAAAAAACTTTGTTAAAAAGCCAATATGTTTAAGGACCTGATTTCGAAGTCATTGAAATAACCTCAAAATTCAAAATTTTGAATTTCTTTTTGGTTTTGTTTGAACGTGTGATTTCCTTCTATTTTTGGCAATCTTCCTTGAGAAATCCACTTTCCTTTCTTGGCCATCCCGCCACTCCCTCCCATTGGCGCCATCCAAGAAGCCATCACCGCCGCCGCCTCCCCGTTCCTCCGTTCCAACTGGCCGCTTGCCGCGCCATGAAGTTGCGGCCACTTCTTCCCATGCGTTCACACCACCGCCACTTGAGTTGTCGCCGTGGCCCCACCTTCCAGTCTCACGCCTCCCCTGTTGACCTCACTCCCCTCCCTCGCCCTGCGAGCCATTTGACTTGCATGCTCTTCTGCCGCAGCTCACCGCTTCTCTCGGCCGACACGCGCGCTCTCACCGTACAAGCTCCCGTCACTTCCCTGCCAACTCCTGCAAAAGCTATATGCCATCTAG
This sequence comes from Dendrocalamus latiflorus, assembly GCA_017311315.1. Classification (NCBI taxonomy): domain Eukaryota; kingdom Viridiplantae; phylum Streptophyta; class Magnoliopsida; order Poales; family Poaceae; genus Dendrocalamus; species Dendrocalamus latiflorus. The sequence goes on from CM029626.1 coordinate 29,011,647, forward strand.
CCTACACGCTCGCTTCCCTGGCAAAGCTCCTACTCTCTCTCTCTTCCATGCGCCAGCGACGCCCAAACCATCCTACTATTCCCACTGCCTCTCCTCGCCCTTATAGATCAATTGTCTTCGCAGAGAGCTCCGCAACACTCCCCACCACTCATCAGAACCACCCAATTGAAACTCCCTCTCACCTCAGCTCCGCCGTCGATCTCCCCTGAGTCCGGTGAGCCCTAAACCCAACTATTTTCCTCTCTCGATTAAAATCCAATTGTATTCTCTAACAGTGTCTCCTTGCATCCTGAACTCGCTGGTGAATTCGCTCGAGCATGAGCATTACTCTAGAGCTCCACCGACGAAAGCCACTGCCGGCCAGAACACCCTCTCTATGGAAAGCTCAAACCAGAGATCCTTAGCCAAACCGCCACTACTTCGATGCTCCTTATTCCTTCTAGATGATTAAATCGATCCCAACCTCGCTGGAGAACCGCCGGAAAACCCTAGCACCGTAGTGAAGCTCGAGATCATCTCTCCTACTGCCAGCCACCACCACTCATATCCACGCCTCCAAAAACCCAAAAATGGAGTCACCGTATCAAGCTGAACCCATCCGTGATATTCTCAGTCGCCAGAGAACCTCTTCGGTGCCGCTCCGTCTGAGCCATCACCTCTCTGTTTCGCGCTAGAGAAGACCGGTCGAAGGTTGAAGAAGGGTCGAGGCGACACCGTGGCCTAACAGTGGCCAGCCACGTGTTGTGGATCGACGGTCGAGCGCGCATGTGCGTTGCAGCCGGGCTGAGTGGTCGTGCGCGTGTTGGGCCGAGGCGGTTGGCCCATTTGGTTGTTTGGGTTTAAAATCGCATGGGCTTGCACTATTCACATAAGGCCGGCCTGCTACTGTTCACTCCTGTAGCCAGCACTGTTCATCCAAAACGACAATTTCAAAAATGCCTTAGCTTTGGCCATTTTGATTCCATGAATCCATTTCTTACCTCCGTTCTGCCAAACCAAATCTCGAAAAAGCCTAAACCCACATTGTTCTAAAATCAATCCACCACCATATGTCCCCTGTTACCGTTCATTCCAAAAACCCATCCAAAATATTCTTTCATTTCAATCGTCTCGATCTCGCCTTGCCTAATTCTAACTCCATTCAGCCAACCCACACACTACCTAAACTCTAACCATCCAAATCCTTTTCCTTTTATGATGAGGGCATCTCAAACACTTATACATCTTTTGCTATTGGTGGTATTGCACATACTGATGAGGACATCCCCATTACATATACATCTTCCATTCCAAGCATGCATGAGAATAACCAAGAACCAGAGGGCCCAATGACGAGGGCAAGAGCCAAGCATTTAAACAAACAGATGCTTTTGTTTCTTAAGGAGTTTCCTTTAATTGATGATGAACTTGGAATACTACCTCATGCTAGTGTTTTATGTATTCTTAGGTATGACTCATGTGAAGACTTGGGAGAGCAAAAGGGAGGAGACCAAGGACTTAAACTACAAGTTTTGGATAAGAATTTCAAGCCAAATTCGGACTTTCCACGTGCTCAACCCAATTCAAACTCGGATTCAACTCAGAATTCAATTCGGATTCGGTTCGGGACAGCCTGACAGGCAGTTACTAAAAAGGCCATAACTTTCACAAACAGAGTCCGATTCAGGTGTTCTTGTACTCGTTGAAAGATAATTTCAAGGGCTACGCAATGGATCTAGTCCCACCTTCAAATTCGTCACGGATAAAAAGTTATGACCAAAACAAGATGACGGGTGAAAAATATAGTTTTCTTTTTGTGAGAGTTCGTATCCAAAACCATATAAGGTTGAGATGTAATTGGTTTGGGGACCATATGGACGTCCCAAGGGGCTATATAAGCCTTGTATTGGCAGCCTTTAGAGGGAGACCAACTTTATGCATAAGATTGAAACATAGCTATTGCTTGTTCTTTCAACACCAGAGTTCATGCGAGGACTTTGAGAGAGAATTAGGCGATCCATTGTTCGTTCTGCAATTCAAGGTCAAGCCGTCGTTCCATTGGGAATTGGGGACTTGGCGTTCGTCGGTTGTGGTCTCGCGACGAACAACTATCCGGTGTGTTTTGGACGTATTTCGAAGAGTTGAGGGTTCGTGCATTGGCGCGAGTGTTCAACTAGCGACATCGTCTACTTCGCATCAACTATCCACGGTTCCTCACCGAGAAGATCGGGACCCATCCCCGTATCATGTGGTATCAGATTCTAGGTTTACTCGGTGAGAATTTTTTTACCCGTAATTAGTATAATGGTTTTTTTTATTTCCTATAGTCCAAAAAAATTGCCCCACAAAAAGAGTTAATTTCCGCTGTCCAAACACCGTTGTGCCTTTCAATCTGTTAGTTTTGGTTTGCTAAATTGAATTTGTGTCCGTCTTAGCATTGTCTAGTTGCTGGTCATATCTTTGTTCCATTAAAAATCCAAACAAAAAAAATCCCCACCCCAAACCCTAATTCCAATTCGGCTGATTTGTCCTTTCTTCTGCAGCCGCCACCAAAAACGCCATAACTTTTGATTCCGAGATTAGTTTGGAGTGAGAACACCGCCATTAGATTCAAAACTTCATTGTCCATCTATCTGTAAAATTTCATGTCATTACAGCAAGGCAGTTAAGAGATATATGTGGTGAAAGTTGACCCAAATTTCTGAATTGAATCTGCAACAGTAGGCACTTGTGAATTTTGTGCGAATTTGTCGGTCGGTTTCCAGAACTTGGCCCCAAAACAAAAGTTGTAGAAAAAACCGTAAGAAAACAGTGAAAAAAAGAATCACTGAAAAAAGGCAACTGACAAAAAGTTACGGCCGAAATACCGACGTGCTGTCCAGTAGACAGAAATCCTCAGTTTTCAAGTTTTGGGTCAACCCTTGTGTTCTTCAATTCCAGATTGCATTCGATTGAATTATCTTGTATTTACCACACCCATACATTGCCACACACTTATTTAGCCTTCTTCCATTCTTGGTTGATCAGCAACATAGGCTAAGTGCTAGATACGAACTATAATACAATTCTGTGCAATTTCTGAAATTAATTGATTGTTTTCTCTTGCTACAAAATACATTACTGTACAAGCTCCACCTACACCCGTTTGTGTAATCCCTTGCTCTTGGTTACGCTCATACATTACCGGCAGGGGCGGAGCCAGGATCTAGACAAAGGGGGGGCCGACCCGTCAAGGCGCGGGCGGTATGGGCCCTGGGCGCCGTGTGTCGGCAAACTTAAACATACACATATATAATTAAACATACGCATATATATTGTCATATAAATTCAATCATAACACATATGGCAAAATAATGTAGCATACGTCTAGTAACACAAAAGAAAGGTACTTTCATTACATCTCCACAAACTTGAATTTGTTACATCTCCACTAACTTGAATTTAGCACGACGATTACCAACTAGATCATAAGATTTGATAATATCATTGGAACTAATTTTGGCTGCCAATTCCTTTTCAATATAAACTATCATGTAGCTTCGCAAAAAGCCATCTCCCATTTTAGTCCTAGTACGTGTCTTGGCAAGTTTCATGGCTGAAAAGACTCTCTCAGTGGTCGCTGTTGATACTGGAAGAGTTATGACTAATCTTAGCAATCTATCGACCATTGGATAAATAGAATTTTTACCTAATCTCACTAGTCCCTTTGTTAGATCAGCAAGTGATGGTAATGTACTTAGCTCTGGATGGTTGCATACATCAAGTTGAAAATGTGGTAGTTGACACTCCAATTGAGTTTGATCTTGACTTGAAAAATCAGCGGGATAGTACTTTTCCACCAGAGTACTTATCTTTGAAATGTCAAAGCCATCTTTTCTTGGATCTAGTGAGGCACAAAGTGATAGAAGCTCTGTTGCTTGAGAACTGAATCGATCTTCTAACTCAATCAACTGTTGGTCGACCGCAACATTAAACACATCTATTTTATAATGGTGAAGAGTGGTGGTATTATCATTTTTGTTCCGAGATTTGGTCACATCCACATACCTACAAATTGCGACATGTAGTTAAACAAGTTAGATATGTACCATAAGAATAAAAAAATATGTATTTGTGCTCATATTAAAAAACTGAAGGTAAGATAATAACTTACTTGCGATTTAAATCCGGAATCTCAATCTCGTGCTTGTCACAAAAAGCTTTCACCTCCTCAAGAAGTGGTTCCCAACCATCATTTCTCAAGTCACTAAGCAATGATTTTGTGTTAGAAACGCAATCAATTGCGTTTACAATATCTAGAGATTTCTTCTGGAGAGTTTGGCACAACACATCTGTGATCTTCATTATCTTTTCCATCATATGGAGAATAAACACAAAATCAAATGTGACAATAATTCGGAGAGCACCTCCAGCATCCCCTCTAGAATATCTGGTAACAGAACGGTCATTTGCAATGCTACGCAAAACACTAACTGTAGCACCAAACATCTTTTTTAAACTCTGGATTGACTTATAATGGGAACTCCATCTAGTATCCCCCGGCCTCTGTAGAGACACCATCTGATTTTCTCCTCTTCCTGTATCAAGTTCTCCCAGTTCAATTTCATGAGCAATATCTGCAGCTTGCTTTGCTAGTAACTCATCGTTACGCTTAGTAGAAGCGCTAACAACATTTATGATAAAATTAGCATTCTGGAAAAAGTTGTGCACCTCATGTACCTCACGTGATGCTGCAACAAGAGCCAGCTGGAGTTGATGGGCCATGCAGTGAATGTAATATGCATATGGGCAATCACCAAGAATTAGAGCCTTCAACCCATTCCACTCTCCTCTCATGTTGCTTGCCCCATCATAGCCTTGACCTCTAATATCATTCACACTCAAGTTATTATCTGCTAGAACAGCACAAATTGACTCCTTAAGCGTCATTGCAGCTGTGTCTTTTACATGAATAAGGTCAAGGAAACGCTCCATTATAAGTCCTTCTTTGCTGACAAAACGAATAACTATAGCCATCTGTTCCTTTTTAGATTCATCCCGAGCTTCATCAACCATTATACAAAACTTGCTATTCCCAATTTCTTCTCTAACTGCGGTCTGCACTTTTCTAGCATATATGCTTAGAATTTCCTTCTGGACATCTGGGGAAGTATACTTTGCATTTCTTGGTGCATTTTCTAACACAACAGCTTTCACATCCTTGTTATAAGAGGCCAACAGTTTCATCAGTTCAAGAAAATTGCCCTGATTGATAGAATCTGGAGACTCATCATGACCTCTAAATGGGCATGCTTGAAATGTCAACCACCTGATAACATAAAAAAACATAAACAATCGTTAGATTGTATATTGAGTGCATATAAATTTTTATTTGTAAAGAAAACATGGCATACATAGAAAGTGTTATTACCTAATGCAATCAATTGTAGTAGTAAGCCTGAGTCTTGCATCTGCGACAATTTTCTCATTTTGTTTAACAATCACCTTGTCAATATGAGCCATACTATTTTTTAGGTTATTAAAACACTGAACTGAATAGTTATGAGCTGAACTAGCATCGCGGCCCATGTGAGTGAGAAAAGCACAATTATCTCCATCATTAACCTTCTTCCAATTTTGAAATCCCTTAACTGTAAATGTGTCAGAGCCACTCCTCCCTGCTGGTTTTTTTGAAAAGAGAAAACATGGCAGGCAATATGCACGATCTGTGTGTGGTGAATACTCAAGCCACCAAAACTCTTTGAACCAACCACTATTAAATCGACGACGGTGCTCTAAAGGACCCTTAAATGGATACTCTGTCAATATTGGCTGATACGGACCCTCGGATATATAAAACCGTAGAGCTTCATCTTGTTCTGCAGGTGGAAAATTCTTTATTTGAGCACGCTTGCCCGGATCCCTCTCAAATGCCGTAGTTACAACTCCTGCTGGTTCTGGTTCGGCTAGGGATGGAGCAAAAGTACCTTGATTGGGAGTTTGCTCATCAGTCGGTTCTATATGCCGATCATTGTTATTGATTGCATTAGTGTTTTCATCGTTGCCATTGCCAGAGCTTGATCTTGGCTTAAAAAAACTATCGATCGTTCTTAATCTCTTCATCTTAAATTCTTGATCAAATGCTAAATGCCTAAATTGAAGGTAAAAATTTAAAAGGAAATTAATCATAGAATTAACAGCGATTTGTGATCTGTGATTGTGAAACAGTGAAAGGGATCAATAAATAAACTACTCACCTTTGCGCTCTGCCTCTGCTCACGGCTCACCTTTGCGCCGGGCGCCGGCTTGCCTCTGTACGGGACGGCGAGATGCCGAGATGGTCACTTGGTCAGATGGGAGAATGGAGATGCCGAGATGGAGATCAGGAGATGGGAGACCGGAGACGAGTCGCAGACTCGCAGCACCCAGGCCCCAGCACGCTACTCCGCAGTCTCCGCGCGGTGTGCTGTCGACTCTTCGGCTTCCGACGCTTCGATTCCTTTTTGCATGGGCGGTGGGCCTGGACGTCAGGACGTGGACTGTGGACTGGATTAGTGGATTGGGATTGGGGTAATGCCGTAATGGGGGGTCTGACTCTGGTGGACCATTGGGGGGGGCCAGGCCCCTGCCCGCCCCCCCTTCTCTCCGCCCCTGATTACCGGGTTGAGGTCGTTCGCTGTCACAATTGTCGATTTGCCATCCTTGATTCATTTTGGAACGGTACGCTTGTCTTGTTTTTAGGACAGTGAGTTGCAAGCATACAGAGAGTTTTTGTTTTACTAACCCGGATATAACCTTGTTTTTGCTTGTGAGTCATTTCCATGATAGGTCACGAGGAGGATCCACCTAATCCGGAGGCGCCGGTTACGTGGACCGAGTACACTCGGTTGCGCGAGATGCTCCAAAAACAACTTCATGATAGTGACAATGGCGTGCGCGATGAACTCGGGGAAGTTCAGGCTAGACTGAACACCCTCGGGGAGGAGGTCACACAATTGCGTACGACCATCAACAATAACTTTCTGGAGCTACGTGCCATGTTCGCACACCACAATCTACGTGGGGGTGTACCAGTTGATGACACAAGTGTGCACGGCCCTCCGGTCGTTCTGCACAATGAGACCGAGGAGGAGCGTGCTATTCGTCTGGATGAAGAGCGACGTCATCGACAGGTGCGTCGCATGGCAGTGCCGCCAAACGTCGAGATGGCAGCTGCGGCACGCCCTACGGCACATGGGCCTGGCCGAGGCAACGGCGGCCAGGGTGGAGGTGCGCCACAAGGTGGCCATGGAGGAGGTGTGCATCGTGCACCTCGTAGCTGGGCTGATGTGGATGAGCACTGGGATGACGATTTCCCCATTGACAACTATGATGATCGACAGCACCACCACCGCAACAACGTGCAGCGTCCTCGCAACGACGACGCCGAGGATTGTGTTGCTAAGCCCAAATTTAATCTTCCTATATTTTCAGGTGGTACAGATGTGGAACAATACCTCACTTGGGAGTTGAAAGTTGATAAGTTATTTCGGATGAACAACTATTCCAATGAGAAGAAGCTGTTGCTTGCGTCCAATGGTTTGGATGATTATGCCACACATTGGTGGGAGCAGTTCATCCGTAAGCGCATGGAGCGCCATGAGTTGCCGATTAACACCTGGGAGCAGATGAAGCAGCATTTGCGGGCACGCTTTGTACCTCGCCACTACAAGCGCTCACTATTTGAGAAGTTGACAGGGTTGCGACAAGGTATGAAATCAATTGATGAATATCATAAAGAAATGGAGACTATCATGATACATGCAGATGTCCGCGAGAATGACGAACAGACCATGGCGAGATTTCTAGCTGGCATGAATCATGCTGTCAAACGCATTGTCAATCACCATCCCTATAATGATATGATTGAGTTGCTGCACCAAGCACGTGAAGCTGAGAGACAAGTGATTGAAGATGCACGGTTCGCTGCCCGGTCACGTTCTTCAGCCAGTCCGGGACAGCCATATAACAACAACCAACCAAACAGGAGCACTTCGGCTGCAAGCAATTCGGCAACGCGCAGTTCAGCAAATAAGAAGCCGGAGAGTACACGACCACCAGTGCGTCGACCTGTGGCGCCCGCTCCTAGTGCGACCTCGTCTATGGGGTCCACAAGCCATTCATGTGACATTATTTGCCACAAGTGCAAGGGTGTTGGCCATTTTCAGAGGGACTGTCCAAATGTCAGAACTATGCTTATCACAGAGGATGGCGGTTATGTTTCAGCTAGTGATGATGAGTCACCTGATGCACAGGCAGTCTTGCACACTGACGACATAGAACAATGTGAGTGCGATCCTGAGTTTCCTAACACTGAGCAGTACTCCATTGTTTGCACGCCCAAGGTGCTTAGTGTGATGCCATCGCCGTCACTCGAACAGCGGTGCAACTTGTTTCAGACTTGGGCAAAGCTTGATAAGGGTAAGGTGTGCAAAGTGATCATTGATGGCGGGAGTTGTCACAATCTGGCTAGCAAGGATATGTGCCATAAGATGGGTTTGAAGTATTTGCCGCGTCCGCGTCCTTATCATGTGCAATGGTTAAGCGACAAAGAGGAAGTGAAGGTGAACTATATGGTGCGTGTGACGTTTTCTATTGGGAAGTACACCGATACTGTGGACTGCGATGTTGTGCCTATGACGGTGTGTCACTTGCTCTTGGGACGGCCATGGCAATATGACCGTTCCGCTGTTCACGATGGGTGTACAAATCGCTACACATTTCGATGGAACAATTTGGATGTCATCTTGAAGCCACTTACACCACAACAGATTGTCAGTTCCTCCATGCAGAAAATTGAGACGCACGTTGAGAGTGCACAAGAGCGAGAGAACCATCGGAGTAGTAACAAGAAACAAGAGGGAGAGAAGAATTTAGTAATGTTAGCCACCAAATCAGAAATGAGAGAATTCAGCGAGGATCCTAATTTGGTGCACGTTGTGCTGCTGTACAAAGACGCATTGCTTTCAACTAATAACATAACTTCTCTTCCTAGTGGTGTTGTTTCTATTTTGCAGGATTTCAGCGACGTCTTTCCAGAGGAGGTACCAGCTGGGCTACCACCAATATGCGGGATAGAACATAAGATTGACTTGATTCCAGGAGCATCGCTGCCGAATCGACCACCGTACCGCACCAATCCCGAGGAGACAAAGGAAATTCAGAAACAAGTACAAGAGCTTCTCTCCAAAGGGTATGCCCGTGAAAGCTTAAGCCCTTGTGATGTTCCTGTTATTTTAGTTCCTAAGAAAGATGGTTCATGGCGTATGTGCGTAGATTGTCGAGCGATCAATAATATCACAATTCGATATCGTCATCCTATACCCCGCTTAGATGATATGCTAGACAAATTGAGTGGTGCTGTTATTTTCTCTAAGATAGATTTGCGCAGTGGTTACTATCAAATTAGAATGCATGAAGGGGATGAGTGGAAAACAGCCTTTAAAACGAAATTTGGGTTGTACGAGTGGTTAGTCATGCTTTTTGGTTTAACTAATGCACCTAGTACATTCATGCGCTTAATGAATCATGTTTTAAGGCATTTTATTGGTAAATTTGTGGTTGTGTACTTTGATGATATTCTGATTTACAGTCGCACTGAATCTGAACACATAGACCATCTTAGACAAGTTCTACACGTTTTGCGTGAGAATAGGTTATTTGGTAACTTAGAGAAGTGCACTTTTTTTGCAAAGATCGTGTCATCTTTTTGGGCTATGTTGTTTCTGCACAGGGAGTTGAAGTAGATGAGTCTAAAATTGAAGCGATTAAAAATTGGCCAACTCTTGTGAACGTCAGTCAGATTAGGAGCTTTCATGGTCTCGCTGGTTTTTATCGGCGTTTTGTGAAGGATTTTAGCACCGTCGCTGCCCCTTTGAATGAACTTACTAAAAAGGGTGTTGAATTTGTGTGGGGGGGGGGGTAGCGCAAGAGAATGCTTTTGCTGAACTTAAGAGACGCTTGACTGAAGCACCGTTACTTGTTTTACCTGATTTCACTAAAATTTTTGAAATTGAGTGTGATGCCAGTGGATTGGGTATTGGCGGTGTTTTAATGCAAGAGGGTAGACCGGTAGCTTATTTTAGTAAGAAACTGAATGGTGCTCAATTGAATTATCCAGTCTATGACAAAGAGCTTTATGCGTTAGTGCGTGCGTTAGAAACTTGGCAACACTATTTATGGCCTAAAGAGTTTATTATTCATTCTGATCATGAGACTTTGAAGTATTTAAAGGGCCAAGCAAACCTGAACCGTAGACATGCCAAATGGGTCGAATTCATTAAGTCGTTTCCTTACATTGTGAAATATAAGAAGGGAAAGGAAAATGTGGTAGCTGATGCTCTTTCTAGGAAAAGTGTGCTTTTAACTCAATTAGGAGTGCACGTTCCTGGTTTAGCGAGTGTGCGTGATTTATATGCTCATGACCATGATTTTGCTGTCCCTTATGCACGTTGCAAAGAGGGAAAAGGCTGGGATAAATTTCACATCCATGATGAGTTTTTGTTTCGCACTAACAAATTATGCGTTCCGAAATCCTCCGTGCGTTTGCTATTGCTGCAGGAATCACATGCAGGTGGATTGATGGGACATTTTGGACGTGAGAAGACATTGTCTATGCTGAGCGATCACTTTTATTGGCCTAAGATGAGGCGAGATGTGGAGAGGCATGTGCAGCGATGCATTACTTGCCACAAAGCGAAATCAAAGTTGCATCCATACGGTTTGTATACCCCTTTACCTGTTCCCAATGCCCCATGGGAGGATATTAGTATGGATTTTATTTTAGGACTACCTAGAACTAAGAGGGGGAGTGATTCTGTTTTTGTCGTTGTGGATCGTTTTTCGAAGATGGCACACTTTATTCCGTGCCACAAGAGCGACAATGCGTCGCATATTGCTGACTTGTTTTTCAGGGAGATCGTGCGGCTACATGGCGTGCCACGTACTATTGTGTCGGATCGCGACGTAAAGTTCATGAGCTACTTCTGGAAGACGCTTTGGGGTAAACTGGGGACGAAGTTGTTATTCAGCACAACTTGTCATCCCCAAACTGATGGTCAAACCGAGGTGGTGAACCGCACACTTTCGATGCTACTTCGGACCATGATCAAGAAGAATATGCGCGAGTGGGAGGATTGTTTGCTGCACGTGGAATTCGTTTATAATCGGGCCGTGCATTCCACTACGCAGATGTGTCCATTTGAGGTAGTTTATGGTTTCAAGCCCTTTACGCCGCTTGATTTGTTGCCGCTTCCTAGTCAACACCATACCCATATGGAGGCGTCCAAGCGAGCTGAATATGTGAAGAAATTGCATCTTAAGACAAAAGAAGCGATAGAGCGCAAGGTCAAGTACTATGCTGAAAAGGTGAACAAGAAAAGGAAGAAGATAGTTTTTCAACCAGGTGATTTGGTTTGGGTACACTACCGGAAGGATCGTTTTCCAGAACGTTGCAAGTCTAAGTTACTACAGTGTGGTGATGGGCCTTTCAAGGTGCTTGCGAAGATCAACGACAATGCCTACAAGATTGAGCTTTCCGGCGATGACTATGGCGTGAGCTCTCCGTTCAATGTCGCTGATTTATCACCTTTCTTTGGTGGTGACGATCCAGCGTCGAGGACGACGCCTTTTCAAGAGGGAGAGGATGATGAGGGCATCCCAAACACTTATACATCTTCTCTTATTGGTGGTCTTGCACATACTGATGAGGACATCCCCATTACATATACATCTTCCATTCCAAGCATGCATGAGAATAATCAAGAACCAGAGGGCCCAATGACGAGGGCAAGAGCCAAACGTTTAAACAAACAGGTGCTTTTGTTTCTTTTAATTGATGATGAACTTGGAATACTACCTCATGCTAGTGTTTTATGTATTATTAGGTATGACTCGTGTGAAAACTTGGGAGAGCAAAAGGGAGGAGACCAAGGACTTAAATTACAAGTTTTGGATAAGAATTTCAAGCCAAATTCGGACTTTCCACGTGCTCAACCCAATTCAAACTCGGATTCAACTCAGAATTCAATTCGGATTCGGTTCGGGACAGCCTGACAGGCAGTTACTAAAAAGGCCATAACTTTCACAAACGGAGTCCGATCCAGGTGTTATTGTACTCGTTGGAAAGATAATTTCAAGGGCTACGCAATGAATTAGTCCCACCTTCAATTTCGTCACGAATAAAAAGTTATGACCAAAATAAGATGACAGGTGAAAAATATAGTTTTCTTTTTGTGAGAGTTCGTATCCAAAACCATATAGGGTTGAGTTGTAATTGGTTTGGGGACCATATGGACGTACCAAGGGGCTATATAAGCCTTGTATTGGCAGCCTTTAGAGGGAGACCAACTTTATGCATAAGATTGAAACATGGCTATTGCGTGTTCTTTCAACACCAGAGTTCATGCGGAGACTTTGAGAGAGAATTAGGCGATCCATTGTTCGTTCTGCAATTCAAGGTCAAGCCGTCGTTCCATTGGGAATTGGGGACTTGGCGTTCGTCGTTTGTGGTCTCACGACGAACAACTATCCGGTGTGTTTTGGGCGTATTCCGAAGAGTTGAGGGTTCATGCATTGGCGCGAGTGTTCAACTAGCGACATCGTCTACTTCGCATCAACTATCCACGGTTCCTCACTGAGAAGATCGGGACCCATCCCCATATCATTTTATGTCTTTTTTGGTTATTTTATCGCTTTTGTTCCCAGCTTGCATTCTACGAAGCAAGAACTTACTTGTTCTCGTTTTCTGCACTAGTGAACGGACCAAGTGAATTGGTCAATAGAAGAGCTGCAAGAGCAATTGAATCTCTATAGGAGTGAAGGAGCGTTGGTATAGAAGTGGTGTAACCATACTGAATTACAGTAGATTCCTCTCAGGACGGGCAGAAGATATCCGACCTAGCCGGTGGATACTTGGATAATGTTGTCGTTGAGCATTGTGAGTTGGATTTAGAGATGGAAAATATTTCGGAGTAGAATGAGGACAAAGCTTGGAGAAAGTAAGAATGACCTTGTATTGAGCAAAGAATATATTGATCGCCCAACCACAAGTTTTGACTCGTCAAACCTAGTCTAGTAGCTACTCAAATTAATTGAATCTCTATAGAAGTGAAGGAGCGTTGGTATAGAAGCGGTGTAACCATACTAAATAACACTAAATTCCTCTCAGGACGGGTAGAAGATATCCGACCTAGCGGGTGGATACCTAGGTCTGAGTTAGAGATCTACTAAGTAGAGCATATATAAAGAGATGAGCAGTGAAACAATCTTGTTTTTTTAACTCAGTCGTGAGAGTTAAGGAATCTTGCGGGTAAAGCTGGGCAACTCTTCGGAGTCATCATAATAGTATTTCAAATACGCCGTGTTTCCGGTAAAAAAAAGCTATGTTCGATGGGTGATTCCAATAGCGAAGTATAAGTCGATTTAGAATTATTTTGGAAATGTTGAAGTCTGAAAATTCAAGTTATTGAACCCCCCTCAAATGCCTTAAAAGGTTATTATTCCTCTTGTGTTTTAAAATGTTTGCAAACAAAATTGCATCACCAAATACTTTAATAAAACATATATATATCCCCATCACTTGAAATCCTGACAAGTAGTGTTTCTCCACGTGACTTACTGAGTACAGTTAGTTGTACTTAGTATTGCTTTATCTTCCCCAACACAAAGATCAGATGAGGAAATGATGCAACAAGACTTCGTCTTAGGGTTACGATCGTACTTAAACGTTCCTGTGAAGTTTTATTCGCTTCTTCTGAGTGTAAGTAAATTTATAGGATCAGACACCTATACTGCTGCTAAAGTTGACCGTTAAGTCTTATTTTAATCAAATTACCCTTTTTAATTATTCGTAAGTACGTATGATACTTTTTTTTATCCGTAACTAAATTTTTAGACTGTTTCGGGACGTCTCTGGCCCTAAAAACTGGTGGTGTTATGGTAATCCTGTAGTAAAGAAGCACGTGCCAGACCGGTGAATCTCTAGACGGAGCTACGGCACGAGCACCACCGGACAAGGGAGGGGGGCGCCACCGCGCGAAGCCGACGTTACCATGGCGGGCGCCGCGCGGGAGCAAAAGTAAAACCAAGAGCGGAGACACGGCACGCTTCCCCACCCGTCGCTATATAAAATCCAACTCCTCCACCCATCCATGGATAGTCTTCTCGTCCTACCATACCCTCTCTCCCCGTTCCAAGTCCGACGCACGCCATGGCGGCCACGCCGATGCTCCTCTCCGCCGACGCCCTCGCTCTCGCCACCGCCCGCTGCTGCTGCCCTTCTCCGCCCGCGCTCGCAATACGCCGGGCCGCGCCCAACCGCCGCTCCGTCCGCGTGTACGCCGCCGCGGCTGCTGCCGCGCCCGCGCCCGCCGCAGGAGGCCTCGTCGGGGTGAGGACACCTAGCCTATCCTAGCTTAGTTTTCCCCCCTTGATTAGTGTTCTTTTCCTCCCGCAAGCTCCCTTTTTAGCTTTTTTCTGGTTCCGTTGCGTTCCTGTACGGATTAAGTAGCTTGGTTTCGTGCTTCCCTAAATTAAGCAGCTTGCTTTTCTACCGTCCGCTCGTTGGTTTAGTCCAGTGTCCAACAACAAGCTGAAATTCAACTCGCAGAAAAGAATTCATTTCAGGGAAATAACTTTTTATTAACTGTCCAGGAATTACTGCTAACACTACCTACTCCTATTTGGGAACCATCTAACAACAGTGATGTTGATTCTGAATCATTTTGTTTAGTTACATATTCCGAGCGACTTCACGGTGACACGATGCTTGCTCGTTCCACAAATCCCTATCTTCTTATCCCCGACCAACGACAAATCCTATTCGAGATGTCTGACAAGTGGCGCGTGCTTTCTGTACAAGATGATGATGGATTAACTCTTATGCGCAAGCATCTGTACGGGAATGAAATGTTTCCAAAAAAAAGTACACCGGTTTCTTGAAATTTTTTAAGGAGCTTGGCTAAGAATTCAAATTCCTGTCAATGAAATACCTTGTTTAGAAGTCACAAATATGTTGATCCCCCAACTCTTTCTTGAGGAAACATTACCCAATTGTTGTGCACAGTGCTTTCTTTGGTATTGAATAATGTGTTGTTGAGTGCCAAATAATTTCTGATGAGATCTACATCCTGGTTGTTCAGCATAACAATGGAGTGTACACAGTTGGTGACTTTATGACAAAAAGGGAAAATCTCCTTGTCGTTAAACCGACAACCTCGGTTGATGAAGGTGCCTTCCTTACTAGTCTACTCCCCTCTCTGCTTACATACTGATGATGCTCCAAATTGCTAACTTATTCTGCTTACTGTGCAGCTCTCGAGATGCTGGTACAGCATAGGATCTCTGGTTTCCCTGTTGTTGATGACAACTGGAAATTGGTTAGTTTTGTCAAAATTTTATGCAATTATTTTGTTTTCCTTTTGGTAATATTCAGAACAAGTTTGAACACAAAGTTTGGCTGAACGCTTCTAAGTTTATTTCTTTAGATATTCCTTGCTAAAATGGTTGTTTCAGTAACATGACGGGAGAATTTTCTTACTACACATACTTCTTTAAAACTTTGATCAGATCAATATTTCTTAGATGTATACACGTTAAATTTGAACTTGTTTTGTAATTCTACATCAAGGGTTTAGAAAGCAAACTTGTTTTGTAATTCTACATCAAGGGTTTAGAAAGCTTTGTATGTTCATATTCAAGGCGTGGTGCCACTTCACAAAATGGTTCCCTTGTCACATGACTGAACATGTTGTAGGCCTTTTGGTGTTATGTATCCTGTTATGCCTTAGGAAACATTAAATTGCAATGATAGTTGAATTGTGTCAACTTTATCATGCTTTCTTATTGACTTCTATTTGTTGGCTTGGATTACACCTTCATTCTTGCGTGTGATCACAATACTCATCTACAATGCAATTTTATTTCCACCACCAGGTTGGCGTTGTCTCAGATTACGATCTATTAGCATTGGACTCAATGTCAGGTATTCCTTCTTGGAACTTTGAATCACTTGCATACAAAGAACTCATATTACAAGATTTGTTCTGAACTGCAAAAAACAAGTATTATTCGTTAATTCGTCAATGCAGTACCATCCCGTGAAGTTGTCAGGATCTCGATACATAGGATCTTAATTAGAAATAACCATACAAAATAACGACTGAGACCTTATGATCTTTTGACTCATGGGTTTCAAGGTAAGATCCTAGAATTGTGATCCTATCTACAACAGAATGATTCTACCTAGGAACCCAATACAAACAACCTTCGTCATAGTATATTTTTTGTAGCACTCTAAGATGTACAGATAAAACTCGAGGTCTTTTCCATTACTTTTCTCATATCCTATCGAGTAGTTTTATAATGTTGTATGATCCATAGTATCTGGTACTATTATATTGGCAGTATTTTGAATATATTCTCATGCTTCAGGAAGTGGACTGGCTGATACAAATACAAGTATGTTTCCTGAGGTGGATAGCACATGGAAGGTATCTTCTGTAAAACCCGGAGTGGTGATTGAATTGTTTTTATTGCCTAGTTATGTATCTGTTTTTGAGCTATATGTTTAGTTTTTTTTTTACTGCCAAGTATTGGGATGGAATGCTCTGGTTTGCAAGTCAAGCATATTTCTATGATGCGAATTTTTCATCTTTCTATGTTGAGAAACAGCAATCCACCTTAATATAAAATGTTACATCCGCATAGCACCTTCACATTTTACGGAATTAAAAACCGTTTGGTGATAGCAATGTAATCTTGGTGACTGAACAATACATTATACTGTACCTGGTGTACCAGCTGATGTAATCGGCCATGTGCTGTTGACCAAATTGTCACTGGTTTTTTTCCTATCAGGCATGCAGTCACCTAAACTTTGGGTTATGTACCATATAGTGACTGCATAGCTAGTAACGGTAATACCATCCAATTAATAGTATATCCTATTACTGATTTTGAAAACCTTGGTGTTGTTGAGCACTTTAGTCTGAACCACAACTTTTGTACTTCAGTTCAGTAATATATTTTTGTAGCAGGTAAAATGAGGATATCATGTTCCATTGCTTATAATGTCAGACTATTTTATCTATTTTGCTTTTACTGTGTTTTTTATGAATTATTTATATAGTTCAGTTTGGTAACTTATAGACTCCTTCGGTCCTTCCTAACCACTGGTCTGCAGACATTTCGCGAGATACAGAGACTCCTGAGCAAAACCAATGGCAAAGTCATCGGTGATGTGATGACTCCTGCACCTCTTGTGGTGCGTGAAACTACTAACCTCGACGGTGCTGCAAGGTATGTTTAGCCAATCCGTGTGACTTCCCAGGGCTATGTCTACGAATTTATTATCACTCAGCAGGAATGGTGATATTTTGTTTCACAGGTTGCTACTTGAAACCAAATATCACAGACTGCCTGTAGTTGATAGCATGGGTAAATTGGTGAGTGGATCTGTCTTTCCTTCCTTCTTTTCTGTTTCGTTTCTTTAGCTAGTTGCCTTGAACGAAATTTCTATTCTGAAGGTTGGGATGATAACAAGGGGGAACGTCGTCAGGGCTGCCCTCAAAATAAAGAAGAATGCTGAAGAAGGTGCGTGAATTGGATAGTGTAGATTATTCTTTATAAGGCCACCACTTGGGGGTTGGACCTGCAGCCATTTGGCAATTCAACTCATTGAAACATTGATTGGTGAACTGAACTTCATCGCCGTTCTATACACTGCGAGTGCAGCGGCAGATTCTCCCTGGAGCGTAGATGGATAATGTTGTTTACAGCGTAATATAAGTAGTGTCATGTTGCAGAGAGTTGGAATATAGTGTCGCATGGGGACAATTACAATTCATTTGAGGTCAGCATATATACTTGGTTGCCTTTCCATCTTAAAATAGGTAGCAGTAGCACACCTGCTGAAGGCTGGTATTCTTTTTTCTCAATGATTGTACACGTGAGCATTTTACATTGATTAATATAGTGAAATTAGTGCTTGTGATATGACCTCTGGGTTGAGGTCAAAATATTTTTCCATTGTATTATGATTTCATCCTGCCTTTGTTCGGAAAATCCCCTCAGTGGTTAGAGGTCTGAGTAGCACCCCTCAGGTCCTGAGTTCGATTCCCAACAGAGGCGAATTTCAGGTCTGGGGGTAAAAAAAATCCCCTCGCCTGCTACCACACCAAAGCATGGGTCAAGGCCCGGCCTGGAATCTCACCCAGGCAACGGTGCCCTCTTGTAAGGGTGGAGCAGGGGTTCGGGGGTTTTCTCGATCTGCGTGAGAGGATCTTCTCTTACAGCTGATGCCCGGGGGCGTCTAACCCCCGCAGGTTGAGTTTTTTTTGTTCGGAAAATGCTTCATCGTACAATCAAGCAGGCTGTAACAAATAAATATATTGATTAGACCCAACTCACCAAAGTCTTTGCGTAGCTTTTGACCTGAGATTTATTTTCTGTGTAAGTATGTTCCAGTCAGACCTGTGAGGCCGTGAAGTTGGATGAGGTAATCTGTTGTTGGGAAATGAAGCAAGAAGACCACCCTTTTCTGTGTTACTGATGTTCCAGCTTTTTGTTAGTCTGAAAATGGCAATTGTTTAAGATAAGCTTGTAGGCTTTATGTAAGTCTCCCAAATTCATAAGCTGTCGACACCTCCCTTGACTGAACTGCAACGGTCCCTCCTTGATCATACATTCACATTCCTAGGGGTGCAATCGGATTGGATTCGGACAGATATTGTTCATACCGTATTCTAACCCATATTTTTTTTCTCGGATTTGGGATCGGATACGGTAAAATCGGATACGAATACGAATTCGGAGGATTCGGAATTTTGAATACGGTGCCGTCGGAACGGATACTTGACGGTTTCGGATCGAAAACGAATAATGTAGACGGATAGTACGTGCATACGGAAAGGAACATATGCTAAACCATACCACCATCACTTCAAGCCTTAAACTGTTAGACATAAGTACATAATAATGATTATAATTCATCAGCCGAAGGTGTCGCTCACTATAGATGGAGGTGGAGGTGCGGCACACCAATCTTCAAAGACATCCAACTGTGAGAAACTGGTTGAAATTTCTAAAATTTTAGTTGGGTGTTAAATTTGAACAGCAAAGAAATTCTGTTTTTTTTAACTATTTTTCTCATCAGTTGAACTCTTTGTTGGCTTACCCTCAAACATATGCCTCCTTGTTTCCCCCAAAATTGCCCATTGAGGTGGGGCGTTTCAAGATGAATTTTGATTCTTGACGGACAGCATTTTCTTTTACTAGGCTAAAGAAATTTTACTAAATTAAGGTAGAGACAGTATACAATTGGGGATAATAGACTTTTGACAATTTTACCTGTTCATTTACTGAAGCATGCCAAAGTTTATCGTTTAATAATACTCTGATTACATGCTTTTCATTCCATTACCTAGGAAGAGTGATCTTAATGAGCAAATTTAGGATTCCAATTGCACAAGCAGCAGAGTTAGAAATAAAACACTATTTTAGTATTGTATATTTATAGTTGCCACAACTGAATGTCATATTCCTTTTAGAGAACTTAAGCTTACACGATCTAGGAAAACTTTCTATACACTGCACACCTCAACCAACCAACATAACAAAAAACAAATACTAGCAAAATAAAAGGTGAATTCTTAGCTCTTACCGGATATCCGACCGGATAATTATCCGGTATCCAAATACCGATACTATTTGGTCGGATAACAACTCTCCCGAATCCGAATCCGACCGGATACCAAATTTCCTTCCCCAATCTAGTACCGACTGGATTCGGTACCGGATCGGTCGGAATTAACCCAACCCATTTGCACCCCTACACATTCCCCACGCACAGTTGCTGTGACTATATGCAAAGCACACCTATATTTTTGGAGATAATTACAGAGCACCCGACATTTTTGCACAAAGTTTCAAAATGCTTCCTATTGTAGGGGTGGCCCCCACCTAAGCCCAGTTGGCCTGTTGGAAGGCTGTAAGGCCCAAAATGGGACATGTATAATGACATAAGTACCTCCAAGGGGGAAACTCAAATGTAAGGGTACTATTGTAAAAGCACTCCCCAAGAGGGTATATGAATACAATACCAGCCATGAGGGAGAGGCTAAGCCATTACTCACCTAACTCTCCACTACCATACTCTCTCTCTGTTTAGTCTGTAACCACAACAGTTGGCGCCGTCCGTGGGGAGGATAAGGATAAGCCTCCAGATCTTAAGGAGGATGGCACCAAAGAAAGCTTCGTCGACGGCGGCAAAAAGGAAGGCGAACGCGGCGAAGCATCGCGTCGGTACCCTGGCTTCGGCATCGGTAGTTGCAGGCATGGATGGCGACGCGAGTGTGGTGGCCGACGGCACCGGCGTTCATGACACGACGACTGACCCCGCCACCATCGCCGCGACGACTGACCCCGCCACCATCGCCGCGACGGTCGACCCCATCACCGTCGCCGCGACGACCATCGAAACCGCCACACGCGTCGCAAGTAACCATTGCAGGTACCGCGGTGGCCGCCGACAGCGCCGCTCAGGCGTTCGGAGCTGGTAATGCCGGCGCTCACGCCGGCGCGGCGCCTGCCCTCCCACCTAGTACAGGAACGGCGAGCGGCTCCGGTGGTAACGTGGGCTTCGTCACCGGTTCCGGAGCCCTTCATGCCAACGTGGCGGGTAATCCGGGAACGCGGGACGTGGTTGCCACCGCTTCGACTGTACCGCCAGGAGTGCCGGTAGTCCCACCCACGTTCGCAGCGGAAAACGCCCTGCTAGCGGCCCTCAACACATTCCAGCGGGAGCTAACGGATCTCTGCGGGGCCGTGTGGGACATGCAGGAGGCTCGAAGCCAACAGACCCCGCCAGTGGTCGCGTTGGAGCCCACACCGGAGAGGGCGGACAGCCGCGATGCCCCCACATCCAGCCGCGTCCCGCTACGACGTGTGGATCCGGAGTCCCCACTCTCCGCGGGCCTGCAGCAGGCGGCGTGGCCGGATAACTTCAAGTTCCCCAGCGCTATCGAATCGTACAAGGGCGACACGGACCCGCGAGAATTCGTGCGCGTGTACGAAACCGCCATCGAAGCCACTGGCGGAGACGACACCACGAAGGCGAAGGGACTCCCCCTCGCGTTGCAAGGCGTGGCGCTCTCTTGGTTTTTTACCATAGAGTCAAACTCCATCTACGCGTGGGAGCAGATCCGCGACCGCCTCTATAACAACTTCCAGGGGAACTACGTCGAGCGAGTCGACGCAGATCAGCTCTTCGCAGTGAAGCAAAAACCTTCAGAGAAGCTTCGGAATTACTTCAAACGCTTCGCCAAGGTACGCTGCCAAGTCAGGGACGTCAACAAGACAATCGTCATCAATGCAGCGGTACAAGGTCTCCGCCCGGGACCGCTCGCTGAGTATAACGCACGGAAGCCACTCAAGTCGGTGGCAAAGCTCTTCGACAAAATGGAGGCGTACGCCTGGGCCGAGGAGGATGCGCGGAGACGCAACGTCGACAGCTCCGATGCCGGTCAGGCGGAGGAGTTGTCGCAAAGGACAAGCATAAGAGACGACCCGAGGACAAAACACAAGCAAGTGTCCGCGGGTGATACTCATGAGCGCGTCGACGTCGGGGTGCACCAAAACCCGCCAAACGATAGGCGCAAGCCCCGGCGTAACCAGCGAAGACCCCAAAAGGCTCGCCGCGCAAGGCGCCCCCCGGGAAACCGCTTTAACCCCGTGCGCCGGAGGGGGACGCGAAGGAAGCCGCGAGGAAAAGCCGCGTGCGGAGCAGGAAATCCTACAATACGGTAGATGGTGCGAGGTGCATGGCTACAGGGGCCATTTCACATGGACATGCACCAAACTCGCGGCGTTGTGGCAAGCCGTGGCCCACGTACGGGCCTCGGAGGCGCTGACCCCCGCAGTAGCCCACGTACAGCATACGCAAGGCAGTCCCTCGCGCGCTGGGCCCCCGAGAGAGACCCAGTGCCGTGGTGTCAACGTCATCACTGGAGGCTCTTCGTCGAGCACTTCCCCAGCACAACTACCTCCGGGGATGGCGCATCGCAGCATCACCTTCACGTCAGTTGATGCCCAGGGCGTGGAATTCCCCCACCAAGATCCCTTGGTCATCCAGGCCGACATCGCAGGCTGCGACGTCAGGCGTATCCTCATTGACGGAGGGAGCTCCGCAAACATCTTGTTCGCGGAGGCCCTGGATCGCATGGGGGTACCTCGGAGTCTATTGAAAGCATCGGAAGCCCCCCTCCAGGGCCTCGGAGGCCAGCTACTGAAGGCTTTGGGTCAGGTACGCCTCCAAGTCTCCTTGTGCCAGGCCACCAACGCCAGGACTGAAGATATCGTCTTCGACGTCGTGGACGTCCCGCATTCATATAATACCATACTGGGCTGGCCTGCCATCAACTCCTTCGAGGCGGTCCCACACTACACCTTCTTATGTATGAAGCTCCCAGGCCGACGGGGCGTCATCACCGTCTTTGGCGATCAGGATATGGCTAGGAGCATCGAAACCAGAGCTGGACGCCTGCACCGTAAGGTGCACGTCCTCGCTGACAAGTACCAGGCGGACACACCGTCCGCCCCAGGGTGGACACCTAAGCCCCACCCGGAGGGCGGAGTTAAGAGAGTACCTCTCCAGGCGGAGGGGCAGTTCGTATCCATAGGCGAGGGCCTCCCTCAGGACGTAGAGCAAGACTTGCTCCGAGTTCTTCGGGCCAACACGGATGTCTTCGCATGGTCCCAGGAGGATATCAAAGGTGTGGACCGCGCCCTCATCGAACACAACCTGGCGATCCGCCCTAACGCCAAGCCAGTCAAGCAAAAACTTCGCCGTATGTCCATGGACCGGCAGCAAGCGGCCAAGGTGGAGGTGGCGAAGATCCTTCGGGCGGGGGTTATCCGCGAGGTCCAACATCCGGACTGGCTCGCCAATCCGGTGTTGGTCAAAAAGGCCAGCGGCGCCTGGCGTATGTGCGTCGACTTTACCGCCCTCAACAAGGCATGCCCGAAGGACGACTACCCTCTGCCACGCATAGATCAACTGGTCGACGCCACCGCAGGGTGCGAGCTCATGAGCTTCTTGGACGCCTACTTCGGCTACCATCAGGTCTACATGGCCAAGGACGATGAAGATAAAACCAGCTTCATTACGCCGGTTGGGACCTTCTGCTTCGTCAGGATGCCCTTCGGCTTGAAGAACGCGGGCGCAACCTTCACTCGCCTCGTCGCGCTGGCCCTAGCCGCCCAGCTAGGGAGGAACGTGGAGGCCTACGTGGATGACATGGTAGTAAAAACCAAGTAGCTCGCCTTCCACGGCCGGGATCTTCAGGAGACCTTCGACAACATCAGGAAGGCGGGCATCAAGCTCAATCTGGACAAGTGTGTTTTCGGCGTGCAGGCAGGCAAGCTCTTGGGCTTCCTCGTGTCCGAGCGAGGCATTCAAGCGAACCCCGACAAGGTCGACGCCATCCTGGGCATGGAACCGCCCAAGACAACGAGGGAGGTCTAGAGGCTGGCCGGCCACATGGCGGCCCTGAGTCGTTTCCTCTCTAGGGAAGCGGAGCGGGGCTTGCCATTTTTCAAGACTCTCCGCGGTTGCGACGGGTTTCATTGGGACGACGACTGCGCAAAGGCCTTCGACGACCTCAAGAAACACCTCGCAACCCTTCCCACTCTGGTGGCCCCAGCTCCAGAGGCTCCCCACCTACTCTACCTCGCCGCCTCGGCAACGGTGGTCAGCGCCGTCCTCGTCCTCGAAGAGGGCGCTCTCCAGCGACCAGTGTACTTTGTCTCCGAAGCCCTCCAGGGTGCCAAGACGCGGTATACGGAGCTCGAGAAGCTTGCTTACGCGCTGGTCATGGCCTCAAGAAAGCTCCGGTATTACTTCCTGGCGCACCCGATAACGGTGCCATCCTTGTTCCCTCTAGCGGAGATGCTGCACAACAAGGAGTCCACGGGGCGAATCGGCAAATGGGCGGCCGAGCTTGCTCCATTCCCCCTAACATACGCCTCCCGAACGGCGATCAAGTCTCAAGTTCTGGCGGACTTCCTCGTGGAATCGACCCCTCCAGCTCAGCCTGTCCTCCAGGGCGAAGACCCGGTGTGGATGCTCAACACCGACGGAGTTTACGGTGTTGCGGGCGCAGGGGTTGGCGCAGTTATTACCACACCTGAGGGGGCAGCGCCTGTTGTACTCGGCGCGCCTAGCATTTCCTGCTACGAACAACACGGCCGAGTACGAGGCGTTACTCTTCGGCCTCGAGAAGCTCAAAGCGATGGGAGCGAGGCGAGTCCTCGTCCGCACTGATTCACGGCTAGTGGCGGGCCATGTGGAGAAGTCATATCAGGCCAAGGACCCGGAGCTAGCTAAGTACCTAGCAGCCGTACGAGCGAAGGAACAACACTTTTTGGGTGTCACGGTGAAGGCCATCCCTCGGGCAGACAACGAGAAAGCTGATGTCCTCTCCAAGGCTGCCAGTCAGTAGCTCCCAACTCCCGGAGGGGCATTTTACGAGGTCCTGCCAGCGGCAGCCATCGCGCAGGATAACTGTGATGCGGCCCTCGTCCACCAGATCACCCAGCAGGGTGACTGGCGGGAACCCCTTTTCGCTTTTCTGCAGGGCATCGCGGAACCGGACGACCCCACCGAGCTCCGGCGTTTACAGCACCACGTTAGGTCCTTCCGGTGCTCGACGGGGTGCTCTACAAAAAGGGAGTCTGTGCACCGCTCCTGCAATGCCTCTCGCGCGAAGAAGGAAAGCGCCTCCTCGCAGAAATTCATGCGGGGCTCTGCGGCTCACACCTCCAACCAAGATCTCTAGTGGGCAACTCACACCTCCAACCAAGATCTCTAGTGGGCAAGGAATTCAGGCAGGGTTTTTATTGGCCAACAGCTGTCGCGGACGCCCAAGATCTCGTGCACCGTTGTCAAGGTTGCCAGTGGATGGGAAGGGCCATCTGTAGGCCCCAGACAAGCCTCCATCCCATACCCCGGTATGGCCGCTGGCACGGTGGGGCATCGACGTCGTGGGACCGCTTCCCAGGGCCCCAGGTGACCTGCGGTTCGTAGCGGTCGCTCTGGAATACATCTCCAGGTGGCCAGAGGCGGTAGCCCTGGCCAAGATTACCTCGGCAGCTATGCAACGCTTCCTCTGGCAGAACATCATATGCCGATTCGGCGTGCCCAGGGAGATCACCGTCGACAACGGTCTGCAATTCAACGCAGCCCCGTTCAAAGAATTCTGCGACAACATGGGCATCACACTTCGGTTCGCCTCAGTTGGATACCCACAGTCCAACGGTGCGGTGGAGCGGGCGAACGGTGCTATCTCCGCCGCGATCAAGAAGCGCCTTGTCGGGCTACCAAAGGGGAAGTGGCCGGGCGAGCTCCACAGCGTCCTCTGGTCCCTCCGTACAACGGTCACACGCCCAGCGGGGTTCACGCCATTCAAGCTCCTCTTCGACGACGAGGCAGTCACACCTGAGGAAATAAAGGCTGGCTCGCGAAGGGTCCTCGTCCAAGCACCAGACGAGGAGCGCCAATTGTCCATGGACCTCCTTGATGGAGACCGGGCAAGCGCAACACAGCACGTCATAAAGTACGCGCGACAGATAGTGCGCGGTCGGAATCGTTCGCTGTGCCCACGCGAATTCAGACTAGGAGACCTCGTCCTTAAGATGGCACTCCACGCGGAAACGGTAGCCAAGCTCGAATCCAGGTGGGAGGGCCCGTACATTGTCGCGGAAGCCCTACAGAAGGGAGCATACCGCCTAGCCACCCTGGATGGGCAGACGTTCCGCCACACGTGGAATGCGGACAAACTGCGACGGTATTACGCCTAAGCCGAGTGTGCGATCGCAAGGACCTTCCACAACTTCGGGGGACGCCCCGCCACGCTCCTACGCGAGCCGTCCTAGCACTAGAGGCTCCAAACGCGTGCAGCTTCACCACCGGGCAACGACGGCTGAGGTCGTCTCCACCTTTACGCAGCCAGCGGTTAGTGCCTCACCTCTTGTAACCGCTCACCCGCACAAACGGGAATTTAATAAAGTACACCGTTCACACAAATTTTCTCGTTTCCTACCAAAAGCGCGCAAAGGGTTACCTCGTGTGCACTATCCACGAGCATAAATAAAGACGCGTGGGGGGACGCCTCCACGCATAGTCTCCGGACTCTAAATAAGACGTAGCGTCGAGGTCCGCCTCCGCACGCACTCTACAGAGTATAAATAAGACGTAGCATCGAAGTCCGCCTCCGCACGCACTCTACGGAGTATAAATAAGACGTAGCGTCGAGGTTCGCCTCCGCACGCAATTTCACCGCCCGCAACGCGCGGAGGCTCGTGTCCATGCGCAGCCTCCGGACTATAAATAAGACGTAGCTTCGAGGTTCGCCTCCGCATGCAATTTCACCGCCCGTAACGCGCGGAGGCTCGCCTCCACGCGCAGTTTCCGGACTCTAAATAAGACGTAGCGTCGAGGTCCGCCTCCGCACGCACTCTACGGAGTATAAATAAGACGTAGCGTCGAGGTTCGCCTCCGCACGCAATTTCACCGCCCGGAACGCGCAGAGGCTCGCCTCCGCGCGCAGTCTCTGGACTCTAAATAAGACGTAGCGTCGAGGTCCACCTCCGCACGCACTCCACGGAGTATAAATAAGGCGTAGCGTCGAGGTTCGCCTCCGCACGCACCTTCACCGCCCGCAACGCGCGGAGGCTCGCCTCCACGCGCAGTATACGGACTCTAAACAAGACGTAGCGTTGAGGTCCGCCTCCGCACGCACTCCACGGAGTATAAACAAGACGCAGCGGAGGGACGCCTCCGCGCGCACTCTACGGAGTATAAATAAGATGCGGATGTTGTCCCTGCGCACTCTACAGAGTATAAACAAGACGCGGATATCCCCGTGCACGCGCAGGCACTGTCCTTGTGCGTACTCCCCGGAGTATAAATAAGACGTGGTCGAAGTTCCCACGCATGTAGCCCCCAGTAGTGCTCGCGCGTCTACTTCGACTGCTTCCGAAGTCCGAGGTCTGCGGCGCAAGGCGTTCGCAGGTCTGTTCGCTACTATCAGCACGAGGGACGAAGTCAAGCCTGAGGACCCGCACCTTACACGACACCCCGGCTCACAGCATATTACATAACAAAAGGAGCACAGGAGAGTTGTCGCTTATCTCATATAAGACAGGAGTTGCATTACTGTAGCAGACATACACACGACGCGTTGCGCACCCAAACCCAGCACTATTCCTACGAGTCCGCGCCATCTTCGCCGCGATGAGCTCCCGCACCGCCTTCGCCGCGCCGAGGAACCTCTTCGAGCCAGCGGAGCACATCCCCCTCGTCGTGCAGTGTTCGTCGCAAAGCAACCGTGGCGGCATCCTCCCCGATGTAATTCCAAATCCGATTGTGAAAGTTTCGGATGGCGGGCTGGACAGCGCGAACCGCATCAGATATCATCCCGGGTTGGGTGGGCAAGCAAAGCTGGGGGTTCGCTAGCTCATTGACATGCTCACACCCACCAGCATGCAGCAAGGCAAGGCCAAGGCCAGCACTCATGTAGCCGCAGTGGGTGCCAAAGGCCTTGGCGCCGCGAAGGGCGATGCTCGAGCCCTCTTCGATTCGCCCAAGCGTCTCCATCAGATCTTGACGGCTATGAGTGGCGTCCTCCACATGCACGGAAAGTCTCCGGAGGGCCTGCTCCAAAGACTCCATCGCCCCCCACGTGGAGGCAGACGCGTTGTCCCAGGATAAGGCCTTCTCTACAAGGGAAGCAGTAAGCTGCTCCTTCTCCGCCTCTGGCGTGGAGATTCGTTGTAGAAGGGCGGTCCGCTCCTCCGTCGCGACGCGCTGAGCCTCCTCCATCACGCGTTGCGCGGCTAGCGCCGCGCTCTTCGCGTTCGCGCCTACCAACTGCGCGTCGGAGATAGCCTCGTCACGTTCCGCCATCAGCACCTGAATGCGCTCGTCCTTGGCGGCGTGGGCATCGTCAGCGACACGCAGCTGGTCCTCCAGCGCCCGCCGTTCGCGCGCGCGAGTCTCCTTGAGGGCTTTGCTGATCGCAAGCATCTACACGGGAGTAAGAACAAGGGTTACCCATCAGATAAGCAAAAGACATGCAGCGCGAGCAGGGATCGTTACCCTCATCTCCGAGGCACCCAGCGCGAGCGCCAAAAGGTCGCCCCCGCAGGACTGCAGCGCCTGCATATCTAGGTGGTCGTTAGCGTACTCCGCCACCTCGTTGAAGGCGCGGAGCGCCTCCCACCGAGGAACGAAGTCGGAGACGCCAAGCCCTAGAGCCCCCGCCCCGGCGCCTTCGACAACAGTTGGGGCGCAACAGTCCCCTGCTCAATTAGGCCAGAGACCTCGCGGGCACCCCCGTTGCTTGATTCTTGTCCTCGTCCGGGAGACCTTGTCTCGCCTGATGTCGACGGAATAAGCGAGCAAATCGGAGAGAGCTTCGCGAAGTCGCGGGAGGAAAACGAATCACACCTACCTCCAGTACCCTCTACCACGGTACTTCGCCGGGCCTCCACCTGGGTCATGATCACCTCGCTGGCCTGAGAAGCAACAACCCTCTCGGCTTCAGCAACATCCCCGCTGGGTGTCAGGACCTCGGTCACTGGGCCTGCCACGCTGAACCGGCCCTTCGAAGGCGGCGGTGACCGCACCCGAGGGCGTTTCGCCCTCGGAGATGCAGGCGACGCTTCCGTGGTTGCCTTTGTAGCCGCGATAGCTGTCGTCGGCGACAAGGCCGCGGTTGCTGCTGGAGGCGACGAGGCATCATCTTCAAGAACAACGAGGCTCGGGCCCGCCGCCTCACCACCGTGTAAAGCCTCGTCGGGGGTAGTGTGCCTCTTCGAACCGGTCGGTTCGAGCTCAGCACCCGTTTCACCCCCCGTCTCCACGGTCTCGACCGGTGGCACATCCGGTGGGCTGAAGATAATGGTCTCCGATCGGACCTCGCTTCGAGAGGACGGCGCCACCACCGTCACGCCGCTCGGCGGTTCCACAGGCACCGGGCGTTCCGGAACGGGAATTCCCAGAACCTCGCATACCCGGTTAATCCGCCCTTGCTTTGCCAAGGAAGTTGCGGACTCACGGGCCTTGTGCTCCTCCGCCGTGTACGGCCCAAGAACCGCAACCACCGCGCGCTCCGCATCTTCTAACCGGCGCACTGCACGCGAAAGCAGAATGTCATACGTAAGGATTTGCGATCACCCAGGCGGTGCGGGGCCTATGGCAGTGATACTTACAGGGCGCGGAGGGCTTATGGAGCGAATACACCCCCGGGTGGATGCCGTCCTTCCGGTCGGGCCCCCGCCGCTCGTACTTCCAGTTACATAAAAGCGGAGATATCCCGTACATGGTGAACTCCTCGACAAGGTCACGCATGTTGAACCGGAGGGCGATGCCAGCAAGTCTTCGCGCCTGTTGTTCGTCGCCGGATCGAGGCCTCACATCCGGACAGCGGTTGAATGATATCGGCTCCCCCCGGCTTCGGAGACCGCTCGTGCTCGTCACGAGGTGGTAGAACCACCGCCGTGTCCAGCCAGACTCCCACTTTCCCCGCGTAGCCAACGCGGGGAACAAGTGCGCGCAATCCGTCCTCAACACGAAGTCCACGCTGCCGAAGTTCGAGTATGCCTCCCCTTCCATTTTCTTCGGTTGGCACCGTGCGTTGTGCAGGATGGCAAACAAATCGGCGCTGGGACGGGTACCTTCCATCCGCATCGCCCAAGTGAAGATGGCCAACCGGACGATCGCGGTCGGAGTCAACTGCGCCAGCTCCAACCCATAGGCTCGTAGCACTTCGCGAACAAAGAGTGTCGACGGGATTCGGAGTCCGGCATCGAAGAACGCCACGAAGACGATTGCCTCCGATTCTCCCGAGTTCGACTCCGTCTCGTCAGGCCCAGGCAAACGAGCCCCGGCACGGTTCTCCAGCTTCTTCTCCCGAAGAAGGGTTTGGAGGGTCTCCTCCGTGACGCGACTCCGCCCCAACACACGGGAGCAATGGCCCTTTGATTTCTTCATGGCATCCCAACGATGGTTGGTTTGCCCTTTGTCGCGCAGAACCAGGCGATACTCCGCCGGTGGTGGCATCAGGCAGCGCTGGCTCGACGAGGTGCTCTCGCTAAGACGGCGCGCAGGATCATCAAGGGCGGCGCCACTGTCAGCTGGGCGGTCGTCGCGCGCAGCCATTTCTCTCCCCACTACGATGACG
This sequence comes from Dendrocalamus latiflorus, assembly GCA_017311315.1. Classification (NCBI taxonomy): domain Eukaryota; kingdom Viridiplantae; phylum Streptophyta; class Magnoliopsida; order Poales; family Poaceae; genus Dendrocalamus; species Dendrocalamus latiflorus. The sequence continues at coordinate 29,041,883 of CM029626.1, forward strand.
AGCAGGAGTGGATGCAGAAGTAGCAGCGGGGTGCGCAAGAAAACGGAAAGGAACGCGCAAGCACAAGCAAGCAGGCAGCCAAGAGGAGCGGTTGCATGCCCACGGTGACACCTTATAAAGTCCCCCGTCCCCCCCGCAAGCAGAAGACCAAACGACAGAATTACAGCGGTTCGACTACCCATGATCGGGCAGTGCAACCGCTGACAGCCGCGGTAGGCGGTGGTAGGTGGGCAATCAGCGCGTAATGCGCCGATGCATTCCTACCGCGTGGCCACTTTCCCTGGGGAAGAGGCGAACGGCCGTGGTCGTATGACCGCTGACATTCCACGACGCTCCAACCACAGCCTGCCGCGTGCCCCCACCCAGCGCAGAGCAGATAGAACGGCCATGACAGCCTGCCCCTGACAAGGGCCGGCGCGATTCCGGGCGTCATTAAAGCGCACTCCTAGGCCAAGCAGCCACCTCTCCGTGTTGGCGCTACATCGCGCGGAGCACTTCCCGAAACTCAGTTGCCCGAGGCAGCCACCCAAGCTATACTTTGCGCCCACAAGCGTCCGGGGTGCGAGGCATGTCACGCCCTGACTTCGGCCCCGTCGAGGCCTTCGGCCTGCCTGATATCTTTGACCTCGAGGCCGCGCAGCCCCGGGAGCGGAAGACACGCTGGCTCTCGCACCATCAACACGAAGGAAAGTGTATCTAGTCCATCAAGGGTCACATGCCGATGGGACGGAGGGGGCCAAAGGGATCAGCGGCATGGCTTCGGCCCGTGAAGCCCTTCACCATGAGAGGCTCCTGTTGTAGGGGTGGCCCCCCACCTATGCCCAGTAGGCCTGTTGGAAGGCTGTAAGGCCCAAAATGGGACATGTATAATGACATAAGTACCCCTAAGGGGGATACTCAAATGTAAGGGTACTATTGTAAAAGCACTCCCCAAGAGGGTATATGAATACAATACCAGCCATGAGGGAGGGGCTAAGCCATTACTCACCTAACTCTCCACTACCATACTCTCTCTCTGTGTTTGGTCTGTAACCACAACACTTCCAAAACTTGTTTTCATGTCAATTAACACTCATCTATATTGTTTGAGTTCAATCAAGTGTGAAATGGTCCATCTATGTAAATTAAGAACTCTACTCAACAACACCATATTAAACAGGACAAGTCATCATCTAAATCAGTGTTACAGCCAATATAACTCAACAACACCATATTAAACAGGACAAGTCATCATCTAAATCAGTGTTACGCTGGCAACCACTCTTAATCTCCTTAGTTGGTATGTGGTGGCACATAAATTGAGTGATAGTGACTCGAATGCTAAGTAGAACGATGACACGTTGGGTTTGTGCCGAGGTGGCTACATTTGCCAAGAAGAACTGGTTTGGACTTGATTTGGGCTCTTATATATGCTGTCATTTGGCAAGAAAGGGATTTTGGAGTCCCTATGAAATATTTTTTTAAAAAAAGTAGATGTTTAGGGGTTATCCTTTACAATTTAATTGGTTTTTATTTACCAAGAAAGATGATGTCCTATGCACCATGCATGTAAATACCTTATAAGTACCCCTCAGCCATATTTTTAATGGTTCTCTGAATAAACCAATCGCAAATTTGTAGATTGTGTGGTCAATTGGTTCTAAAATTGCGTTAGTCAACTGCATCTTTTCTTTTGAAAAAACAGCTAATGCAAAATCTATCCAATCATTGTTTATGTCAACCTTGCCCAACTCAAATTAAGAATTCCACACAATAACATAAAGGAAAGCACTTAGATCCACACAACAATCAATATATTTGGTTTACGGTATCCATACTATATTCGTAACTGAAAACACATTTAATTCATGGTAGTTTCGAATTTGCTTTTGGAGACTATCCAAATTTATATTCATAATTATAGTATATCATTATTTGATCCATTTTCACTCTAGTCGTTCTCGAACCAACCAAAACCCAAAATAAATCCATTCATGGAAGCATCGCTAGCTTCACCATTATCCACCCAATTTAAAAATTCCATACAATAATGAAAGCACAATAATAAAAACACCTCGGGAATATTGATAATAATAATAGGGCTTAATTTGAGATATTTAAAAGCCGTAAAGAGAATATTGAGATATTTGAAACACTCTCCAAATATAGGGCTTTGGTATCCCAAAGGTGCTAAATTCGATTTAATTGGATATTCGGATTCCGATTATGTGGGTTGCAAAGTGGATAGAAAAAGCACCTCGGGAAGTTGTCAATTCCTAGGTAGATCTCTAGTATCTTGGTCCTCAAAGAAACAAAACTCCGTAGCACTCTCAACCGCCGAAGCCGAATATGTTTCCGCCGGAAGTTGTTGTGCTCAATTATTGTGGATGAGGCAAACATTGTTGGATTATGGAATAAATTTTGATAAAGTGCCTCTATTATGTGATAATGAGAGCGCCGTTAAAATTTCCAACAACCCGGTCCAACACTCAAGAACCAAGCATATAGATATACGCCACCATTTTTTGAGGGATCATGTTAGCAAAGGAGATATTTGCATTAGCCACATCCGAACCGAAGATCAATTAGCGGATATATTCACCAAGCCATTAGATGAAAACCGCTTTTGCAAGCTTAGGAGTGAATTGAATGTATTGGATTACTCAAATGTTGCATAAACTTGTGGCAAACTTAAATGAATGCTTAATTGAGGAAGCTTGAAAGGTTGTTTATAGTGTGCTCTTATGCAAAAGTTTTGTTTTTAAAAGAAAAGTGCAAAATTATTTTAAAGAAGTAATATCTTGTTCTATTTAATGCATAATGATCCTTAAAGATTTTATTTGAATGCAAAATTTAGGGATCATCTGCATCTATTCTCTTATAATTCCATTTCAGCAAAGTTCCAGAAAAAAACGGAACTACCGCTGTCCTCTGCGGTACTTCCGGGTAACGGTACTTCCGGCTGAGGAAGCGGTACTACCGCTATGAGCGGTACTACCGACCGCACTCGCGGTCCTACCGGACCAGCAGTTAAGGGGAGAAACCGCTCGCATCCGAGCTTTGTTGGACCCCACTTTTCCCCCCTTCTCCGGTACTTCCTCTCCGCATCCGCCCGAGCCCGTACCTCTCCTCTTTCTCTCTCTCCCACCAAAAACCTCCCAAACCGCTCCTCAGATCTTCAAATCTAGCGGCATTTTCTTCGATTCTTTGCATCAAATCAATTTCCAAGGGTTCAACTCCTCCAGTCCTTAAGGTATTTCGGATCAATCATCTCCTTTTCATCTACTTTGTGAACCCTAGGTCATAGGTAGGTTAAATCGAAATGCGGTCGTTTCTTGCTATTTAAATCTAGGAAAATTGAGTATATTTGGTGTTTGAGGGTATATACAAACCTATTCCATGGATTCAATCCAAGAAAACACCAAATAATTCATTCACTTCTCCAAAACCCTAGAAACTGCCAGGAAGCGGAACTACCGCCCGACTGGTGCGGTACTACCGGCCCAGAACGGCGGTACTACCGATTTTCTTGACAGTGTAGCAAATTCAATCCATGTCTTTTTAATCTAACTTGGCTATACTTCCTTATTTCTCCTAATCCTTTCTTCTTGTTTCTAGATGCCTAGAACAAGAGCCGCCAGCAGAAAGTCCTATGCTTTCAGGCCTTCCCACTCTTACATCCCCCGAGGTGACTCAGAAGGCAGCCCAAGATAAAGGGAAGGCACCTGCCTCCGACAATGAGTCTAACTCCGGATCTGAAACGGAGTCTGATCCTCCTCTACCTGCGAGTTCTCCCATGGAATCTTCTGAAGAAGATATAGCTGGAAGGGAGAGTCTTGAGATTGATCTTAAGAAGATCACGTCTGATGAGTATGCTCGCCTTCGTCACACCAACCAGTATGAGTTCCCATCCAACTCAATCAATCCAAAATTCCATACCAAGTTCCAGGAGAAGATATTTGATGAGATGTATGGACCAGATCGCCAGTTTGCGGATCATAAGTACATTAACTGGGATCATATTGACGGTATTGACAAGTATGATGGGACTTTTAGGCTATTCCAGAGAGTCGGCCCTCGTCACCTTGTAGCCCTAGGACGTGACTACAATGAGGAGTTTATCAGACAGTTTTATGCTACAGTGCACGTCTCTCCCGACCTTCAGCATATGACTTGGATGACAGTATGCACCAGATATGAGGCCACCAAGCATGAGTTTGAGATCGTCTTAGGAGCGGAGCTAAGTGCTCATGAGAAGGTGTATGACAAACCCGCTCTCAATCTGGATGACATACATCCCTACTACAAAACTGCAAAAAAAATTATACTTGGCAAGAATGTTGGACTTCTCCCTATTCCCAGCTTGATCAATCACATCATCAATCATACCATTCTTCCAAAAGGTGGTAACTATGATGTCATTCGAGGACATGTCTGGAATATCATAGACTACATTATGAAGGGGGAGAAGTTTGATGTAGTTGATGTGATCATAAGGGAGATAGTCTCCTCCAAAAATGATCGCAACAAGCGCATCAATTATGCGCCCTACATCATGGCTTTGATTGACTCCAAGTTTCACTTTCGTGGCAGACGGGGCGGAGTGCATAAGCCATACAAGCCAAGACCGGAGCCTCCCATTCCCACTGGTCTTCGCGCTAGCCAGTCGACAGCTCCAGGAGCAGGCTCATCCGCAGCAGCAGCAGCAGGAGCAGCAGCTCAGTCTCAAGAGCCTGGCCAGCCCACTCTCCATCAGATTTACTCTTCCATGCTTGAGAGTTTCTCTACTCTCAACTCCCGGATGGATAGGGTGGATGAGCGTCTGGACTCCATTGACAGCAGGTTGACCTCGCTGGATGGTCGCGTTGCAGATCTGGAGCATCCTCCATCGCCTCGTCACTACGCTCGTCGCAAGCGCTCCACTCGGGATTGATCTCTTTTTGGTTCTTGATGCCAAAGGGGGAGAAGTTAGCTCTAGCTCTACTTTTGGTCTTATGGGCTTATATTTATCTTATCTTTAATGGTTGTAATGAACTTTTATGAATTCATGTAGCTTGGATGTAATGAACTCGTTTATCGTTTGAACTTGTGTAATGAACCTTTATGATCATAAGTGTTTATGTTATTATCTGTTGCTTAATTGCCTATCTACTCTCATTTGATATCTTAACTTTGTCTTGTGCATCTTGTATAAGAAAATTGTTGTAATCTTTATCCATGCACATGTTTAGGGGGAGTCATCTACTCTCTTGGACTTTAAAATGAAAATAGTTTCTTTTACCTAAACAAATCTCATTGTATAAGAACTATTCTCTCATGTAAAAGTCCACATAGAATATACAAGTTGTTGTCAAACAATTTGATATATTCAAGAACATTTTTCTCTCACATTTCTGAGGTTGTCATCAATTACCAAAAAGGGGGAGATTGAAAGCATCTAGGCCCCTAAAAATAGTTTTGGTAATTAATGAAATCATGTGAATATGGGACTAACGTGTTTTATGAGCATGCAAAGGTTAGTCTATATATGAGCTACAAGATGCAAGCCAAAGGACATGTGTGAAGACCAAAATTGGCTCAAGTTGAAGGTATACTTAACGTAGGATTCTCTTTTATTTTTACCGGTCTTTGGTGAATGGTGGAAGACCGGATTATAGGATAGATTGTCGTACCATCAAGAGGGATCTAGGCAAGTAGCTTGAAAACATGTCTCTTGAGTCATATGGATCAACATTAGAAACTTGGATTTATCAAAAATCTGTTTTAAATCAAAAATCTCTGCTCTGTCTGGAAGAGCGGTAGTACCGCAGTTTTGAACGTCGGAACTACCGGAGAGCGGTAGTTCCGCGCCCAAATGCGGTAGTACCGGCAAGCGGAAGATCCGTTTTTGGAGCGGATCAATTTTTCCAGAGAGCACCCTTGGTCCATCCTAAAATCTTGCGGGAACGGAAGTACCGGCTGGTTGAACGCCGGAACTACCGCACAGAGCAGTAGTACCGCATCCTTGAGCGGTACTTCCGGATCTCGGAAGATCCGGAGGAAGAGCGGATCAACATTTCCAGAAAGCCCCTCCGGATGAAGTCCGAATTTCCCTGGAGCGGAAGTACCGGTGATTTTAACGCCGGAACTACCGCAGGTTGCGGTAGTTCCGCTTCTCAGAGCGGTACTTCCGGAGTCCGGAAGATCCGGACCCAAAGCGGATCAAGATTTCCAGAGAGCGCCAAAATTTGGGACCTTTCGTAGTTTGGCTGGAGCGGTAGTACCGCGCCGACTTTGCGGAACTACCGGCAAGCGGTAGTACCGCAAATGTCAACAGCGAAAGTACCGCGCCGCCAAATCCAACGGTCACTGCTCACGTCTGACAGAGCCGTTCTGACGCAAAGATTTGGGAGCGGTAGTACCGGCCCCAGAAGGGCGGTAATACCGCTCATCCTAATTTTTGCGGGAAATTGTGTCAAACAGCTAGTTTTGGTTGGTGGAGGCTATAAATACCCCCACCACTGCACAAGGGAAGTTTTTAGAGACTCATTGCATATTCCTTGAGCCCAAGAGCATTCATTCCACCCATTTCCTCACATTGAGCATTAAATTGTGGTGGTTTTGCAATTAGTGCAAATCTTTCATTTGTTGATCCACATTGACACTAGAATTGCATTCAAGCGAACACCAGGGTTATTACTCTTAGTGCTTGCCGGCACTTGGACGATCCGGTGGAGATTGGCTTCGGTGATCTTCTCAAGAAGATTGTGAGAAGACCTGGCAAATTGTGAAGGTTGGAGCTCGCTTACCCGGAGAGGGGAAGAGCTACATTAGTGATCGAGGTACTTTGGCTCAATTCGTGGAGCCGGTCCGATTCGCTCGGGCTTACCTCAACGTGGACTAGGGGAAACCGGCAAGTTTTCGATCACCACGGTAAAATATCGGTTGCGTCTCTTGTCTATTTAGCTCTTGTTAATTTGCTTCCTTGTGATCATTTAATTGTTTAGAGCTAAGTTGTCTAAGTAGTTAACTAGAATTGCATAGGATTAATTGTTTTACATCATTGTCATTTAAATTGTGAAGAATTAATCAAGTGAACAATAAAAATTTTAATTCACCCCCCTCTAGTCGGTATCCTTGATCCTATAACACTATAACCGTGGCTAGAGTTACATTCAATAAGTTTTAGTTCTATATTTTTCCTTTTTTAGTATCCAAACTTTTATTCATAAGTCGTAGTATACCATTGTTCAATCTGGTTCAACCAGTTGAAATCCTAACAATCCATCCATTAAAAGCATAGCCAACGGAACCCTTGATCAAGCCAAATAAGAGTTCCACACAACAACTGAAGCACAATGATATAAATCACCTCAAATTAAGAATTCCATACAACGATCAACATGTTCTTGTTGTAAAACAGTATCTGCACTACATTCGTAATTGGGTTCACATTTAATCTATATTAGTTTCGTATTTTTATTTTGCAAACTATCCAAATTTGTACATATCATAGTTTACCATTATTCAACTTCCCTTTTCACCTTGGTCATTCTCCAAACATGCTAAAATCTAGAACAAATATATCCGTGGAAGCACCTTGGACATTGTAACATCCCAAATTCAGATGTTCGGAAATGTGAAAATTTTAACACTTTTATTGCATTTTGCTGGCATTCAAATTTCTTCCGAATATTTATTTGAAACCTTTTGAGTTTTGTTGCATGCAAATAAATATAATGAAAATAATGTGCAAAGTAAAAACAAAAAAAATTTAATGGTGTTCGTAAAAGATTATGGGAATAATATAAAAACAAATTATGAATTCTAAACCAATTTTAAATTATACTCAGATCCAAACCAAAATTGAAAATTTCAACTCATACCAAGGATTAAACAACCGCATCAAAATAATTAAACTGAAGATTCAATTTTTGGTTTTAATACCTTGCGAAGCTGGAAATCGGTAATCTTAAATATAAAATAAAAATTCCAATTGGTATATCATACACAACCTTCCCACTGCCATTTTCCCCAGCCAAACAGTAGCCCTTCCCCTTTCATCTGCAAGGCTGCCAACTCTTTCTTTTCTTTAAGAAGCACCCCCCACTCACTGCCATTCCCATTTCTCCCCCTTTCAAACCAGAGAGTGTCACTCCCAAACAAGCTCATTGTACATGTTCATGTCACAACATCTCTCCTTCCAATCACCACCAAAAATCACAAATCCCTTGATGCATGTCATACCATTACAATCACCATCACATGAGCAACCCATTCATACAAGTAGCTTCTGCATGCAAGGTCATTTGAGCGATTTCGCGAGATGGTGGCGATGCGAGGCTGAGATGTGACTCGGTGGGGCAACGGTGGGAGCGGAGCACGAGTGCGGCACGGTCCGGAGGCGAGTAGCCGGCGGCTCGGCGAGGTGGAGCTGCAGCGGCGTGGAGAGGCGGCTGAGCTCGGTGGTGACCGAAGGCGCAGCCAGGGGGAGGCAGCTTGGCAAGAGCAGTGCATGCGTGCGCATGGCCGGGCGTAGCAGGAGGTGACGGCCGGAGGAGCAGGCGTGGCCGAGGAGCGCGCCGCACGGTGTCGGTCGACGAGCCGAAGGAGTAGCCAGGCGGAGCGGCGGCGCCGAGCAGTAGCTGGGAGGCAGGCGCTGGCGGCCAGCAGCCGGAGCTGCGCCTGGAAGCCCGATCCGGCGAGGCGGCGTGGAGGCGACGCCATGGCGCAGTGCTGGGGCCGGAGCTGGCACGACGCGGAGGAGCGGCGCCGGGGCGGAAGCAGCTGGGGGTGAGGACGCCGAGGCGGCTGCCCGGCTTGGTGTGGTCGGGCAGGAGAGAGAGATGAGGAAGAGAAATGGAGGAGAGATAAAGACTAAGGAGTGAGGAAGAAAGATAGGAAGGAGGAAATAAGCCAGTGCTATCGGTGGAAAAAAAAGAGGAGAGAGAAATAAAGAGAAGAAGGAAAAAGGAGGTAGGTCCCACTGTCATAATCTGATTTTATTTTGGATTTAATTCAACATCAAACTTTAAAAAGACGTAGCTTACTCATTTTAACTCTAAATTGAAGGGATCAAATTTCTAAATTTATCTGAATTCAAAATCTAGTCAATGGAACTGAAACCAAGATTTTTAGAGCTCATTTAAATTTTTGGTTAATCTGTTTCAGCTAATAAAAATCAAGGAAAAAATTGGAGTTAATCCATGGAAGCCAACAAATTTTATTAGGATGTAGATGAGATTATTCAGGATTAATCTTTGGTTAATTACACATATGAATAGGTAATGTGCCTTTATTACTTACCCTAATCTAAATATTAATTAAAGGCATAAATAAAGATGAGCTTAATAAATGATTAATCATAGATCAAACAACATATGTTAGCAACCAATGTGCTTAGCATATTTGCTTTAAAGCTTAACTATTAATCAAGGGCATATTGAGAAATTGAGTAAAATCTTGTTTAGGTTATGCTTTCATGGATTAATGATTTAGCAAATGAAAACTTCCTAAAGAGCAAATCATACACCCATGTATTTTAGTAAAAGAGATAGAACTAGCCATCACATAGTTAAAACATAAATGTTAACTCTATACCCTAGCAATGATAAGAATTCTTTGTCGACCATAATACTCAAATTAAATTAGAGAATAGTTTAGAGAAGCTAATGAATTTAATTGGTAAATAAAACCAGATTAGCTAATATTTAAATGTGGATTAGTTGTCATATATGATTAATGGTGCTCTCATCCTTTATTTCAAACCTACACATTGGCTAAGGCATTAATAAAGAAAAATGTTTTGATTAAATATCCAAAATCAATAAAGATTACCCTTAATTAGAATATAAACATTTATGCCCTAATATTTATCATACTACCATTAAACAAGTCTCAGCGATATATTTTATTACCTTGTACAATAACCTTTACTTAGACAAATAAATCTAAATTAGATAGAGCTAAGCCTAAGAATAGTTAAAGTATGAGCAAGCTAATAATAGTGACATTAATTAAATCTTAACACTAGCTCTAGTACATAATAGTATTGAGCATAATTGTATATATAACAAGTTAGGACCCATAGGAGTGGATCCCTAATTCAACTTAAACTTAGCTTAGCTATGAATGAAGATACGTAAAATATGATAATGGGATTATTAGAGGTTTAAATTTTAATCAATTACCATATATGAATAAATATTGAGCCTTTGCTATTTATCTTAATCTAATTAGTAAGTAAAAGCCTATATCAGAGATTATTCTAAAAACTTAATAAATATATCCAAGTTAAAGTTAAGGGAGTAAAGTGGGTTGTATTGATTCGTCGGAAATTATGATTTAAAAGACTTAAGTTCTAATATAAGAAATTCCTAGACCTAGCTTTTTGGACAAGTGTTATAATACTTTTGACTAAAAGATTTATAGAACAAGTACAGATCTCATCCATCAGTCCAGTATGCCTTTACCATAACCTAAGTTGCAAGGAATACATACCCAGCCAGACTCATACATCGATACATAGGTCTACCTAACTCATGGAATTTCCTTGATAAATACGAAAATAATAAAAGAAGTTAGTAATAAAAAGATCAAACCTCGCATTTCTCCCAATCGGCTATATTTGGCCATTTCTTTTCCAAAGAAAATAATTCCTGTAGATACTTCCTCACTTTTGATCTCTTATTATCCTAAAATTTTCCCTCACGGTAAAGCTATTCAGATAACTTGTTCTCTCACTCAAATCCAGCTATCACTGTGTTTGCAGCACACTAAACCGAATCACCCTTCTATTCTCAAATCGTAATAAATGTATAAATTAAATTAAAATCGGCCATTTGAATTATTCGGATTTATTTGTATCTTTTTGAGTTATTTGCTTTTATTTGGATTCGGTCGTTTGTAGTGTAATTAGAAATTGGAAGTCGTGAAGACTAATTGGATCAAGCGAGATCAAGCTCGAGGTAAAGACAAATACCAAAAGCTTAAGAGAAAGCATCGTGTGAGCTCAAGACCGCGGTGAACCGCACCAGGCGAGTCAATACTTTGATCATGTTGAACCTACATTTTCTGCAAATTATTTTGGATTAAATTATCAAATTGCATGCTGTTATGTTATATGCAAATACATGTTAACTTAAGAATTCTAGTTAGATGCCTATTGTTTACCTTGAATAATATTACACCTCCTTTGGAATATTTGAATGTGTGAACCTTGTCGCCCTAGCAAAATTATAATAGTAACCTTTCGAAAATAAGTCCGTAATTATATGCCATGCGTAGTATTGTTTAGATACTCATGGGTGCGAGAGCGCCCAAGCATCACTTTTGAGAATAAGAAAAGTTGGTTGGGCAGTCATGGTGGTAATGACTGATAAATGTTGGATACGATTATTTTATGTTTCCAAAAACCCCAACATGCTTAAATATCTGGGCGGATGGTTCGGGGGTATGGTGCAGTGGTGCACGAGAGTGTGGTTTGTGGTAGAACCGCCCAGATACCACTAAGGACTGAATCTTGTCATGTCAACCCGTGTAAAACAGTACAACCACAAGTCTGTAAAATACAACTTGGCTAAGTAGACTTATCGAAATCCCGGACTCATCTCACTGGTAGTGGATTGATGGGGTTATGCTATGGCAAGGGGGCCTGAAGGGACACCAGTGGAGGGTGAAGTTTTCCCGCTTTCCTAACGTTGCGGGAAGTAGAAGCCCGAGCTGCGTTAGAGTCTGGGGAAAACATCCCGCGCACAGATGGGACCCATCGCAAATGGGCGGTCACCCATAATGTGAGATGGGAGAAAGGACTAGATATTTTGAAAAGTCACTGTGATGATCTGCTCAACCACATGACTAAGGAATCGTGTGGGGCAACGAGTTGATCATCTCTTGTGGTGAAAGTGTACAAACTCTGCAGAGTCAAAACTATTCGAATAGCCGTGCCCACGGTCATGGGCGGACATGGGAACTTAACTGGATATAGTTCTGTTTTAAAAACATTGGAAACTGGGAATGGGAAACTTGAAGGGCGAAGGACTGCCCTGGTTTGGAATTGTCCTGGGTGTCGTCCCAGTGGTAAGTTAAGCGGCTATAACGCTGAAGAAATTGCTATATGGTGCAGATGCCATGTAACGGTGGATGGAATCTGAATCGATATTAATAATGCATTTCCTTGTACATTATGATTTGTACCAAAATTGCTAAGTCATAGGACTTTTTAATTAATTGTATTCAAAAGCACTCTACGCAAAATAAAATAGCCCGAGCCTCTCCTTTGTTAAGCCATGCATATTATTTATTTGCATTCTGTGTATTGGCTCGCGGAGCACGGGGTCGGAGTGCTCATGCTCGCTTTTGCGACAAAATTCAGAATCAGGAAATCAAATCACCTCGCCTCAGCAACAAGATTGGATAAGCTGGCCAAGAAGATGAAGATGTCAAGGGCTAGGTCGCGAACCTCCAGTTGGCTGCCTGTGGGCATGTCCTGAAGGTCCCACCTGTGTGCTTCGTTCTTCCGCTGCTGCAACTTAATGATTTCGGCCTAATCGGCCCATGAGTAAGTCTACTATTAAATTTTACGCTTCCGCATGATATGTATTTTGATATTCATTACTGTAACTGTGAGCACTATCTACTGATCCAGGGAATAGTGCAGTAATCACAGAGGATTCCGGATTGTAAAATCTGGGGTCTGACAGACATCATGCCCAACCTAAATAAAGAATTCCGCACAGTAAAGAAAGAGCAATAATGAGAGCACTTCAATCAATACTTCCACATAGCAATCAATATATTTTTGTTGTTTAACGGCATCCATGCTACATTTGAAACTAAAGATGCATCCTTCGAATATCCAAATTAAGGATTTCCCACAATAACATAAGCATAGTAATGTAAGTACTTCAAAATAACACTTTCGGACAATAATTTTTTTCAGTATCCATTCACAATAACCAATTCGCATTTAATATGAGATAGTTTTTGCCTCGATTACCCCTGCCCAACCCAAATTATGAATTTGATGCAAACACAATAATCAACCCAATTTAAGAATCCACACAATTGCAGCAGCATGGTAAATAAAAGCACTTCACATTAATAATTCTACGCAACAATCAATACATTATTTTAACAGTATCTATGCTACATTCATAATTAAATTCACATTTACTATGAGTTAGTTTTCACCTTGATTGCCCACCCAACCCAAATTTGATGCAATAATGGAACTACAATAGCGAAAAAGCACATCAAATTTAAGAATTCCACAAAACAATCAATACACTCCATATCCATGCTATACTTGCAACCGGATTTAAATAGGACACAACCCAGATTAAGAATTCCACACAATTACAGAAGCACGGTACTAAGAAGCACGCCAAATTAATAATTCTACACAATAATTAACATATTTTTTTCTGCTGTTAACAATATCCATGTTACATTTGTACCTGAATTCACATTTAATATGAGTTAGGTTGTGTTAGTTGGGCTTTTTTGGTAGCTGACTTATTTTGCACTGTAGCAGCTGGTAGCTTTTTTATCGCAACCAAATTTAAAAAAGTTTAAAAATAGAAAAAACAGATTATTCCATTACGAACAATGTAAAAAATTAAAAAAAGAAAAGATGGAAAAACTAAAAAAACTAGAAAAGAACGAAATTAAAGAATAGTCAACTAGAGGTTTCAACCAGATTCACATTTAGTACACATTTGATTTCGAGACCATCCAAACTCGAATTCCTAGATTCCCAAGGTATAATAATCCTGGAGGTGATTCCTCTACTTCTAGTACAATCCATCCATCCATCCATCGAGGCACCGCCCGCCCACGTCAGTGATCCTTCGTCGGGCCGGGACACGTGCACGCCCCACGCGTCACGATCACAGCCGTCCAACTGTGCCCGCACGCGATCCAACGGGTAGAGTCCGACGAGGGTTTTGCCCGCGCGGGCTACAAATAGCGCTCCTCCCCCGCCCCGCCGCCGCCCCCCTTTTTCTCTGTCCTCACGCCGCAGTTGGGAGCCAGCCAGCCCCCAACCCTTATCAAACCCTAAACCAAAAAAATACCCCAAAAAAATCCGCAAAAAAGAAAATTCAAATCCTTCGATCGGAGATGGCGGCGCAGGCGGCGAGCTCCGTGTCGGACGGCGGCTCCCCGGCCGCGGCGGCGTTCCCGGCGACGTCGCTGTACGTGGGGGACCTCGACGTCAGCGTGCAGGACGCGCAGCTCTTCGACGTCTTCGCCCAGGTCGGCGGCGTCGTGTCGGTGCGCGTCTGCAGGGACGTCACCACGCGGAGGTCGCTCGGGTACGCCTACGTCAACTACAACAACCCTACCGATGGTGAGAGAATCCCGTCTCCGATCCCTCCGCCGGTCGATTAGTTCCATTGTTGCGCGGCTAGGGTTTCGATCGAGTTCATTTTTAGGGCGGTCGGATTTGGGGCGGTTAGGGTTTTGATGCGGTTTCGTCGATCGGTGGCCACGGTTGGTGTGTTGATGGCGGCGGCGTGGTTAGTGTTTTGATGCGGTTAGGGTCTGATATGCTGTTTTTTAGGCGGTTAGGGTTTCGATGGTCGACGAACGGTTTCAGGACGGATTTTTTTTACAACAAAAATGTTGTTCTTTTCGGACTGTGGCCTACTTCGATCTTACTACTTTCCTGTTTTTGTATTTTCCCTTGGGTATGTGGGTGTCCACAAATCTGGAGTGTATTACCTAAAATTGTGCAACGCACGTTGTGACAAAATTAATTTAGTTAATGTACGTCTATGTTTATGGGAGGCATGTGTTTGCATGCATTTAGTTGTTCCGCTCCCGTAAAGGTAATATAGAAATCTGGATCTATATACCAGGATTTCTGATTTGTAGAAATAGTAATGGATGTTGTCCAGAGTTTGTACATTTAAGAAACCGTTTCCATGGCATGGAGATGTTACTACTGATTGTTGTCTCTCACTTTCTCCTTAAGATATATCTGTTCCTTTTCTTATAGAACCATGTGCTTATTAATAACTCTGCTTCCTTGTATCTTGTAGCTGCACGGGCGCTGGAAATGCTCAACTACACTCCTATCAATGGAAAACCTATCAGGATAATGTATTCTAACCGTGACCCCAGCTTGCGCAAGAGTGGCGCAGCAAATATATTTATTAAGGTGTGTTTGCATATTCTGAATGCTATTCTTGACTTGTTGGTTATGACAGTTATGCTGCCTGACTTCCTGACTTTCATGTTTCCAGAATCTTGATAAGTCAATAGACAACAAAGCTTTGTGTGATACGTTCTGTGTGTTTGGAAACATTCTTTCGTGTAAAGTTGCAACAGATGCTTCTGGAGAATCAAAGGGCTACGGCTTCGTTCAGTTTGAGCGCGACGAGGCTGCTCAGGCTGCTATTGATAAACTCAATGGGATGCTTATGAATGACAAGAAGGTGTATGTTGGGCCTTTTATTCGTAAGCAAGAGAGGGATAATGCTCCAGGCAATGTCAAGTTCAATAATGTTTATGTAAAGAACCTATCTGAGACTACCACTGAAGATGACCTGAAGGAAATCTTTGGAAAATTTGGAACCATAACTAGTGCTGTTGTAATGAGGGAGCCGGATGGAAGATCCAAGTGTTTTGGATTTATCAACTTTGAAAATCCAGATGATGCTGCTCAGGCTGTTCAAGAGTTGAATGGCAAGAAATTTAATGATAAGGAATGGTATGTTGGAAGAGCACAGAAGAAGTCGGAAAGAGAGATGGAACTGAAGGAGAAGTTTGAAAAGAATCTTCAAGAGGCAGCAGAGAAGTATCAAAACACTAACTTGTATCTAAAGAACTTGGATGATGGTATCGATGATGAAAAGTTGCGTGAACTTTTTGCTGAGTTCGGCACTATTACTTCCTGCAAGGTTTGTTTAAATTTTCACCTACTGATGCATACATGACTTTATGCTTCTAAATTTCTGTTACTAATTGAAACTATATCATAGGTCATGCGGGATTCAAATGGTGTTAGCAGAGGTTCTGGATTTGTTGCTTTTAAATCTGCTGAAGATGCTTCTCGAGCTGTAAGATGGATTTGTATTCTTTGTATATAATATTTAGTGTGTGCGTGGTGTTTATTTTTCTTTCGGTGGTTTCACCTATGTAGCTTGCCGAAATGAACAACATGGTGGTTGGCAGCAAACCACTTTATGTTGCACTTGCACAGCGCAAGGAAGACAGGAAAGCAAGGCTGGAGGTAAGAATCTTTGTTGGGTGAAATGGTGTTCTGCCTCATTGTCAGTTTTTTCATGGATATCTATCATCCCTATTTGATGCAGAGTTTCTCGTTATGTGTATTTTCTCACTTAAGTTTCTCAACAAATCCTATGCAGATGGAAATATTTTTATATGTATGACACCACAGATATGCTATCTTATTGCACCCATTATTTAATTTATGGACGTAATTTATGGGAGTAGTGCTTTTTCAATACTATTGTGTCGTAGTTAATTTTTTTTGAGATGTCTTAATATGCACTTGTAATATAAATATTTTAGATTATCAATAGAATTGCCGTGTTTTAGTGAAATTTTTGACACATGACTTCTATTCTCTTCAATTATAGTGTTTTTGTGCTGTAGTATGATGTCTGTCACTAACGTTGCTGTCTATTGCAGGCACAATTTTCACAATTGCGTCCTGTTCCAATGGCCCCTTCAGTTGGTCCTCGCATGCCCATGTTTCCTCCTGGTGTTCCTGGAGTTGGTCAGCAACTGTTTTATGGTCAGCCACCACCAGCGTTTATCAACCCTCAGGTGAGTAGTATTAATGTTTATGATGTATATAGGGTTTGTCATCTAGCTAAATATAAAGTTACATTTAATAAAATTATATCGCTTTGGGTTTTTCATGTAAACGTATGCTATTACTTTAGCATAAGAGGCATAATGTTTACTTTTTCTGACTGGTCTTACTCCTGATCCATGCTTTGATGTACGTGTGTGTGCCATTGTGACTAAGTTACTACTAGTCTGCTTTCTTACCAACCAATGTATGCAAAGCTTTGCTGTTTCTTAGTTGCCATTAATCATAGTGTTCCAACTGCCAGTCTTAGCTGAAAAAAAATCTTGTTCAAGGGCACTTGTTAGATGTAGGTGGACAAAGCTTAAGTATTTTTGAAATAGGTTGGTCGTATGATATTTTGCTTGGCATCATGTAGAAGTAGAATTCTCTTAATGCTTGCCTGTGCAATATATTTATATATACATCTTGGGTTGATAAACTTGTGCTCTTTTTTAGCCTGGATTTGGCTTCCAGGAACCTCTCGTGCAATATATTTATATATGCATCTTGGCTCTTGGGTTGATAAAATTGTGCTTCGTTTTAGCCTGGATTTGGCTTTCAGCAACCTCTCATGCAATATATTTATATATGCATCTTGGTTTGATAAAATTGTGCTCCTTTTTAGCCTGGATTTGGCTTCCAGCAACCCCTCATGTCTGGGATGAGGCCAGGTGCAGGCCCAATGCCAAACTTTATCATGCCTATGGTTCAGCAAGGGCAGCAACCACAACACCCAGCTGGTAGGCGTGCTGGTGCTGGTGCTGGTGGAACCATGCCAATGGTTCAGCAACAGGTATGCTGCACATAGTTATGTTTTCTTCATTTGCTGTAAACTAAATGATTCATTGTTAAATTCAGTCTTTGCATTAACATGCCCTGAGGTATTTAGAGCTTTGCATAGGGGAGGAACTATTTTCCTAAAGAAATATAGAACCATACTCTGAAATTCATTTATGCTGCAGATGATGTCTAGGGGTGGCCGTGGCTACCGCTATCCTACTGGACGCGGCATGCCTGATCCTGCCTTGCATGGTGTTGGCGGTGTGATGCCATCCCCGTATGAGATGGGAGGGATGCCTAAGAGAGATGCTGGTGCGTCACAGCCTATTCCAATTGGAGCATTGGCTACTGCACTGGCTAACGCAGCCCCTGATCAGCAAAGAATGGTACAATAAACTGTGTCCTCCGGGGAAGATGTTTTTTCTGGAACATTTCTTGACCTTGCATTGTTTATAATTGCAGATGCTTGGTGAGAACTTGTACCCACTTGTTGATCAGCTGGAGCATGACCAGGCTGCCAAGGTGACTGGCATGCTTCTGGAGATGGACCAGACTGAAGTGCTGCACCTGCTTGAGTCGCCAGACGCTCTGAAGGCCAAGGTATCTGAGGCCATGGAGGTTCTCCGCACTGCTCAGCAGCTCCAAACCACACCTGAGCAGCAACTGGCTTCTCTCTCGCTCGCCGAATGACATCTCTTCCTAAGCAGAACGCCGGCAATTTTTGCTCCATATCTATCTTTTTATCTAGACTGCAAATGACTTGGTTACTTAGTTTATTGGAGATTTAGCTTTTATCAGTTGTTGAACTAGGGGTTTTAGGCTTGCGTGGATTGGTTATTTCGTTTGGATGGATTGGTTATTTTGTTGAAGTTATTATCAGGATATTACTGAAGTTATCTGGCTTTGTTCTCATCTTTGTTTGGCGATGAAGTGCTTGTCGGTTTGCTGCATAATTTCCGGATCATGTATCCATATTGCATACTAGTCTGTACTGTATGGGTTCTTTGTGATGTGTTGTAGGTCCTGTTTGGGCTTTTGCCTTCTTGGAAAGTGGAAATAAACAGCGCGGCTTCCTAATGTGGATTTTTCAAATGGTTTCCTTAGCACAAAACTGTGTGCGCCATCCGTGTCTGTTTTTACTGTCTGGGCCTGTGACTGTGCCTGTACTGGCTGCTGTTGTTTCAAGAAGCACAGATTAAAGCCAAAAAATTGTGCTAGTTGTTGGACATGATGGCAGGACAAGCTCAGGGCGGTGGTATCCCAGCGCTGCTATCGGCAACTCTTCTCCTCAATCTTATCTCGCTTGGTTTCTTGGCATGGTGACCGCTACTTGCCAATCTTGTTACCTCTACCTCCCGTATCCTAAGCGTCGCCACCAGCAACTCTTTTCATCCACATCATCTCGCTTAGTTTCTTAATGTGGTGACTACCACCTGCCAATCCTATTACCTCCACCTTCCGTATCGCCATCGGCAACTCTTCTCCTCTCTCTCATCTCGCTTAGTTTCTTAGCTTGGTGACCGCTGCGTGCGGCTGACTCTAATACCACCTCGGTGCAACACTGTGTCAGGATCTAGGATGGAGGGGAGGTGATTGCTAGAGTGTTTTTATTATCGCCGCCGCCGCCAGCACCAGCGTTGGTACCCCTTTGGCTAGAGATGGCAATGGCAGTATTTCTCAACCAAACATACTGTGTTGTTGAGGCCCAGCGGATTAGATCACGTACTACGACGGTACGCTAGCTGGCGAGCACACAGGGACCAATCTTGGACACATCTAGCACGGTAGGTAACTAAAATTCCAATTTTAGCTCTCAGAGCAAATAAATTCCATTTGTAGCCCCGTGGTCGACCGCGCGTCTCCATGGTGCGGACACGTGGCCGGTTGTGCGGTCCGGCACCGCACGACCGCACTGTAGCAGTGGAGTCGTGCGGTCTGGTACCGCACGACCCAGCTACAGTGCGGTCGTGCGGTGCCGGACCGCACGACCGGCCACATGTCAGCACCACAGAGACGCGCGGTCGACCAGGGGGCTACAAATGGAATTTATTTGCTCCGGGAGCTAAAATTGGAATTTTACTTGCCTACAGTGCTAGATGTGTCCAAAAGTCCACAGGGACATGCCGAGCCACAAGTTAGGTGGTGATCATTTGAGCTTTTTTCGGTGGCTCATGGCTGAAAAGCACTGTAGCTAGCTGAAAAAACACTGTAGCTGACAGAGACTTATTTAGCATAATTAAATTTTAAAAAATTTAAAAATATCTTAGCCCATTACGTATAATACAAACACATACGGAAAAAAAGAACGGGCAAAAAAGCTCAACAAAAAGTCAAAAGTTCAGAAAAAGATGAAATTTATAAATAGTGAAAAATAAGCCGGAAGCGAGAGCTGAAGCCCAAATGATCACACCCTAGTCAACGCCTCAACAAAATCGCCAGAGGCCGTACCTACCATCCTTTCCCTTTTAAAGAAGCAATCTTGTCGCCTTTCTGCCGTGCACAGGACTGCACAGCGCGGCGTGCGTCTCGTCTCTCCCTCCCTCTCTCACCCGCGCTGAGACAGGGAAAGCCTACAAGAAGAGAAGAAAAGGAGAGAAGCTAGATGGATGGGGCGGCTGAGGAGGGGGAGCAGGGATCGACACTGCCAGCGACCGTCTCTCCGACTACGGCTTCCCCAGGCCCGATATTTGCAGGGTCATCAATGAGCTCCTACAGGTATGTACTATGTATGTATGCATGTTCTTTCTTGCCATCTGGTACATTGTGAATCGTCTCGTACATCGACCGCAAATGCAAATGAAATGTATGCCACATTGTCGCATGATGTAGCTAGCAATTATATACATCAACACCTTTGATTTCATCCTTGCGTTGTTAGTTAATGCGTGCATGTGTAGTTTCTTTGAATGGTTCAAGAACTCATGGATCAATTGATTCTTCACAGAGAAAATAGAACACAACTGATTGATTGATCTAGGAACTCTTGCTAATTAATGTGGATAACTCGTACCTTCAATTCAGCTGTACGGGAGAGATGGGTGGGTGTTCCTGGAGGAGGGATCGTACCGCATTGTGGTCGACAAGCTTCTGGAAGAACAGGCGCAGCAGCAGGTTGTCCCCTTTCCCCATTTTTCATGCCTCACCTATATATCAGGTTGCCAAATGCTGTTCGTTGTTTCCCGCGCCTACCATCTGGTGTATGAATATTGCAACGTTGGCGCCATTGAATCCTGGGGATCTTGTTTGAGAGTTCATAATTTCGGTCTAGTCATAAAATAGGCTAGAATTTTAGTTCAAAATCTCGATCTATCCATAGAGTTGGACCAGAAATTATGGGCTCCTAAACAATGCCAAGTG
Organism: Dendrocalamus latiflorus; assembly: GCA_017311315.1. Classification (NCBI taxonomy): domain Eukaryota; kingdom Viridiplantae; phylum Streptophyta; class Magnoliopsida; order Poales; family Poaceae; genus Dendrocalamus; species Dendrocalamus latiflorus. The sequence goes on from CM029626.1 coordinate 29,062,803, forward strand.
ACCCGACTTTCTTTAAGCAGCATTTTCTGCGATCTTACACTGTCATGCTAATGCCTACTATGCAGTGTATATAAGATGACTACATTAATAGATGGACTGAATTTTAGTATTTTTATTGCCTTGGAATCTCTGATGCCTGTAAGAGGTCCAGGGGATTTTTTTTATAAAAAATTGCAGGTTACTACAATTAAACTGTTTGTTTTTTGATGGCTACTACATTAAGCTGCTAATTTAAGCACAGGCGCCCATCTCAAGTTCTAAGCAGTCAGCATCGCTTTGGTATTTGAGAACCTGCTTACACTGAAAGGATAATAGGTTACTCAAATGTACCACTAGTATCAAATTTTTTTTGGCACTATCTGTCCAACTGAAAGCACATAAACAAATCGTTATGAAAAAGAAAAATCTTGCTCATTCAGGACCAAGTTGTGTTGGAACTAATCTTGTTGTTATGTGTAGTCGGTGTGTTTGAGTTGTGTGTAGAGTACTCGGTGTGTTCGAGTACGGTGTACTGTGTGATCAGTGTCTAGTACTCAGTATGTGGAGTACTGAGAAGTCGTGTGTCGAGTACTCAGTATGTTTGAGTAATATGTAGTTGTGTTGAGTGCTTGGTGTGTTTGAGTACTCTGTAGTCGTGTGTCCGAGTACAAGTCGAAGACCCAGAGTCGGAGAGCAATTGGAGACCGGTTGTAGCAGTCGTAGTTGTAAGTTGAGCGGCGTAGTAATCGAAGCTATAGTTACCGGTCGTAGCAGTCGCAGTTGTAAGTCGAGCTGCGCAGTGGTCGTAGTTACAGTGGTTGTAGCTACAGTAGTCGTAGCAGTCATAGTCATAGGTCGACAGTCGAAGTTACAGTGAAACCGATCGGTGCTCGAAAGACCTGTGTGGTTGAAAGACCGGTAGCATCGGCTCATTGTGATTGGTACTACTGGAGATACGATTGAAGTACTGTGGTTGACAAGCCGTGATCGGTGAAATGGTCGAAGTGAAGCTGTGCTCAGAGATGCGGTCGAAGCAGCTGTGGTCGACAAGCCATGGTCGTTAAAGCGGTCGAAGTGCCGTGGTCGATAAGACATGGTCGAGAAGCCGTGATCGAGCAGCTGTGGTCGAAGTAGCGTGGTCGAGACACCATGGTTAGAGTGCCGTGGTCGAAAAGGACTCGAAGTTGTAAGAAGCCGACTTGTCAGGTCAATGTGTGGTCGTAGACTTGGACAGGTCTGTGTGTGGTCGTAAGCATCTGAGTTGGTCTCAGCAGGACCGAGTTTTGCGGGTAGTGCACGGTGTGCGCCGAGTCGTAGGGAATTGTGGATGGCAAAACTAGTGGAGTTAGTGGGTGCGTGCACAGGTCAAGTAACCGTGCGTACGTGAGGCTTATTTAAGCCATGTAATCTGTTAAGCATTTTGAGATGTTGCGAGTGAATAACAGAGAGAAGAAAAAAGAGTGTGTTGCGACAGAAAGGTTCTTTTGTGTTTATTCATCCTCCCTACTTGTATACATGTGTCGTTTTAAGGAAGAAATTATGTGTACGTTTTCTTCTTGTGAGTAGCAATCAAAGTTGATAGGTTCAGTTTCAACAAGTTGTTGTTTGGGATTTCTGTTGCCACCCAGTCAGATATTTCAATGGGCCTCCTGTTTTTATGCAGCAACTAGAAGCAGCAGCAGAAGAGGCACCGCCTGAAAATGATGCGCAAATCTCAGAAGTACACGCGTGCGCCAGCTGAATGCGAGTCAGCCGTTGAGCAAGCCAAGCCTAGCCTCAAGCTACGCCCATTGAGTCTCCTGCTCTTGAACCTATAGTACCACTCCCTGGCCCTGCAGCTACAGGCGCTGTTTGTCCAAGGCCTCCATGCTTTGGATGGATTAGTGACTAGGGCTTAAAAAAACTCGAAGCTCGCGAGCTACTCGAGTTCGGCTCGTTCTAGGCTGGATTCAAGCTCGGTTCGAACTTCAAACGAGCCGAACTCGAGCTTGATCTCGAGCTCGCAGCTTCACCGAGCCGAGCTCGAATAGTTTGCGAGTCTCGATTCGAGCTTAAATAGTAATACATATTAATTCTTACCGAGCTTACTCGAGCCGAACTCGAGCTCGAGCTTGTCTTATTATTGAAAATTAGTGTGTATTTGAATTATTTTGACTGTTATCGAGCTTACTAGAGCCGAGCTCGAACTTAAAATTTTCTTATTATTGAAAGATAGTGCGTAATAAATTATTTTAATTGTTTTCGAGCTTCAACGAGCCGAGCTCGAGCCTACTCGAGCTTAGGCCGAGCCGAGCTCGAGCCTACTCGAGCTTAGGCCGAGCCGAGCTCGAGCCCAAATCTAAGCTCGGACCCCAACTCGAGCTCGGCTCGTTTACAGCCCTATTAGTGACTCTCAGAGTGAATCAGATAATGGAGAGTTGTTGAGCAACCGGAGCCTCCAGCTGGTCAATGGCATGAGGTGATTGCTCCTCCACTGAATGTTCCGATTGAGAAACCGCCTTCAGCTGGTCCACGACATGAGGTGACTGCGCCTCCAGCGAATGTTCCGACTCCTGGAGGTGGCTTGCTTCCTAGGAGGAAGCGACGGAGTGGATGGGACGTGCGCCCTGCTAACTGGTGATGGTTCTGACCTCTGATCTGCCTTGCTCTCGTTTATTTAATTTGTTATTAGTGACATAATTGCTGTGACTACTCGGTATCTGATAGAATTAATCTAGTTGTCTTAATATCTGATCGAGTTCACAATCAGAGTATGTCTACGGCAGTTTTTACGATTACTGTGCATGTTTAAATACTGTAGCAATCGTAAGTCAAGTAGTAGTTGCAAAAGTATTGTAGCAGTCGTAGTCTTGAAAATTTAGAGTAATCGAAAAGGAAAATCAAGGTGTGTCTATATAGAACTCTCAGTGTGGGATGCCGCGTTGGATACGAAGTTCTGTATGCTACTTCTCTATATAAGAAAGACGAAAAGGACACAGGCGTATCGTGTCGCGAAAAGTCTATCTGTGTTTACTCATGTTCACGTGCTTGATCTCAAAGTTCAAGTTCACCGCTCGTCTAGACCCTGGGCAAATTCCTCAACAATTAACATCGGAGCCTAAGGGGATGAAGCAATGGCCGGCAATGCTGTTGATCCGTCGAAGTCAGGAGCGCTCTTCAAGACTACGGGCAACGAGCTCGATCCATCGAAGCCAGGCGTGTTCGTCAAGCCGATGACAAGAAGCGCATCAATCCTATCCAATACCTGATGTTGAGCAAAACTGTTGGATCGAAGTTGGCGACAGAGGGGGGGGGGGGGTGAATGTTGACTTCTAAAAATTTGTCCCCGCACAAGTATCCACAAGAGAGAACACTTCTCCGATAGCTACTAAAGCTATGAAGAAGAGAAACTACTGCTGTCCTAAAAAGGACTACTGCCAACAAAAATAAGAAAAACAATTTGCTCTAACTATCAAAGCTGAAAGAAGAAATAGAGCAAGCTGTAAAACAGGGACTGCAGTCTAAAGGAAAGGAGGAGTATAAAAGCAAGTGCAGCCGAACTGCATGTACTCCTTGCTGGCCGAAACATTGTCTTGCTGCCAACCAAAAAAGCAAGCCAAAACACTTTGATGCTGGACAAAAGACATAAAGACTTCTTGCATCCAATCATAGAGGAGGTGATTGAGTGCTTCACGGCAAGAAAAAGAGCATGCAGAATTTATGGCCGAATCAATCAATAGATTGTACTACTACAACAACCTGCTGCCCAAGAACCAAAATGATGCCAATCAATGCCGAACAGAAGTACAAGCTGGCCGAAATTAAAGCATGCAAGCAGCCAACGTGCAGTAAAGGACTGCTGTCCTAACAAGACTGCACTGCCGAATTGTACTCTGCAGCCTAAAGCAAGTCTGAAACAAAGTTTGATTTCCTGTTTTGGAGAGATCGAACTGCACATAAATACTGCAGAAATAACCAGCAGGGAACCTGAAGCCCAAGCAAAACAGACAGAGCACTCACAACCAGAACTGAAACACCTTCAAGCAAACATTAAAGCAAAAACTAAAAAGAGAAATTGCAAGAACTTAGAAGGACTCAACACGAGATTTCTTGAAAATCAAAATGGAGACATACATGATTAAAATATAGGGTTTACATACTGTCCACTACTCTCACACACACAAACTAAGTACTCAAGCCAAACCCCCATACATGCTTGGAAGTGAAGAACTCATACACATGGAGAGACATAAAAACATAAAGCTCTCAACACACTCTCTCAAATTTCAGCACAACCTCTCCCTCTCCTTTTATAGCCTCCCACTAATGGGTTTGCACATACTTTACCCATTAGGTCACCACCTACTCGATGCTTTATCCAAACCTACTTCCTTTAGTGCAACTTTGCATTTTTACCGAAACGCCCCTCGCGCACCTTCCAGGAAGCTTCCTCCTTTCTTGCCTTGCAAGCCTCGCAGCCACCTCGAGCCCTCGCCGTCTTCGACACCTCCCGACCGTTCTGACCTCAGCGCCACCTGCGCCTAGTCCGGTCCACCGTGTCTCGCCACGACTCCGCCTCGATGTCCTGCAGCCAACACAGACAAGAAACAAATCACATAGCACCGCTCGAAATATTGTAGCCATACAATAATATCAGAAGAAATACTCAAAGCCCAAACCGATCGAACCGAAAAATAAACGACTTAGGCACGTTCGACCTAGTTCGACAAGGTCCGACCGAAACCGATTGCACCGCGCAACAACAAGGTCCGAACCACACAAACCAAACTTGACTTTCCTAAAAACAGATGTCAATTAGTCATCACACACTCGGGGTCACCTCCACATGGTCCATCAAAAACGAACTACGACATATGGGCCATCAAGATGAAGTTAATCTTGCGTTTGCTAGGGGTATGGTCGACGGTCGAAGATGGAGACGACGACGGCGACAAGGATTAAGGCGCGATGGTGGCCATATCACAAGTGGTACTAGACGATGTGATGATGTTAATCACTGAGAAGGAGGCAGTGAAAGAAACTTGGATTGCACTCAAGGAGATGCGAGTAGGTGAAGATCGCGTTAAGAAGGCACGCGCTTAAGTGCTAAAATAGCAACTGAGCAAGTTGTAAATGGGGGACTTGGAAACGATCACCGAGTACTCCATGAAACACTGATGGGTGAGATCCATTCGCTCGGCACAAAGCTAGAAGAGAGCGACATCATCGAAAAATTGTTCAACTCGGTACCAGATCAAATTCCTCTAGATTGTCAGAATGATCAAACAATTCATCGATGTCACAGCTATGTCGCTCTCGGAGGCAACTGGTCACCTCAAAACCTATGAGGAAGGACTCAAGGGTTGATGACACTCGAAGGATAGAAGTGATAAACTTCTCTTTACTCAGAACGAGTGGGAAGAGAGGAGCTTGAAGACAAAGAAGCATGAGGGCACTTATAGTGCCAAGAGAGGAGGTTGTAACAAAAGAGGTCACTGACGCGACAATGGATAAGGCAGAGGCTGAGGCAATCGTAATCGCGTCATCGATGAACGAATGCTGCCAAACTCTGACAAGACTAAGGTCAAGTGATTCAATTGTAATGAGTATGGGCACTTTGCAAAAGAGTGTCCAAAGCCAAATTGAAGAGGAAGGGCCAATCTCATAGCAAAGCAGAATGATGAAGATCCACAATTACTGATGGTCGAAGTATGTGAACTCATTCATACAGTCCCGATGCCTGAAGAGGAGGTATTCTTGCACGAAGATAAGGTGATACCGAAGCTCAGTAGCACGTAAAATAAGCCTTGGTATCTTGATACTGGCGTAAGTAACCACATGACTGGCTGCAAGGAGAAAATTGCTAAGCTTGACATGATTGTAAAAGGCTCAGTTAAATTTGGAGATGGTTCGGCTGTGGAGATACAAGGAAGGGGCTCGGTGCTATTGGAGTGCTCTACGGGTGAATATCGTATCTTCACGAATGTTTACTACACCACGAAGTTGAGAAGCAATATAATCAGCCTCGGTCAGCTGGGCGACAACGGCTGCAAGATTGTGGTCGAAGGAGGAGTAATATTGATCTTAGACACAACTCGCAAGTTGTTGGCTAAAGTGAGCAGATCAAAAAACTGGATGTATGTGCTGCACATCAATCTCGTTCTCCTGTAGTGTCTTCTGGCAAGAAGCACTGAAGAGGCATGGCGATGGCACGCCAATACATGCATGTGAACTTTCATGCTCTACAGGATCTGGCTCATAAGAAGATGGTGCATGGGATGCCCATGATCGAGCACATGGATTGCATCTGCGTTGGTTGTTTGGTTGACAAGCAACATTGGAATTCATTTTCAACCACGTCTCTATAGCGAGTAGATATGCCCCTCGAGTTGTGGCACAGCGACATTTGCAGGCCAATGACTCCAACCACGAATGGAGGAAATCGGTACTTCCTGCTGTTGGTGGATGATTGCACAATGTTTATGTGGCTGGCTTTACTTCGAAGCAAAGATAAAGCATTCGAGGCATTTAAGAGGATCAAGACTGCAGCTGAGATGGAGAAAAATCTAAGGTTGAAAGCTCTGCATATCGACTGCGGTGGCGAGTTTACCTCAAATGAGTCCACAGACTACTGTGAGCGGTTGGGAATTAAGCGTTATCTGACAGCGCCATATTCTCCCCAACAGTATGGTGTGGTCGAAAGGAGGAACCCATTGATGGTTGGTATGGCGAGGAGTCTGTTGAAGAGCATGGGAGTCCCAGGGGAATTTTGGGGAGAAGTGGTATCGACTGCCATTTATCTCCTAAATTAGGCACCAATGAAGAGTGTCATCGGCAAAGCTCCTTACAAATCCTATTATGACTGCAAGCCAAGTGTTGGTCACCTCCGCACTTCCAAGTGCGTTGCACGTGTGAAGACAACCACGCCACACTTCTCCAAGCTAGCAATCAAAGCAAGCCAATGGTGCTTATTGGGTATGATCCAATGACAAAAAGGTTATCGCATGTTTGATCCGGAGACACGATGACTTGTGGTGACTCGCGACACAGTGTTTGAGGAGGAGAGGAAGTGGGAGTGGAGCAGAGATCCCTCGACAGAGGTACGATTGATTAAAGACATCTTCACAGTACATTACTCTCCTAACACTGATGTTGGTCCTAACGACCATGTGGTGGCGTCTGACACTCCGACCACGGAAGACGTAGTCAAAGGATACGCCCACGAAGTGAAAACTCCAGGCACGACCATGGCCAGTACGAGCACAGGATCCAAGATGCCTAGCTCATCTACACAACACACTCCTGTTGCAACATTGGGAGCGCCGGTCTCACCTGGAGCTTTGCTAAGGATGGAGCTCAATGAGAGCTCAACTAAAGGACCACGACGAGAACGTGACATCAAAAGTCTTTATGATACCACATCTCCAATAGAGCTAGAAGATTCAGAGTTTTGCTTACTTAGAGAGGAGGAGCCTGCGAACTTTGAAGAAGCCAAGGCAAAGCCAGAGTGGAGAAGAGCTATGGAGGAGGAAATGTCCTCTATCCATGAAAATGGAACATGACAGCTTGTTCCATTGCCTGACAGCCACGAACTGATTGGATTGAAGTGGGTGTATAAGTTAAAGAAGGACACTCAAGACGTGATCGTAAAGCATAAGGTGAGGCTAATTGCAAAGGGGTACGTTCAATGACAAGACGCTGATTTCAGCGAAGTCTTTGCCCCTGTTGCGAGGCTAGGGATGAGCGCCTGTTCATTGCAATCGTGGCACATGAAGGATGGGAGATTCATTATATGGATGTGAAATCAGCTTTCCTCAATGGTGACTTAGAAGAAGTTTATGTTGTGCAACCTTTGGGATTTGTGAAGAAAGAAGAACACAAGGTGTTAAAGATTGCACAAAGCTCTATATGGTCTGCGTCAAGCCACAAGAGCTTGGAATTCGAAGCTAGACAAGTCTCTGGTGGCACTCGATTTTGAAAGATGCCCATTAGAGTATGCAGTATACAAATAGAGTCAAGGGGTATGGCTGGGATGATTATTGGATGACATGTTAGAGACGAAGGTTGAGAAGATAACCTTGAAGACTGATAGTTAGTCTTCAATTGCGTTGTGCAAGAACCTAGTCTACCATGAAAAGAGCAAACACATCAATGCTCGTTTTCTTTACATAAGAGAATATGTGGAATCAGGGAAGATAGAGGTGCAGCATGTTTGCAAAAAAGACCACCTTACTGATATCCTGACCAAATCGGTGTGTGGAACATTGACGAAAGACAATAAGCTCAAGAAGGAGATTGATAGAGTTAATCTAGTTGTCTTCAGGCCTAGTCGAGTCCACGACCAGAGTATGTCTATGACCATGACAGTCCTACGACCACGGCAATCTTTATGACCAATGTGTATGTTCGAGTACTGTAGCAGTCGTAAGTCAAGTAGTAGTCGAAAAAGTACTGTAGCTGTCGTAATCGTAAAAAGTCAGTTGTAAAATGTCAGGATTCGGAGTCCGCATAGGGTTCAAAGTAGTCGAAAAGAAAAATCAAGGTGTGTCTATGTAGGACTCTCAGCGTGGGATGCCACGTTGGATACATAGTCTTGTATGTTGCTTCTTTATATGAGAAAGACGAAAAGGACACAGACGTATCGTGTCACCAAAGATCTATTTGTGTTTACTTATGTTCGTGTGCATGATCTGAAAGTTCAAGTTCATCGCTCGTTTAGACCCTAGGCAAATTCTCCAGCAGTACTTTCATTTCTAAATTGTTGTTCTTATGCTTTTTGATCCAATGGAAGATGATCGCTACAGAATTTACTTACTCCTGCTAGGAACAGAAAACATATCGCACACACTGAACGTACCAAATGTATGGCATGCCAGATTCATTCTTATGTACACACCACTACCATAAATGTTTACTATGTTAAAAAAAGTTGATTTCTGGAGTTTTATGTGAACCAAAATATGCACAAAAGAAGGAAAGTTGATTAGGAAACAAAACCAATTCTTCCAAAATGGAGGCAACAAAATTTCATTGAACATCCAATAGCAGTTACTGGATTGTAACTAGTATCTGTTCGAACAAGGAAGTCCATTTTACTGGATAAGATATTGATTCTGTCTGTCCCCTTGTTATAATGATGAGAATTTTTTTTTGAGAAACTACACAAAATAAGATTTTTTTTGAGAAACTGCAATATTTATCAGAAATGTAAACTTAGTGAAAAGGTCTGTCGGCATGATTTGCATACCGTTGTCGATCCATATTGGGACTATATCCTAACATTTCTGAATGAATACCTTGAGCATTGTATTCTTTTGATAAACACTAATTAATCATTATCTCCTGAATCTTGTAGGTATGGAGAAGTCTTAATGCAGGGAGTAGTCAGTCCGTGAATTTACTTGAAGGTAATTGTAGTAAAAGCATATCTGAGATGGAACTGCTGTTTGTGAGAGACCATGTGGAGGTGTCCCCATATTTGTGATGAGTAATTGACTCGTGTTCTGGAAAGTTTGAGTTTGGTTTGGTCAGTTCGCGCCAAGTCGGTGCATGGCGTGGTCCGGTTCGGTTGGACTTGGTCGATTGCGGTCGGGAGTGTTTAGGACGCTTGTTTTCTTTCTCGATCGGTCGATTTGGGTATTTCATGCTTGAGTACCTGACGCGGAAACGCTCATGTCTTGCACTTCTCAGTTAAATATATTATTTAACTAGAAGGAATTATTAAGCCGCATTAAATATTATCAGGTGAACTCTAATTTAATTGGGTCTTTAACTATTATATTCAGAGATACAGAGTTACTACTATTTGATTTAATTATATACAGACCCATAATCGATCTGTACAAGCCTAAAGTAAAGATGCGTTTAGAAGGTCTTGTTGACACTAGTGCATCGTCCATCACTTCGAGTGTACAGGATGATGAGGACATCACGACTGGACCGATTACACGAGCACGAGCTAAAAGATTAATCAACAGGTGAACTCGCTCGTAATTAATTTTGGCTTTAAATTTCATGAGAACCGGCACTACCTAATATTAGTATTTTAATTGTTTTTAGGTTTGTATGGGATTAAAGCTTTGGAGAAGTACTATTCCAAACATCAAAATTGTGCACAACCTGTGAAGGCATATTTCTAGTCATGGACTGCATGCATGCCACGTGAGGAAAACAATGACGTGAGCCATCACTTAATTGCACAAGATTAATTAGGGAAGTCATTAGTTGGGTGCATGACGTGAGAGATTTGCACGGGAAAGAAGTAGTTAACAATCCGATTTGTTTTCCTATGGGTTTGCGTTGGTTTGTTTTCTTGACCGAGTATGTTTCTGTGTTGCGGACGAGTCGGGTTTTGTTTTTTTTCCCTGTTGGTCGAGTCTGGCTAAATATAGCCTTGTATACCCTTCTGTAAAATTTAGACCACCATGAATCAATCTATTATTTTCAGAGAGAGCTATACGCTTGTTCTTCTTAGGGTTTGACACACAGATGCAACCTAGAGGGGAATCGGGCGTTCTTCCCCGTCGTTCTTGTGATTCCTTGTGATTTGCAGGAGCGACGACACGTCTACTTGGTGGTCGAGTAGACGGGATCACGAGCGTGTGGTTGGGCGAATTCTTTTGTCGCAGGTTGCTGTTCTAACAGTGGTTGGCGCCATCGGTTCGTCAGGTTACACGGATCCAAATTATCTCCATCGATCCTACGCCGTGAAGATCGGGCAATCCCCCGCATCATCTTGGTATCAGAGCGCGGTTGACACGGTAGGATCAATTTACCCGTAGTTAGATCTATTTTTTTTTCCTATACACAAAAGACCAAAAAAAAAAATCTAAACCCTAGTTTTTGCATCTGTTATTTTTGTGAGTTTTGTTAAGTTTTCATCCATTAGAATTTTGTTTAGGTGCTGATTATCGTGTTTTTTTTGCGTCGCTTAATCGTTGTGTCCACATAAAAACAAAAAAAAATCAATCTCTATTATCCAGCCATATCTCGGTAGTGTGTTCAATAAAAAAAAACCAAACTCTTTGCTATCCTACCAAAACCATTCATTCAGGAAATATTCTACCGTCATTGATCTGGTGTTTGGCTCCAAATCTTTTTTTACCATGATTTCCGTCCAGAATCCAAATAGTGGCGTCAGAGTTTAATCCTTTGCTAATTGATCTATTGGTGCTCTGACAAAAACCACTTTGTGGGAAAAAAGAAAACTGAGTGCAGATTTTCTAGCAGTAAACTGAGTGCACTGCTCGCATTAAACCGAAGCCATCCAAAAGTCAATTGGCTGGGTTGCTAGAGCCGAACTCACTGCTGCCGGCGAACCATCACGACATTGCTCCTGCTGGCCTTTTTCTACTGCTGCCGATTGCTTTGATCACACGTGAATTGTGTTGCCTTGCACCATAAAATCTAGCCTGGCCGGAATCCACAACATCAGCCGGCCTGTGCGCCGCCACATTGCTCTGGAGGTTGCATTGAGCAGCCAAACTCAATAAGTTATGAGCTTCACTTATACCTATTTTTTCTTTGAAACTTGAGACTAGCTGTTGAATATTGCACCTAGGGCTGCTTTTGAGTATTTTACACATTGCTGAATATTTGTGATCTGTGCAAAATCAAAAGGACAATTAAACCTAGTTCGGCCTTTAAAAAAAAGAGAGAAAAGAAAGAAAAGAAAGAAAACATTGGCCGAATTTGGGTGAGTTTTTAGTCCATAAATTCAGATTGTGTAATTTACTTTCTCGAGCAATCTTGTGCCCTTATATTCATATTTTTGCAATTGGCTAGCGTCTCTCCTAGTACTTGGTGCAAAACGAGCTATTTAATTCTCAATTTCAGATCGCTTCTATTTAGCTCATCCTTTGTTGCATCGAGTCACATTGATCTTTGCGTGTGCGTTCATACACTTCACTTAAACCTTTTGGATCAGCACTTAGGCAAAGTATTCTAGCTTGGGTTATTACTTAACTTAACAACATCAAGAATTTCAGATTGCATGGGTTGTTATTTTCCCTCCAAGCTCCACATATAAGCCATTGTTATAACAGTGCTTGTGCAATTGAATCCGCTTGATCTATCACCTTGTATTGTCTACCAACACCAAAGTGCGTGCGGTTCTTCAATCCCAACAAGGACGCATAAGAACTTCGGTTGGTAAGAGAAGGCAAGGATGAGTGATTCCACATAAATTTCACATATTCTTTGCTATTTTTTTGCAATACTAACAATGGCATGATATTCAACATTTCGTTCCTCATGGTACGACTCTCGATACTTGTATTTTCCATTCTATGGGAGTACAGATCCGGAGGAGTATCTCAAATGGGTGGGACAACTCGAAAGTGACCTCAAGTTTCAGAAGTTGTCCGAAACCAAGAAGGTGACACAAGCCACCATGGAGTTTGAAAAATATACATGCACTTGGTGGAAGCGATATCCTGAGAAGCAATATGTCACTACTTGGGGAGAATTGAAGCAGGTCATGAGAAATGAGTTCGTGCCATATGAGTATGAGCTAGAGTTACTTCATCATATGAAGAGCATTCGCCAAGGACGTCGATCTGTCCAATCTTATTATGATGAGCTGGATTATGCTATGTATCATGCCAATATCATAGAGACATGTGCAAAGAGAGCTTACTTCAAAAGAGGTTTGAATTCCGAGATCGCTGCTACTGTTTGTTTGAAATATGATGGTAGGATGCAGGATCTTGTGAATTATGCTATAGAGCAGGAGAAGAAAATTAAGGAGAGGTGTACACCACATTTCAATCTGAGTCCCCACTTCAGTTCGTATGCCTTTACCAATGCGTCACATGAGAAGATGACCGAGCATGGGACTTTCCCTTCGGTCAAGGCGTCATATAGTGTTGCTCCATTGCTACATGAGGAGATCGTGGTTGATGGTAATTGCGCCATTGCTGGCCCACGATCCATAAAGGATGAGATGCTTCAAAACCCATGTAAGGATGAGAGCCACATAACCAAATTGAGTGGGAGTGATAAAAAGAGTGAGTTGTGTGATTCCACCATATGTGAGGTTGAGAGCATCCAAATTGAGAGTGAGAGATATACACAAAAAGAAAAGAGAGAAGTAGATGATAGAAAAAGTGAGATTGTATTTTATACTAACGACTTACTCTCTACTTCTAGTGTTGTTTCTCCCATTGTGCAGGTTAAAGAAGAAGAGAAACTAAATGCTAAACAAACCGCACAACTTGAAGTTGAAGCTACACTACCTACATCACCTACATCATCTGAGGAGGACGTTCAAGGTAACAATAAGGGTGATATATTGGTAGTTCATCAAGAAAAGGTGAGTAATTGTGAGAATTTTTGTGCCCAATTGGAAATACCACATTCTGAATTTAATATGCTCAATTTACATAATGTGGAATTAATTACTCATAAGGAAGTTCTTACTCGAATATCTCCTAGTGATTCTTTGTATTATATCATGTTCGATGATCCTAAAGAGCTATCTAGTGTGATTCAGAATGTTGCTGAAATTTCATGTTTAAAATCACTAGTTAGTACTTATGCCTACACCTATAAGTTCAATTTAATCGGAGATTATGGTGTAGACAACAAGTTCTATGTCTATCGAATATGCATTACATGTGATAAGCTTGCTGACTTGAAATTGCATAATTCGGATAAACAATCTTTTGTGCCATATCATGATCACAATGAGATGAGTTTCAATAATAGTGCTTCATGTTCTAAAAGATTTCTTAAGCCTACTTGTTCATCCTTTAATGTACAATCACGTACAAATAATCAGAGTAGCGCAGTTGAAGCATGGAATGCAATAAAAATTTTCTCCCCCATATTTGAACAACTTAATTTGGATTGGCCCAATAATGACTTGTCCATGTACTTAGCAAAGTCGAGGACGACTTTTTCTCATGGAAGGGAGAATGATGTAAATGACAATATTGCAATGTATATATCCTATGGCTGCTGTTGTACTAATTGGTTTATACAAAACAATAAGAATGACACAATAATTGATTCATACATATACATTGTATTCTTTGTTTAGTACAATTTCAGGCTATCAAAAGCCGAGGACGGCTTTTCTTGAAGAAGGGGAGGATGACGCGGAAACGCTCATGTCTTGCACTTCTCAGTTAAATATATTATTTAACTGGAAGGAATTATTAAGCCGCATTAAATATTATCAGGTGAACTCTAATTTAATTGGGTCTTTAACTATTATATTCATAGATACAGAGTTACTACTATTTGATTTAATTATATACAGGCCCATAATCGATCTGTACAAGCCTAAAGTAAAGATGCGTTTAGAAGGTCTTGTTGACACTAGTGCATCGTCCATCACTTCGAGTGTACAGGATGATGAGGACATCACGACTGGACCGATTACACGAGCACGAGCTAAAAGATTAATCAACAGGTGAACTCGCTCGTAATTAATTTTGGCTTTAAATTTCATGAGAACCGGCTACTACCTAATATTAGTATTTTAATTGTTTTTAGGTTTGTATGGGATTAAAGCTTTGGAGAAGTACTATTCCAAACATCAAAATTGTGCACAACCTGTGAAGGCATATTTCTAGTCATGGACTGCATGCATGCCACGTGAGGAAAACAATGACGTGAGCCATCACTTAATTGCACAAGATTAATTAGGGAAGTCATTAGTTGGGTGCATGACGTGAGAGATTTGCACGGGAAAGAAGTAGTTAACAATCCGATTTGTTTTCCTATGGGTTTGCATTGGTTTGTTTTCTTGACCGAGTACGTTTCTGTGTTGCGGACGAGTCGGGTTTTGTTTTTTTCCCTGTTGGTCGAGTCTGGCTAAATATAGCCTTGTATACCCTTCTGTAAAATTTAGACCACCATGAATCAATCTATTATTTTCAGAGAGAGCTATACGCTTGTTCTTCCTAGGGTTTGACACACAGATGCAACCTAGAGGGGAATCGGGCGTTCTTCCCCGTCGTTCTTGTGATTCCTTGTGATTTGCAGGAGCGACGACACGTCTACTTGGTGGTCGAGTAGACGAGATCACGAGCGTGTGGTTGGGCGAATTCTTTTGTCGCAGGTTGCTGTTCTAACAGTGGTTGGCGCCATCGGTTCGTCAGGTTACACGGATCCAAATTATCTCCATCGATCCTACGCCGTGAAGATCGGGCAATCCCCCGCATCAGTACCTTTTTGTTAATGCTAATGTTGATTATGCTGTTTCGTGCGGTGCTATGTGACGGTTTGCTTGTTTGTGTGGCTGTAGGACTTTGGAGCTAGGTCATGGTGAGGCGTGGGAGTACCGGGACTAGACACAGGAGGTGTTGAGGTCTAGACGGTTGGAGACGCCGAAGATGATCGAGGCTGCTGAGGTGGTTGCGAGCCAGGAGACGAGGAACCAGAGCTGGAGCTACCGGTGGTGGACACGACGGGCAACGGCGAGGTGGACCGAGACTAGGCTCAAGGAGGAGTTGAGGTCCAGACGGTCAGGATGCCGGGTGCAATCGTGCGAGGACTGGAAGCTTCCAGGAAGTTGCGGCAGGGGCATTTCGGTAAAATGCGCGAGGTTGCAAAATTGGAAGCGGGTTCGGTTGAAGATAACGGGTTGGAGACCCGTTAGTGGAAAAGAGGAGGAGTTGAGGTTTTGGAGGGAAAGCTCCATCCTGGTTCCCTCCTCTTTGTGTTGACTTTCTTTCCTTGCTTGGGTGTAAGGAAATGAAGTGGAGTATGGACTGCAATTCTTGATTTGCCATTTGTATGGGTGAGTTCTTCTATTTAGAGGAGGTGTGGGAGGCAGTAGGAGGTAGGCTTTTGAGTGTGTGTTCTCAAGTAAGCAAGCTAGGGAGTGAGCAGTTCCTGTGTGTGTTGCTCTCGTTGAACCATGTAGTGATATTTCTCCTCAATTGCATATGGGGATGTAGAACATTTGCTTGTAATAATTCCTCTCCATGAATCAAGATGAGAAGGCTTGCAATTGAGATGCTCTGGTGTTTTGTTCTTCTCTTCTGATTTTTGTTGGTTGCCTCTGCTGCTTCTATTCCTTTGGGTCCCTGAGATTTGCTCTGAACTGGGTACTTCCCAAGGTCTCTTGACCAGTTCATACCCAAGAGCTTGTCCTTTTATTAGCTGCAATTTTCTCTTGGATCATTTGCTAACTCTCCTCTGTTTGCAAGAATTCTAGGGTTTTACTCTTTCTGAAATAGAGGAGTTATGGCTCTTAGTGATTTAGGCTGAGAAGACTCTCCTCCTTTCCTTTTTCATCTCCAGAGGAAGAGGTCAAGCTATGCTCTAAGTGACCAAAGGGTGCTTAAATGTCAAAGTTGCATAAATCAGTGTTTGGCCTTGTGAGAGGACTTCCTCTGTTTCACATTTGTTAGGGTTTGAAGGCAGGGCATATTTGAAGCTTTTGATTTCCCTTCAAAAGTTGGTTTCAAATTTGTGCTTCTTAGTTGTGAGGTCATGTCTTGGTGAATTTCAAAGCCTCATGTTCAAAAGTTTTAAGGATTACAAGCATTTTGGAAATGAGTCTCCTTTTCGGTTCATTTTCAGATTTCAGTCCAGATTAGGGTTCTTTGCCTTTTTTGTCTGAATTTTCTTGCTCTTGAGAGCTAGCTGTTATTAGGATGAAGTCCCAATCAATTGTCATGAGAAGAGCAGCTTTCGGTTAAACATCTTCTTTGATTTTCAGTTTCTGCAGTATTCACTGTTTTTGCTGTTTTTAGATTTTCATTGTCGGCTGGACTGCAGTCCTGTTTTTCAGATTTCTTGCTGCTCCCAGATTGTTTCGGCTGCTTCTGATTTGTGCTTGTCGACCTGCTGTTTACAACAGCATCTGCTGAAACAAACTGCTGCTTTCGGCTGACTGTTTCTTTAGCAAAGGCAGTGCATATTTCAGTCAGTTTTCAGCTGCATATTTCCGCCAAACATTGCAGATTTCAGTCAGTTTTCAGCTGTAGATTTCAGCCAAACACTGCAGATTTCAGTCTTTACACAGTTTGCAGATTGCAGAAAATGCAGCAAAAGCTATTTTTCAGATTGCAGCAAATGTGAGATTGTAACCTTTGCTTTTTTCAGTTTTTGTTGTCCTCCTTTATTTGTTCTCTCTGCAGATTGCTCTCTCCAAGTTAATCAATATATTTCATGTTGGAAATCAAGCCTTGGTTTCAGTTGGGACTTTGTCGGTCTATTGTTTGGTTTTAAGTGAGCAAGAATTTTTCTTCATAACTTTTATAGCTATCGAAGAAGAAATTGAGTGGATACTTGGGAAATTTTTTGAAGGCACCATTCACCCCCCTCTGTTGCCATTTCCGATCCTACAATTGGTATCAGAGCCGGTTAGCTCTTCCTCGTAGATCTTAACCGGTCTATTGAGCCATGGCAACGGACAAGTATTCCATCAAGCCTCCGATCTTCGATGGGATCGACTATCCCTTCTGGAAGAGTCGGATGGAGACCTACATTCAGGCTCAGGGCTATGCTATCTGGCGCAAGGTTAAAACGCGCTTTGTTGTTCCTGCCGATGAGAACATCAATGTGACAAACATGCTCGATGTTGAGGCGAATGCTAAGGCAAGCAACATCATCATCCAAGGTTTGAGCCGAAACGAGTTTGATCGCTTTTCTCATCTTTCGTCGGCCTTCGACATTTGGGTGACCCTCGATGCTTACCATGAGGGCACCACCCAAATTAAGACAGTACGACAGGACCAGTACAAGCGAGATTACAACAAGTTTGAAATGCTCACTGGAGAGTCCCTGGATGAGTGCTTTGCGAGGTTCCACAAGATCTTGAGCAACCTCCGAGCGGTCGGCCTCACATACCCCGACTCGGACAACGCTCGTCAAATGCTTTCGGCTTTGGATTTGCGTGTTTGGGAGATGAAAGTGACCACCATCAAGGACACGGCGGATCTTTCGACTTTGACTCTTGATGCGTTGTATTCACACCTCAAGACTCACGACAATGACATTGTCTCTCGCAAGTCGAAGTCACAGTCGATGGTTTTGGTCACCAATCCCAGTCTTGCTTCTGGATCGTCTTCTGATGTTGTTTCTAGATTTTCTCTTGCTGCTCTTTGTTAGATGATGATCAATTAAACCAATTCCCAGAAAACCAACTAGCCCTCCTAACCAGAAAATTCTCCCATGCATACCAGAGGGTGAGAGACAGAAAAAGAGGAGGGCCCGTGATTTGCTTCGAGTGCTTCGACCGTTAGGCGACTGGAACCAGTCGCCCAGCCAAGGGCGACTGCATGTGGAGTCACCCACGCAGAGGGCGACTGGTTTCAGTCCCCCATGAATTTTGTACATTTTTTCAATTTTGTAGATTATAACTGGAAAATAATTTGATGGATTTGTAATAAAAGTTTATAGTAATTGTATGTTGTAGGTGCGTAAAAAATTTGGGAAATTTGTTTTAAGAACAATTGACCTTAGAATGATCGGTAAATACGATGGTAAGTGATATTGTGATGTTACTGGAGATTTGTATATGGAGAAAATCGGTATGTTAATATTGTTAGATGAATTGCTATGTGAATAATTGAATGCGAAAAGACAAAAAAAAATAAGCTTGTCTGAATTTAAATAGACTTCATAATACAGTTGGGAGTAATATGCCGCATACTTTTTGATTACATGCATAACATATAGCATCATGTGCGACTAACCCACCCAACTGTTCGTACGACCTACTATGTGGATCAGGGCTATTTTCCCTTCCTTGCCAGCTCGGTGTTGAACTCTTCGGCGGGCTCTTTTGCCTTGGTCGCCATTTCCCTCTATCTCTCGCGCTCCCTCTCACGAGCCTCCTGCTCCCTACACGTGCATGCCTCGAGATGAGCTTTCGTCTCGCGTTGTATACGCAGAGTTTGCTTGTTCTTGCGGTGCTCCTCCTCCCAAATCTCCGATGACCTTGCGACATTCCACTCCTCGAAGCCGAGGGCCCACTTGTCCTCTGGGTGGATCTCAAGATCGATCCATTTGCGGTAGCAACATAGGTGTTTCGGGGACTGTGAATATAGGGGAGAGGTTGTTAGTACGTGCTGTGAAGGAGAAAAGGTAGGGGAAAACAGTGCACCTGGTCCTTACCGGCTGCCGATAGGTTTCGATGTCTAGACGGCGGTCGGGGTAGTCACTGGAGTAGTTTGCACAACCCCAGTAACGCATACCTAGGCTGAAGCAGTGCTTAGACTTGAAGAACTTGCATGTGTCCTGGCATCAACAAAGGGGCGTCTCCCCCTCTGGTGGGAGTTGCGGCGAACGCTCGGTAGGAACGTTCAGGATGGCGTTGTTGCTCGGTAGGAACCTGATCTCGCAGCACGCTGGGTTTGTTTTGCTCGAGCCGTAGCAACCCTTACTTTTTCATCACGGGCGGCAGTTGACCGTGCTAGGTCGCGGGTTTCCTCCCATTGCTTCATCATCTTGTCCCATTACTTCTTCTGCCTTTTGTCCATCCCGGTGTGGTGAAGGAAGCACGGTGTAGTGTGGGGTCTGGTTGCGTAGTGTTCTGCGAGAAATCTCCTCGACCTCATTTATAGGGTCCCTTGTTGCCCTGTCGGTACATGAATGTCCCTGTGTGGTCTCGGCACTGCGCAAAGCTACCAAGTGTGCAAAGCTGGTAAAGCTGGGCCGTGAGGTCTTGTTGCTACGGAAACTTGGCACTTGCGGTCATGTCGCTGCGCAAAGCTGGCGCATTTGGTCTTCTCACTATGCAAAGCTAGGCCGTGCTGTCATGTAACTACGAAAAGCTGTGCCATCCTGTCGTTGCACAAAGCTGGCATGTTTGGTCTTCTCATTGAGGAAAGCTGGTCCGTGCGGTCATGTCGCTGCGAAAAGCTGGCCCGTGCGGTCATGTCGCTGCGTAAAGCTAGCGTGTTTGGCCTTCTCACTGCGCAAAGCTGGGTCGTGCTATCTTGTCACTGCAAAAAGCTGGCCCGTGCGGTCATGTCTCTACGGAAAGTTGGACCGTGCAGTCATGTCGCTGCGCAAAGCTGGTGCGCGCGGTCTTCTAACTGCGTAAAGCTGGCTCGTGCTGTCATGTCACTGCGAAAAGCTGGGCTGTCATGTCATGTCGCTGAGCAAAGCTGGCTCGCAGCTACACTATAAAATGAATGGATGAGGCATTGCTGGTTGGAACAACTATCTTCTCCATCGTAGAGTAAGCCACCATAACAGACATCGAGCGGCCAGTGGAACATGGGTCACCAAAGGAGGACCTTTCGCTCAAAAGGAAGGAGGACTTCGGCGCTATGTACCACTTGTTGCCAAATAGGCGCGCTCAGCCAGTGCGGCCGAAATACAAACACATGCAGAACGCGGTGGTGAAGGTGGCAGAAAGCCATACGGATGGTGGTCGACGTTTCTTTCGATGCCTATACTCCAGGGTACAAGTTTGCACTCATCTATTATATTGTACTACTAATAGAGTTTCAATGTTAACGTTCGTTTGTAGCAGATGGATAAATGTGACTTTGTGCGATGGATTGATCCTCCCTATGAACGATATATTTCGACGTACGTGCATACGTTGTGGGAGCAAATCGTTGATTTGGAGGAATGGATTGACACTCTTGAAGAGCAGAACGATGACCTCCGTCAGCAGATGGAGCGCGAGAGGGGCAACGAAAAGGTCATCAACATAGGGAGCTCGTACGACCCAACATGCTGCTGCGCGAACCCTAGTTGTATATGTACTTGCCACTACAATGATGGCTAGCCACATCTGAGGCGGCCCCCTCAGCAATACTCCATATGGGTGTCACGAGGCTCGTTCCACCTATAAGCAACGATGTGTATGGTTGTACCGTTGTACTAAGGACTGTTGTTCGAAATAATTTTTAATGTTGTTAAGCATGTAATTGAATGGTTCGTACTTTGCTGCGGTTGCCATCAATGCAATTCACTATTCATTTAGTGCGTGCATCGAGAAGGTAAGGAGAAGTAGAAGTAAGCTCGCCATAGTATTGAAAAGTTCAGTACATAAATAACAAACGTAAACAATACATGAACAAATAGTGTATAGTCAGCACTACCGTCCCCCCAACAGCATCCCCAGCACCCCCTCCATCGCCACCCTGGCCCCTCCGTCTCTGTGTCCGCGTCCTCCCATACGGCCCCGCTTGACCGTCCTCCGTTGCAACAGGTGACAACACCTCACAACGTAAGACAATCAGGAGACCATCGCACCCACCCCTGAGCTGGTGGACTGGGCTGCACCACTGCCTGTGTGCCCTTCGGTGCACTGGTGAGGGCACTCCTGGCGAGAACCTCTGGTGGTATGCCCCGAGGTGCAGAGCCGGACATCTGGTCTGGCCAGTCCAAAAAGTACTAGTCCGGATCGTCCGGGCCCAGGGAGACGCCCCATCCCTGCTTGGGGCAGAAAAGACTTGCAATAGTGATATCATTAGTTTGTGACATAAAGCATTGAGATAAAACCGAGATCCAGCGACACGTACCCTAAGTTGGCGTCATCACGTCTGGAGGAGGGACGTACGATGCGGAGTACACCCCCTACGTGGGGAAGCTGAGGATGTACGGAGGACACATGAGCAGCTTCCCTGGTGGTGTATGAGGCTGTCCCCAGGTAGACCCCCTAGCCTCGTCCGGGTGAGGTGGCGTAGGACGTGCCCAACTAGAACCTCCGGAGTAGTGCCATGCCAGTCGGGGCGGCACTGGTGGACGAACCATCGGTGCGCTGGGCGTGGCCGTGGAGACCGCCGGTAGCCTCGTGCAGGACAGTAGGGCTACAACAGTCTACCCCAGGCCTCGACACGACGCTAAGCGCTCATATTCTCCTTGTGGGTCACCTCTACACCTTTGGCGCCGCGTTCACGGGGTCTTTTCGACCTGCGTTTCTCAAGGCGTCGGGACACATGGCGAAGCTTGATTGGGGCGTCATGCGCTATCAGGGGGCCGCCTTGGGGAAGGTGTGCACGAGCGCGCAACCAGGAGACGGGTGTCGTATGTGTCTTCCCGAGGGCACGAGACACGTGGCATGGCGGGACAGGTGTGCCGTACGCACACTCGACCGCGACACCTCGCCTCCCGCCGGCTGACTTCCACCAATTGAACTTCTGCCAGTTTGGCCGGGGGGAGGTAGGTATATATATGCCACTATCGCAACATTGCCCTTCCGCATCCCTGGCTATTCGCTTTGTTGCTCTCTACTCGGGCGCGCCGCGTTCCTGCTTGTGATGACAAGGTTTGACTTGTTCTCACAAGTAGGCCTATTTTGTTTCACCTGCGTTCTTTGATCACGTCGATTGGCGCTAATATCAGAGAATGTTGATGGACTGAAGGAGGCCTATTTATTAGAACAAGGCAAAACTTGTCGTTGATCAGCAGTCGCGCTCCCCGATTGTGGGGAACGCAGACAGTTGGATCCCCACCGGTTGGGGCTATGGGGTTGTCGCACTGACTTCGAAGCCAAGGTGGCCTCCGACGTTGCTGTGCGGGTTCGATCGGAGCAGGCTCCGGAGTCTTCGCGCGAGCTAGAGATCGGAGGGCCACATGGTATCCCGCGGCTCGAGGACAGTGCTCTGATGGTGTTGTGGGTTAGACCGGCGTTTGCACGTCTTCGGACTCCGCCCGCTAGGGGCAGCCTATCAAGACGAAGCTGAATCTGCACCTGACTGCATTCCATGGATATTATTTGTGAAATGTTAATCACGTAAAGTAAGATATTTAGAATGTTAGAAGCGGGATACGAAGCCGCTCCCATGTGCGAGGCCGGGTCGGAGGCCCGGCTGGACCCCGCGAACATGGGTCGGAGTAGGCGCCGGAGTCATCCTGCACGCTCGAAGGCGAGGTGGTCTTCGGGTTCACCACGTAGACTTGTGAAGGCGCAACACGGTGCCGCTTCGCGGGGACGAAGCCGATGTCCGAACCGGAGTCGCTCCACAGAGGCGGAGTCCTCGCTGAAGTTGAAGTCCGAGTGATTGGTCAATGGCCTGCGGACACTGCATTGATGGCCCCGAGAATCGTGTTGACCATCGACGCGCAGCGGAGGTGAGCCACGTCGTGCGACCTGCATTCATTCCCGAGGGAGCAGACGCATGGTAGGACACGATTGGCGCGTCGTGCGTCCGTTTCTGACAGGATACGACACGCGTGGGCGGCTGCGCCACTTGGGCTTCCATCGGTTGCGTTTACCAATCGTGGGGGAGGCGAGCGGTTCGTCTTCCGCTGGTTATGCTTACAGGCGGTGTGGGAGGAAAGGGGCTTTAAATACCCCTTCTGGCACCGCATCAGCGCTCTCCTCCTCATACCTCCTGGCCCCTTGTTTTCTTGTGCCCTGTGCTCTCGCTTTCTTTGCCATCGTGCTGCCCCCGTCGCCGTTTAGCTCTCGAAAAACAATGGCTCACGGCGAAGAACGCGCTCAACAGGCCAGCGGTAGCACCTCACCCCGGCGGTCGCCGCCGATCGAGGTGGAGTACACACTCGAGGGGCGCGAGCCATCGCTGCTGGACAAATGGTGGGTGGTGACGGAAGAAATGGAGGGTCCTTGCTCCCGCGTCTTGGGCCCAACGCTCGCGACGGAGGAGACGATCCGAACCCTGCTGCGCGAAGGGAAGCTATCGGACCACTGCGAGGTGTGGTTTCCTGCCAGCGACGAGACAGAACCACATCCGGAGAAGTCAGAGGCGGTCGTCTTCGTCGCTTATTTTGAAGCCAGGCTTCGCATCCCGGAGGCCATGATCGACGGTGCTGTCTTGCGAACCTTCAGGTTGGAGCTGGCGCAGTTGACTCCAAACGCGATAGCCCGCCTTGCCGTCTACAGTTGGGCATTGCGTACGGAGGCATGCTAGCCCAGCGCCGCGCTGTTTGCGTTCCTCCATGATGCATGGTGTCAGCCGAAGAGGCTGAGAGAGGGAATGTTTTCCAACTTCAGCAGCGTCAACTTCGTCCTGCGGTCACAGTGCGAAAAGATTTTCCCTGCCAACTCGACCCGGACGAAGTGGGAGTCGAACTGGATGAAACGATGGTTTTACCACCGTGTGGCGAGCGGCAGTGGCCTCGAGTGCACGGGCTTGCCGGTGTCGTTCAATACCTCGCTCGACACACCGATCGATGACGAGGATAGGTGGAGGGTGCAGAGGCTTGTGGGGATCACCGCCCGCTTCAACATGCGCGACCTTGCCTAGGAGTTCATCATGTATGGTGTGGCACTGCTTGCCGATGGGTGGCACATCACACCTGGGTGCCTTCGGTGCGACAATGTCCGCCCGTTCGTGTCCTCGCTGCCGAGGCCCTCCAACCCTCGTAAGTCTTGGTGGAGCCTTGCTTTTCCCCTTCCCTTTTTTTGACTTCGCCTCTTCTCGCCTATAGGGCTTCTTCTGGGGGACGCGGAGCATGCGGTGGCCGTGTTCTTCAGACCATATGCGGCCAAGGAGCACAGCCTGCATGCTGCTGCCACTGTGCAGGCGAAGCTAGGGTGGATAAACCAGGTGTTCGAAGCCCTGAACATTCGCGTGCCGGAGCGCGCCACTCTGGCCCCGAGCCAGCCTCGCCGCCGAGACGACGACGGCAAGGGGAAAGGACTGCCGTCTCGACGGAGGGCTCGGTCCTCCGCGGTCGTACCTAGTGCGTCGGCTGCCGCTCTTGTTAGCTCTGCCGAGGGTGACTTCTCGATGGACGTCGACTCCGACTTGGCAAAGTATGCCGATTCGGACCTTGAGGCAGGCGCGGAGGACGAAGACGAGGGGTCCCTGGGCGGGACCAAGGACCAAGGGTGCAGCACGGACAACCAGGAGGGGGAAGCGTCCTTGCCTGCGGGGGTTGCCGAGGCGGAGGAGTCCTCGCCCCGGTCTTCAAAAGCTAAGCGGCCGCGTACACGATCGCCCTCTCATCCGGAGAATTCGGCTATTAAAATGTTTACCGCGTGTCTTTGTTTATACTCACGGAGAGTGCACACGTTTACCGCGTGTCTTTGTTTATACTCACGGAGAGTGCGCGTGTTTGCCGTGTGTCTTTGTTTATACTCATGGAGAGTGCGCGCGTTTACCGCGTGTCTTTGTTTATACTCACGGAGAGTGCGCGCGGAGGCGTCCCCCCGCGCGAATTGACATAGAATGAAAAGCTTTTTGAAAACAGCGGACTTTATTAATTATCCCGTTTGCGCGGGCGAGCAATTACGAAAAAGACAGGGTAGTAACCACTGATCGCTCGAGGAGAGGAGGTGCGGCAACAGCCGCTCCCGCGGTGGCACAAGGTGGGGAGCCTCTGGTGCTAGACGGGCAAGGCAAGAGGTCTTGCGGATGGCTTCGAATTGGAGGAGCTTCGCTACGACCGGCTTAGCTGCCTGCTGCCGCTCGATCCGCTTGCCCCGAAGCCTCTACTCCCTGGGCTCGACCTTCGCCATCGGGCATGCGTTGTCCACTTTCGCGCAGGGGCACCCTCTGGGACTAGCTCTCCGGCCGGGGCTTGGACGTCGATTCTGGACTCCGCGCACCAAGCTCTATGCAACGGGCGAGGTCTTGATCACCAAAGGTGGTGATAATACCTTGCGGGTTCGGGAGCTTCATGCATAGGAAGCCGTGGTGCGATACTACCCCAAAGGAGTTGAGGGTGGGGCGCCCCAGTATGGCGTTGTATGGGTACGGGATGTTGACGACGTCAAAGGTGACGTCTTCGCTCCTCGTATTACTGGCTTGGCCGAAGGAAACTTGGAGGCATATCTGGCCCAGCACCTTCAGCGGCTAACCCCTGAAGCCCTGCAATGGGATTCCCGAAGGACCCAGGCGACTTTGGGGATCCCCATCTGGTCAAAGGCTGCCATGAACAGGATGTTCGCGGAGCTGCCTCCATCGACGAGGACGCGTTTGACATCGCATCCTGCGATAGCGACTTGGATGACCAGGGGATCTTGATGAGGGAACTCCACGCCTTCAGCATCAGCGGGCGTAAAGGTAATTTCGTGCTGCGCCCACTCCGGCTGTGCCTGCGCCGGGTACGCTACCATGTGGTGTAACCTCCGCGCGTAGGCCTTCTGTTGCCACGCCGAGGAGAACTCCAACGAAGAGCCCCCGGAGATAACGTTTATAACCCGACGCTGGGCTCCCTTTGGGGCTTGGATTCGTAGGGGGCCTTCCTGGGGTTGTTGCACGTGGGCTTGGATCCGCATGGGGCCTTCAGGGGTTGCTGGACATGGGCCACGATGGGCGGTCGCACCTCGAGGGTTCTATCCCTGGCGATGCTCTGTCGAAGCGCCGTAATGGTGGTGCATGCACACGTGTTGTGGCCACCCTGACCATGCACATCACACCACTGGCCGTAGGGCTGGTCTTCCTGTTCCGCAAGGGGCCTCTCATCACGGCCCCGGCTACGCCCCCGCCCCCGGCCTCAGCGACCCCGACCACGACCGGCGGGGGCGCTGTCTTCGGAGCCGCCCTCAATGTCGAAGACGTAGCGGGCTCTCCGGGACTTGTGTTGGCCGCGCTAGGGCTTGTCGCTTGACGAGTCCTTGTGCTGGGCGTCCTTGCGCTCGAAGCATCCTTCGAGGGCTCTTGCTTGCGCTTGCCCTTGCCCTTTGAGGAACCTTCCTTCGGCGAATCTCCTTTCTTCGTCGAGCCCTCCGCCCGATTGGTGTCGGAGTCATTGCCTTGGCGCCGTCGCGCGTCCTCCTCTGCCCTGGCATAGTCTTCCATCTTATCGAAGAGCTTCGCCACCGTCTTGATTGGCTTTCGCGCGTTGTACTTGGATAGCGGCCTCGGGCGAAGGCCCTGTATCGCTGCATTGATGATGGTTGTCTCGTTGGCGTCCTTGACTTGGCAGCGGACCTTCGCGAAGCGCTCGAAATATTCTCGGAGCTTCTTCGAGGGTCTTTGCTTGACAGCGAAGAGCTGATCCGTGTCGACGCGCTCGACATGGTTCCCCTGGAAGTTGTTGTAGATGCGGTCGTGGATCTGCTCCCATGCATAGATGGAGTTTGGCTCTATGGTAAAAAATCAAGAGAGCGCCACTCCCTGTAGCACGAGGGGGAGCCCCTTCGCTTTGGTGGTGTCGTCTCCGCCTGCAGTTTCGATGGCGGTCTCGTACATGCGCACGAACTCCCAAGGGTCCGTGTCGCCCTTGTACGGCTCGATGGTGCGGGGGAACTTGAAATCCTTTGGCCAAGCCGATTGTTGCAGGCCCGCAGAGAGGAGGGACTCCGGATCCACGCGCCGCAGCGGGACACGACTGGAAGCAGGGGCATCGTGGCTATCAGCCCGCTCTGGCATGGGCTCCAGTGTGGCCACCGGTGGGACTTGCTGGTTCCGAGCCTCTTGCATATCCCGCACGGCTCCGCGGAGGTTCGCTAGCACCCGCTGGAACATGCCGATGGCTATCAATAGAGCGCTCTCCACCGTTACCATGGCCGGGGCTATTGGCACGCCTAGTTGCACCGCCGGGGCAGTAGCAACCATGGCCTGCACTCCTGAGTTGCCCGATGCACCGGTGCGGTGGACTTCGGGGTTGGAGGCGAGGCCGACGTTGCCGCCAGAGCCGGTCGGTGCTGCCGGTGTCGACCTTCGTGCCAGCGGTGGGGTCGATCGTCGCGCCCGGGGTGGCGTCCATCATCGCGCCATGAGCGTCGACGTTCATAGCTGCCGCGCCTGAGCCGACGCCTGCACCCGCAATTGCCGACGCCGAAGCTCTGGTGTTGACGCGCGGCTCCGTCGTGTTCCTCTTCTTCTTCTCCGCCGCCGATGATGAAGTTTTCTTTGGTGCCATCCTTCTTCAGATCTTGAGGCTTGCTCTTGCCTTCCCCACGGACGGCGCCAACTGTTGTGGCTACGAACCAAACAGAGAGAGTGGTATGGTAGTGGAGAGTTAGGTGAGCAATGCTTGGGGCACCCCCATGGCCTGGATGGCTTATATATATTCACATGGGGAGTATTTTATAGTTATGTCCTTACACCCAAGTATCCCTCTCAAGGGCATTTATGTCATTACACATGCCCTATTATGGGCTTTACTACCTTCTAACAGGCCGGCTGGGCTTAAGTGGGGGCCACCCCTACAATAGATGTGGTTTGTGGTCGTAGTCTATGAGCGTTGCACACTTTGTGAATTCAACCTGTCGTGAGTAGGTTACGATCAGCAGGGATGTTTTGCGAGTAAACTTCTTTTAATACAGTTTTTTGTTCATATTGTTTCGAAAGGTGCTATATGATGTTTTCTTGTCTGTGATGGTTGCGGGACTTTGAGGCTTAGTCGTGGCGAGGCATGAGATGGCCGGACTAGGCACAGGCGGTGCTGAGGTCGAAGCGGTCGAGAAATGCCGAAGACGACGAGGGTTCAAGGTGGTTGCAAGGCTTGGACAGCAAGAAAAGAGGAAGCTTCCAGGAAGGTGCAGGAGTGGCATTTTGGTAAAATGCGCAAGGCTGCAAAGTGGAAGCGGATTCGGTTGGAGATAACGGGTAAAACGCTGAGTTTTAATGGGCAAAGCAAATTGTGACCCCGGTAGTGGAAGCTATAAATAGATTGGGTTAGGTTTCAGAAAGGGTATGTGTTTCTTTCTCTGTTCTGATGTGAAGAGTTGTTGGGCAGAGACTTTAGGTTTTTTAGTTCCTCCTTCTCTGTTGGAGTGTGTTGTCTTGTGATGGAGCTCTGTGCTCATGTACCCCCATGATCAAACATTCATATCAGCTCCTCAATGTTAAATTCTTTTATCTATGAGTTGTGTGTTTGATATGTTGGTGCTTTCTCTGCTATATCTCTTGTTCTCCTAAGTTATGTCAAGAGACTGGCTTACTGTTCTGTTTTCAGTGTTTGCTTGATTTAAGCTGTGTTCCTTTCTGTCTAGCCTAGGTTTTGTCGTGCTCAGAACTGGGAATCTTTATCAAAGCCATTTGGCTAGTTTATTCCTGAAGAGCAAACATTTTAATAGCCGAATTCTTCCCAAGAAATTGTGTGCTTGAGACTTCCTCTATTTCTTCTCCTTCTAGGGTTTACTATTTCTGGAGGCAGAGGAATCTTGTATTCTTCGTGACTCACTGGAAAAACTGTTTGAGGTTTGTGTTTTCTAGTTCTCAGGTCATTTCCCGGTTGTAGTCACAAGATTCATATTCAAAGGATTTGAGAATCACAGACTATTTGGATTTTGTCTCACCGTCTGTTTGCTTCTTGACAATGCAGTATTCACTGTTCAAACTACTGTCAGATGTCCACGTTTCCTTAGCTCAAGTCAGTACTTATCTCTGTGATTTAAACACCTTCGAGCTTTGAGCTTCAGTCAACCTATTCCCAGTTTTGTTCCCTGTTTCAGTTTGGTTATGTCTTCTCTGTTTGTCAGCTCGAGTCTGCCCTTTGCTGAGTTTTTGCTTCTCTGTTTTTGGTTCAGATTTCAGTCGGGTTCCAGCTTCTCAGTTTTTGGTTTCAGTCTATTACATGTTTCCTTCTCGGACTATCTTTTAGTCAAATTGTTTCTTCAATCTGTGTCTTCACTTCCTGACATTGGTTGGCTATTTAGTTTGATATTCTATTTTTCTTTGGCCTGAGAAGAGCAGCGAACGGTCGGCAATTTCACTGCTTGTCAGTCCTTCATCTGTAATCACTGTGTAGTCTCTTTTCGGTCAGCTGCTCTTTGTTCTACTTCATGTCGACTGCCCTCTAAACTGCTTCTATTTCTGTTTTGCTTTCTCATTTTTCTGGTTCTGTTTTGCAACTTTTGATCTTTTCAGTCTTCGGTAAAGCCTGTTTGCAGCAGATGGTCTTTTCGGTTTTTGGCAAGGTCTGTTTTGTTCTTTTGTTAGCAGACTGGTCTCTGTTAAGTCGTGTCTTGCCTATCACTGCTCCGGTCTGTTTCTTTTTGTTTCTTCATAGAAGACTTTGTCAATCTAGCTTTGCTTCTCCAGTGAGCATTCTCAGTCTTTGGGCAAGTATGTTTTTATGGCATCCAGGCTCTTCAGTTTTCGGCAAAATTAATTTCAGCTATCAGTGAGCAAATTTATTTTCTTGCTTTATAGCTTCTATAGCTATCGGAGAGGAAAGTCGCGTGGATACTTGGGGAGGCTTGAAGGCACCATTCACCCCCCCTCTGTTGCCAATTCGGTCCTACAAGCAGTTAAATAGAATGAAAGTTAAGATGGAGACATGTATAAATGGATGTTTACTGTTTTGTTATGTACTTGCTGAGTCTTGGACTCACACTTACTTTATTACTATTTTTGTGAGGTGACTGTGATGGCGATATGCAAGGAATGGGAGTAGCACCTTTGCATCAGACCTAATATTAATAATGATCTAGAGCATCACCTTTATCTTTCTTACTGTTGCCGTAGTATAGTAGCTTGTCAATCTGGAGCTAGTTCAATAGAACCCTCGTAACTAGTGACGATTGTTTGGGAGTTGTTATGATATTTTATAATTCTTTAGCAATGTTCTACTTGCATGCTAAGATTGCTCCCAGAGCGTGGTTCTAGGTATTCTCGAGCGTTCTTGGGCTCGAGTGTCCTAAGTTTTTAATTGTGACGTGTCTACTCCTGTTTATAACATAGTTGCTTTAATGCTTATTGATGACTGTATGTTGTTTACCATGTCGTTGAGCTATGATTAGATAAGATGCTGCTGAAATTTTGTAAAGATGGCGGTGTGTACAGAGACTTGGTGAGTAGTGGTATCATTTCGGGCTTAGAGATTGGGCTGGGATGTGTTGTTATCATTTCGATATGTAATGATCGACCAAAGAACAACAATGTGGTGAGGAAGCACAAAAATTATTTGCATTGCAGAATAAAATAGTTGTATCACAACTGGTGTAGTATCGAACAGTGTCAAGAGACTACTCACCCACTGTTTTTAGAAGAAAGAAACGAACACCATTATAGCACCACAAATTGAGAAATTTAATGATTTGCCCCACCTTTCTTTGTAAACAGCTCATTTGCGCTATAGTTGATATGAATTGATTATTTGCCCCATCTTTGAATTTTTATTTGATCATTTGCCCTCTTTGCATTTCCAAACCATTTTCTATTTTTGTAATGTTAAATTATCTTACAAAATGACCAAATTGCCCCTGGTTCAATTTTATTCTAGCGGCAGATTGTCGCTGCCTGTGAGAACACAATGACGCAGTCACATGTTTTCACTCTCTGCATGCTGAAAGTAACATTATCATAATTCAACTGCTCTGGATATGCAATGTATCTTCCATTCTGAGTATATGTGATGCCCAGCTCACTACTTTTTTGAATCTGTCCGACTCATATTTTCAGTACAGAAAATATACTGTGAAATATGCTGTGGCTCTACATTGTGAAATCAACTGCTCTGGATATGCAATGTATCTTCCATTCTGAGTATATGTGATGTCCAGCTCACTACTTTTTTGAATCTGTCCAACTCATATTTTCAGTACAGATGCTTCAAAGTTGGAACTCATATTTTTCCATTCTGGTTACTTTATTTCAGAGTGTTGGCTTCAATATGTAAATGGTCTTACAGATGCTTCAAAGTTGAATTGTAGACTGGAAATGATCTGCACACTGGAAGCAACAGTGTTGGCTTCGTCTGTACAGATGCTTCAAAGTTGAATTGTAGAAAAAGCACTGGAAATGATATGTACACTAGAAGCAATTGTAGTCTGTACAGATTACTATGCGTTTGTGCTCTTGTTTGTCATCGATAGAATGTTATGTTACAAAAATATTAGCGTGAGCACGGGAAATTGGATCGGCGCTCACACCCTCCCCGTTATTATATAAAGCACGGACGCGCAAGCCAAACGATCGGCGTTTTGATCCAGGGCAATTTGGTCATTTTGTAAGATAATTTAACATTACAAAAATAGAAAATGGTTTGGAAATGCAAAGAGAGCAAATGATCAAATAAAAATTCAAAGATGGGCCAAATAATCAATTCATATCAACTATAGAGCAAATGAGCTATTTGCGAAAAAAAATGAGGCAAATCATCAAATTTCTCCCACAAATTTGGTTATGCCAGATAGAGTGACGGTGTTCATCACAAGTATACGATGTGGCCAACTGGTGGAACAGCTGTGGGCTTGTGAGTGCAGTGGCACTGGGGGTTGGGTTTTGGACTGTTTCCCGTTTTGGGCCTGACCGGCCGGTCGGTGCGTGCCCTGGGGAGGCGAAGAATTGCCGTTTTAAGCACTCGCCGGCCGACTCGCGTCTCCCTCTCTTCTCTCCTCTCCTCTTCCCTTGAGACAAACACCAAACCAGAGCAAAGCCAAGAAGAAGAAAGGAGGGAGAGCAATGGCCGGACGGCGGCCGAGGAAGGGGGATCGGCGGATCGACGCGGCGATCGACCACTTCACCCAGATGGGCTACGCCAAGGCCGATATCTGCAGCATCATCAAGAGACTCCTCGCCGAGGTCCCCTTCATTCCTTCCTTTTCTGCTTCGTACGTAGGGTTTTCTTTCGGGTTCAAGAACCGTCCGATTATTCCAAAATTACGTTTTGCTGGGAACATGGATGCTGCAAGAGGCGAATCGCGTGCGTAAATGTGGCAAAGCTAGCGCCTTTCCGTGGTTTCAAGGACCGATCGAGGAGTTGGTGCTAATTGTTGCGATCCTCTCTTGTGGTCTCGAGATCATGATTTGGTTTCATCTCGTTAGGTGTATGGGAATGACGGGTGGCCGTTCCTGGAGGAAGATAGCTACCGCGTCGTGCAAGACGCGCTCTTTGAGAAGCAGGAGCAGGAGGAGCAGCGCCAGCTGCAGCTGCTGCAGGAAGAGGAGGAGCAGGGGAAGGCGGAGGACACTCAGGTGAGCTCCCTCCTCCTGTGCGCCCATCTCTCACGTGTTTATCATGTTCTTGATTAGTTTTCATGTCTCAACAATCAGTTAATTTGCCTGTTCCTTACCTTACTTTTGCGTCGATTGATCAGCACTTTGTCCGTAGTTTCACATTGTGGGTAGCTACGTACCATGGCAACTTGGATAGGTGGACAAAATCTCTCAGTGCATTGGAAGTTTGTGTTAGAGTACAATGTATTTGGTAGGTTAGAGTCCATTAGGGATTACCCTTGTACCATCTTACCCTCCAAGTCTTGTACCTCTATATATACCGCCCGAGGGGCTCAATGCAATACATCCTATTCCACCCAACTCTATCTTCCTACATGGTATCAGAGCCGTTGTGACTGCGGGGGATGTTAGAGTACAATGTATTTGGTAGGTTAGAGTCCATTAGGGATTACCCTTGTACCATCTTGCCCTCCAAGTCTTGTACCTCTATATATACCGCCCGAGGAGCTCAATGCAATACATCCTATTCCACCCAACTCTATCTTCCTACAGTTTGGAGTACCTTTTGTTGATGAAAACAAGGACCGCAATTCATTTCGTAAGTGAAGGCTACAAGATAGCTTTTTTGCCCCTGCATCCGCCCAGGGCAGTGCTTCGTGCTTGATGTGATTCTATGTTTCATTAATGCAACTTCCATTTCTCCTGAAAATTATTTCATTCCTTTCTTTCCGTAAGTTCAAGAAGACTAAGTTATGACAGGCCTGTTCTCTTGTATGTTAGGCTTCGTGTTTTGGGGGCAAGTTTGGCCATTGTATAATCTTCTCTCAAAACTATCTTTGTCATTGAGTAAATGCAGACGTGTTTCCTGATGGATGACGCATAATGAACATGTTGGGTTGTGTGGCCACCCCCTACGCGTTAAGTCATCTGCGGTTATCCATTTGTTGCTTGCTGCCAGCCATATGCAGAATTTGCATTACAAGGGCGCCCAACTCTTCCCTATTAGGTGAACTTTTACTGATGCAATCGATCCCCGAAACTGAATTGCATATGCTGGGCTTGAAGAGTTGAAGATTTGGTATGCCCTGTTTCCCGAACTGAATTGGCATGCAAACCAATTCCCTCCTGCTCCTATGTCATTACTTGTCGATAGGAACCCTCTCCTACTTTTATTGGGCTTTCTGACATCCATTTTGCCAGCGCCATCGCGAGCATGTGGTACATGGGTAATGCTGAAAGCACTGGTTTGACAAAAAACCAAATTACCTCCTGTTGATATTTACCTTGGTTTCCAACCAGCTTCTTTCCGTAGGTGTCCAGGAACATTGGCATGCCTAAATGCCTTAATCTGAACCAGGGGAAATGAATCTTGGTTCTCAGCATGGTTTTGATATAATGATGCTCGAGGAAACTGAAAAATCTTAGTCTCTTACTGTACAAAGATCAAAGATGGTACCATCATACTAATATCAACGGTGGCACAATGTAGCAAACTGAAAAATGCATACAAACAGTTGTTACTTGTGATACAATTTGATGTTTAGCTCTAAGCCATGACCTTGCGCTATTAATATATGGTTGTGGTTTCTGTTTCTGTCTAGTCAGCAAAGCATATGCATATTGTGCAATTCTTAAATAGCTTGGCATGTAATGCAGCAACTAGAAGCAGCAATGGACGCGCCACCATTGGAAAAGAACATGCCAATTTTAGAGGTGCATAATGAGGTACCAGCTGAGGCTGAGTTAGCAGTTGAGGAAGTGGACTCTATGCCCATTGATCCACCTGCTCTTGAAGTTATACTGCCACTTCCTATGGCTACAGGAACTGTTGCTACAAGGCCTCCTTGCTATGGATGGATTAGTGAGTCTGACACTGACAGTGAATCGGACAATGAAGAACAGCCTGCCAGTCAACAACATGAGGTGCATGTTCCGAGTCCAGGAGGAGGCTTGCTTTGTAAGAGAAAGCGTCCGAGTAGATGGGACGTAAAGCCAATTAACTGGTGATGTTTCTGATCTCTGATCTCCCTTCCTTTGTTATCTTTAAGTTGGTGTTAGCAACCGAATTGCTATGGCTGGTCAGTAGTAACTTCGTATCTATTGTCATTCTTATGCTTTTGTTCCAATGGAAGATGCTTGCTGTAGAATTTACGTTTTCCTTTGTAATGAACACAAAAGTGTCATATAGACTGAACAGTGAACATAAGACTTGTATGGCATTGACAGGCCAGATCCATTCATATGTATATAACTCTAGTGTAAAAATGGAGTTCTTTAGTTTCATAGGCTTTGAGTAATTCCTGTTTATTTCCTCTGGAAATAAGGGGACCCGCTATGCTAGCTTTGAGGAGAGTTGTGATTGTGTAGATGTTAGGCTCTGTCGATGTGAACTTTTTCCTGTAGTTTCCTTTTTGTTTTCCTTTTTTGTTCCTCTGTACGAACTACTCTTTCTCTTCCAACCTTCTGTAGTCAGCAGAGGTGCTATTTCACTTTGTTAAAAAAAAGATTAGCTGCAAGAATCTCATGTATTGGTCCTGGTATATCCATTTTAGAAAAAAAAAAGCAATCAGTAGTACGGAATATTTCATGAACTTACTAAATCTAAAGGGTTCAGTAAGGAAAAAGGGATTACGCTATTTATATATATATATATATATATATATATATATATATATATATATATATATATATATATATATATATATATATATATATATATAAAATTTTGACCAATCCTACTTGAATTGCTATTTAACCATAAAAAGCTATTTCAATAGGAGTTCCAATTGTATAGTTAGAAAGAGCATCACAAAAATATATTCTCAGTTTAAATCAAGGAGCGATTCTCAACAATCAGTAGTTATTCGTTTTTCTTTATAGCATAGTTAGTAAATCACTGTTGGATTTTTTCTAGCAAAAAAGACAAAATCTTAGTAATCGGTAATCTTTCTTGGATTCAATGATTTTTCGTTTCCTATTTTACTTTTATTGACAAGGTTGTTACCAAGAACCAGATAAGCGAGGCAGGAATGTCATTGATTGATGGATGGAGTGATTAGCGAGGGCTATGCATGAGACTAGGAGAAATGGGCAAATAGGAGTAATTTTGAAATTGTATTCTGAAAAAAAGATTACGATAAAGTTAGGTAGAAATTATCTAGAGTTAAGACTTGAGAGAGATTTTTCAACCTACAAACTTGTCTACTGCATGTGATTGGGTGATGAACGGGGCAGAAGAGTGTATGCAAAACTCAAAGCAGGGAAGGTAGTTACTTCGATAGCCAAAAAGGACTTGCAAGGAGGTCTCTTGCTACCATATCTGTTCCGTACTGTTGGAGATAGAGTTGGTAGGCATAATGAGATTGGCTCAAAACATAATTCATCCTACTGATAATACTAGTAGAGAGCTGAACAATTTGCTGCTCTATTCAATTTTATTTTGGTGCTATACTGCCACCCCATTGAACTACCTTTGTGTATCTTAGTCGTATACAAAGGTTTAAGTGTAGTAGATGTCCATAGTTTTCTTATTCTGTTTATTCCGAGGGGGCAGATGTCACTAGTGTTGTTAATACATATACTATGATTGATTCCACCTGTGAAACTTGTTCCTTGTTGTAAATGCTAACCATCGTTCTCTTGTTCTGACAGAGAGGTTGATTATCAAAAGGCCACAGCAGAAGTGGTAGCACTGGGTGTCGAGGCAGTCTGAACAACTGACTTTGCACAAGCTTTGTAAATAGCAGGTAGTAGTGTAATAGTACACTAGCTATGGGAAGGGCAATCAGCATGATCAATGTAGGCAGAGCATGGGTGCTGCCATTTAAATAAGTGCTGACGTAGTGACATGGATTCGTCGTGAATGTTTGTATAATCATGATTTGCTTGGCTTGGCCGAATGTGTTCCCGCATTCCAGAAACCGGTTGTTGCTTTAGGTGCTGCTCAACTGGTAAAATCTTAAGCTTTCTGGCTGCAGGAAATGTGGGTTTCGGTTCATCTGTGGTTGACATATTGACATAGAGCTTTTTTTTAAAAAAAAATTGCGTCATGTTTGTTTGTATGACAAAAATGCAGCTAACTTGGCTGCAGGTGTTTCCACAAATATAACATTTGCCTTAGGTGCTGATGAAAAAAAAAATCCGTTGCCGGGACTCGTACCCGGGTCTCTCTGGTATCGTAACCAGCTAGACTACAATGGATTATGTTACATTGCTTATTTACTTTTTAGAAGATTATTTTTGAAGGGCTGTAGATCAGATGTTGAGAGAAATTACAAGTTCCATATTTTCATGGGGTGATTGTGTAATACCGCTAAAATGTAAAGGAAAGTGAAGCGAGCAATGGAACAATCCAAGGGAGAATAAAGGAAAAAAGTAGAGTTTTACCGTCAGGCCCGTCGACTTTTAGAAAGCTGAATAAAAGTAACGCTCGCAGAGTTACCCAAACCGTCCCGGTCGGCACCGTCTCGCGTTTTGGGTTTTCTTCATCCGGCAGGAGGTTCCATTCTTACCTTTTTTGACTTACCTGCCGCAGTAGAAAAGCTAATCATACAAAGCCCACATGTGGACCAAAAAGTCCTTAAAGCCCTCAGACTTAAGAGGGAGTGAGATGATGAGAGAGGGGTAACTTGGTCATTGCACCAAGCCAAGAGAGTCTCACGGCCATGCCCCATAAACAATGCCAGCAAGCCCACATGCTCTCATTCTGTTTCTGCATTTCCTTCTCCTCTCACAGCCAAGACAGAAGCATAAGCCCCAGTCCAAAGTCGAAGACCATCAATCACCTCCTCCTTCACCATTCTAGCCCCAGCCACCAAGACCCCAACTGAAGCCAAGAAAGAGAGCAAGGAGGAGAAGGGTAAGAAGATACTCCACGGAAGAGGAGTTTGGATCCCCGTATAAAAGAGGACGGGGATTGAGTGGTTCATCGACGGGTAAACACTCAGCTATACCGATATAAGCTACAGTCACAAACGCATGGCATCACATTGCATGAAAACAGAACAGAACAGTGATATAGTTACAAATACATTGCATTGCTTAAAAAAATGATGATAACAGTAAAATAGTTACAGAAGTAGTGATGAACAGTTCACAGAAATAGGAAGCAATAACAGTAAAATAGATTCAGAGGTGGTGTTGTACAGTTCACAGAAATAGAAATTATTAAAGTAGTGTGTTAACGCTACTGTTTTATTGTGTACTTGCTGAGTCCCTGGACTTACCTTTACTTTGTTTGTTTTTTTAGGTAACCGTTGAGGACGTCGTGCACGGGTGGGAGTAGCACAAGAATAATTTCACGAACCCGCAGCACTCCTTGTACCACTTTTTGTCAGAATATTTTAGACTCTACTAGTATGCTAGAGTAATCGCTTATAATGACATGGTGTATTTGGTCGCTGCTTGATGAATAAAGTAGAATTTGCTTAAAATGTTTAGTAGTTGTACTAAATGATATTACTATGCAATGATGGTAACACCTAAGCCCAGAGGATGGGTAGGGTGTTACAGATAGGTTGCCTTTACTAGTCCAGTTTGGCTTAATGGTGATTGTGTGAGTCATTCAAGTAAAGATATGTGAGGTGAAAAAATTGGTATCCAAGTTAGTAATATTTTTTTACCCCTCTTTAATATTTAGCCCTTATTATAGATGAATAATGCTCAAGCCACCTCAATCCATGCTAAAAAAACTTAGTAAAATTCATTTCAATCATCTAATCACATCATTACATGAGCCTATCTTTTTTTTTCTCGAAAACACAGGAGACTTACGTTTTATTCATTAAGAAGAAGAGCAGTATAGCAGTGGCCTAAATGCCAATGAAGGCCCAAGGAAGGACCGGGTACAAAGACCACGACTCCGAAACCCTGACAAAACAAACGACCGTGGCTAACACACTCCGACAACAAGCAAGCTACCACCACTGAAGGACTAACACCGACCAATGCACCCGCAGAAAGACGAAGAGGAGTAGGGTCAGGTGGCTCAAGGTGACGCCTCCAAGGAAGAGGGGTAGGGTTAGGTGGCTCAAGACAACGCCTCCAAGGAGGGAACGACGTCGAAGGCGTCATCGTCGCCCGATTTGGCAAGAGCTAAACCTGAGATTTTCATCTAGGCACACCATCACCTACAGCTGCAACCTCGACGCCTCCATCGAGCTCAAGCGGCTGCTCCCAGCAAACTCCAGTGCTCGCCTTCTTCCTTGTGCTCGCTTGTGCCGACGCCATCGATCGCTTGAGCCGGTGCCTTTGCGCCACGGCTGTTGGTACATGGCGTTGGCGGCGGTGGAGAGGCGACGGCTTGGCGACGACGTGCAGAGGAGAGAAAGAGGAGGAGAAGAAGAAGGCCCCCTGCCGAATCCGAATCCGACCACCTCCGGCCACCAGGCCTTCAATCCCGGCTAGATCCGCTAAAGATAGACACATCTGGCCTATGCCACCAGCTCGAGCGGCTGCAGGAGGCCCCGCCGGCCACCTCTGGCTCCCCCACATCGCCTCCGACCGTTTGCTTCACAATGCCACTCCTATCCCGGCTAGATCTGCCAAGGAGACGGGCAGATCGGGCCTACACCGCCAGCTCGAGTGGCTGTGGGAGGCCCCATCGCCGATCACTGGCGGCGGCAGCGAGGAGGAAACACGGTGGCGGGGGAGAGGGTTCTTTTATGGGCGGCGGAGTTTGCCCCTTGAGTCGCCTGAGAGCAGCTTAGGGGGGAGGGGGTTGAGGGGAAACTTCTTTGTTTTCTACATGAGCCTATCTCACTTGTATGCTCAAATCTCACTTATCTCCTAGCTAGGCCCAAGCCCAACTGCCCAAACCCTCACTTCTGCATCTGAGCGCCTGGCCAGCTGAGTAGGCTGTGCCTGTCATGCAACAGGAAGAACAAGACAGCTACGAGGACAAAGCAAGTGGATAGGATGTGCCAATTCTGACTTATGGTGTATTAAGTTTGATTTGGTCTTATTGGCAGGGAGTATCTGTGGGCCATCTTTTCGCTTAAGATGGTGCTTGCTTGCAGTTGCAGCCTTGCAGACATGACATGCCAGATCCATTCTGGAGAACGAGTCTGAACATGTGCCTTTTGGATCATCCAAAATAGTGTAATTGTGTACTTTCGTGAGAACCACAACGTGCACTGATGCAAACAATGAAGGAAGTTGGACTGTTTGTTAGGATTGCAAATTGCATCATCAACACAGCTCAAGTCCATGAAGCTAAGCAAAACCAGGATGACTCTTTGACTTCATCCAACTGTAGTACTGTACTACTTGTTGGATTACAACCGATAAATAAGATGTCTACGCAAAACTTAAGTGATATTTTATTTAAGAGTACTTAGGTTTGTAACTTGTCTATATAGGATAAAGCAAGTCATTTGCTTGCGCTATCCATGCTCGTTCCTCTGCAACCAAAAAATTAGAAGCAAGACTTACCATACGCTGATGTCTTTCATGCATTAACCTATGAACCTCTATTTTTCTCATTCTAAATCTGACAGTCGAGTGTTCCCAAGAATTCACTTGCACTTACCTTGTAAATATAGCAGCAGCAGTAGCAGTACAAAAATATAATTTCTTGAACAGTAAAAAATCATTGAGGGTGTCCGCAAAGTAAACTCTGAAAGATTCTGCATAGATTTGGCTGTGGTTGTTCACATATGACTTGTAAACAACTATCTGTCATGTTGGATGAGTCATGAACAATACCATTACTGATACTATTGTTCTGGTTGCTGAAATTTTAAGCATCTTGGGATCTGACTTTCGGAGTATTTTCAGAAATTCACCCGTTGCTCAGGCAAGTTCTGAGCTTACAGATGTGGACACAAACTGCTCTACTTTTCACAATAGTCAACCATCAGTAATGCACAGTACACAAGTGGCCAAACATAGGGGCACAAGTTGCTGTATTACATCAATAAACTCCTAACAAACCAAACCAATGTCATTTGACTCACTTTTAGTATCAACAAAAAAAAAAGCACCACTTAGCACAAAAAATTCAACTTTCATCATCCTTCTTGCAAATCTATACCCATACAGGAGCACAACAGCACCAGGACTTTACAAGGCGCCTTCCTTCAACACATTTCTTTATGTAGAAGAACACCAACTATTGACATCTCACCAGTCGATGAAGGCTGAAACATGAAGCATTGTGCTCAGTACTTTCACGAAGAATGGCCACTCGCTCACTAATTTCATCTCTACATTCACATCTCATTTTTATAGGCACAAGAAATTTACATCCAAAGACAGGTCACCCTATGAACATATACTTGTCGATCCCGTGGCTAAGTAAAAACGAAGCACGAAGGAGATCTCATGAGTCCTTAGCTGCATTGTTACCTTGTGAAGGTAGTTAGCTGTCTAGGTTTGCAAACCATGTCAGTTCATGTGGAGACAAAAAAAAAGAAAAGCCTGTTTCACATCACTTTATGAGGTTTATGAGGAAGAAGCTGAGGTCTGGGCCTAGCCCTCGTGATTGTTTCATCGCTATGTCGAATCATCTCAGACAATTTCCAGGGCTTCTGCCACTTCCACTTGAACTGAAGTAGCCACTGGTGGTGGCTTCTTTTCCATCTCCAGAGCTTTCCTGATTGCCCTGCTATTGAAACCTTCTTGCCAACAGGCAACTGTGCAATAGGAACCATCTGCATTGAACATCATCAATCGCAAAAACTATGTGAGAGAGAGAGAGAGAGAGAGAGAGAGAGAGAGAGAGAGAGAGATTGAGAGAGGAAGGATCAGGGAAAGAAGAGAGGGAGGATCAGGGAAAGAAGAGATCAGGTAGAGATATAGAACCTTAAGTTGCTGTTTGTTGAATGCAGCAATCCCTTTGCTGGGGCTATTTACAATTCCAGCAGAGTACTTCAGCTGCTTCTGTGCAGGAACTGCAACCGGGGACAGTGGTGTGTTGGAGTCATCAGCAGAGTGCTTTGCAGAGCCATTTCCGCTTCCCTGTAAGGTGTATAAATTTGTCATCAAGAATTTTCATGTTATATCTTGAATGTCGAACATCTGCTTCATATCATGTACGTAGGAATCAAGTGACCCAATGTTTCATCAGTGTGTCCATTTATCTCTCTCAAAAAGTTTGTCCGTCTATTATACCTCAGGGCAGGTTTTCCTAATTTTCCCTCAAACTGTACATTTATGATTGCATGATGACCATGGCCAAGATCATGTCGCGTATCTATTTTATTGTAGCGAATGATTATTTTTGGGAAAAATCTAAAGATAGCTAAAGATATGTCATAGATGTTTAGCCATGTTGTTCATCATTCGTCATATCTTTTTATTGTGAGGGATCATATTGCTGAAATCTGAGAGAAATCGCACCGGAGGTGTAGTGGCCATGGCGGCTGTCTGCTCTCTTTGCTTAATCTGCTTTTCCATATCCCTTCTACGTGATTCGCTGTGTCGAAGAATGCCCACAAGCTCTGTCATTTGCTCCTTCATTTCCTTTTTCTCCGTTTCCTTCTCCCTGACTTGGCATCTGATTTCAACAGTAAAGATAGGTATCACTCTATATTTCAAGACAAAAATATATTGAATGAAACTGGCTTT
Source organism: Dendrocalamus latiflorus (assembly GCA_017311315.1). NCBI lineage: Eukaryota > Viridiplantae > Streptophyta > Magnoliopsida > Poales > Poaceae > Dendrocalamus > Dendrocalamus latiflorus. Next base: position 29,105,012 of record CM029626.1, read on the forward strand.
CAAAGAATCACCCTTTCAAAAAAAAAAAACAAAACAAAAGAAAAAAAAGATGATCTTTTTACATTGTATCACAAAAAGCTAAGTATCTCTCTTTCATTCACATATTGTAACACATACAAGAAAAAATAAATCAGGCTTTTTAAGTTCAGGTTTTACCAACAGAAAAGTCCTGGTAGGAGATGACATCATTATTACAAGAAAGCCTAGAGTGCAAGTTGTCATTCCTATTTTAGAAGTGGTACCAGGCTCTTAGCAAAAGATCAGGTACTAGAATTTCAACTATTTCCTAAAAAAGAAGGGTTTTTAGTTCCAGGTTCTACAAATTGAGTAGTCCCAGAAGTATGGATGATGCCATATTATTAAACAACAAAAATGCCAAAAGAACAAAAATAACCTTGCATCTGCAGCAACATTAAAGATGTACTGCAGCAAACTCTTTGCCTCTCCCATTGACCGCAATTGATTCCAACGACCACGCCCAGAGAATGCACGTTCTCTTTCTTCAGCTTCTGACAGTTGGGAAGCCATTGCAACAAGAGTATTTGAAGAGATTGTCACCATGCTCTCAAGTGATGCTATCCTAGCTTGTCTTGCATTTGGTGACAAGGTATTTGCCCTGAGGATGAAAATTGCAGCCAAGACAAGCATGAACATTTAGAAGCCCTGATTGCAGATTCAGATATAATACGGGGATTAAATATGTTCAATCATAACTGGATTGCAGATCTGGATATAGTGTAAGGATTAAATGTTCTTTCATATGACTTAATTACATATTTTGTGATAATACATGGATTAAAGATGTGATTTCGCTAAAAGGATACCTAAATTACAAAAGAAAACAAAGGGATAACAATTACCTAGAGTTTCCATTCTTCCCTCTCGTCGGACTAGCTGCCCCAGACATGGCATCTTCTTGCTTCAAAATGGCAAGCTCCTCACCAAGTGCAGCACGCCTTTAAGATCATATTTTTTGGATTAGTCATTATAAATTATGCATTAAAACTGGTAAAGAAAATCTGCAGTTTACAATTGAGAAGGCAAAATTGAACTACATACAATTGACTTTGCTTTTCATATTCGTTTCGGACTTCATGGACATGCACCATGACTTCTAACTCTTGATCTAGCCATTTTTGCAGTGATTTCTCACTCGTCTGTGTTATCAAGAATAGTTTCAGGGATATATTCAAAATAAACATAAGAAATTCTTGGTTAAGTATGAATAGATCTTACGTGAGAGCCAGGAGAAGTACCGTTCATGCCAGCTATGTTTGGAGGAAAGCATAACAATGGAAGTTTTGTTAGATTGGAAGTATTAATTATACTGCAAATACATAATGTCAAGATGCAGAGAGAGATACCTGAATTATCACGACCAGAAGATTTCCGAGCTTCTAGTAACTCTTTCAGCCTTTTGGTAGCCATGGCAGCCTCTTCAGTCTTCCTCTGGAGAACCTATACATAAAAAAAGTGCACCATTTTATTATTCAATTTATATCAATAGACAGGATAACATGGGGAAAAATTTGAAACATAATTATATGAATGAAAAGGATGTGAAGCTGTGAACTGTTCGAAAGACTAACTATGTCAAAGAAGCAAGCGCCGCAGAAAGTAAAGCTGAGTAGTTTAAGCATAAGCTAGTCCAAAAAATGCTTTTAGTTCGAATAATGTCTAAAGATTTGGTGCTTAAGAGAGCCGGCGTTCCCCCTATCTGGTCGTCCATTTAACATTAGGATTAGTGATAACTTAACTCCGTTGGCTACATCTGTGACCCCGACCACCAAATCACAAAGCAATTTTTGCTCATGAATGCGGTAGTTAGCATTTAATTGGTGCAGTGGTTAGCTTTTGGTGCGGTAATTTTTGCTCATGAATGCGGTAGTTAGCATCGTTTGATTCAATCACTAGTAGTTGCCAAAGGGCACTTGGATTTAGTTGGGGCTATTAAGGCCAGTGTTTTCATTACCAGCCGAAAATCGACCGGTGACCCCTGGTAAAATTTCAAGCCGGCTCCTAAAAAAATTGTTTTACACGAATTTTTCAAATTTAGAAGAAGTTTTTGCCGAAATTTGTTTTCAAAAAATTTGGTCGATATTTTCAACCAATTTTAGGCCGAAAATCGACGATTTCTTTCAAATTCAAATTTTGATTTGAAAATTTCCGTCCAAAATCCTCCGAATTTTTTTTATTATCAGTCATACCGGTCCTACCGGACCCCTTTGTAAGATTTTAAAACCGGTTTTGTAAACCCTGGCATTAACTACGTCTAGCATTGATTGCAATATTAGTTTTGCCATCACTCATAGTGCCGGAGGGGGAAATTATGTCAAATGTAAAGACAAAAGTAATCACTGAGCATTTGATAGCATCCACAAAGCCCATATCCCAATGTCAGAACAAACACTCACGATAATGGGGATACCGGTTCCCTTGAGCACAAAGCAATTATTCAAATTCTAAAATCTAATTAAATTTTCCTTTCACTTGCTTTTTCAAGAAAAAACACATTATACCATTTTATCTTCCTATAATACAATTTTAGAAGAGAAATTTACCAATTTCTGCCTCTGATTAAGTGCTTGAAGTTTGTGGCGTTCGTACTCATTTCTCCGTCCCTCCTTCCGCAACTGTATTTAGGCAACAGAAAGTGAGGACCATGCTTTTCACGATTATCTCTAAAAACATTTATCACATTATCTCTAAAAATATTTAACTTTATCTATACAAATATTGCAACAGAAGCATTACATAAATACTGGACATATTCCAAATCCAAGTATCTAACAATAACTTATGCCAAATTTAAAATCCAATCCTTTTGCCAAATACGTTTTGTTATGTGCTTTCTGTGCCACTGAAAACAAAGGCAATCATGGATCTCTAAGCAGCTATGGACCAATGATCACATCATTTTTTACCTTGTCCTTGTTTTGATTGAATGATAATTTTTTACACAGTAAATTTGTTGTTGTTTGCACTAACTACAAAGTGAATTGTACATACCTGCAGAAGTTCCTTTTCACGGGAAGCCTTCCATTGCCGGAACTGTTCTGCTTCTTGTTTTATTTTGTGTTGTAGTTGAACCTGACATCATAAAAGGTTGGCTTAATATGAATGAGACATTATCAATATAACTTACATATGATGAAAAAATGATGTATTAGGACCAGAGTTATTACAGACAAGATGAGAAAGGGAAGACAACCTTCTGTGCCTTGATAAATTGGATTTCTTCTTGCAATTTCTTAGCAGCTTCATCACTCTTTTGCTTTTCCTTCAAAAGTTGAACTTGGTTCTCCTGCTTTTTCTTGAGATCTAGAATCTGCAGTTCCGGTATTTTATGACTATCATGTACCAAACTGTTAAATTTATTTGAACACATTAAAAAGCGCTATTGACCTGTGATTCAAGGGTTTTTAGTTTTTGCAGTTGGGCATCCCGCAACTTATGTGTCTGACCATCTGCATTTAGGCTTTCAACTTCAGCCAACAATCTGTCCCTTTCTTGCTGAAATTGTTCAGAATTTTCTTGTAAGATTAGTATCTTTCATGGGCAAGGGCCTAGCAATATGCAACTTTTGAGGACTGAATATGGTAATGCGAAGATGTTGTGACAAACCTGTACTGCTCTTTTCTCTTCTTCAAGCTCCATAAGTTTCTTTCCAAAGTGTTGCTTAAGTGCAACAGTATCATATCCATACATTTTCATCTCAGACTGCAAAGTGTTTGAGAAAATTTAAGGCAAGGTTCTTGGCAAGCATGACCAGAATGACAGGAACAAGTATACTCAGAAAGCAGGTCAGAATAAATTTCGTAGATATCATATTGCTTTGCACTTTCAAGTTACTAGAGTAATATATGGTACAATTCATGACCCTTGCAACTTAATTAATGATGCATTTTGAAGTCAACTTTACCACATAGACAATGTCAACTCTACCGCTTATCCTAGTGTCCAAGACAGCAGGCCAAAGAGAAAGGGGTTGGGGGCACGCACATCATTTATAAGTAATAGAGGCATAACGAAAACTATTATAACAAAACTCTATAAATTATCATATTTATGACTTATGAGTGCAATTTTTCTGAGGATATTAGTGTAATTTTATTTACTTTTAGTGAAAACTCACTTCCAGTTTTTGTCTTGAGAAATGTTTTTGTTCACCATTCAGACACAAGTCCTAAAAGTACCAGATACTACCATCCAATATGAATTATGGTGCAACATGTGGATATGAACATGAGTATCCAAATAAACAAATTATGTAGCAGTGAGAAGCCCAAAGACCTTTCAGCTGAATTCAGATTGAGAGTGCACATATGCATTCACTCTGAATGCATATGTCATTCATTCATGAATATTACTCGTGTATTGTTATTTACAGGATTAATACATGGTGAAATAATTTTCATTGCGAGCGTTTCATACCTCCTTTTGTTCCAGTTGTCTGTTTAATTCATTCAGCTCTTTGCCCATGCTATCCTGCAGCATTGTGTATTCCCATTCTTTGGCTACTTCATCTTCAATATCTTTAGGGTTGCCTGCTGCAGGTAGGGAAATTTAGTGGCATAATAAGGAAAGCAAAGATAAATTCCAGGAAAAAAAACAATGGAAATAGCAGTGAACTTATTCATGTTTTGAGTCCTGCTTTGAAATGGAACCAAATTATCTGAATACCAAGAAGAAACTATGGATGTGCTTACCTCTTACTGAATCAGTCATAGGGACATCAAATGGCTCGGTACTTTGCAAGCTTCTTTTGAGCCCTTCACCTTTGGTATAGCCAGTTCCAGTTTTCTAAAACAAAGAGCAGAACTAATGATATATATAGTCCAGCTGTACCACTTCAAGTGCAATTCCATGCAAAACAAATAAGTAGTAGACACTGTGTTAAGTCTGTTTCTCCTTTTTCTTTGTGAGAAACATACATTTATTGTGAAAGGATCAGTGGAGGTGCAAGTCATATACTTATTTTCAAATGTAAAACCTCCAAAAGCATGCATAAGAACTCATCAACGTACTTGCAGTTCAGCTTCACATGGATCAGTGAGAGAACGGTTGCGAAGGTCATATAGTTCCCTGCAAAGGTCTTCGTTTGTTTGTTCAAGCCATGAGATCCTTTCCCTAAGACCCTGAAATTTGAACTCCTGTTATTCGATTCTTAGTGTGAGTAAATGCATACAATGATACAACAGTCTAACTTTGTCGATGATGGCAACTAAATTAGAAAAAACATTTACCTGAGCATCATCTGATCCAACTCCTCCGCGAGCTGAAAGTTCTGCTTGCAAGTATTCGATTTGCTGGCGCATCCTTTTCATCTCATCAGCAATAGGATTTCTGTTGACCTGGAAATCAGGAAAGTAAATAGGAGAATGTCAAATAAGCACCCAGGAAAAAGCAAACCTATTGAGTAAAGAAAACATAAATACATGTCAGATATTTTTCTGAGGAGACTAAAGATAATGAACTCACAATAGGCTTATTCTGAATGTTACGTGCCCGGTTGGCATATTTCAAAGTGTTCAGTGTTTCTTCAGCATTAATATCTGCTGGACTAATACAGGCTGCAGGAGAAAATATAGATACATGTCAGTTGAATGTAAGCTCAATTAAGGTATTTCTAGGTCATTTTTTCAATTAAATGAAAAATGATTGAATCATATCATGGGATGCATATTGTGTACTAAAGAAACTGAAGATAAAATGAATCACATATCATTTTCAAATGTGATTTAACCGCCAATTCTAGAACTTTTATAGATTTATATATATATTATCGGAAATAATTCTAAACATTATGACTATAAGATTAAATGATCTCCAACAAGATGAATTACCTATCATTACAGTCTTGCTGTTTCCACCCAGGGAGTCCTGTAATGAAAAAAGTAGATATAAATCAGAAGTAGTTAGTTATATGACAACAACTAAGATACTAAGACAAAAGTATATCTGCTGCTGCAACATGAGTTGGCCTGCCTTTTTTTATTGAACACAGTTATGAAATCAATAACATTTCTGTAAAAGCCACATTTGTGCTGTTAGGTGAGAAAAATTTTACCTGCAGAAGGCGAGTGAGTTTGCTGTCCCGATAAGGGACATGAGCACCTTCTTTCCTCTTTTTCTCATCTCCAAGAGCACTTATGACGTTGCCAAGAGCAAGAAGTCCTCTGTTGATATGAACACCTAATGACATGAGGCATAAATTACCGTTAGTTTGGAGCCAAAATGATCATGGATTAAGGGTTCAGATAAAACAAGAAACATGCCACATACCTTCCTTGAACCGAAGGCCATCCGAACCAGTTCTCTTAGCCCGTTCTGACCCAGCAAGATCTACTAAGTGGAGTTTGGCACAGAGATAATCTTCATTCATCTCTTCAATAGGCATTCCGTCTGAAGTCATGATGGGATCTGCTTTGCGCATCTGCTCCAATGTGATTGTGAAGATGGCATGGGAACGACTATTACATGCCGAAACCAAAAGCATAAAGTTCATTAAATTTTGTAGAATTTAGTAATGGAATATCAGATATCCAATCTGATTGAATGTCCTAAAGCACTTGACCAGAACAAATTATGTAAAATTGGACAAAACATTGAATTTTTTAAGGGAAGGACGAAAGATTGACTAATTCTGCAAAATATCCTACACTGATACAAGTGAGAATAAATACAGCACTAAACATTGAAACAAGAATTCATCACAAGAAATTGAATCGTGCACTGATTGCCAGTTTCCAGTCTCAATGATGCTACATTCTTGCCAGTTATGATTGATTAATCTGCTTCCTCCTCCAAAAGGTAAAGAATGATTAGGATAATGTTGCTAACCTTGATTGGTTGTTCATGTTGGTACTTCCAGTTGCGCGACATAGAGAACCTTGCTCGAGGCATGCAGTCATTTCCTTCTGAGTACTGACATGCACTTCGGTCGATCCTGCTAGCGTTATGACCCCATTTGACGCCTCTCGGATATGCACAGGAGGTTTCCCTGGCACAGACAATTTTCCAGCGTGTCCATTGCCATTCTCAACTTTGCCAACAGCAGCAGCAGCAGGATCAAGCAAATCCCTCACCTCTTCTTTCAAAATCTGTTCAAAACAAATGCACGATTAAATTTTATAAAGGACCGATAGACACCATCAGATAGCCTCTTATCAATCAGATTGGAGCAGCTCATGTACCTCAATGAATGAAACACGTAGCTGGAGCTCCACTTGATTTTTCAGTTTCTCAATCTTGTCGAACAACGCAGCCATGGCTCGCGGGATAATTCCGAGATGAGACCCCTCCTTGCACGCTGTCCCCATGGTGTATGTCTTCCCTGACCCAGTCTATCAAAAGGCAAAAAAGAAAAGAAAACATTCAATGCAATCATCATTCCGGGCTTTTTCAGCAGAAAATATGAAAGAAAACATAAGAACCCAGTTGAAATGATGGACATTTCGGGTCTTTTGGGAGCAAACACTCTGCTCAATCATGGCACAAACAGCTGGAAAAAAAAGGATTATTGTTCCACCACCACATGATGGGCTGCTGGCTTTTGCATCTCCCCAACGTGGTGGTCCAAGCTCTCTGCTGTGAATGGGCACATGGGAGCAAGATGATTGACAAGGGCAAGGGCGTGATACTTAACCTGGCCGTATGCGAGCACGGTGGCGTTGTATCCCTGGAACAGGCCGTCCACCAGCGGCGCCACGCACTCATCGAACATGGTCGCCGACGGTGTGCCGGTGCTGCCGTACACATGGTCGAAGGTGAAGGAATGGGTGCCAATCTGGACCTGCAACCAACCAAAACAACTCAACGTCAGTCACAGCCTTCAACAAAGTTGCTGCAGCTTACATGTACCAGTACATATCATCATTAGTAAAGAGTTCGGAGCAATGGAAAGTAAGAAAAAAAGTTGTTTTTCATCGGTCTTCACCCCCAAAAAATGCGAGAACCAAAAAACGTTCACAAAGATCAAGAATTTATTGGGTGAGAAACCCAAGAAAGATCAAGAAGAATGTGCCACTGACAGCTGGAGATGGAGAACATCTAGATTTTTTTTATAAAAAAAACATGAGCCAGATCTCAGGATTAGGGTGAAATCCTTCCGGTTTGTGGAGGTTAATAAATACATCTCGCTCAAAGAAGAAAAGGGAACAAGCAAGAGATGGGAGAAGTGAAGGAATGGGTCAGCAAAACTGGACCGAAAAAACCCGGGTGATAATTGGGTGATGCTGACATAGTTCCTGCCCAAATAAAGAAAAGCATGAACATCGTCAAGATTGGGCGCAACTTCACACCAAAAATGAGTGAAATTTGGCACTGCCGACAGGGGGAAAAATTAGAAGAGAGAAACAGAAGAGAAAAGGGAAGATTCCCGAGACTAATTTAATGATCAGAAAAGAAAAGAAAGAAAGGGAACTGGGCATCTCTATCACAGGGAATTAAAACAGCGAAGCAACCTAGATTCTCCCTGAAATTTGAGAAATTTTCTTGGAGAAGCAGATCACATCAGAGGATCTTGATATCCAAAATTGAGGGAAAGAAGTGGGTCAGTTGATCTCTTCTGAGCTCGGCTGTTCTGGACTGAACAGCGAAAAACAGAGTAATCCGTAAAAAATATTTTTATTTTGAGAAAATTACTGCTTCAATGCCCAAAAATCGGCAGAAAGTGTCAATCCAGTCTCTGAATTTTAATAAATAAATAACGCAGCCATGTCTTACTCGTTCTTAAGGAAAAAAACAGAAAATGCACCATATTGCCAGAATTGGACTGAAAAGGAGCCTGATTTCCCAGAAAATCATCCAAAAATAAATGACACTCTATCCATAATTGGCAGGACGAGTCAATCTAGTGCCTGAATTGAGTCATGTACTAGTAAAGAAAACAAAAGAGAAAAAAAACCATCAAACATTCCATCCAAAAGAGAAGAAACATGGGTGAAAGAAGAAGAAAAGAATAATAATGCCATCACAGATTGGGAGGTCACCTGCGGCTTGCCGGACACGACGGTGACGCAGTCCTTACAGCCTTGCAGCTTCTCGTCGCCGATGAGCGGCCGGACGTGGACCGCCACCTTGACGCAGCAATCCTCGCCGTGCTCCATTGTCATCTTGGCCACCGAACATACAACAACTCCCTTTCTTGCCTCAATGCAGGCACCACCAAGAAAGGTGTTGGGATGTGGGTTTCTTGCAACAAGGCAATAAGACAAGGATGGGGGAGAGAGAGATAGATAGAGAGGATGAGTGAAGCAAGGATTAAAGAAGGGGTGAAAGAAAAGGATGGTCAGTGGTGAGTAACAGCAGCCACCACTACCGATCAATCCTCCTCCTCCTCCTCCTGCCACACCATCATGGTTTCTTGGGTTGTACTGAAATATATCCGCCTCTCTCTCCTCCCGTGCAGTGCAGCTTAGTGCAGGGGAGGTTGGAGATTCAGACGGAGATGGATTCAGATGGATGGAGATGTTGGCGTGGTGAAGAGAAAGGAAACTTCACCCACACTTCTGCAACCACTTCCACCACCACCACCACCACTCCCTGATCCAACTGCAACTACAAATGCTGCTGCTCTTGCTCCAAAGGACTATCTTATCGCCAGTCTTTGGATCCTGTTGGTTTCTTGGCTCCTTTCCTTGGTGTTCTTGGGAACAAGGGAAGGGAGAAGGGGGGATCCTTGCCTTGTGTTTGGTGGTGGGTGGAAATGGAGGAGGTGAGGACACGAAGGGGAGAGGAGTGTGTATAGGTCCTGCCTTCCTGCCTGTGCCTTCTTTACTAATCTTTCTGGTTTCTTTCTCCTTTTTTCTCCTTTTGGTGAGTGAGTGGAGTGCTACTGCTTACTGCTGCTGCCTGCATTGTTACCACCGCTGTCCCTGCAACAAGGACATGGCATCTTCTTGGTTGTTAGTGAGCCACCCCTGTAGTAGCAGTAGTAGTAGTAATATTTCACTGTTTCTCTCTCGTTCTTTCACCTCCCTTAACTAACTGCTCCCGCGACAATATGCTCAGGGTACGCCCTGGATGCGTGTGATTTGCAGGTTTTATCGATCTTAGCGTCTTTGTCCGTAATTCGAAGACGCGGACTACTGTTGATGATGCTCGCAATTCTGAAGACGTATACATGTTCCTAGAACCTAGCACAAAATTATGGCATTTTGAGTTTTGAAATCTGCACGTAAATGCAGCACAATTGCTCCTAAAATCTCTCCTTCCATGCAAGCATTTTATTACCTATTCAATATTTTCCAGGTCGTTCAACCTGATTCAATATTAACCTATGAGGTGAAGGTGGAGATGCTACTGTGCTGGCCAGGACTACAGCTAGGCGCCGTAGCAGCATCCGATTCACTGAAAGTGGGTTTCTTTTCATAGCTATATTCGTCGGGTTCAGGGCCAGTCAGGAACTGTCTCTTACTGCACGATGGACAAAGGGAAGATAAAACTAGCGAAATTAAATATAATAGGAGAAGACAAGCAACCATGCATCAAATTTAGAGCAGAATAATCGCGCACTGCGACAGCAACACGGAGTAAAAAAATGGCCACTTCCTCACGGCTTTTATACTCTCAACAGCGTGGCAAGATTATCTGATTTGCACCTCGACAGAAACGATTATGGGTCTGTTCTTTTGAGCTTTTGAAATCGGTTTTTGACTTTTGTTACAGTACCTAACTTTCAAGCGGAGTATTTTCTTAAGACGAGGTCTACAAGTTAAACGATCTAACACGTTAAAAGCCCAACATCTGTACCAGCCAAAATTGCAAGTGAGTATCTGTCTCTCCGTAATCTGTACCGTAAACAGCTAAAATTAAAAAATTTCAGCCAAAAATCATAAGCCGCAGCCGAAAAGAACAGTCGCTGTAACTCCACTGCATGTCAGGGCTATTCATTATCGAGGATGTAAAATTCGGTTACAAGATGGGAGATAGATGTTGGGTCCGGAGGCCAGTGTTGGACCGAGAATGAAGTAACTGCAAGAAGACCCAATGAATTTACATGGCTAGCTACGTCATGGGACAGCTGAAACAATACCTTGGAAGCTAAGGTGTCAATTCGGTTGTCTACTAGCATGGAAGGAGCGGATGCGTAGATGTGGGGGGTTAACCATGGCTGATGTTAACTCTTTACCTCCACTAATAGTGACTCAAATGTGTAGTTTATGCAGAACAGGTGATACCCATATCACACACGGCATTATTATATGGTTTGTAAAAAGTGCTTTCTTTCATATCAATATATATAGTTGGTAGTTAGCCAATCTCATGTGGCTTCAAGAACAATCTATTTCCTCCTTTTTCGTCGTCCTTTTTTTTAATAATGAAATAAAGTATCGTTGTTAATGCATCATTTTGCAGTAAATTTATTCGAAGAGCAGATTTGTTGGTCAGGTTTGGTTGTGAACTGCCTAAAGTTAGCTGTACCAGAATGTACACAGCAGTAAATTTATTCAAAGAGCAGGTTTGTTGGTCAGATTTGGTTGTGAACTGCTTAAAGTTGGCTGCACCAGAATATACACACCGGTATGGGCTAGCTGACCTCTCTGTTTTCTTTCACCTTTTTTTTTCTTGTTGCTTTGCTCTTTTTTTTTCACATAAATTTTTTTAATGAACCTAGTCATCACCATTACTTGGCATGTATGTGGCTGGGGGACCACAGGCTTGTGCGTTTCTCAATCAACGGGGGCATCTGTGACTCTGTACACAGGAAATTTCTTGGATCATAAGGTTTTATGTAGTTTATGGTTTACATGTTACAATTGGAACCCAATTTATTGGCACATTCTTTCTTTTGCTGTTGATAGTTTTTAAGCAAAAATAGTAAAATTGCGTCCGACTATTCAAAGTGTTCCCAATTATATATATATACTAGCCTCATAGACGCGGCGGCACGCCGCGCCAGCCACCGTGTGTACCGAAGTAAAAGAGGCGATAATTCGTGAGTAGTTTTTTAAAAAAAATCGAGGGCACATGTGTATTTCCAAAAAAGTCAAAGGTCTTTTTCATAAAAAAGCGAGGACCTGTACGTAACTAAACGAGGGCCCATACGTAATTTAGAAAACCGCGGGGAGCTATCCTGCAAAGTATAAAAAATTTCGGTGAAGTGGAGGGGTGTTTTAAAAAAAAGGGGCTTGAAAAAACTGACAGGGACCTTTTCGTGAGGAAAAAGGACCTTTACGTAATTTCTGGAAAATACAGGGAAAACGCCTCCCCGGGCGTACGAAGATTCCCCCGCCACGCGCCGGCCGGAGCGCGCGGGCGGGGCGACGTGGGCGTGCCTCCGCGCGGCGTTTCCGCGGGGGATATAGGCTGGTGATATGTTAATACTTGTGTTCAGATGTAATTTGAATAAATATAAAAGCTAATATTGTTTTCTTGCACTCTCGAGTTCTTAGTGTTACGTGCGCGGTTCCTATAGTGACATATATTGTTCATGCACGGCACAGTTCATGCGGGTTACTGTTCACATGCAGGGTACTGTTCATATGTACGGTGCTATTTGTGTGCTGTGCGTCTACTAATCTTGGTCCGTAACATAGAGTAACCAGGTGGATCTCAATTTAATAGCACGATAAAATAACTCAATTTATCATATTTTATAATAGATGATCATAGCCTGATCCACTAGGAAAAGAATTGCTTGCCTTATTTGAACAATTTGATTAGGTCTGCAAACCATATTAAATATCTTGTACTATAGTGGCATTAGACCTGTTCGGAAAAGTTTTCAGTTTGTTCAGAAGCCTAACAAACTCATAGAGTACGCAATTTCTGTTGGCCAAAACAATTAAGTCATAAATGTATCTAAGAAGCACTTCAATTAGTTTGAGCTATTTACTTGGTCTTACAAATTAACTTGTGACAGCTTCGTGCGGAGGATCGTTACAACCAGAACACTAGTTAATTTTGTAGAGCTTAGATACCAACTTAATCTTGGGCCTATCTGCTAGTACCATATATCATGCTAACTCTTTTGATTAATTAGGGCATTAGATCAACATGAAAATTCTAAAAAAATTACGTACGGATGCAGTTCTCATTGTGTTCCCGTAATATTTGAAGTACAAACTCAATTAGTACTAAGAGAAACAAAAAAGAGGGAAAATTTACTGCACACAGTACCATTTCCTTTTTTCCTTCTATTTATGATTCGTCATATATTTCACTATTTTGTTTCACTTAGCAGATTGAGCCTAATCTTTTGGCAAAGAAGAAGAACACACATTTTTATTTTTCAAGGGCCGGACAGGGTAAGTCCATTGAATTTTTTATAATTTTTATTCAGCGATGACGCTAAGAGATGAAAATTTACTGCACAAAGTACCATTTATTTTTTCCTTTATTTATGTTTTGTCATATATTTCACTCTTTTTGTTTCACTCAGCAGACTGAGTCTAATCTTTTCACAAAAAGAGAGAGAGAGAGAGAGACAGAACTACACGAGAATCTTTAAAGGGCCGGAATATCATATGATAAGTCCATGGATTTTTTTTATAATTGTTTATTCAGTTATGTCGCTAAGGATTGGAACCCCAATCCAAGTAAAACATCGCAAGTTTTGCTTCGGTGCTCCAGTGGATATGTATTAGTAACTATATGAAAATCTTGCAACACCAAATTTAATATTGTACTGCCAATTTAATTATCCATGTAATTAATTAATTTAATTAAAGATGGTAATTCACCATATGCATGTGTCACCTCGATCTAATGATTCCATGTATAAACAAAACTAGCTAGAGAAGTAACATATATTCAACATTGAATTACTTGCATGTGTCTCCTCTTATTGTTTCATTATCTTGCCCCATTGCTTCTTCTACCTCTTGTCCATCCTAACATGGTGAAGCAAACTCTGGTATAGTATTTAGTTTAGTTGTGTAGTGTTCTCTCCCAGATCTATTCGATCTCATTTTATAAGCCAAAGGGTTGGCATGTTTTGGTTAATTTCATGTGACTAGCCATCGCCTGGTCTTGTCACTATGCAAAGCTATCCCGTCTGGTCTTATCACTGTGCAAAGCTGTCCCCTTTAGTCTTCTCACTACGCAAAGCTGCACTCTTTGATCTTCTCACTACGCAAAGCTGCCCCGTTTAGTCTGGTCTTGTCATTGCGCAAAACTGCCCCGTCTGGTCTGGTCTTGTCACTGCGCAAGTTGCCCCATCTGGTCTTATCACTACGCAAAGCTGCCCCTTGGTCTTTTTATTGCACAAAGCTGTACTCTTTGGTCTTCTCACTGTACAAAGTTGCCCCGTCTGGCCTTATTACTGCGCAAAGCTGCCCTGTCTGATCTTATCACTGCGCAAAGTTACCCTGTCTGATCTTGTCACAGCGTAAAGCTACCCCGTCTGGTCTTGTCACTGTGTAAAACTGCTCGTCTGGTCTTGTCACTGCGTAAAGCTGCCCCGTCTGGTCTTGTCACTGCGCAAAGCTGTCCTATTTGCTATAAAGTGCACACCTCACCCAATGAAAGTAGGAGCATTCAACCTTGCAAACCATATGAAGAACTACCATCTCCATCATACGGTAACATACCATGGCAGACACTGAGGGGCTAGTCGGAGCGGGGTCACCAAAGGAAGACCTTCTCCTGGAAAGAAGGGAGGACTTCGAGCCTAACTACCGCTTGATGCCATACAGGCGTGCTCAACCAGTATGGCTGAAATGTAAACACAGAGACGATGCGATCGTGTAGGCCGCGGAAGGCCATTTCGATGGCGGCCGATGTTTCTTCCAATGTCCACACTCCGAGGTATAATTTGGTAATAATTTACTTTCTCTTACTGTAATAGATCTTTCATGTTAACCGGCCTTTCCAGTAGATAGCGAAATATAGCTTTGTCCGCTGGATCGATCCTCCCCATGAAAGGTATATTGTGAGATACATAGATATATTGTGGGAGCGAATCTTAGAGTTGAAGGTGCGAATCGATAGTCTCAATGAGAAGAACGATGACATCCAGCAACAGGTGCAACGCGAAAAGGGCAACGAGGAGGTCATCAACATAGGAAGTTCGTATGATCCCACATGTTGTTGTGCGAACCGTAGCTGCATATGTGCGTGCCATTATAATGACGGCCAGCCATGTCCGAGGTGGTCCTCTCTGCAACACTCCATATGGGTAGCGCTAGGAACCTTCTAGCAGTAGCGATGGTCGTATTGTTAGGGCTGCGTGAAGGCAGGGCTGAGGACAACTTCGTGGAGAGTTGCGATGGATGGTCAAAAATAGAGATCACCTAGTTGGTCGAAGAGGGATCCACATCCTGCTTAGATAGTACAGTTGTGTTAGGCCAGACATGGCAACATTTATATTACATAGTCATGTTGGAAGACATGTACCTACAGAGTCAGAACTACAGACGATGGACCCTAGCCTTCGTGTCCGAGTTGTTTTGTGTAAACCTGCAGATTCTATGTGATACGTTAGTGCGTGCTAGCATGCACACATATTCTGTTGACTATGTTACAGCGTACCGGTGTATGCGGCCATGCGAACGATGATCCTGTAGGCAAATCACCCATGTACTATTGCACAGTGTATTCTTGGTACTTCTAGCCGAGCCACTCCAGCCACTGATGCAGGCCAGACTGAACACCATGTGTGAGTAGGGGCAACATGTCCTTCAGACACTGGGGTGAGTTGAGGTCGCTGTCAGCAATCGTTCCCTGTCAGGCCGATGAGGATGTTAGATCCTGGGTTGCCCTCTATGACGACGACAGCTAAAGCAAGTTGATGTCCCATCGCATGTGCTACAAGAAAAAGTGGTATTGGGAGATATGTCATAATGGAGTGAATGAACATAGCTAAGAGCTGTCGTATCACTGGACCAAGGTGCGTGGAGGATGAGCAACCATAGCTGGGACGACTCCCAGACTGCAACGACTGCCCTCGGTGTCCGCCTCGCTGTACGGCAACATCATCATGGCGACTGCAACTGATGGTCCTCATTCTCTCTAGCGCGTTGTCATACATGGCATGTATGGAGTACAGGAGGTGACCGATGATGTTTGTCCTTCCATGCCATAGAGCATCACCAGCCTCATTGTGGATACGGAGAAAGCGATCATACTGCAAGGGAACCAAGACTGAGTTAGAGACGTGAAGGAGTGTAATTAAGTTGCATAAAATATTTTACCGTCTCGTCCTGGTGTGAGGCTCGGCGTCAATTAGGACCTGCTCGCACAACAGCCTCCTATGTGATGTCCTGTGGACATTGTGGTGCTGGGCCTGTTAGCCTGCTCCTTGTGCATGGGACATACCACCGCAAGTATGTATTGTACGTATCAATGTCGTATGGTCATGCCTCATAGAGAACCTTTGTTGTCATCCGCTCTGCTCGCAGCTGCAACCACGATAGCTGTGTCTACCTCTAGTCATCACCCCTACGCCCTCTCCTTGTTTACCTGCAAGTAAACTAGTATGTTACACAGGTGAAAAAGATATGCACGTAATACGCAAATGGATTAACGAGATGGTGACATACCCATGGCCCTGCGATGCAAGTGGTCATCCCAGTGGTACTGGCACCTCCTGATATAGGCCAAATTGTCTTATTACCCACTACGGGGAGTAAGGCTTGATCATAAAGGAGAACACCAGGTGGCATGTCGTCATCCAATACGCATGGTTCTGTCTGCACTGAGAGGACAACCCGAAGGGGTGGTGTGCTCAATGAACTCTGCAGCCCATGGTCACCAGATGATCTCATCCTTGTGTAGATTCTCGAACTAGTTGTGGAACTCTGGATACACATGCCTCGGCCTCTCTCTGGCCCACCGTAGCTGATCACGTGTCCAACGGGTACCCATTGTGGGCCTGTCAACTGCGTCCACACCGTATAGCTCAGGAGTGAGCTGGAAAGGGTGCACGGTGCTCTGGAAGTATGGCCTGCCCACCGGGAAGTGCTCCCGTGACCACAGCTGTACGAGGATGTAACACACCACGAGGACTGGCTCCCCACCCGTACTATGCTGCGAGGCATCGTACTACCCTCGGTACGTGGCACAGAGCAATGTAGAGCCCTAGCTATGCTGTGGCACCTCGTTTGACAAGGCGTCCGCCAACACCTCATCGATGTGGATGTAGCCAGGACACACCCAATCCCCCTGGGTGGTAGGAAACAAGACCCACCCAATCAGGAATAACAAGTACGCAAGGTAGTGCGCTGCACTAACTCCTCCATCGCATCTACAGGGCAAATCATGTACTGTCATAGCCACCAATGTGTAACACCTGATATGTTCTCGGGGAGTGGCTGACTGAACCTGTACTCCATACGCGCCCCCCTATCTGCTCGCCTGGGAGGTGGCACTACCGCAGTACCCTGCAGCGGTAGACCGATGAGCATACTGACATCTTGCAAAGTAATGGTCATCTCCCCCCCACCGAAAGTAGAACGTGTGAGTCTCCGATCGCCAACGGTCCACGAGCGCTGAAAGGAGTGATGCGTCAAACTGAAAGCTTACAACAGGTCTAGCATGCAGGCCAGTAGTAGTAGCCCGGTGTCCTGTAGGTGTGGCATGTACCAGTGGTCCAGAGGCCAGTGCTCTCTAGGGCCCCTAAGGATGAGGCTCAGAGGGCTGACACTAGATGACAATGCTAGGCATCGGTGTCGCCTGTCCCACGTGAATCTAGCAACTCGTACGTGGCGCCACCTGGAGGCTGTGCCATCTCTTGAGGAACATACGAGAGGAAGTTATTCTTCAATGAATACATCAGGAGCAACAAAACAAAAATAAAGAAAAGCATTTCAACATTACAAAAAAAAGTAAGTGAAAAAAATGCAAACATGTTCGATGCATTTCAAGATGACAACAAACAATACAAGTACATCTGAATGTATTACAACATCTAGAGAACATGATGCCACATACAATACAACATGGTTTCTATGGGGCATTGCTCAAACTAGCTCTGTTTGGGCAGTTGCCTATGGAGTGGTCGACTGTCTGGCACAGTCTGCATCGTGGGTGCCTAGCCTGTTGACCACGCTGACTCTCATTCATGTCATATCAGATATGATGAGACTACCGTCTTCCATGGCTTGCCTGCTTTAGGGCGTTGTTCAGCAGCCATTTCACCTCTCCTGGGCATACGTCCCTGTAGTGCATGTCCAGCCCATACAAATTGAACTTAGCACTCCATGTGACATAAAGGTGGTGCATGTGGTAGTGCTCAGAGATGTAAGGTGCTAAGGCCTGCCGCCACATCGAGCACGCCGCGTACACATGGGAATATAGCTTATGAAGAAGTTGAGGCTTGTTGCACGTGTAGGACGCTTCGTCGTCGAGGGTGTAGACTTGCTTCCGTTCCCCTCTAGATTGACCCATGACATAGTTTGCCCTCAGATGGATCTCGAATTTCTTCGTGATCCTAAATAAGGGCTGAGCATTGTAGAAATGAGCCTTCTCGATCTTCTTATCCATGAATGCCTACATCATTTCAAAGAATTGCTTGCCTTCCTACAGATACTTCTTCGCCATCCTGACTCTGTTAACAAAGTACCCAACGGTATGGTTCTAGGTCTCTCGATAATTGCAGTGATTGGTAGGGATCGGACATCCTTCAGGACCCCGTTGTACACTTCTGACATGTTGTTCGCCATTATTCTATATCTTGCACCACTGGAGTTATGGAGGAGAGACCATTTATCTAAGTCGGGGGCATGGGAGATAACCCACTGCTTGAACTCCCCAACTCTCATAGACCCTCCCGCTGGTTCTCCTTGGCCTATGTCAGAACAACTTACATGCTTGCTAGTCTCCTCATCTAGCCGTCTCCACATGGCCTTGAACTTCTGCCTTTAGTTCTGCATGCACAACTTTTTGAAAAGCTTTGCCAGTTCCTTGTTTTGGAACCTTATGTGGAAGTTAGCCACGAGATGCCTCATGCACCAATGACTCCTCATGTCATTCCACAACAAAGGTGGCTCCGTCCCATTCTGCATCGTGGCCATTGCGGACAGCAACCTGGCATTACAATCTGAGATGATACAAACATCTGGTCAGTCATGAATGACCACTTGCTTCACATTGGCTAGGAACGACAACTAGCTATCCGTGTTCTCATTCTCCACTAGTGTGTAGGCCACATGGAGTAACTGGTTGTTCGTGTCAGCTGCGACTGCGTTGAGGATCGTATCCTAGTACTTGCCACAGAGGGAGGTTCTGTCCATCATCAGCATGAGACGACAGTACTTGAATCCTTCAATGGTCTAGTGGAAGGCCCAGAGCACTCTATCAAGAATAAAGCAATTAGGCCTCTTCATAGGATGCAGCCGCTCTTGCTTGTTAATGTATGTGCCAGGATTTGATGTTGCAATTTGATAGAGCATTCTTAGGACTAGATTGTAGGACTCCTCGTATGTCTCGAACATATGCTCTAGGACCTTCCTTTTTGCTTGCCATGCCTTGTGGCAGCTTACCTCGAACCCCACCGCATTGGCAACATCTGCTAATAGAACCTTGGGCGAAACAGAAACATCAACCATGATGAAGTGGCTTATCAGGATCACAACATACAATGATGTGATGTTGTGGTGCCTGTGAAGTGGCTCAGCAAACACACATGTGTGATTCTTCATCACAGTTATCTGAAAGTCCGTGGGCGCTCCCCTTGATCGCTGCGCACAGATCTTGCTAGGACAAGATTTGTCCACACACTTCACGAAGTATGTATCTAGGTTTCACCTTCACACTCGATACGTCCAGCTGATGCTTACGGCGTATCTAGCAATGGCCTGCTGGGCAGCGCTCTTGTTAGGGAAGTGCTGCCCCAAGAGAAGGGTGTCTTCATTGAACCCCCACTGTGCCTCCTCTGGCTGTAGCAGAACCAAATATGCTGCTGTGATGTTGTCCAGTCTAGACAACACATAATCATCATCGGCGGTGACAACACCACCTATCACACCCCTCATAGCACTATCTCCATCTTCCTCGCCATTAGAGCTAACTGTCTCCACATCTTCCTCCTCGCTTTCTACTTCTTCCACCTGGTCAGCAATGTACTCGTGGCAGTCAATATGGGCTGCCCACCATTTCCCTATGCCTTCGTTCGGCTCAAAACCCATGGAATGCTTCCACAGGTCTTCGTCACCGGCTTGCTCGCCAGCATTTGCTCCAACCCGACCATCAACATTAGCACCTGAGCCGAACCCAGGCACTTCATCAGCAGGAGCTCCACCGGAACCACCTGTGCTGGACAATTTTGTCCTCTCCATAAACTGAGCATACACCATCGGCCTGGTGTATATTGCAGTGATAGGGTTGCACACAACTTCCATGTAATCGGCCCATGATGCGTCACTTGTCACCTTCACAAGTTGTCAAAAGGTGGCCCCTCCAGCACCCAGCGTCGACGCATACACTGCCTCGATGTGTAGCTTGTTCTGTGCAGTGGTGCAATTGAATGCGCTACACACGCACCTCCGTCAGGCCCATGTCCATTAGACACGGTGACCGGATCGCTGTCCGGTCACAACTGGATAGGTCTGCCCCGTACGGTTCATCGCGTATGAGATGATCCCCATAGAACACAAACATATCTTGAACGTTCGACATGGCGTACCTAAAACAGGCATGTATGAACCCCAATTAATACAGGACATGCACTGATCGTGCCATACAACAACTCGTCTCATGTGTCGTACGGTGTGATTGCAAATCATTCAAAAATTACTTCACTGTCTTACTATACATTACCGACTGTTTACTAATATGCCGTGACTAATATTTAATCGTATGGTTCAATAGCTATTCGCACATGATGCAAATCTTACCTTACGTTGCTTACACAGGCAATAAGGATTAAATGCCACACCTATTTGATATTTCATGTACTCTCGGTTATTCTGTTGCATACCTTACTTTGAATTAATTGCTATTTGCTACTATTTTATGTACACTCGCTTATTATGTTCCGTACCTTACTTCAAATTAATTATATTTGTTATGTACAATTATATTTAACTACCATTTTATGTACTCTCATTTATTATGTTGCATATCTTGTTTTAAGTTAATTTCTATTGTTTATATACAATTACATTACACTACCATTTCATATACTCTCTCTTATTATGTTTCATACCTTACTTGAAATTAATTTCTAGTTGTTCTTAACAATTATATTTAGCTATTATTTTACGCTACCATTTCATGTACTCTCGTTTATTATGTTGCGTACTTTACTTGAAATTAAATTCTATTTGTTACATACAACTATATTTGACTACAATTTTATCTACTCTTGCTTATTATGTTGCATACCTTATTTTAAAATAATTTCTGTTTTTATACACAATTATATTATACTATCGATTTATGTACTCTCGCTTATTATGTTACATATCTTACTTGAAAGTAATTTGTATTTCTGACATACATTTATGTTATATCTAACTTATTATCTTTCATGCCTTTAAATTAATTACAATATTTTACATGCAATTATATTGCGCTACCATTTCATTTACTCCCGCTTACTATGTTGCATACCTTACTTGAAATTAAATTCTATTTGTTACATGCAATTATATTTAACTACCGTCAAGATTTAATTAACTTTGCCACGTAAATGCCAGTGATTTCATGTGCTCGCCCATATTAAGTTGCAATACTACTTTCACAAACTACATGTGTTTTAACTATCCATACTCTAGCACCAATTAGTTTGTACTACTTCTAAAAATAAAAGGGAAGAACAAGCTTCTTACGTACCTAAACAAGGTCATGTGCCCCTTATTCAAATGGTATACTACATCACTAATAATTTTGGAATAGTCCGAATAACATGATCGTAAATAACACCATTAATTAGGCTGTTACTAATCGACTCCTCTTTTACTGCTACTGTTCTGCACCCACCAGCATGTAATTACATGCTGGGGGGGGGGGGCAAAAGCTTCGAAATGAAGGGAGAAAGACCTGTGGCTTCACGTAGATGGGTAGGGAGGGGGCCTGCATTTTTTCGTGCTGGGGACAGCACATGAGCGTTGCACCAGCTGCCGCTTTTCCACGTGCTGAGTGGCTTTTCCATGCTTGGGAACCCATTTTACATGCCCGTGGCCCGCGGCTTTGTCCGACTCCTTTTCGGCGGATGACGATCGCGGGCCGCCAAAAGCCCATGCTCTCGCTCCGCTTTTCCACTCTCCCCAGCCGAAAAAAGCCACGTGTCGCCACCTCATTGATCCGCTGTTGGGAAAGGGCTACTTGTGCAAAAAAAAAAAAAACCCACGATTAGCCAAATCTGCCAAAAAAAAAGGCCATGGGGGCTACTGCAGCAAAAAAAATTCACAAATTACGGGCTGGACACATGAAAATTCCACTGGCCCCTTGAAAGCTGGCAGTAGAATTAAGGAGTAAGGAAAGAATAAATGGATGCATGTGGAGGGTAAACCCTAACCCAAGCCTGCCCAACAAACCATTGCACCATGCACCCACTGAGGACTGTAGCAAAGTATATAGTAGTAGATAGATGGTGGGCAATGTTCCTTTAATTTCTTTAACGCATGGGAACGGCTGCATGAGGAAGACATTGCAGCCATGCAAGCGCTGCATGCAGAGGAAGAAAGCCCTGCCCTCCATGACAGCTAAGCTCTTGGTCATGTTTTTTTAAGCTACGGTTGATAATTTTTATCTGTTTTTTTGAGATGATAGCGAATGGCGGAGACAACGATATAGATGATGCACACGGTTTTGGACTCGAAAAATCATTTACAGAATCCATTTTAAGAAACCGCCCCGTTTGTTTCGACTTTCGGAGAAGAAAAAGGCAAAAACCTAAAAAAAACAGAACCAAGATATTTTAGCCGGTCAAGAGGAGAAGCACAATACAACGCACACACACCCAACATGCACATGGTCACTAAATAATATGCCATGACCCAACATGACCCCTCCCTCACATGCAAGGGAGAAGGGAAGATGGATTGTTCCCCACTCTAATTAAAAGGGGGAACACAGTCGGTTGGATGGGTCAGCAAGGACATGTCAACCTTCTTAGCTTGAAATAAAGAAGCTTTGCTTGCATCCCGCGGTGGTAAGTTTCTAGCACAAGCCACCTCTCTCTCTCCATCGGACTTGGATCCTTCAAATAAGGCTGTAAAAAAAAAAAAGCTTGAAGTTCGTGAGCTACTCGATTTCGACTCGTTCTTGGCTCGATTCGAGTTCGGCTCGAACTTTAAACGAGCCGAACTTGAGTTTAATCTCGAGTTCGTGAGCTTCACCGAGCCGAACTCGAATAGTTCGCGAGTCTCGATTCGAACTTAAATAGTGATACATATTAATTCTTACGGAGCTTACTCGAACCAAACTCGAGCTCAAACTTTTCTTATTGTTAAAAATTAGTGTATATTTGAATTATTTTGACAGTTATCGAGCTTACTAGAACCGAGCTCGAACTCCAAATTTTCTTATTCTTAAAAAATAGTATATAATAAATTATTTTAATTGTTATCGAGCTTCAACGAGCCGAGCTTAAACCTACTTGAGGTTAGGCCGAGCCGAGCTTGAGCCCAGGTCTAAGCTCGAACCTCAACTCGAGCTCGGCTCAAGCTTCTACCGAGCTCGAGTCTGAAAGGCTAAACTCGTTCGAGCTCGGCTCGTTTACAGCCCTACATCCAAACAAATATTGTTGCGCAGTAGAGTTGTGCCTTTGTTTCACGGGCATTGGATCAAAATGCCAAGGCTGATCAGATGTTTCGAACGCTATAGTAACACAAATCCAGTTGTGCTAGGAATTGGTTGCCCTCTCGTAACTCTATTGCTTAGATGAAATGCGCAAAATTGAGGAAAGCCAGAGGAGACCAACAGAAGCATGATGCCCAAATGCGACACAACAGTGATGTGGACTTGAATCGGCCTACTTGGTGTGCAACAGCGTGGTCCATCGAAACAGATTCGGGTCGCGCATTGCCGAGACAAATAGTAACATGCAACAACTTACAGCAACAACAGCCGAGGTTCAATGTGCTTGCTCTTGTGGTGTGCACTAATTGGAGCAATTAATCCCCAATTATTGCCGCATTAATTATGCCCTTTTTAATACCGTCTGAATTTATTTTAAATCACAATTCCAAAATTTTGATCATCTAGAAAATATATACATCTACTTTGTGGGGGGTGGAGGGAGGGGGTTTTCTGGCGAAACACTGTTATTAATTTTGTGGGTAATATAATTGCGTCCATCCAAGGATATTCTCGATGAATTTCGGAGAGACAAATTTTCTTTTAGAATCTCTCGACCAGACTATGTGACCTTGCAGCCATTTGCATCTTTTCTTTTTCTTTGTAGAGTAGCATACCTGCGATTTATTAAAGAGTGGCGCAGAACACATTCTTCTTAAACAAGTGTAGGCTAGGACACATGAAAGTTGATCCTTTTATTTTCTGTCTTCTCATTAGCAAAAGCAGTCAAAGTGCACATTTTAGAAGGTTCCAAGTTTGTGGTAGGCCGATTTCTTGCGCAGGTTACTCGGCTGAATTTGGGAGAGAACAACGCAGAGTTGTAAAATCACATTTTGATCTAGCACGGCCATGTAATTTGGGATCAAGTCTCTGCACTAGAAAGCTACAAACTTAACCCCTGTCCCCTGTACTATAAGAATCATTGAGCATATTGGGCTATCATGTCCTACGTCGCAATCACTGTCCAACAAGGGCTTTTATTGACCGAGAAATAGTGGGGAAAGATCCTACTTTGTATATATATTATAATATATTACAAGATTACAAGAAAAAAGTGTACAGGAGAAGAGGGATACAAAGCTAGGTTCTTTTAGACTTAAAATTAGCTTATACTGTTTACAGTAACTAGTTTTTAAACGATGCGTTTTTTAAGACAGGGTCAATAGAAAAATATAGTAAAAAGTGTACTGAGCTCAATTGTAAGGACCAAAATCGCATGTGACTATTTTCCTTTGCATATTGCCTTTCGTGAACAGCCAGAATTCAAATATTTAAGCTATATAAATCATAAGTCATCAGCACAAAAAAAAAACCCACCAAAAATTAGTGCATGTTATCGCTAGCCATCTTGCATGAGAGGTCGGTATTTCTTTTTTTTGCTAACCAAGGCAAATTCTTTTTACCGTTAAAAGGACTTGGAAAAGATTAAAATGTAAGTCCATAAACTTATTTGTTGGTTGTTTGACTAGCGCTTTGAATTTGTCTGTTAATTTTATCATAGTGCGGACTAGAGTGTTGTTTTCCTTTTTGGAACAGTGAATTTTAAAAGAGTTTTGGAGGACATGAAATATCCACATTATCTCGTCTTGCTCCAAGTAGCCAGGCCGTGAAGTCAATCGTGATTCCCCTAAATTGGGCTCCGAATTGGATATACGGCCGAGTTGTTGGTACTGGTCTTTTTTTCTTGGTCCAATAGAATGCTGCCAGTTGAGTCGGTGGGCATCGTCAGACCTGCAAAACGTATGTTTGCTCTGAAGCAATTTAATAGTTAACTAAATCCTTAACAATATCCTGAGGTGGTGACTCTAAAAAAACAGAGTCTCGATGTAATTAAGTATCCATCATTTTGTTTTGCACTATACCTTGATCTATACATTCTAGTTGTACACAACAAAACTCATTCATACTTTATTTAAGGGAAACAATAGAAAAGTATCCTACTATACATACATACGTACGTATGTACGTACAAGTTTAGATAGCAAAAGAAAACAAAAGACTAAATAGTTAATCCCTCCAATCACAAAAGAATGCCATTTTTGGATATGTGCAGTCAAACTTTAGAAACTTTAGCCATCACTATCTTTTAAATATTTAGATTGGTGTGGTGATCCATGTCATTACCGAGAGATAATAACACCAGTCAATGGATTGTTACTCATTTATTTGGTAGAACACTGTTTTAACGAATAACAAGCCCATCAGAGTGGTTGTAACAGAACAATAATTAGAGACTAAAAATATTTTATCAATTATAAGCCACGTAGGGCCAAATGTCTTGGGTTATTACAATATTTATTGTCCATCACCGCACAAAATAATAAACAGAAATAAACACACACACACACACATATACATACATAAGACGCTAAAATGGGGCACCAAGCCTCTCTGTTTTTGGATTTCTTTTAGATGCATGTAAGTGCAATGATGTATAATATATTATCCAAAGCCGTTAACATTCATTAATTCGAAAAGGCATCGATTTGGAAAGGAAGTCATTGATTTAACATGCTGAATCAATCAGAGATGGAAAGTCTCAATCATGGAGCCTGGGCACCATGGTACCCCTTGTCGGGACCGCGGATTTCTAAACCCGGACCCTCTGTGTATTACAGCACTAGTCCCAGATCAAAGCTAGTGCACACAGTCAAACAGAAATGATTACATCACCAAGTACGCTTTATTACAATAATAGAGTACTGACCGAAAGGTCTCATTATTACAAATGAGGTTTCAAGACCTCGCACACACAAAAACAGCGGAAGCAGAAGATAAATCCAGCGAAGGCCCATCAATACGCCACAGGCAATTGACTGGGGAAGCGCGACCTTGTACTCCGGGAATCCTTCGTCGAATCCACAGCGAAGTAGTCGTAGTCTCCATCTTGAGCTTCATATTCTTCTGAGTTGATTTTAAGTGCAGCATGTGAGTACATAAAGTACTCCGCAAGTCTTGGGGAAAATGCAATAGATGCAAGGTTTGACAAAGGTAGGCTATATGGTTCTTTTGCACAAAGCAATGTTTTATTTCAATTACTACTAAATATTTTCGAAGGCATTAATTTGACAAAGTAATTGCTTTAATTGAAACTATTAAGCAGTTTATTGCAAAGGTTCTAACCACCAACACTAATTAACCAATTCTAATCGATAAAGTTTAGAGGTTCGGGTTACATCCACCCACACTGGCTCCAACCGCCGGGATCCCTTCCAAGAGTTCCTTCCACTCTCAGACTACAAAACTTTGTTTTTAAAACCAAAACCAGAAATCTACCATGTGAATGCATTCCTTGCTTGCCCTTGACCGTGGGCACGGCTATTCGAATAGTTTGACACTCTGCAGAGGTTGTACAACTTTACCCCCAAGAGATAAATTATCTTAACAGTCACCATGCTTCCTTTGGCATGAGACAGATAAATTATCACAAAGCCTTCTCCTCACTCTAGTCTAGCTAGACACCAACCGCTGAGGTTTCACCGCAGAAGGGTTAAATCCACCCAGTCCGAAACCCCCTCTTGCGCCATATGAGTACAGTAAATCCCTGTCCCTCACTGTGGATAACCAGTAAATCTCTGGCACCCACTTTCCACTGGTGGCACCTAAACTAAACTATGATGATTTAATCAGCTAGGTCATACCCATATAGACTCGGGGTTGTACGGTAGTGCTCAGTTTGGACAATCACAAGCGTCGGTCCTTAATCAACTAGGGCGGAACATACACTTTACAAGATCTCGTGCTTGCCGCACCAATCCCAACCAACCATCCGCCCCAGCCTAAACCAACTTTTACATTTTATTTATTTTTAAAAGCACAGTGGCAACACTAGTCAGCACTTATTTCTAAATACAAATACCAGTTGAATGAAATATGGTTTCCCATTCCATAGTTACAAAAGAATTAAAAAGCATGACTAAGCATTTTACTACCGTTATAATATTAGCAAAGGATTATGTAATTCTCATTATCGAGACAAAGGTGATACTAGGGTTACAAGGGTACATGGCATTCAAGTTCAATTGAGGGCATAACAAGGTTGGATTAACTAATGCCGTAATACCAAAACTAGAGTTCTAAGTAAATAGCGATGCACATAAATTTAAAATAATTAAAAACATTTCTCAAACATAGGTTCAAAATGAGCAAAGGAGACTTGCATTCTTGCACGCTCTCTGGGCCTTCTTGCTGCGGAGTGGAGAGATCTTTGGCAACGGTGGAATCTACGCGCGAAAAAAACAAAGCAAACAAAACAAATAAATACAACAAAAAATCAAATAAAATTCAAAAAGAGCACATATTTATATAGTTTATGATTTTAGACAAATTTGGAAATTTGAACGACTAAATTTGGAGTTAAAATGAGAAAGTTATGCTTATTTAAAGATCTCAGTTCAAATAAATCCATAAATTATTAAATTTCTGACATGTGGGACCCACTTGCAGAATTTACATTTTATTCTTTTTCTTTTATTATTTTCTCTGAGTCTATGACAGGTGGGACCCACATGACAGTGAGCCCACTGCGCTCGGTCTCTGACATGTGGGACCCTTCTGTCAGTGACCGTACAAGCTGTTGGTCACTGACAGGTGGGACCCATCAGGCTCTGGACCCACATGCCAGCGGCAGTACTGACAGGAGGGGCCCAGATGTCAGCCGGCTCACAGACCGACAGCAGCCGATGGGTGGAGCCCATCTATCAGTGCGGAAAATAAAACAATTGGCTCAACCTCAGCGTGCGGAGCCGGGGGCTCGAACGCGCGCCGAGGGAGCCCGGAGGAAAGAGTAACAGTGCTAGCCAGTCGGTCGCTCGGGTGTTGCTTACCCATATAGGGTAGGTATACCTTTTGAGGTATCCGCTGGAGGGGGCCGGGCAGAGGTAGACGGGGACGACGGTGCCGGCGGCGAGGGGTGGCCGGAGGGGTTCGGGGGAAGTCCAAAACGCGTCCCTGGTGCAGAGGAGGTGCCGATGGCGAGATCGGTGGGGTTCAGCGACGAGCGGAGGCGGCCGGCGACGAGGAGGAGCGGCGTTGCAGCTCGGGTGCTCTGGTGCGACAGCGTTCCGGTGGCGGGGAGGCTCGGCCAAGGGGTCAGGGAGCTTCACATGAGCGCGGGGATGCTCGGGGTGGCGGCGGCGGGCTCTGGGGAGGACCGGGGCGGCGGCGATTGCTCGCCGAAGTGTGGCGGAGCTTGGAGAGGGAGAGAGCACGGTGGCGGAGCGCTAGGGTGCTCGGGGATGGAGGGGGAGAGTAGCGGGAGGTTGTGTGAAGGGAGGCGAAGCCGCGGGGGCTTTTATAGGGGCAAGAGGGGGAGCACGGGCGCGGCAATTGCTCACCGTATTTCTCGACCGGAGCGGATACGACGGAGAAATTAAGGAAGGGGGGCAAAGAAGGAAGGAAAGAGGAGGGCGACAGTTTGGGGATTTGGTCACGGGTTTCCAAATCGGAGAGGAGGCGGCGGAATAGGGCCGGATTCAGCGCGGAAATGGTCGGCTGGAGCAAAGAAGGAAAGCGGGGGAGAGAAGAAAGGAAGGAGGCGCGCGGGAGGGGAAGAAGGGCCTGACAGGCAGGCCCGGGTGGCAGTGGGAGCGGGGTCGCAAGCGGCTGACAGGCGGGGCCCGCAGGGCAGTGAGAGAAGAGAGGGAGCGGGGTGCGGATGGCGAGATGGGCCGGCGCGGGGACTCGGCTCATCCAAGCCGTCCACGCGTCGGGCGAGGAGGAGGGTTAGGCGGGGAGGCTGACGGGCCGGGCCTGCTTGGCGGAGGAAGAGGGGGAAAGCGGCCGGGATTAGGAGATCTGGGCCGTCCACGCGTCAGCCGGAGGGTGGAGGAGGAGATTTTTATTTTTAGAATTTGATTTTCAGAAAAGGCTAGGAAATTATTTAAGCCTCAGAAAAATATGAAAATACCTCCAAAAATTCCAGGAAAATTCATAGAAGCTCCTGGTGACATTTTGGACTTAAATAAAATATTTCCAACTAATATTGGTATTTAATTTTTTAACCTAAAAATACTTTTAAAATTTAAAAATAGGTTTTAAACTCCAGAAAACTCAGAAAACCAAATAAAAGCCAAATAAATCCAAATACTTTAAAATAATTAATTTGAAATTAAATTTTTCAGAAATCAAATTTTTGGGATGTTACACCCCTGTTATTTATACTATATATATACATATGCATATATCATAGTACCTGTCCGACTATGTACGATGAGCTACAGGTTGTCTAGTCCTTCCAGTAGCCATATAAGGTCTCCACTTCATAGAATTCCCCATAAATCTCATCCTCATATCCCTGAGTACCTTTATTTCAATCTCATCCTCGTCAATTTCCAAGTATACCCCAGCTAAATATGGCTCTAAAAGGAGGGATATTTAATAGCAAGAGTAAGTATGAAGTACTCAGCAAATTTTGAAATAATGATGCATATTTGTCCTCATATTTATCTGGTCCTTTCCTAATCTGTTATCTAGAAATCCATCAATCATCATTTTGAAGAGTTTGCAAGATTTTAACTTCTAAAATTTGCTCTAACAATCATTCTAGGGAGGAGATAACCCCAGTGGTTTCCGTGGACTCTTATCCAAGAGACTAACATGAATTCATGTTTTATTAAGTATTACGTACTTGTATCACTATACTCATAGTTATTCTGAATCACTGTGGACATTGGTCTTTCACATTTCCTTTGATGTGATCCAAAATGCTGAATACAAAATGTTTTCTCTACTTTTATTACCATATCTCCATCCGACTAGTACAATAGCCGTTGGTCGAGTGGGTCTGGATACTTGACAATCCACTCACGCTAATATAAGCGCCTTCGAACTCCCGGGTTCTATACTGGTCCTAAGTTCCTCTCCTAGTTTATTACTTACCTATTATGGAGATATTAGCAACAAAAGAGAGTACTATTTTGACCTGCTAGAGACGGGAAATATGGTTGATACTATTTTACGACTCATTCCAGAACGAAGATTGTTTTCTAGCTTTTACATTATATTTGTATGTAGAGGGTCTCACCTGCCACTAAAATATCTACCAGAGTATCTACCAGAGCACCCTCTACCCTCCTTTACTATTTTCCTTTCTGCAGGCCACTGCTCCTTCAGTGGTTCTGCTACCTTTATTTTCTTATCATGTTATCCTTTCTTTAGGTCACTTTTCTTTTCTTCTAGAAATTACTCTTGATGCAAGGTCATCATAGAAAATAACTGTATCCAAAATATGCATGTACCACAGCATGCTTAAAAGCCTACTTCACTTGCCTTGTAAGGTAGCTACCTCAGTGGTGGTTTAGATGGTCTCTTCTCGTGGAACCAATTCTTCCCTTGCATTATTTTAGGCCAGAAATTTATTTCAAATTTTTAGTTATGTTTTAGATGAAGCAAAAACCCTTGTTGAGCATTCGTAGAATTATTTTTTATAGCTTTTTTCATTATCCACAAAGTCACATTTTATTTTTTCTTTAGTACAATTTCTGTTTTAGTCAAGTTTTTAGGTAATTAAATTATTACATTTATGAGGGTAGTTATTACCTTTTTAAAATTTCCTTTTATTCCTTGCTTAGCCCATGGCCCATTTCTTGGCCTATCAACCCATTTACTGTGCTCTTGGCCCATTGACCCATTACCATGATCAACCTTATTAGTCAACCGAACAGCTCTAACTCTCTCCTCCTTAACTCTATTCGGCTTTCTCTCTTGTTCTTATCTTCACCACATGTGTTCGGCCCACTGGTGTTTCATCCTCTTTGACCGCACGCGTTTTCACTCCTCCTCTCTCAGCGCCTATATCTAGCTCGGCCTTGCTGGCTATGTCACGACCACCAATGAGTCTCCCTCGCACTGCCTCAGCTCACCTCACCCCCTCGCAGTGTCCCTCCTTTTCTCCTCGGGTAGCATCGTGTTCTAGCTTGCCCATGCTGTCGTCGCCTCCCTTACGCCGCCGATCCAGATCTAGTCATTCCCTCTTGTGATTTGAGGTTTGGCTTCTTGGATCTATTATGAGGTGAGTGCATTTGGTATTCTCCCAACTGGATTTGTTTTCCCTTCCCTTTTTTCTACAGTGTATCATGTCACGGCTCTTCGGTGTACTATACCTTTCGAGGTTGTTTGGTCCCCCGGTGCTATGTGCCCAGCTGTCATCGCCACCGCATGCCCTTGTGGAGCCAAAGCCCTGCCAGCGCCATTTGGTTACTAGACCCATCTTCCACCGAGTGGCAGTCCATGCTGATGGTGCTTAGCCGAGGCATGGCCTTCCTACCGACCGCTAATACCATGCTTCGGTGCCCTTGGTTCGCCTTCCAGCTACCATCCATCGACACTGTGCGTCTCAGTGTCCACTAGCTGATGATGCATGGCCCTTGCTCCATGGCTCTCTCCGGTTTCCCCTTACTCCCTCCTACTGCTTTCCTTCCTAATCCTACTTTGTGATTGATTTTATTTATGAGATGTATGGTGCATGGCCATGTGATTACCTGTGGGGGTTGTTTAGGGTTTTTTTTGGAGGGCATTATGGTGAGCAACCATGTAGCTCTTAGGGCGGTGGCATGCGTCGGGGAGTATCAACCATAGCCCTGAGGGCTCATTAGAAGGCCACTGGCCCATTCTAGTTTGGGAGTGTTGTAGGGGTGGCCCCCACCTAAGCCCAGTAGGCCTGTTAGAAGGATGTAAGGTCCGAACTAGGACATATGTAATGACATGAGTGCCCCTGAGGGGAATACTCACGTGTAAGGGTATAACTGTACAAGCACTCACCATTTGGATATATATGTATGGCATAGGCCACGGGGAGGAACCCTAAGCCATTTTCTACTCACCTAACTCCCCACTACCATACTCTCTCTGTTTGGTCTGTAGCCACAACAGTTGGCGCCGTCCGTGGGGAGGACAAGAACAAGACTCCAGATCTGAAGGAGGATGGCACCAAGGAAAGCTTCAACATCGGTGGCGAAGAAGAAGGCGGAGGCAGCGAAATCTCGCGTCAACACCAAGGCTTCGGCTGTAGCAGCTGCAGATGCGGGTGGCGGCGCGGATAAGACGACCGTGAGCACCGGCGTTCGCGACGCGACGCCCAACCCCGCCACCACTACCCCGACCACCAACCCCAGCGGTGACAACGCACGCGTGTCCATTTCTCTACTCGGCGCGGGAGTGGTGGGCGGTCCCGGCGACGACGCGGGCTTCGTCTCCAGCTCCGGGGTCCTCCGCGCCAGCGCTGCGGATAGATCGGGCGCACAGGCCGACGTCCCGGTCGCGTCGCCGAGCGTGCCGATGGCCCCAACCACGCCCACGGTGCAGACCACCCTGCTGGCGGCCCTCGGCGCATGCCAGCGGGAGCTGTCAGACCTCTGCGGAGCCGTGCGAGACATACAAGAGGCTCGGAGCCGACGCGCAACACCGGTGGCCGCGTCTCAGCCCACCTCGGAGAGGGCGAATAGCCGCAACGCTATTGCGTCCAGTCGTGTTCCCCTACGGCGCATCGACCCGGAGTCCCCGCTCTCCGTAGACCTGCAACAAGCGACGTGGCCCGAGGACTTCAAGTTCCCGAGCGTCATTGAATCGTACAAGGGTGACTCCGACCCGCGAGAGTTCGTGCGCGTGTATGAGACCGCCATCGAAGCCGTTGGCGGAGACGATGCCATGAAGGCAAAGGGACTCCCCCTCGCGTTACAAGGAGTGGCGCTGTCCTGGTTCTTCACCATTGAACCACAGTCCATCTACGCGTGGGAACATATCCGCGACCGACTCTACAACAACTTCCAGGGAAACTACATCGAGCGTGTCGATGCGGACCAGCTCTTCGCAGTCAAGCAAAAACCTGAGGAAAGGCTCCGGGATTACTTCAAGCACTTCGCGAAAGTGCGCTGCCGGGTCAGGGACGTTAGCGAGGCAACCGTTATCAATGCAGTAATACAAGGTCTCCGCCCGGGACCACTCACTGAATATAACGCGCGGAAGCCACTCAAGTCGGAGGCAGAGCTCTTCGACAAAATGGAAGCGTACGCCCGAGCCGAGGAGGACCCCGGGCAAGCGGAGGACTTGTCGCAAAGAAGCAGCACAAGAGACAACCCGAGAACAGAACACAAGCAAGTGTCCGTAGGCGACACTTGTGAACCCATCGACGACGGGGTGCACCAAACCTCACCAGGCGACAGGCGTAAGCTCCGGCATAACCGGCGGAGACCCCAAAAGGCTCGCCACATCCTCGCTGCGCAAGGCGTTCCCCGGGAGGCTGCGTCAACCTCGCGCGTTGCAGGGGGACGCGAAGGAGGCCGCGATGAGAAGCCGCGTGCGGAGCAGGAAATCCTAGAATATGGCAGATGGTGCGAGGTACATGGCTACGGAGACTATTTCACGCGGACATGCACCAAAGTTGCGGCATTACGACAGGCGGTGGCCCATGTACGGGCCTCGGAGACACTGACCCCCGCAACAGCCCACGTACAGCATATGCAAGGCAGTCCCTCGCGTGCTGGGTCCCTCGGAGAGACCCAGTGCCGTGGCATTAATGTCATCGATGGAGGCTTTTCGTCAAGCACTTTCCCAGCACAACTACCTCGGCGGGCGTCCCATTGCAGCATCACCTTCACGTCAGCCGATGCCCAGGGCGTAGAATTCCCCCATCAAGATCCCTTGGTCATCCAGGCCGACATTGCAGGTTGCGACGTCAGGCGCATCCTCATTGACAGAGGGAGCTCCGCAAACATTTTGTTCGCGGAGGCCCTTGATCGTATGGGAATACCTCGGAGCCTATTAAAAGCTTCGGAAGCCCCCCTTCAAGGCCTCGGAGGGCAGCCCCTGAAGGCTCTGGGTCAGGTTCGCCTCCAAGTCTCCTTGTGCCAGGCCGACAACGCCAGGACCGAAGATGTCGTCTTCAACGTCATGGATGTCTCGTATCCGTACAATGCCATACTGGGTCGGCCTGCCATCAACTCCTTCAAAGCCGTCCCACACTACGCATTCCTATGCATGAAGCTCCCAGGATGGTGGGGCGTTATCACCCTCTTCGGCGATCAGGATATGGCTAGGAGCATCGAAATCGGAGCCGGAAGCTTGCACCGTAAGGTGCACGCCCTCACCGACAAACACCAGGCGGACACACCATCCGCTCCGGGATGGACACCTAAGCCCCACCTGGAGGGCGGAGTGAAGAGGGTGCCGCTCCAGGCGGAGGGGCGGTTCGTATCCATAGGCGAGGGATTCCCTCCGGACGTAGAGCAAGACTTGCTCCGAGTCCTTTAGGCCAACATAGATGTCTTCGCATGGTCCCCGGAAGATATCAAAGGAGTGGACCGCGCCCTCATCGAGCATAACCTCGCGATCCGCCCTGACGCCAAGCCCGTCAAGCAGAAACTTCGCCGTATGTCCATGGACCAGCAGCAAGCGGCCAAGGTGGAGGTGGCGAAGCTCCTTCAAGCGAGGGTTATCCGCGAGGTCCAACATCTGGACTAGCTCGCCAACCCGGTGTTGGTCAAAAAGGCCAGCAGAGCTTGGCGCATGTGCATCGACTTTACCGCCCTCAACAAGGCATGCCCGAAGGACGATTACCCTCTGCCGCGCATAGATCAACTGGTCGATGCTACCGCCGGATGCGAGCTCATGAGATTCTTGGATGCCTACTCCGGCTACCATCAGGTCTACATGGCCAAGGACGACGAGGATAAAACCAGCTTCATCACGCCGGTGGGGACCTTTTGCTTCGTAAGGATGCCCTTCGGCTTGAAGAACGAGGGCGCAACCTTCACCCGCCTCGTCGTGCTGGCCCTGGCCGTCCAGCTAGGGAGGAATGTGGAGGCCTACGTGGACGACGTGGTAGTAAAAACCAGGCAGCTCGCCTCCCATAGTCGGGGTCTTTAGGAGACCTTCGACAACCTCAAGAAGGCGGGCATTAAGCTCAATCCGGACAAATGTGTCTTCGGCGTACAGGCGGGCAAGCTCTTGGGCTTCCTCGTATCCGGGCGAGACATTCAAGTGAACCTCGACAAGGTTGACGCTATCCTGGGCATGGAACCTCCCAAGACGACGCGGGAGGTCCAGAGGCTGGCAGGCCGCATGGCGGCCTTGAGCCGTTTCCTATCCCGAGCGGCGGAGCAGGGCTTACCATTTTTCAAGACTCTCCACGGTTGCGATGGGTTTCATTGGGATGACGACTGCGCAAAGGCTTTCGACGACCTCAAGAAACACCTCGCAACCCTTCCCACTCTGGTGGCCCCAGCACCAGAGGCTCCCCTCCTACTCTACCTCGCCGCCTCGGCAACGGCGGTCAGCGCCGTCCTCGTCCTTGAAGAGGGCGCGCTCCAGCGACCAGTGTACTTTATCTCCGAAGCCCTCCAGGGCGCCAAGACGCGATATACCGAGCTCGAGAAGCTTGCTTACGCGCTGGTCATGGCTTCAAGAAAACTCCGGCATTACTTCCTGGCGCACCCGATAACGGTGCCATCCTCGTTCCCTCTGGCGGAGATGCTGCACAACAAGGAGTCCACGGGGCGAATCGACAAATGGGCGGCCGAGCTTGCCCCATTCTCCCTAACATACACCTCTCGAACAGCGATCAAGTCTCAAGTTCTGGCGGACTTTCTCGCGGAATGGACCTCTCCAGCTCAGCCTGTCCTCCAGGTTGAAGACCCGGTATGGACGCTTAACACCGACGGAGCTTACGGTGTTGCGGGCGCAGGGGTGGGCGCGGTTATCACCACACCTGAGGGGCAGTGCCTGTCGTACTCGGCGCGCCTAGCGTTTTCGGCTACGAACAACACGGCCGAGTACGAGGCGTTACTCTTCGGCCTCGGGAAGCTCAAAGCGATGGGAGCGAGGCGAGTCCTCGTCCGCACTGATTCACGGTTAGTGGCGGGCCATGTGGACAAGTCATACCAGGCCAAGGACCCGGAGCTAGCTAAGTACCTAGTAGCCGTACGAGCGAAGGAACGACACTTTTTGGATGTCACGGTGAAGGCCATCCTTCGAGCAGATAATGAGCAAGCCGACGTCCTTGCCAAGGCTGCCAGTCAGCAGCTCCCAACCCCCGAAGGGGCATTTTACGAAATCCTGCCAGCGGCGACCATAGCGCAGGATAACTGGGATGCGGCCCTCGTCCACCAGATCACCCAGCAGGGTGACTGGCGGGAACCCCGTTTCGCTTTTTTGCAAGGCATCGCGGAACCGGATGACCCCTCCGAGCTCCGGCGTTTGCAACACCGCGCTAGGTCCTTCCAGGTGCTCGACGGGGCGCTCTACAAGAAGGGGGTCTGCGCACCGCTCCTGTGAGGCCTCCCGCGCGAAGAAGGAAAGTGCCTCCTCGCAGAAATTCATGCGAGACTCTGCGGCTCGCACCTTTAACCAAGATCTCTGGTGGGCAAGGCATTCAGGCAGGGTTTTTATTGGCCAACAACTATCGCGGACGCCCAGGATCTCGTGCGCCGTTGTCAAGGCTGCTAGTGGATGGGAAGGGCTATCCACAGGCCCCCGACAAGCCTCCATCTCATACCCCCGGTATGGCCGCTGGCGCGGTGGGGCATCGACGTCGTGGGACCGCTTCCCAGGGCCCCAGGTGACCTGCGGTTCGTAGCGGTCGCTCTGGAGCACTTCTCCAGGTGGCCGGAGGCGGTAGCTCTGGCCAAAATTACCTCGGCAGCTCTGCAGCGCTTCCTCTGGCAGAACATCATATGTCGATTTGGCGTGCCTAGGGATATCACCGTCGACAACGGTCTGCAATTCGATGCAGCCCCATTCAAAGAATTCTGTGGCAACGTAGGCATCACCCTCCGGTTCGCTTCGGTCGGACACCCACAGTCCAACGGGGCGGTGGAGCGGGCGAATGGCGCTATCTCCGCCGCAATCAAGAAGCGCCTCGTCAGACTACCAAAGGGGAAGTGGTCGGGCGAGCTCCACAGCATCCTCTGGTCCCTTCGCACAACGGTCACAAGCCCAACGGGGTTCACGCCATTCAAGCTCCTCTTCGGTGACGAGGCGGTCACACCTGAAGAAATAAAGGCTGGCTCGCGGCGGGTCCTCGTCCAAGCACCAGACGAGGAGCGCCAATTGTCCGTGGATCTCCTTGACGGAGACCGGGCAAGCACAACACAGCACGTCATAAAGTACACGCGACAGATGGTGCGCGGTCGCAATCGTTCGCTGTACCCGCGTGAATTCAGACCAGGAGACCTCGTCCTTAAGATGGCACTCCACGCGGAGACGGTAGGCAAGCTCGAGTCCAAATGGGAAGGCCTGTACATCGTCGCGGAGGCCCTACAGAAGGGAGCGTATCGCTTAGCCACCTTGGAGGGGCATACGCTCCACCACACATGGAATGCGGACAGGCTGGGCGGTATTATGCCTAAGTCGAGCACACGAGGGCAAGTGCCTTCCACGGCTTCGGCGGGCGCAAGCGGCTAGCGGTTAGTGCCTTAACCCTTGTAACCGCTCACCCGCGCAAACGGGAATTTAATAAAGTGCATCGTTCATGCAAATTCTCTCGTTTTCATACCAAAAGCGCGCGAAGGGTTACCTTCGTGTGCACTATGCATGAGCATGAATAAAGACACGTGGGGGGACGCCTCCGCGCGCAGTCTACGGACTCTAAATAAGACGTAGCGTCAAGGTCCGCCTCCGCACGCACTCTACGGAGTATAAATAAGACATAGCGACGAGGTTCGCCTCCGCACGCAATTTCACCGCCCGCAACGCGCGGAGGCTCGCCTCCGCGCGCAGTCTACGGACTCTAAATAAGACGTAGCGTCGAGGTCCGCCTCCGCACGCACTCTACAGAGTCTAAATCAGACGTAGCGACGAGGTTCGCCTCAGCACGCAATTTCACCGCCCGCAACGCGTGGAGGCTCGCCTCCGCACGCAGTCTACGGACTCTAAAAAAGACGTAGCGTCGAGTTCCGCCTCCGCACGCACTCTACGGAGTATAAATAAGACGTAGCGACGAGGTTCGCCTCCGCACGCAATTTCACCGCCCGCAACGCGCGGAGGCTCGCCTCCGCGCGCAGTCTACGAACTCTAAATAAGACGTAGCGTCGAGGTCCACCTCCGCACGCACTCTACGGAGTATAAATAAGACGTAGCGTCGAGGACCGCCTCCGCACGCACTCTCCGGAGTATAAAAAAGACGCGGATGCTATCCCTGCGCACGCAACAAAGTATAAACAAGACGCGAACCCCGCACACGCATGGGCGTTGCCCCAGTGCGTACTCTTCGGAGTATAAACAAGACATGGATGTCGATCCCACGCACTCTCCGGAGTATAAAAAAGACGCGGATGCTATCCCTGTGCACTCTATGGAGTATAAACAAGACGCGAACCCCGCGCACGCATGGGCGTTGCCCCAGTGCGCACTCTCCGGAGTATAAAAAAGATGCGGATGCTATCCCTGCGCACTCTACGGAGTATAAACAAGACGCGGATACACCCACGCACGTGCAGGCACCGTCCTTGTGCGTACTCCCCGGAGTATAAATAAGACGTGGTCGAAGTTCCCACGCATGCAACGACTGGGCGCCAGCTCCGCTGCCACCACTTCGAAGGGTAGGGGATGGAGCGCTTGCGCGTCTACCTCGACGAGGTGCCAGCTCCGCTACCACCACTTCGAAGGGTAGGGGACGGAGCGCTCGCGCGTCTACCTCGACCAGGCGCCAGCTCCGCTGCCACCACTTCGAAGGGTACGGGACAGAGCGCTCGCGCGTCTACCTCGACTAGGCGCCAGCTCCGCTGCCAACACTTCGAAGGGTAGGGGACGGAGCGCTCGCGTGTCTACCTCGACTAGGCGTCAGCTCCGCTGCCACCACTTCAAAGGGTAGGGGACGGAGCGCTCGCGCGTCTACCTTGACGAGGCGCCAGCTCCGCTGCCACCACTTCGAAGGGTAGGGGACGGAGGGCTCGCGCGTCTACCTCGACCAGGCGCCAGCTTCGCTGCCACCACTTCGAAGGGTAGGGGACGGAGCGCTCGCGCGTCTACCTCGACTAGGCGCCAGCTCCGCTGCCAACACTTGGAACGGTAGGGGACGGAGCGCTCGCGTGTCTACCTCGACTAGGCGCCAGCTCCGCTGCCACCACTTCGAAGGGTAGGGCACGGAGCGCTCGCGCGTCTACCTCGACTAGGCGCCAGCTCCGCTGCCACCACTTCGAAGGGTAGGGGATGGAGCGCTCGCGCGTCTACCTCGAGCAGGCGCCAGCTCCGCTGCCACCACTTCGAAGGGTAGGGGACGGAGCGCTCGCGCGTCTACCTCGACCAGGCGCCAGCTCCGCTGCCACCACTTCGAAGGGTAGGGGACGGAGCGCTCGCCGTCTTCCTCGACCAGGCACCAGCTCCGCTGCCACCACTTCGAAGGGTAGGGGACGGAGCGCTCGCGCGTCTACCTCGAGTAGGCGGCAGCTCCCCTGCCACCACTTCGAAGGGTAGGGGACGGAGCGCTCACGCGTCTACCTCGACTAGGCGCCGGCTCCGCTGCCACCACTTCGAAGGGTAGGGGAGGGAACGCTCGTGCGTTTACCTCGACTAGGCGCCAGCTCCGCTGCCACCACATCGAAGGGTAGGGGATGGAGTGCTTGCGCGTCTACTTCGACGAGGTGCCAGCTCCGCTACCACCACTTCGAAGGGTAGGAGACGGAGCGCTCGCGCGTCTAACTCAACCAGGCGCCAGCTCCACTGCCACCACTTCGAAGGGTACGGGACAGAGCGCTCGCGCGTCTACCTCGACTAGGCGCCACCTCCGCTGCCAACACTTCGAAGGGTAGGGGACGGAGCGCTCGCGTGTCTACCTCGACTAGGCGCCAGCTCCGCTGCCACCACTTCAAAGGGTAAGGGACGAAGCGCTCGCGCGTCTACCTCGACGAGGCGCGAGCTCCGCTGCCACCACTTCGAATGGTAGGGGACGGAGCGGTCGCGCGTCTACCTCGACCAGGCGCCAGCTCCGCTACCACCACTTCGAAGGGTAGGGGACGGAGCGCTCACGCGTCTACCTCGACTAGGCGCCAGCTCCGCTGCCAACACTTGGAAAGGTAGGGGACGGAGCGCTCGCGTGTCTACCTCGACTAGGCACCAGCTCCGCTGCCACCACTTCGAAGGGTAGGGAACGGAGCGCTCACGCGTCTACCTCGACTAGGCGCCAGCTCCGCTGCCACCACTTCGAAGGGTAGGGGACGGAACGCTCGCGCGTCTACCTCGACCAGGCGCCAGCTCCGCTGCCACCACTTCGAAGGGTAGGGGACGGAGCGCTCGCGCGTCTACCTCGAGCAGGCGCCAGCTCCACTGCCACCACTTCGAAGGGTAGGGGACGGAGCGCTGGCGCGTCTACCTCGAGCAGGCGCCAGCTCCGCTACCACCACTTCGAAGGGTAGGGGATGGAGCGCTCGCGCGTCTACCTCGACCAGGCGCCAGCTCCGCTGCCACCACTTCGAAGGGTAGGGAACGGAGCGCTCGCTGTCTTCCTCGACCAGGCGCCAGCTCCGCTGCCACCACTTCGAAGGGTAGGGGACGGAGCGCTCGCGCGTCTACCTCGACTAGGCGCCAGCTCCACTACCACCACTTCGAAGGGTAGGGGACGGAGCGCTCGCGCGTCTACCTCGACTAGGCGCCGGCTCCGCTGCCACCACTTCGAAGGGTAGGGGAGGGAACGCGCGCGCGTTTACCTCCACTAGGCGCCAGCTCCGTTGCCACCACTTCGAAGGGTAGGGCACGGAGCGCTCGCGCGTCTACCTCGACTAGGCGCCAGCTCCGCTGCCACCACTTCGAACGGTAGGGGACGGAGCGCTCGCGCGTCTACCTTGACTAGGCGCCAGCTCTGCTGCCAACACTTCGAAGGGTACAGGATGGAGCGCTCGCGCGTCTGCCTCGACTAGGCGCCAGCTCCGCTGCCACCACTTCGAAGGGTAGGGGACGGAGCGCTCGTGCGTCTACCTCGACTAGGCGTCAGCTCCGCTGCCACCACATCGAAGGGTCGGGGACGGGGCGCTCGCGCGTCTACCCCGACTAGGCGTCAGCTCCGCTGTCACCACTTCGGAGTCTGGGGTCTGCGGCGCAAAGCGTTCGCAAGCCTGCTTGCTACTATCAGAATGAGGGTCGACATCAAGCCTGAATACCCGTGCTTTACATGACACCCCAGCTCACAGCATATTACAAAACAAAAAGAGCACGAGAGCGTTGTCGCTTAGCCCGCGTAAGACAGTAGTGGCATTACAGAAGCAGACATACGCAAGGCGCGGAACGCGCCAAAACCTGGAATTATTCTATGAGTCTGCGCCATCTTCGCCGCGACGAGTGCCCGCACCGCCTTCGCTGCGCCGAGGGACCTCTTCGAGCCAGCGAAGCACATCCCCCTCGTTCCGCAGCGTCCGCCGTAAAGCAACCGTGGCGGCGCCCTCCTCGATGTAATTGCAAATCCGGTTATGGAAGTTTCGGGTGGCGGGCTGGGCGGTGCGAACCGCATCAGATATCACCCCGGGCTGGGTAGGCAAGTCAAGCTGAGGGTTCGCCAGCTCATTGACATGCTCACACCCACCAGCGTGCAGCAAGGCAAGGGCAAGGCCAGCACTCATGTAGCCGCAGTGGGTGCCGAAAGCCTTGGCGCCGGGAAGGGCGATGCTCGAGCCCTCCTCGATTCGCCCAAGCGTCTCCATCAGGTCTTGACGGCTATGAATGGCATCCTCCACGTGCACGGAAAGCCCCCGGAGGGTCCGCTCCAAAGACTCCATCACCCCCCACGCGGAGGCACACGCGTTGTCCCAGGATAACACCTTCTCAGCAATGGAGGCAGTAAGCTGCTCCTTCTCCACCTCTAGCGCGGAGATTCGCTGAAGAAGGGC
The DNA here is from genome assembly GCA_017311315.1 of Dendrocalamus latiflorus. Lineage (NCBI taxonomy): Eukaryota > Viridiplantae > Streptophyta > Magnoliopsida > Poales > Poaceae > Dendrocalamus > Dendrocalamus latiflorus. The sequence goes on from CM029626.1 coordinate 29,147,509, forward strand.
GGTCTGCTCCTCCGTCGTGACGCGCTGAGCCTCCTCCATCGCGCGTTGTGCGGCCAGTGCCGCGTTCTTCGTGTTCGCGCCCACCAACTGCACGTCGGTGATAGCCTCGTCCCGCTCCGCCATCAGCACCCGAATGTGCTCATCCTTGGCGGCGTTGGCGTCGTCTGCGACACACAGCTGGTCCTCCAGCGCCCTCCGTTCACGCGCGCGAGTCTCCTCGAGGGCTTTGCTAATTACAAGCGTCTACACGAGCGCAAGAACAAAGGTTATCCATCAGATAAGAAAAGGATATGCAGCGAGAGCAGAGACCGTTACCCTCATTTCCGAGGCACCCAGCGCGAGCGCCAAAAGGTCGCCCCCGCAAGACTGCAGCGCTTGTCGATCTAGGTGACTGCCAACATACTCTGCCACCTCGCTCCAGGCGCGAAGCGTCTCCCACCGAGGGACGAAGTCGGAGACGCCAAGCCCTAGAGCCCCCGCCTCAGCGCCTTCAGCAGCAGTTGGGGCGCACACAGTCCCCTGCTCAATCAGGCCGGCGACATCGCAGGCACCCCCATTGCTTGATTCTTGTCCTCGTCTGGGAGACCTTGTCTCGCCTGATATTGACGGAATAAGCGAGCAAATCGGGCAGAGTTTTGTGAAGTCGCGGGAGGAAAACGAACCACACCTACCTCCAGTACCCTCTACCACGGCACTTCGCCGGGCCTCCACCGGGGTCATGATCACCTCGCTGGCCTGAGGAGCGACAACCCTCCCGGCTTCAGGAGCATCCCCGCTAGGTGTCAGGACCTCAGTCACTGGGCCTGCCACGCTGAACCGGCCCCTCGAAGATGGCGGCGACTGCACCCGAGGCCTTTTCGCCTTCGGAGTCGCAGGTGAAGCCTCCGTGGTTACCTCGGCTGCCGCGAAAGCCGTCGTCAGCGGCAACGTTGCGGTTGCCGCTGGAGGTGACGAGATGTCATCTTCAAGAACGACGAGGCTTGGGCCCATCGCCTCGCCACTGTATAGGGCCTCGTCGGGAGTTCCGTGCCTCCCCGATCCGGTCGATCCGAGCTCAGCGCCCGTCTCGCCCCCCATCCCCACGTTCTCGACCGGCGGCACGTCCGGTGAGCTGAAGGCAATGGTCTCCGATTGGACCTCCCATCGAGAGGATGGCGCCACCGCCGTCGCACCGCTCGGCGATTCCGCAGGCACCGGGCACTCCGGAACGGGAATTCCCAGAACCTCGCATACCCGGTTAATCTGCCTGTGCTTTGCCAAGGAAGTTGCGGACTCACGGGCCTTGTGCTCCTTCGCCGTGTACAGCCCAAGAACCGCAACCACTGCGCGCTCCACATCTTCCAACCGGCGTACTGCACGCACAAGCGGAATATCATACCTAAGGGTTTGCAACCACCCAGGTGGTACTTGGCCTATGGCAGGGATACTTACAGGGCGCGGAGGGCCTATGGAGCGAAGACACCCCCGGGTGGATGCCGTCCTTCCGGTTACAAGAAAGCGGAGATATCCCATACATGGCGAACTCCTCGGCGAGGTTACGCATGTTGAACCGGAGTGCGATCCCAGCAAGTCTCCGCGCCTGTTGTTCGTCGCTGGGCCAAGGTGCACATCCGGACAGCGGTTGAATGATATCGGCTCTCCTCGGCTTCGGAGGCCGCTCGTGCTCGTCACGAGGTAGTAGAACCACCGTCGCGTCCAACCGGACTCCCACTTGTCTCACGTAGCCAACGCGGGAAACAAGTGTGAGCAATCCGTCCTGAGCACGAAGTCCACGCTACTGAAGTTTGAGTACGCCCCCCTTCCACTTTCTTCGGGTGGCACCGTGCGTCATGCAGGATGGCGAACAACTCGGTGCTGGGGCGGGTACCTTCCGTCCGCATCGCCCAAGTAAAGGTGGCCAACCGAACGATCGCGGTCGGAGTCAGCTGCGCCAGCTCCAACTCATACGCTCGCAGCACTTCGCGAACAAAGTATGTCACCGGGATTCGGAGCCCGGCATCGAAGAACGCCACGAAGACGATCGCCTCCGACTCTCCCGGGTTCGGCTCTGTCTCGTTAGGCCTGGGCAAACGAGCCCCGGCACGATCCTCCAGCTTCTTCTCTCGAAGAAGGGTTTGGAGAGTCTCCTCCGTGACGCGACTCCGCCCCAGCACACGGGAGCAACGGCCCTTCGACTTCTTCATGGCATCCCAGCGATGGTCCGTCTGCTTTTTATCGCGCGGAACTAGGCGGTACTCCGCCGGTGGTGGCGTCAGGCAGCGCTGGCTCGACGAGGCGCTCTCGCTAAGGCGGCGCACAGGATCGTCAAGGGCGGCACCCCGGTTAGCGGGGAAGTCGTCGCGCGTAGCCATTCCTCTCTCCCCACTGCGGCAACGAGCAAGAACGGATGCGAGAGTAGCAGCAGGATGCGCAAGAAAACGGGAAGGAACGCACAAGCAACCAAGCAGCCAAGGGGAACGATTGCATGCCCACAGTGATGACTTATAAAGCCCCCCGTCTCCCCCCAGGCAGAAGATCGAACGACAGAATTACAGCGGTTCGGCTACCCACGATCGGGCAGTGCAACCGCTGGCAACCACGACAGGCGGCGGTAGGTGGGCGATCAGCGCGTAATGCGCCGGTACATTCCTGCCGCGTGGCCACTTTCCCTGGGGAAGAGGCAAACGGCCGTGGTCGTGGGAACGCTGGCATCCCACGACGCTCCAATTACAGCTGGCCGCGTGCCCCCACCCAGTGCAGGGCAGACGGAGCAGCCGCGACAGCCTGCCCCTGACAAAGGCCGACGCGATTCCAGGCGTCATTAAAGCACACTCCCGGACCACGCAACCATCTCCCCGCGTTGGCGCTACATCATGCGGAGCATTTCCCGAGACTCGGCTGCCCAGGGCAGCCGACCAAGTTCGCCTCGCGCCCACAAATATCCGGAGCGCGAAGTAGGGCATGCCCGGACCTCAGCCCCGTTGAGGTCTTTGGCCTGCCCGGTGCCTTCGGCCTCGAGGCCGCGCAAGCTCTGGGAGCGGAAGACAGCCCTCGCACAAGCACGAACGGAAGTGCGAACGCAAGTGTATCTAGGTCATCGAGGATCACAAGCCGATGGGACGGAGGGGGCCAAAGGGCTCAGCAGCATGACTTCGGCCCGTGAAGCCCTTTACCATGAGAGGCTCCTGTTGTAGGGTGGCCCCCACCTAAGCCCAGTAGGCCTGTTAGAAGGATGTAAGGTCCGAAATGGGACATATGTAATGACATGAGTACCCCTGAGGGGAATACTCACGTGTAAGGGTATAACTGTACAAGCACTCACCATTTGGATATATATGTATGGCATAGGCCATGGGGAGGAACCCTAAGCCATTTTCTACTCACCTAACTCCCTACTACCATACTCTCTCTCTCTCTGTTTGGTCTGTAGCCACAATAGGGAGGGTATTGGTAAGCAACCGTGATGCACCAAGGAGCATTTAAAATGCCCTAGGAGCCCATGGATGGTCACCGACCCTGTCTTCTCTAGTGTTGTAAGCCAGAGGCAGTGCTTCGTTGTGACTCTGTTTGTCGGGTTTGCTTAGACTTCTCGGGTGGGCAAAATGGAATGTAGGTACTTTGTGTTACCTTGCTAGCGTTGTCAGGCTTTATTTCGGTGGATTTGATTATACACTTTCTCTCACATGGTCGTGCTTTCCTAAAATGGCTAGGCTCTGTGGAGGCTTGTGGATGCCGTTCTTTGGTTGTGGTACTCTTCTAGTGTCTTTTGGTCTGACTTCTCCTCTGGATTGCCCTCTCTTGGTTGGGTCTTAGGGTCCTTATGGGGGGTTTAAATAGGTGAGTTGTACCTCTCCTTGGCTGTTGGTTTGCTAGTGATGGCTCGTGAGTGTTCTACGCGATGGTATGGTGGTGCAGTGCAAGGGCCGTGACTGCCTACAGTGGTTCTGGTGAGTGGTGATGTGTGATAGTAGCTCTTGCTACGGTAGTGTGCTTTGGCAGTGCTTCGGTAGTGAGTTGTAGCAATGAGGTGCGCTTACTGGGGCTATAGGCAGTGGTCTTGTTGGCTTCCTCCTTCCTCCTCTTGGGTAGTTCTTGCTAGCTTTATTGCATGGCCTTGGTTGGCCTGGTGATGACTGGTGGCTTATAATGTGGCTTGTGCATGGCTTTGAAGATATGACTTACAAGAAAAAGGTAAAAAGGTAAGGTAAAGGGCAAAATGGAAGTTTTACCATCGAATAATGAAAACCCAATACGTGAGAGGTATTGATTGGCCCTGGACAATCCTGGTATCTCGATGAGCGATTGCCCTCACGTAATAATACTAAAAGTCGGGTTCTAATGGCAATTTATTATTCAAACTTGCTTCAACTTTATATTTGTGGTTTTTGGCTAATGTGATTTTGTAGGTGTTTCAACTTGAGCCAGCTGTTAAGATGTTGATTCGTTACATTGAATTTACTGCAATGCACTTGTATAGGCCTATTTTTTATAATTAGATAAAATTGTAATGGTGTAACACTTAATTGTAAGATTTTATCCTTTTGTAAATCTTGAGATTTAATTATCGTACATTGGACTTGCAGTATTAAAGTTGAATGTGTGTGAGTTTAATTCATTGTAATAAATGTTTATGTAACCAGACTTTTTGTATGCTAACATTTTCATTTGTTTTGTGTTGAAGGATTAAATGTTTAATTTTCACATTGTTGTATTAATTTTGGCTTAACTATATGATTTGGATTAATTAGTTTTTGAGGGTTATCTTAATTGGATACATGACAATCATGTGTGTAGATTTGTCTAAAAAGTACTTTCATAATATTATAATTTTATTTGTGTTTTATAAATATATTATAATAGAACCAGTGGTCAAAGTTTTATTTTAGGAACCGTGTCGATGTCTAAAGCGGCATTCTCTTGCGATTAGAGGGAGTACAATAAAATATCTATCCACTCAACACTATAAGGGAGATACTTCTTTGCTCTATGGATAACTATGCCACGATCATGCTTGAAAGTTCTTTTCCAAATTTCAAAATTTGGATCAATCCCTTGAAAACTTTGCTATTTCTTGTTATATATCCAGGTACTCTGAAGGACCATGCAAGAAGGTCTAGGTTTTGTAGTGATGAACCATTGCCATTTTGGAGGAGTGAAAATTTGGATTTTTGCATATTTTTCTAGATAGCTTGTAGAAATAGATGGTTTTGGGAAGTTTGAGTCATGAGATAATTTGGTTTGACCTAGATCAGTGCATATATGTTGCATGATGCATGTTACAGCTAATGTCTATCATGTTATGAAGAACTTGTGTCTATAAATGGTTTTTTTGTCTTTATATGTGTATGATCGCTTGGAGTCAACAATGGCCAATGACGAGGATCGGGGTTATGCTCATAGAGGAGCTGGGGTCCAGAATAATCAAGGATGTCAAGAAAGATGGCTAAGATCAAGCATGACACAAGAAAGATGGAGAGAGTGGTTTAGGTCAAGAAGAAACTGAGAAGATCAAGATGGATCAAGACTAAGGACTTAGTGGATTCGAGTTTATACACTTTGAAAAGCATGTATAAGAGTAGTGTGAATTAAAATCCATGTGTGTGGGGTTATTGAGTTTCTCTATTGTGCTAAATGGATAGTATTCACTAAGAGTTAGATGGGGTTGGCTAGTCTATCTACTTAACGGGTTAGGATGAAAATTTGCAGTTAACCATCCAAGCATTCTCTCATTTGTGACCAAAGGTTTTAGGGTTAGAGTTTGAGAGAAGCTGAGTGCTGTGGTGTGCTTTCTTGACTCTATCCTCCAAGTGGAGTAGCTGTAAAAACTTTATCCTCAAGTAGTAATATATCAATCTTTATTCATCTTCATTGATTCATCTTGTGTTGATTGATTTGTTCTTGATTTGGTTGATTTTTGCTCTTCTCTCTCCCTTCTTGATCTTTCTGTGCCAAGTATCTGCAAGAGATGGAGATAACCTCTAGAATTCAATCTCTACCCATCTAGACACTTCGTTGGTAAGTTTACGAAAAAACCTAATTTTTGCTTCTTTTTTTTTTTGCTTCTCTAAGAGATTTCTTGATTTAGCTATTTCTACCTCAATTTCTTTGATGTTCTTTCTTACTGTAATATATGGTAACATATCTAGAGTAATCTTGGCCATCATTCACCCACAAGCAAGTTAGAATAGGTTTATGACATTTTATAGAAGGTGTATACCAAATTTCAAGTGATTTAGAGATTTGGTTTGAGAGTTAACCCAATTTTAGGTTTTGGCCTGGTTTTGTGCAGTAGAGCTTCTCGAACCAAAAGATCATAATTCTCTTAAGTTATTTCAAGATTATTGACTAGGATAGGTTCTTAAGGATATGATCTAGCTTTGTTTCAAGTTTTAAGTTATTTGGATTTATGGATCAAAAATTTCATGGATTGTTAGATTTGAAATAGTGCTATTTTTGCACTGTTCACGGGCTGAAATTACTATAGCATCGAGATTTTTCAGAATTTTGGGTTCTTGATCTTCATAAATTCTCATATCTATTGGAATGAAGAATTGGTGAATATTTAGAAGAAAATTTTAAGGCACCATTCACCCCTCTCTGTTGCCATACCAGTCCTACAAGTGGTATCAGAGCCTAGTTAGCTCTTCTCATAGATCTGAACCGGTCTTAGGAGTTATGCCATCTAACAAGTGTTCAACCAAGCCACACATTTTTGATGGAGTCATTTTCTCTTATTGGTAGGCTCATATGCAGTCCTACATTGAGACTCAAGTGCACACAATTTGGATTAAAGTAAACAATCCGCATGAGGTGCCAGCCAATGACAAGGTGATCATACCCGATCAAGGCTCAAAATTTCTTGATTCAAGGACTTAGTCGATTTGAGTTTGAGCGTGTTGCTCACTTGAGATCTGGAAGACTCTTGCTGAATACCATGAGAGCTCTGCCACGTTCAAAGAAGTGAGACAGAACCAACTGAAAAAAGAATACTCAAAGATTGAGCAAAAGCCCAGTGAATCTTTGGATGAGTTATGGGAAAGGGTTTCCAAGTTCATTCATGATTGTGTGCTATTGGCCTTGTGTTTTCTGAGTCTAAAAATGTATGTCAGCTGTTAGATGACTTGTTGTGAGAGTTTAGGGGATGAAGATCACTTTCATCAATGACAATGCTATCATAAGTAAGTTTACTATGGATAAACTCTGCTTGATATTGCAGATGCATGAAACTGACTTCATCTCGCATCTTCCCAAGACAGAGTCGATGACACTTGTTTGTGACCCTTCTCAGAGTAGCTTGTTCGATTCCTTAGACTTTGGCTTTTCTGGATTTTCGTTATCCACCTTACACTCTTTGAGCGATAACCAGTTAGAGAGATTCCCTGAGAATGACTTAGCCCTCCTATCCACAAAATGCATGAGAGCCTACACTTGTTTTGAGTATAGTGAGCTAAATCACATTCGGGCCAAGTGCCCAAGCTGAAGGGCAAGAAGGAGAAGCGCTTTCGAAGGTGTCCTTAAGCTTTCAAAGGTATCATCAAGCTCATGACGCGAAGACCAAGAAGCCCAACTACCACAAGTTCGTTAACTGGGTCCTTACCGCTCTTAAGATCGTCGACATAAGTGATATGGACTCGGGGATGAAGGACGATGAAGATGACTCCCATGGCAAGAAGAAGACTCAGAACTTCACAGGATGTGTTTCATGGTCAAGGACAACACCGACGTCGACTCCTTCTCCGATGAGCCCTACATTAATCCCGATGAGGTATGCCCCTCCTCCAAAGAGATGAAACATACTCTTGTTGTTGCTGAACGATAAATGAAGAAGCATGCTAAAAATGGTTAGGAATCAAGAAATTATGATTGACAACTTGAACATTGAAGTTGTTACGCTCAGATCCAAAATCTTAATGATAATTGTAATTCTTGCTTGTGCTTGCATGATGAAATGGTTAATCTAAAAATTGCTCATTCTTCTGTAATCGGTCAACTTAAGAATGCTCTAGATGAACTAGAATTTCTCAAATCTAGTTATGGTTATGATTTCTTAGATGCTATTGCTTTAGATGTGATTCCTATAGATGCTATTTCCTCATCTTGCTCAAATTATGTTTTGCTTGAATTGAAATTGGATAGTGCTATTAAAGAATTGCTGAAATTTAATTGTGATCACACTTGCTCTCATTGTGAGGATAGTAAGATTAAAATGAAAAAAATGACCGAGAAGGTTCTTTATTCTAGAATTGAATCTTATGAAAACTGTTATAGGCTCACAATTGGCATTGATGCTCTTAACAAGACACTAGAGGATAAGTGTAAAATTGAAAAATCCATGTCTATGACTACATCTAAGAAAGTTATTGGTTCTATTTCTTGTGCATTTTGTGCTAAAATGGGACTGATTTAGATGATATACATGAGATATTTATAGTCAAGTATAAGGAGTAGTTGAATAGGGTTAGAAATTCCCTTGTGTGTCTTGTGAGGCTTTGAAACTTGAGGTAGCTATCTATAAAGAGAGATATGCTAGAGCAACCAAGACAAATGAGTGTGCCATATATAAGAATCAAGCCCAAGAAAATGACTAACTCAAAAAAAATCTTTGAGAGATTTTTCAGTGGGAAGAAAAACCTTAATATGATCCTTGACCAATCTAAGGTGAGGTGAGTGTGAAGAGGAGAGGCTTAGGATTTAATTCCCTAAAGCATTCCAAGAACTACCCACATAAGGTTGTGATAGTTGTTGAGAGTGGCAAGTTTGAGGTAAAACCTCCTAAGCCATCTAAGACTATCTTTAGGTCTATGGGTTTTGTCCAAACCTCTTCTAGCAAGACACGTGCTTCTACTTCAGCAGGTCAGACATCTCAAAAGGTCAAGTACCATTGCACCTTCTGCAAGAAGTATGGCCACATAGTTGAGTTCTGTTTCTATAGAGCCAAAGTTGAGAGAAAAGAGAGTGTGTGCACCTTGAGGTCTATAATAGGAGTTTCTTCACTTGTGAGTGTTTCTAGAACCAGGTAGTCTGTCTTTCCTTCTAGACATAGGCCTAGGATTGTAGATAGCTTCTTTGATTCTTTTGGTGGTTTTAGGTAGCACTTTGGGTTAGGATATTGTGAGGTAGACCACGGTTGGCATCTAGACAGGAGGAGCGCTAGCCTTTTAGTAGGCTGATTCAGAGATGTCTAGATGGTTTTTGTGTGCATTCTCATGATTTTCATACTAACCATTTTATTCATGCTTCTTTCCTAAGTCCTTTATCACTAACCCAGTACTGTGGCACAGATATCATGCTTATGCCCTGTAGGTCTGGCATGCGACGAAGGAGGACTTGTGGCTTGTTGACTCTGGGTGTTCTTGACACATGATCGGAGATTCTAGATAGTTCTCTTCGCTCGCACATGCATCCGGTAACGAGTTGATCATATTTGAGGATGCTTCTACCAGGCTCTAGATAGCTCTTACACTTAGGCAAGTTGGCATTTCTAGAGTCCAGTCTACAGGAGGGAAGTGGTATGTACTTGTCATTGTAGATGACTACTCTACGTATTCTTAGTTGTGTTTCCTGGTTTCTAAAGATGAGGTCTTTGTCTGCTTTAAAAAGTTAGCCCTTAGATTAACAGTTGACCTCATAGAAACCTTAAGAGCCACTAGGAGTGACAATGGCACAGAATACAAGAACTCATACTTTACCACTTTCGACACTGAGTGAGTATTAGTTCACCAGTTCTCCTCACCTAGAGTCTTGTAACAGCCCAGGTTTTTATTAAAATTAAAATGAATTAATGAATAAATAAATAATATTAAAATAAAATCTGAATTAAATTTAAGTATTTTTGGTGCCTAAAGTTCAAAGTTGGTTTTGCCTTGAATTTCTGTTTTTGAAAAAAAAGCTGGATTTGAAAAGCATTTCAGAAAAACCTAAAATTATTATTAAATAAAATGATATTTTGATTTTATATAAAAATTCTACTTTAAATTAATTATTTGGATTTATTTGGCTCTTATTTGGTTTTCTGGAATTCAAAACCTATTTTTAAAATTAAAAAGTATTTTAAGTATGAAAATTAAATATCAACATTAGTTGGAAATATTTATATTAGGTTCCAAATGTCTCCAGGAGATTCTAGGAAATTTTCTGGAAATTTTGGAGATTATTTGGTATTTTTTTGAGGCTTATTGTATTTTCTGTGCTTTCTAAAAATCCAAAATCCAAAATCAAAATTAATTATCCCCTCCCTCCCTCTCCGGCCGCCACGTGGACGACCGGGATCCATCCACGCCGCCACCATCCGGCCGTCGCCTCCTTCCGCCTATCCCTCCTCCGCGCTCGCCACGTGGCTACGCCCGATGCGCGCCACGCCACCCCCTCGCTCCCATCTGGCCCATCCACCCGGCGCCCTTCCTCAGCCGCCCGATCCCGCCCCCGCGCACGCGGCACCATCCCGGCCGCCCGTGCCTCCCGCTCATCTCCCTCTCTCTGCGCCTCCGGTCCCACCCGTCAGCGCCTCCCCTCTTCCTCTCTCTGCCACCCCGGGCCCGCGTGTCGGCTTCGTCTTCCCCGCGGCCTCCTTCTTCCCCGCGAGCGCCGCCGCCTCCCGCAACGGCCCGCGCATCTCCCGGCCTCTCCCCACCTCCCGCGTGCGCCGCCCACTCCCCAACCTCCCCCGCAGGACCCGCGCGCCCCCTCCCCGCCGGATTCGCGCCCATCTCCCCAACTCCGCCCGCAACCGCCGCTCGCCTCCGACGGGAAATCCTCGGCCACCCTCCCCTCCCCGAGCCTATTTAAGCCCCCGCCCGGCTCCTCCCCATCTCGCCCCACCTCGCTCCGCCCTCCTTTCGCCCCCTCCGCCACCCGAGAGCGCCGGCACCGTGCTCCCTCTTCCCGAGCGCTGCCCGCCGCTCCGACGAGCGATTCCGGCCGCCTCGCTCCTCCTCGAGCCTCGCCGTCAGCCTCTCCGGCTTCCTCGCATCACCGCCGTGCCCCGTGCGCCTCTTCTCCGGCCCCGAGCGCCACCGAGCCGCCGCCGCGCTGGGAGACCCGAGCGCGCCGCCGCTTCTGCTCGCCGCCGGCCGCCTTAGGTCATCCGCGGTGAGCTTGCGCCCTCCCCCGAGTTCCCCTCGGCCCACTCTCCCCGTTGCGCCAGTCGCCGCCGGCCGCCGACCGCCGGAGCTCCGCCGTCGCCGCCACCCCGTGCGCCACCCCGGCCACCCTGCCACGTCGGCGTCATGGCTAGTGACGCAGCGCCACGCCAGCGCCACCTCGGCACCTCCCCGCCCGGTCAGCTCCACCCCGCCACCTCAGCGCCTCCCTCCTTCCGTGGGCTCGGTCCATGGACCAGGCCCACCTGTCAGTGGGGTTTACCCCAGGCTGACGTCAGTTGGCGCAATAATCCCCATTTTCCAGTAGAAAAATAATTCGGCCGAATATTAAATTCCTTGCTGACGCAATAATCCAGATTTTCCTTTATAAAAATAATTCCAGAAATTCTCCTTTTCCATTTTCTCTCTTTTTAAATTTCCCGGAGCCCGTTCTCCCTCGTTTTAACTCCGATTTGGCCCATTCAAATTTCTAAATTCATCAAAAATTCCCCTCTATCCATTTCTAGCCTCAATTCAAATATTTGAGTTCAATTTGAATTTAATTTGAGTTTATTTGAATTTGGTGGGTTGTTTTCACGTGTAGACTTCGACGATTCGGGAGATTTCTTCGACGAAGGTTTGAACCAATTTGAAGGACAAGGCAAGTCACCCTCCTTGATCATGTTGATCCCAGATTTTCAAATAAAATTATGTTGATTTAAATTATATTGCATGCATATTTCTATTCATCGTATTTCAATTCAGTTTTAAATTTAGTTATTGCCTGCTTGTTATTACCTCCTTTGATATTGATTTCCCCTGATATCTTGTCACCTTAGATTTAAACTCTAGTTAATACATTAGTGTTGGCTAGAGGAATTTATACCAAATGCTTAGACTGCATAGATATAATGTTTGTTTTGGGATATCTTTCACATAAAATGACAAACTCTTTCACATAAAATGATACGCTTTTGTTATGAACTCTTGACTTTGGTGAGTCAATGAGGTTTATGAAACTATTTTGAAAATAAATGTGAAACTGGTTTAGACTTAGGCAATTGGTTAGAGTGGTGGGTGCAGGCATGCCCTGTTGGTTGGAGCCGCAGTGGTTGATTGTCGTGCACGGGGGTATGTGGTTGGACCTGAGTCAGATTAAGGACCGGTCTATGAGCTACTGTTGCAAAGCCCTAATCGTACTACCACATGGCTGGTATGGGACAGCCCTGGCTGAATAATTTGCGAGGTCCCAATCTGAGTCAAGTCGTAGGTTGAAAGTGAGCGTGGTTGGTGCCATGTGAAGTCTCACTTGGGCGAGCGTGGTTAAGCCATGAGAAGTCTCGTCTAGGCTCAAGAGGGGGTCCCGGTCTTGTGGATTCCTTACTGGGGTGAAACCTTAGAGTTGGCTCGACCAGGTTGAAGGTTTTGCATTGTAAAGGCCTTGTCACGACTCCTCGCCGCACACCTAAGGAAGTGTGTAAACCGGTGGCAATATGGGATGATCGTGTCTTGTGGGTAAAGCTGTACAACCTCTGCAGAGTGTATAATCTATCCTGGATAGCCGTGCCCACGGTCATGGGCATGCTGAGTAAAAGTTTTTCATGGATTAGATTTTGTTTTTCAAAATGTTTTTGAAAACCTTGTGGGTAGATGGATCCCATGAGAGGATGGTAACTTGTGGATGGATGGAGTCTGCGAGTGTTTGAAAACGTGTGGATGGATGGAATCCATACGTGATCTTTTGGAAAAGATGGTCCGGGTGGGATGCCCGTGGATAGGTTGGTGTATGGTCGGAGCCTGCACTGACGGTATTAATTTCTAACTCAAGTACTGTTTTTACTTACTGTATTAAATTCAGCAATTTCAATCTACTTAATGTATTTCTTAAATGCTGTTTTATGCAAACTAACCCTATGAGCCTTCCTTTGAAGCCTTTATCATTATGTTGCATTTTCCCGGGTGATTTGCGGAGTACAAGTTTGTACTCACCTTGCTTTTTCCACACAGAGGAAGATGTCGACGTCAACTACGGTGAAGATCTGGATGAGTAGGCCGCGTCTTACTGTCGTTTGCCTGTGGGCAGGCATGGGCTTCGCTTTTATCATTTTGCTTCCGCAGTTATTTCCTTTATTTATTTTTGCCAATGAGCATTGATGTAAGACTTGGCCATAAGGCCATACCTTTTATTTAATATAAATGTCATTTGGTTGGTATTTATCTTTGTTGTGACTGTGTGCACTAGCTGATCCTGGACTAGTGCGATTTACACAGAGGATCTAGGAGTCGTTACTCCGGGTTCCGACAAAGGTGGTATCAGAGCCATGACGATACTAAGACGCGACCGTAGGTAGAATAGAATGAAAAAACCCTAAGGACTTATTTCTAATAAACAATATTTTCAAAAATATATGTATGTATTTATATACATATGTATGCTTACTCTCATCCCTCAATCTTTGCTTCCTCTCATCCCCAACTCTTCCTCTTCCTTAATGATATCATTCAAAAACACTCTTCTAACTTATCTCTCCTTATTAAATAATTGTAGATGAACACTTATGATGATGCACCAAATGATGGATGGAGTATGGGTCTGTGTCGACTGCTTCGTCGTTTGGGTTTCCAACGTCGAGCTGTCTACATACATAAACAAGATCGCCATGGAGACCGGATAGTGGGACATCGCTTCACTCTACTCATTACAAAGCAAACTGGACAAGGAAGTCTGCATCTCCGCTTCAAGGGAAATGGATACTCGTTTAACAGAGCCAGACAAGAAGCCGCTCGTAAAGCAGTCCTTCGTCTATGCCACCTCTTCAGTCTTCGCATTGAAGGAGCTCGTATTGTGCATCGAGAGCTACGAAGGATGACACCAAGGCGACCCTTACCCCTTTAGGATGAGTTGTTAGGCTAGCTAATAAATCGTTGTTATGAGCTGTCAAGCTTTCTTTTGTCGGCAGCCATAACTATTACTTATTATGAGGTTAATAAAAGCTAAAATTTTTCTTTGGGTTGCACAAAATATCCCCTTTTCCTTCCTTTACCTTGAGTCTCCTCCCTCCTAGTCTTTGGAAGCATCAAGCAGGAGCATCAACGGCCAACAACCTTCAGGCAGCAAATAGAGGTCCAAACAAGATTTCAAAGGACGCCTGAATCAGATATCCGCTCAAGCCAAGCAGAGTAAGATCCAAACCCAATTCTTGCTAGCCCGTGCGAATCTCGGGGACGAGATTCTGTTTAAGGGGGGTAGATTGTAACAGCCCAGGTTTTTATTAAAATTAAAATGAATTAATGAATAAATAAATAATATTAAAATAAAATCTGAATTAAATTTAAGTATTTTTGGTGCCTAAAGTTCAAAGTTCGTTTTGCCTTGAATTTCTGTTTTTGAAAAAAAAGCTGGATTTGAAAAGCATTTCAGAAAAACCTAAAATTATTATTAAATAAAATGATATTTTGATTTTATATAAAAATTCTACTTTAAATTAATTATTTGGATTTATTTGGCTCTTATTTGGTTTTCTGGAATTCAAAACCTATTTTTAAAATTAAAAAGTATTTTAAGTATGAAAATTAAATATCAACATTAGTTGGAAATATTTATATTAGGTTCCAAATGTCTCCAGGAGATTCTAGGAAATTTTCTGGAAATTTTGGAGATTATTTGGTATTTTTCTGAGGCTTATTGTATTTTCTGTGCTTTCTAAAAATCCAAAATCCAAAATCAAAATTAATTATCCCCTCCCTCCCTCTCCGGCCGCCACGTGGACGACCGGGATCCATCCACGCCGCCGCCATCCGGCCGTCGCCTCCTTCCGCCTACCCCTCCTCCGCGCTCGCCACGTGGCTACGCCCGATGCACGCCACGCCACCCCCTCGCTCCCATCTGGCCCATCCACCCGGCGCCCTTCCTCAGCCGCCCGATCCCGCCCCCGCGCACGCGGCACCATCCCGGCCGCCCGCGCCTCCCGCTCATCTCCCTCTCTCTGCGCCTCCGGTCCCACCCGTCAGCGCCTCCGCTCTTCCTCTCTCTGCCACCCCGGGCCCGCGTGTCGGCTTCGTCTTCCCCGCGGCCTCCTTCTTCCCCGCGAGCGCCGCCGCCTCCCGCAACGGCCCGCGCATCTCCCGGCCTCTCCCCACCTCCCGCGTGCGCCGCCCACTCCCCAACCTCCCCCGCAGGACCCACGCGCCCCCTCCCCGCCGGATTCGCGCCCATCTCCCCAACTCCGCCCGCAACCGCCGCTCGCCTCCGACGGGAAATCCTCGGCCACCCTCCCCTCCCCGAGCCTATTTAAGCCCCCGCCCGGCTCCTCCCCATCTCGCCCCACCTCGCTCCGCCCTCCTTTCGCCCCCTCCGCCACCCGAGAGCGCCGGCACCGTGCTCCCTCTTCCCGAGCGCTGCCCGCCGCTCCGACGAGCGATTCCGGCCGCCTCGCTCCTCCTCGAGCCTCGCCGTCAGCCTCTCGAGTGTATGACAATGTATGAGAGTGGTAAATACAAGATAATTCAATCGAATGCAATTTGGAATTGAAGAACACAAGGATTGATCCCAAACTTGAAAATTGAAGATTTCTGTCCACTGGACAGCACGTCGGTATTTCGGCCGTAACTTTTTGTCAGTTGCCTGTTTTTCAATGATTCTTTTTTTATCCTTTTCCTGACGGCTTTTTCTACAACTTTTATTTTGTGGTCATGTTCTGGAAACCGACGGAACAATTCACACAAAATTCACAAGTGCCGATTGTTGCAGATTCAATCTGGAATTTTAGGTCAACTTGCACCGCAGATATCTCTTAACTTCCTTGCTGGAAACACGTGAAATTTTACAGATAGATGGATGATAAATTTTTGAATCTAATGGCGGTGGTCTCACTCAAAAATAATCTCGGAATCAAAAGATATGGCGTTTTTGGTGGCGGCTGCAGAGAAAGGACAGATCAGCCGAAATTGGAAATTAGGGTTTGGGGTGGGGATTTTTTTTGTTGGGATTTTTTTATGGAATCAAGGATATGACCAGCAACTAGACAAAGCTAAAACGGACACAAATTCAATTTAGCAAACCAAAACTAACAGATTGAAAGGCACAACGGGGTTTGGACAGCGGAAATTAACTCTTTTTGTGGGGCAATTTTTCTGGACTATGGAAAATAAAAATCAATCTACTAACTAGGGATACAAAGAGTTCCTACCGGTCAACTGAAGCTCTGATACCAACTGATGAGAGCGATGGGGTCCCGATCTTCCGATAGGATGATAACTATCGATTTTGGCGGAGGTGACCCTTGCGATCCGACTACAACCGAACGACGTCGTTGCGCCTTAGCAATCGCTGAACCACACTCCAAGTTGTTATCAACCGTGCCAAGAACGCGGTTGACCTGACCACGAAGGTCTATTCCTGCATGCAATCGAAGAACACGCAAGAACAAGATAACAAGCAATCTGAAATTGCAAATATTGATATGAAGATCAAAAGGTGGGATTCCGAAGGCTGTCTTGATAGGTGGTCGTCCGACACAACTGAAGAACAGAAGTTTGCATAATAGCTAAACCTAAACTCAACAAAATCCAAGTCTTAGCAACGGAGGCGGCGGCTCCTTTATAGGGAGAACAACCAGGAGGGGCGTCCAAAGTGCATGCTCTAGGGTTACAAGGCCCATGGGCCCAATTGGTGGTGGCGCAGCACCCTTTTGACTCGGACTCAAAAACCAACGTGGATTGTTTTTATGATTGCAGCCGGCTCGTACGGAATTTGAAGATGGGGTTGAATCCTTTAGAAACTAGACTTGATAAGCTTTCCATGAAGTCCAAGAACGTCCCAAACGGAGTCCGTATGAGAAAGTTACGTCCGTTTAAACTTGCACTATTGCAGCAGTCCGAGTCTGATTCCAAAACGTGTCCAACTCGAATTCGTGCTTGACTTGGTCCCAAAGTGACGTGATGACCTCCATTATTCCTTCCATGCATGTCCAGGACTCCATGTCCCTTTCCTTCATCCTTTCCCAAATTCCTAAGCACAATTAAATCACTTGCATTAGGTAGCGGTCTATTCTCAGTAACATATGAAGGCTGAAGAAACGAATTCACCTTTAGTTCAATCTTGATATTGGGCGCGATTGTCGTATGTGTTTGTGGCGTGGTCACATCATCCTCCCCTTCTTGATAGAAAACCGTCCTCGGTTTTAGCATATGTGTAGCCTCACGTATTGCATGATCTTCATCATAAATCTCGGTACATAATAACAAACGCAACAAACTCTCATTATGTAATATCATATGTTCTTTATCACGCAAAGTAAAACCTTTTTGAAACGAGCTCACCTTATAATTTAAGTGATGCGTAGGAGCTCTTGTGATTGGAACAACAAGCATAGCAAATATGGTTGTATCCATAGGGGTCGTGTCCTCATCATCCTCCCCTTCTTGAAAACAAAGCCGTCCTCGGCTTTTGATAAACTGAAAGTATGGTAACAAAGAAGCCAAGGTGTATGCATGGTATATGTATATGTCATCCGTTTTAACAGTTATTCGTTGTTGCACAATTAATGTTATAACACAGCAGCAATCATAAAAGCTCATTGTATTATTAACCCAAAAGTAATCATATATGTTAATGAACAAATCAAAATTTCTCACACAGTAATTATCGCAACTTGTTTTGCAAATGTAAGTGAAGCATTTATGCAATTCAAATCTTTGAAGTTGTAAACTTGTTGTGGTGGCACATATAGGCAAAGCTACAACTTTTGGAATCAAACAAAGTTTATCCATATAATCAGATTTCAATTGAGCAATAGCAAATTCATCTAGTAAGGGTGAAAATATTTGCAAGTTCTTCCATACATCAATTTCATTATTCAGATTGCCAATGTTAGATGGTTCAATAAGAGAAGAACACATAGGCATTGAATGATCACTAAAATTTATTTTTCTTTCATAATGAACAAGATTGAGCATACAAGAGTTGTTGTTCAAAACAACAAGCTGCAATTCATCCATGTGGTCACAAGTTATGCATATTCGATATACAAGAAATTGATTTCCTACACCATAATCTCCAATCAAATTAAACTTATACCCAGGGGTGTAGGCACTAAACAAGAATTTTGAACATGTAAGTTCAGAAACTTTCTCCAAAGCATGTGACAATTTCATAGGAAGATCCAACATGATGTAACACAATGAATTGGCAGGAGAAATTCTAGTTAAAACTTCTTTATGTCTAACCAAAGCCACATGATCATTGTATGTGATTAATTCATCACATGAATCACTCAAAACAGCAGGCAATTCAATTATTTTTTTGACAAGGTGCACTAAACTCATTCTCAATACTCAAATCAATGCAGTGTGAATTCTCTACTTGAAATATGGGCGTGTCAGAATTGTTTTCCACTAAGTTTTGCTCTAAAATAGCATGAACAGTACATAATTGTTGTTCTTCACAAGCATACTCACCGTGAGTGATGATAGCACCATGATCTTTATCTTTTTGGCTCCCCTCAGATGATGTAGGTACATCCATCTCCTCATCTTCCTTCTCAAGTAATGGAGTTGGTAGCTCAAGTAACTCATTCTTCTCTTCAGCATGGTTTTCAACTTGCTGCAAATTGTTAGTTACAGAAAAAGGCACAACCACAGGTTTGCTCTCATGTGTCCTATTATCAACTATTCTCAATTCTTTCTCAATTTGACTTTCAACCTTACAAGCAAGTATAAACAAATCATAGAGAGAATTATATTCTTTGTGGACGAGAATGTTCTTAATTTCTTGATTAAGCCCACCTAAGAATCTATTCTCTATACCTTCTACATGTTCCTCTAAATCACAACGCAACAAAAGAGCTTTCAATTCTTCATAGTATTCACTTACAGTTTTCCTACCTTGTTCTAAACGTTGCAATCTTTCTAACAAGTCACGTGAATAATATGAAGGAACAAATGTAGATCTCATGATTCGTTTCAAATCATTCCAAGTTTTAGGTACATGTGGTAGTCTACATTGTTTCCTCCACCAAAATAATGCGAAATCAGTGAATTCACTAGTAGCAGCCCTAACTCTTTTATCATCAGGAAAATCATAGCACAGAAAATTTTGATCTAATTGTATTTCCCATTCAAGATAAGCTTCAGGGTCATATCTACCAGCAAATGGAGGAATTGTAAACTTGGCATCATCATCACATACCTCTCTTGTTAACCTACCTGTACCTTGTCGATTATGTCGAAGTCGACAACGGTCGCGATCATTGGAGTCCTCAATTCTGTTGTTGATGGTGGTGAGGGTCTTATTAATACGATGCAACAAGTTGTTGGTCTCACAAAAATTGCTACAATGTGATCTTGAACCTGTCATGGTTAGTAGAAAACAAGGAAATACACAAGAATTATGTAAGTCCCTATAAACTACTAGGAGGTGGAGCTTCACAAGTCACACATCTCTCAAACTCTTACCAAGCTCTTACAAGTTCTTACCAATGCAAAACAGGTGGTGTAACCGGTGGCTGGTTCGTGATAACTTGACTCAAGTGATGTGTATAGCGATTGCAAGGGTCGGTTCGACGTGATCTGCTCAGTTAGTAAAAGGTGTAGCTTGGAAGGCTAGATATGTAGCAATGGAGAACAATCAATTAATTTCAGAAATTGCACAGAATTTAATTATAGTTCGTACCTAGCACTTAGCCTATGTTGCTGATCAAACAAGGATAGGAGAAGGCCAAAATAAGTGTATGACAATGTATGAGAGTGGTAAATACAAGATAATTCAATCGAATGCAATTTGGAATTGAAGAACACAAGGATTGATCCCAAACTTGAAAATTGAAGATTTCTGTCCACTGGACAGCACGTCGGTATTTCGGCCGTAACTTTTTGTCAGTTGCCTGTTTTTCAATGATTCTTTTTTTATCCTTTTCCTGACGGCTTTTTCTACAACTTTTATTTTGTGGCCATGTTCTGGAAACCGACGGAACAATTCACACAAAATTCACAAGTGCCGATTGTTGCAGATTCAATCTGGAATTTTAGGTCAACTTGCACCGCAGATATCTCTTAACTTCCTTGCTGGAAACACGTGAAATTTTACAGATAGATGGATGATAAATTTTTGAATCTAATGGCGGTGGTCTCACTCAAAAATAATCTCGGAATCAAAAGATATGGCGTTTTTGGTGGCGGCTGCAGAGAAAGGACAGATCAGCCGAAATTGGAAATTAGGGTTTGGGGTGGGGATTTTTTTTGTTGGGATTTTTTTATGGAATCAAGGATATGACCAGCAACTAGACAAAGCTAAAACGGACACAAATTCAATTTAGCAAACCAAAACTAACAGATTGAAAGGCACAACGGGGTTTGGACAGCGGAAATTAACTCTTTTTGTGGGGCAATTTTTCTGGACTATGGAAAATAAAAATCAATCTACTAACTAGGGATACAAAGAGTTCCTACCGGTCAACTGAAGCTCTGATACCAACTGATGAGAGCGATGGGGTCCCGATCTTCCGATAGGATGATAACTATCGATTTTGGCGGAGGTAACCCTTGCGATCCGACTACAACCGAACGACGTCGTTGCGCCTTAGCAATCGCTGAACCACACTCCAAGTTGTTATCAACCGTGCCAAGAACGCGGTTGACCTGACCACGAAGGTCTATTCCTGCATGCAATCGAAGAACACGCAAGAACAAGATAACAAGCAATCTGAAATTGCAAATATTGATATGAAGATCAAAAGGTGGGATTCCGAAGGCTGTCTTGATAGGTGGTCGTCCGACACAACTGAAGAACAGAAGTTTGCATAATAGCTAAACCTAAACTCAACAAAATCCAAGTCTTAGCAACGGAGGCGGCGGCTCCTTTATAGGGAGAACAACCAGGAGGGGCGTCCAAAGTGCATGCTCTAGGGTTACAAGGCCCATGGGCCCAATTGGTGGTGGCGCAGCACCCTTTTGACTCGGACTCAAAAACCAACGTGGATTGTTTTTATGATTGCAGCCGGCTCGTACGGAATTTGAAGATGGGGTTGAATCCTTTAGAAACTAGACTTGATAAGCTTTCCATGAAGTCCAAGAACGTCCCAAACGGAGTCCGTATGAGAAAGTTACGTCCGTTTAAACTTGCACTATTGCAGCAGTCCGAGTCTGATTCCAAAACGTGTCCAACTCGAATTCGTGCTTGACTTGGTCCCAAAGTGACGTGATGACCTCCATTATTCCTTCCATGCATGTCCAGGACTCCATGTCCCTTTCCTTCATCCTTTCCCAAATTCCTAAGCACAATTAAATCACTTGCATTAGGTAGCGGTCTATTCTCAGTAACATATGAAGGCTGAAGAAACGAATTCACCTTTAGTTCAATCTTGATATTGGGCGCGATTGTCGTATGTGTTTGTGGCGTGGTCACATCATCGTGTCTTGTGGGTAAAGCTGTACAACCTCTGCAGAGTGTATAATCTATCCTGGATAGCCGTGCCCACGGTCATGGGCATGCTGAGTAAAAGTTTTTCATGGATTAGATTTTGTTTTTCAAAATGTTTTTGAAAACCTTGTGGGTAGATGGATCCCATGAGAGGATGGTAACTTGTGGATGGATGGAGTCCGCGAGTGTTTGAAAACGTGTGGATGGATGGAATCCATACGTGATCTTTTGGAAAAGATGGTCCGGGTGGGATGCCCGTGGATAGGTTGGTGTATGGTCGGAGCCTGCACTGACGGTATTAATTTCTAACTCAAGTACTGTTTTTACTTACTGTATTAAATTCAGCAATTTCAATCTACTTAATGTATTTCTTAAATGCTGTTTTATGCAAACTAACCCTATGAGCCTTCCTTTGAAGCCTTTATCATTATGTTGCATTTTCCCGGGTGATTTGCGGAGTACAAGTTTGTACTCACCTTGCTTTTTCCACACAGAGGAAGATGTCGACGTCAACTACGGTGAAGATCTGGACGAGTAGGCCGTGTCTTACTGTCGTTTGCCTGTGGGCAGGCATGGGCTTCGCTTTTATCATTTTGCTTCCGCAGTTATTTCCTTTATTTATTTTTGCCAATGAGCATTGATGTAAGACTTGGCCATAAGGCCATACCTTTTATTTAATATAAATGTCATTTGGTTGGTATTTATCTTTGTTGTGACTGTGTGCACTAGCTGATCCTGGACTAGTGCGATTTACACAGAGGATCCAGGAGTCGTTACTCCGGGTTCCGACAAGTCTCCCAGCAGAATGGGGTTATAGAGAGAAAGAACAGAACCCTTGTACAAATGGCTAGGACCATGCTAGATAAGCATAATACAACTAGGAGATTTTAAGCTGAGGTGATTTCTACTGTTTGCTATGTGACTAATAGGATTTTCTTGAGATTGTCTATAGGCAAGACTTCTTTTGAGCTTAGATTTGGACATAGGCCTAGTGTCTCTCATTTCAAGATATCTAGTTGCAAGTGCTTCATTCTTAAATTTGGTAACTTAGATAAATTTAAATCTAGATGTTATGATGGCATTTTTATTGGATATCCTGCTCATTCTCATAGCTATCGTGTATTTAATTTGGATACTAATAAAATTAAGACTTGTGAAGTCATTTTTTATGAGGCTAGTCCTGCTACTAGACTCAATAGTGCAAGTAACAGGTATACGGTGATCGAGAGAGCATCTTTATCGACGACGACTCTGACATAGAGGACGAGGACCCAATTCCTCATCTAGTCACTCCTGAGTTGATTGAAAAGCATGCTTCTACTTCTCTAGCTTTAGCTAAGTAGCCTCCTCCCACCTTCACTGGTGTTTCGAGTGGTTCTGCTTCTACCTCCACAACCCATGAAGTAGAGACCACATCTGCACCAAGACCTTATTTTCATATTCATCGATGACATCCTTAGGGACAGAAGATTTGGGATCTCCATGAGCGAGCTATTCGCTCCAGATTTATCTCTCTAGATTCTAATGCACATTCTTCTATTGTTGCGTCTTTTGAACCCTGAGATGTCAGCCATGCTTTATCTATTTTTTCTTGGGTCAATACCATGCATAAATAGCTTAAAAATTTTAAAAGAAACTAAATTTAGACCTTAATTGAACCTCCTCCTAATCATAGTATAATTGGAACAAAATATGTTTTCAAAAATAAGAAAATTGAGGATGGATTGGTAGTTCGCAACAAGGCTTGGCTTGTAGTTCAGGATTTTTTTTTCAAGTAGAGGGTTTAGACTTTGTAGAGACATTTACACCTGTAGTTAGGTTAGAAGCTATTTTCATATTGCTAGCATTCATGGCGTCTAAGTGATTTAAGCTTTTCCAAATAGGTGTTAAGAGTGCCTTTTAAAATAGTTTCATAGAAGAAGAGATATATGTCAAGCATTCCCTAGTTTTTAGAATCTCAAGTTCCCAAACCACGTGTGTAAACTCTGCAAAGCCTAGTATGGATTAAAGCAACCCCTAGAGCTTGGTATGACAAGCTTAAGAGTTTCTTGCTTAAAAATAATTTCAAAATGTGAATAGTAGATAAAACCTTGTTCACTCTTACGCATGACACTAACTTCTTACTTATTTAGATTTATGTGGATGACATTATATTTGGTGATTCTTCTCATGCTTTGATATCTAGATTTTGAGATTCTATGACTAGGGAATTCGACATGAATATGATGGGTGAGCTAACATTCTTTTTTGGTCTTCAAGTTAAGCAATTGTAAGAAAAGACCTTCATTCATCAAAGTAAGTACACAAAGGACCTGCTTCATCCTTGCCAATGTCTACTCCCATCACCACTTCTAGTGTGCTAGATTTTGATGAGGATGGAGAGCTCGTGGACTAGAAGAAGTACGACAGCATGATCGGCTCCCTCCTCTACCTCACGGCGTTGAGGCTGGACACATAGTTTGCTGTGTGTCTGTATGCTTGATTTCAGGCTTCCCCTCATGCTTCACATCGTCAAGCAATGCGTCTCATTTTCAAGTACCTTCAGGACATTCTTGACTTTGTATTCTAGTTTTCTTTTGATTATGCACTCTCTATTCAGGCTTTCTCTGATACTGATTTTGTAGTGTGTAGAATAGAAAGAAAGAGTACTTCTGACACTTGGTACTTCTTAGGCACATCTCTTATCTCTTGGTCATCTAGGATGCAGTCTGCTGTTGCACAATCCACTGGTGAGGCAAAGTATGTAGCTGTAGCTGGTAGTTGCTCTCTGGTTCTCTGGTTCTTATCGACTCTACGGGACTATGGGTTGGCTTTAGAAAGTGTTCATCTCTTGTGTGACAACATTAGTGCCATAAACATTGGTAAAAACTCAGTGCAATACTCTAGCACCAAGCACATTGATATTATATACCATTTTCTTAGAGGCCATGTAGTGAAGGGTGATATTGTGCTTCACTTTATAGAGTCCGAGTAGCAGGATGCGGATATTTTCACGAAGGCCCTTGATTCTTCTCATTTTGCTTATTTGCAAGAAGAGTTATGGGTTATTAGTCCTTTTGGCATGTTTTAAGGGGAGTTTAACTCTTTTGTATCCATTGTATCATATTGTATATTTAATTTCAGAACTTACATTGCAATATACTTACATGGAGTTTTGACTATTATCCTTATGTGATATGATATCTTGCTTTACATCTTGCCATATCTTATGCTAGTTTTCTAGATTTATCATGTCCTTCTATGTGTAGCTTAGCTTTTGCTATACTAGCTCGATTAAATGTGCGAAACTTGAATTAAATCATATTTTGTTGGATCTTGTGACTAGTTTCACTCTAGAGATCTTCTTATGATTCATGCCATATCCAATAAACTAAATTCAGTCTTGAACCTAAACTGAGCTATGCTAGTTCTTTATTAAAGCATGAATTAGGATTAGCTCTTTGTTCTTGAACTAAGCCATGAAATCTGAAAAATGATTTCTTTTTATGCGAAAAACTGATCTCACTAATTCTTTCACATGAGACGGGTTGCCATTGCACTAGATATGAACTCAGTGGAGTTTTGGATGACCTATATTACCCTTTTGAGCTTCTTGCATGGGTTGGTCATAGTAAAACTTGAAATCTAGTACATAGCTAAGAAAGCAAAAGTGTAAAAACTGGTTAAAGCTAAAGAGGCAGCTGTGGATGGCTCTTAATTCATAACTTACTTTGCTAAGATAAAACCAAAAATAACTTTTAGCAAGTACTAAATGTGATAATTATACTCAATTCTAAGTATTTAAATAAAATGATTTAACATTGAACTTGTAGCACTTTAAATTGACTCAATTGTAGCTTCTTGGTTTCTTTTAATTTATTGACATGACTTGGCTCATTTTTGGATAATTGATATGGCTTGGCTCATTTTTGGATATCTTTAGCTAAACTATGATCATGACTAGCTTGACGTGCTAAAAATCCATTTAATTTAAGATTATTGTTCATTTGATTTTAATTTTGCTATATATGGTTTGCCATGATCTAAATAGCCACTTCGCATAATATGGTTTGGTGTAATACTTGTAGAGTCACTTTGGATAATTTTCATGGCTCATAATGGTAAAAATGAATAAATTGTAGTCACTTTATTTCATTTATGCTCTATCTTTTTCCATGCATTTTGATGACTCTATTGTCAAAAGGGAAAAAATTGGTAAAAATGCATATCTAGAGTATGATTTAGAGTTTTTGTGCAAAATCATACTAAGTTAGAGCTTTAATATTTTATTGTAATTATCTTAATATTTTGATTTCTTCTTACCATGACCAATGTCAAATAGAATAATTGTTCTTTCTTATAGACCTAGAATGAAAATTTCCAATTCATTTGGTGGATTCAAAGTTTTTTTTGTGAAAAATGTGCTATTGTCAGTAGATTCGATCCACTTCTACCTCATATGGTCATTTCAGTCTTTGCATTCTTGTTGTGACCATTTTGAGCTTTACTTGTAAAATTTTCTCTCTAAATTCTAAAATCACCTCCTACTTACATTTTTGAAAAGTTGCCAATGAGTTCATTAAGTGAGAGATTGAAGGAACATGTGAAAAGGTCTAGATTTTATTGCGATGAACCATTGCCATTTTTGAGAAGTGAAAATTTGGAATTTACAAATTTGTAGATTTTCTGGACAGCTTGTAGAAATAGATGGTTTTGGAAAATTTGAGTCATGGGATGTTTTGGTTTGACCTAGGTTAGTGTATATATATTGCATGATGCATGCTACAGCTAATTTGTATCAAGTTGTGAAGAAATTGTGTTCAAAAATGATTTTTTTTTGTCTTTGAATGTGTATGATTGTTTGGAGTTAACCATGGTCAACAGTGAGGATCGATACTACACTCATGGAGGTGCTAAGGTCTAGAATGATCAAGAATGTCGGGTAAGATGGTTGAGATCAAGCATAACACGAGAAACACAGAAAATGTAGAAGGGAAGGTCATAACTTTGACAACGATTTTCTTGATCGTTGATTAGAATATATTTTTGACATCCTAGAGAAGGTATATACCAAATTTTATGTGATTTGGATATTTGGTTTGAGAATAGATTATTTTTAAGTTTTAGCACAGTTTCGATGCAGCTGAGCTTCAAGAAACAAAAGATTTCAGTTCTCTTAAGCTCTTTCAGGAATTTTTTTATCGGGATATGTTCTTAAAATCATGATCTAGCCTTAGTTCAAGTTTTAAGTCTTTTGGATCTACGGATCGAAAGTTTTATGGATTTTCGGATTTGAAATAGTGTTGTTTTTTGCACTATCACTACTAGAAATCGGATCATCCCTCACAGGCTTTAGTTTTCCTGACGGGTCCGCATAGAACGTAAGGGATATCAATTTTTGTGACGGGCCCACGTATCACCGTCGCAAAAATAAATTTTCCTGTCGGGATCTTTAAGCCGCCAAGGAAATACACTATTTTTGTGACAGTATTACATGAACCGTGAGGATAATTGGAACTTAAAACCCGTGAGGCTCCTCCAGCCCGTGAGGCTTCTGAATCCAACCCGCGCCCGCTAATTTCGTGCACCGCGCAATTGGACTGAAAACCCTAAGTTTTTCCCCAAATTTCGCAGCCGCCGCGCGCGTCCTCCTCCCCATCCCCTTGCCCGCGTCCTCCTCCCCATCCCCTCACCCGCCTCCTCCGCCCCATCCCCTCGACTGCCTCCTCCGCCCCAGGTCCGCCCCGCCGCCCTGCCTCCCCAGGTCCGCCCCGATGCCCTGGCTCCGCAGCCGCGCGCCCCCATCGATCTGTTCTCCTCATCCCCATCCCCTCGCCCGCCTCCTCCGCCCCATCCCCAGGTCTGCCCCGCCGGCCGCCCCAGGTCCACCTCGCCGCCCCGTCTCCCCAGATCTGCCCAGACGGCCCAGCTCCGCCCCGCCGCCCTGCCTCCCCAGATCTGCCCTGACGGCCCAGGTCTGCCCCGCCGCCCCAGCTTCGTCCCGCAGTCCTGCCTCCCCAGCTCGTAGCGTCCTCCCTGACGCCCCAGCTTCGGCCCGCCGCCCCAAATCCGCCCTGCCCCCTGACACCCCAGGTCTAGCTCGCCGTCCCGCCGCCCAAATCCGCCCCGCCTCCCTGTCTTTTCACTGTTTCAGTGAGTTTTTGATTTGGGTTTTGCCTTTGATCTTCTCTCGCAGATGAGACGGCCAAGTGGGAAAAGATCACCTACGTTGGGATCGTGACGTGCACCCTCCTGGTAGCGTACACCCTCTCCAAGGGGTGCACCCCCACCACGAGGAGCCACCAGTCAGATCTCATCCTTGGTATATTCATATACACATATCTGTCCATCGACCATTGATAATTGATACATTGAAACAATTGTATAGTGGCTGATATACAAATGCAAATATAGTGGCTGATATACAATTGTATACAAATGCAACATACCTAGTTGTAATAAATATAATTTTATGCCTGATATATTCATGTTATGCACACAGAACTATTTCATGGCAGACCATGAATGGATGTATAGTGGCTGGCAGCGTGGTAAAGCTCCCTCAAATGAATGGATTGAACAAACTACATAGTTCTTAGATCATGCATTCTCAAATCCTAGGATAGTTGAAGGTGACACCATTAAGTGTCCATGTGCAATGTGCAGGAAGTATTTTAGGCACAACAGGCATATTGTAGAGTTGCACTTAAGTAAATATGGGTTTAGGTCAAACTATCAAACATGGACAACACATGATGAACACGACCCTTCAATAGATCACGAGGAAATCAATGAATGTAATCGAATGGACAATCTGTTGATTGACCTAGGCGGTGACCATCCACCGGGAATTGATGAGGAGCCAACGGCCTCTGCCTAGGCTTTCTATAGAATGGTCGCTAGCGCTGACGAACTAGTCCATGAGAACACAACACACTCAAGTCTATCTGCTGTCGCTCGTTTGCTAGCTATGAAGTCACAATACAATATGTCAATTGCACACTATGATGATGTATTACAAATAATTCATGAACTTTTGCCTCCGAAGTCTAAGTTGTCCGAGGACTTCTACCATTCAAAAAAGTTGTTAGAGGGTCTCGGAATGCCATATGTGAAAATTGATGTGTGTTATAATAACTGCATGCTTTACTGGAAAGATAATAAGCATAAAGACAAGTGTGACTTATGTGATACCTCTCGCTACGAGGTAGGCCATAATAAAGTCCCACGTAAAGTATTACGGTACCTACCCATTATAGATAGACTACAAAGGTTGTATGCACACAAGGAGACAGCAAAGCTAATGCGGTCACATAGTCAATCAACGTATGGTAAGATGGTGCACCCATGTGATGGGGAAGCTTGGCAACAATTTGACGAGGACTTCCCAAACTTTGCAAGTGATCCTAGAAATGTACGCCTTGCTATAGCAACAGATGGTTTCACACCATTTAGTTTGGGTGCTGCTCCTTACTCATGTTGGCTAGTGTTTGTGGCTCCATTAAATATTTCGTCGGGCATGCTCTTGAAACCGGAGTACATATTCCTTGGCCTTGTTATCCCCAGCACTAAACATCCTGAGAAAAAAATAAATATTTTAATGCAACCTTTAGTTGACGAACTTATCAACACGTACCTGGATCACCTCAATCACAATCACTCGGTCCCTGTGAAGACAAGACTTGCAGTCATTGTTCATTAACTGCAAGTGGTGCATGCAGAAAGAACAGCATCTATGCAGTGGTGCACCGACTTTTCTGTTATGTTTCGGGGTACTGTTTTTCCTACCAGATGGTAGCTACCCGTGCCCACAGGATGCATGGAAGGAGAAATGAGACAAACATTAGTGCTAGAGTAATTGAATTATCTTGTGCTACGTGGACTATTATTGCCTTGTGTATAAAACAAAATTCCCTACGAACTATTATTTGCCTTGTTCTAGAGTTCAACTTCCATCTGTCACCTTTGTCATACGGAGGACCATTTGTACTATACAACTAATCTTTTTTGGTGTGTCAGACTGTCAACAAGCAGTACATCAGTGAGCGAGTGGACTCGTGTTGAATGTTCTAAATATGGGCATAACCTGAATCTCATTTACTTATAGTTGATGGTAAGGTGGCAAATAACTTTTCTACTAGTTAGTAAACCCATACTTGTGAGTTGTTTACAAGGCTAAACTAATCTTGAGTATATGCCAACCTGCAGCTAGTAAAAGCAGTAGCATATATAGCTACCTTCTTTGCACAATTTTATGCTGAATTAACAAGAACACTTAGATCCTTTTTTTGTTGCTATGGTCTTTTGTGTAGTTATAAAAACTAGCTACCATGCATGTTGTACAAGATATGATATTGTGGGATGTGTATTTAATATAGGACTGTGATAATTCAAACAACATTACAAGCCATTACGGCTTCTTCAACTCAAGTTGACATAATGTTTTCACCTTGCAGCAAGGGACTGGGACTGGGCTTGGGACTGGATCCTCTCATGTGGGCTCACAACCGGATGACAATGCTGTCGATGGTAACGTTGATGTAAACGACAGGGACAACTGCAGTGGCGACATTGATGGCGACAACAACCCTGCTACCATGTGATTTTCAGTGATCTCTTGTAGTTCTTTTGACTACTGAACTTGAATGTAATGGAAATAGAGATTTTTGTATGTGGTACTTGATTTTAGATGTCTTTTGGATGGATGAACCAATCTGGAGGTGAATTTTATGAATTGATATGCTTGTGTGAACATGAATCAATCTAGGGATTGTTTATGAAAACTGAACTTTTTATATGTTTGTTCAATTATATGTTTCTTGGTTGATGCAAGGATGGTGTTGTGATTAATTTGATTATATGATGCACGGATGTGTAAGATTTAGATATCAATGCTTATCTCGTAAGTTGTTTGCTAATTCATTGTCGGCTGACAAAATCTGTTATAACTAGCATGTTAGTGCTTTCTGCCAATTTTGCTAACGGTTCAAACCGTCAGCCTATATTTTCTTGACAGTAACACAAAGAGTCAATGAAATGTATTTTCCTGATGGTTTGACCTCAGGAAAATTTATTTCTCTGGCGGGTCTGATTAATTTTGCTGACAGCTTGGCCCCCTCAAAAAAATCCATTTTTCTTACGGGTCGGGCTATTGTATTGATGGTGACTGAACCGTCATTAAAATGTACTTTCCTGACAGTTTGGCCCGTGAGGATAATTCATTTTTTCGTGACGGTTAGTACCGTCAGGTTAAATTATTTGGCTGACGGTTTGGCCCCTCAGGAAAATTCATTTTTCCGTGACGGGTAATACCGTCAGGTTAAATTTCCCTAACGGGTAACCGTCAGCCAAATTTAATTTTCCTTTCCAGCCAGCCCTGAGGGGTTTTGCCTGACGGGAACCCGTCAGGGAAATTTAACCTGACGGTTTTTTGTATTTTTCTGACGGTTTTGAACCGTGAGGGATGATCCGTTTTCTAGCAATGTATCCACGGTTTGAAATTACTATAGCACTGAGAGTTTTTCGGAATTTTGGATTCTTGAACTTCATAGCTTCTCATAACTATTGGAGTAAAGAATTGGTGAATATTTAGAGGAAAATTTGAAAATACTATTAATCCCCTATGTTGCTGTACCGGTCCTACATACTGCGTGAGAACAGGACAATTATTTCCATGAAGAATGGTCGCTAGATCTTATTTCTCATGTCTTCAATTTATTCCTGCACCGAAAGATCACAATGCCGTGAAGTGCAAATATAATCCCATCTTTATGGTGCAAAGATGCAGTCAGAGAAGATGCTGCAAAGTTTCCCTTCATATATTGTTGGCATAGGACACATGTACATTCTTGTAGAAAAAGTTCTTTTTTTTAGTAAATTCTTTGTATTTAGCCTGTTTTTGAAAGAAGAAAAAAACCCTAGTGTTCTGTTTGACAGGCACTCTTCCAAAGCCATGTGTATGCTGCACGTACGGGATTATCCCATGTCTATAAAGTAGTTTATAAACTTTAACCGATGGATAAATCCTATTGTTCCAATTATAGGTCCACGTGTCCTCTTCTGTCCTTTCAAAGTTTTGTATTATCTGAGATATCTTTCTTGCTGTTGTGTACTCCTCAGTGTTGAGGATTTGAGCCTAAGAGCTCGTGTAACTTTTGGCTGTGTATATCCCTTGTGGATATAGAGGCCAAATTTATATCCTTTATCTAAAAAATACTGGCATAGATTTACGTCGAGGTTGCAAATAGCATATAGCGATAAGGGTCTACTTAGTGTTTTGGAAGATAGCGTGATATACTTGTCAATAAACATAAAAAAATCATGATTATAAAACTATTTCCCCCATAATTTTTCATAGTTAAAATTATTAATAGAATGCATAGGATATATTTACACAATATGATACTAATATTATCGAGGACGGTTTCCCATATGCACATGGACGTCCACGTACTATGATCACCATTAAATATGTCTTGAGATCATGGAGACTTTTAAACTTCAAACCAACATCCAATTTTCTAATAATTTTATTATCCTTGCACAAATCTCGGAGAACTTTGGTTGGATAGGATGATATATACACGTCCATATACATGTGCACATGCATTTCCCTAATATTATCAATGTAATACATTTATACATAAAATAGTCAAATAAGGCCCTTAATGCATAAATTACGAAATAGTCAAATAAGGCCATTAAGTTCAACAAGATAACATACAAATAATAAAAGAGTTACATAGGAGGGTCACAACTCGCGAACAAAGTAGAGTCAACCACAAGGAATTAAGTACTTTCACAAACATCAAAGTAGAGAGCAACGTATACATGACTATTGATATTGGGCTTTATTGGACTAGGCCAATAATTCCCCACAAAATTGACTTCAAGAAAATTAAAGGATATTTGTGAGATATCATGTACGACGCCACATGATATATCACCAATAAACATGATAAATCGTTCAAAGTTGCTAATTATGGTATTTGTGTCAAATTTTAGTGTTGGGCTCTCTTTTTACATGATGTAATGCCATAACGCTACCATGGGCGGGTTCAGCACGGCTTCCGACTTCAGTTTTTCACTTTTAGCTATAATAACTAACTTTTAAATAATATTTTTTAAGACGGGGTCTACAGATTGATTGTAGTAGACACTGTATCGGGTTCAGCTATATTGACCAAAATTTTATACGACTGTTTCCTTCTTCATACCGTCTCTCGTGAATAACTAGAATTCAAAAATTATGAACCAAAAACCATAAACCGAAATTCAAAAAACTAATCCCATGTTGCCCCTACTTTCAACCTTGATTTGTGACCGGAGAAAGACAAGGAGTAGATAGATTGGCCTAATTAAGCAGGATACGTGCATTCGTTGCCTAAGTATTCTCTACGTACGTACGTGCGTAGGTAGATAAATGCAAACCTAGCAATGCCTTTCGTACGTGACACGCGTGCGAGTGACGTCTACGTTACAAGTGACACAAGTAGCTTTCAATACTCCATATGTATATTTAAACATGTGACTGTGAAGTGATGCATGGAACGTCCCTCGGAAGGAAGGATCCAGACCATGGGTGTCACTGGCGTTCGTCGGCATGCAAACATGGATGTGGGAGCTATACCTCGATGTGGCCACACATGTAGTTTATGATTTTTAATTTATAACTTTTAAATTTTAGCTATTTGTAAGAGAGTTTAAAAAGAGAGATAGTCGTATTCGATTTTAGTTGATATAACTAAAATTGGTATAATATCTACCACAATCAACTTGTAGACCCCATGGCTTATAACTTTTAAATTTTAGCTGTTCGCGAGCGAGATCGAAAAGAGAGATAGTCGCATACGATTTTGATCGGTATAACTGAAATTGGTATAATATCTATTACAATCGACTTATAAATTCCATCTTAAAACACAGGGTTTAAAAAATTAGTTACTATAACAAAAACCAAAAGCTACAAACAGCAAGTTTAAAAAAAAACCAACCAAGATCGAAGGCTGATCATCACTTTTGCCAAAAGCAACTCATGGATCCATGCAAGCTAGCTAGCTTTGGACCTGTTTTTTGTTTACGGTTTATAGTTTTTAACTATGACTTATTAGTCTAATGAATAATGAATATTAAAAAAACTGAAACTAAAAACTGACTGAAACAGGGTTATAATTTTTGCTCAATAAGTACGCAATTAATTAACACTGCTAGCTAGTAGTACAAACTTGTGTACAGTACACGTACGGCCGGAGATTAAAAGTTGCGGCCAAGGGAGAATTACAGGTGACACATGCATGAAAGCCGGAGAAGTAGTCTCGTCATCTTCCTTGATAATTAAGCCAGCATCCCATCACATTTTTGCTGTCGGAACAAGTGATCAACACGACACTACTAGGCTTCCTTGATTATTATTATCTTTTGGCTTACATGTGACAGACTTTCCATAGGTGTCTCGTGTGGTTGCATCTGGTGGTCTTCTGCTTTTGCTCACAAGATACCGTGGGTCACAAGTGAAAATAAGGGACGTAATTTGATTAAGACCAAAAATTAATGGATCACATACTGGCAGGATGCAAAGTGAAACTTGAGGAGTTCTTGAATACTCTTTGCCATAATTTCGGGATGTATCAGATCATCAGGATTCGCTAGGGACGCTGGACACAAGAGAAGACAGTGTTCATGCATGAAACTCAGAATCTCCCTTCATGTAGGCACATATATACTCTTACTGTCCGAGGTGTATATCTGAATGATTTTTATTCACATTGAGACAACTTAATTAAGTTCGCCTCTTATCCATCGAATGAATCCATAACATCCATTGGCCGTCTTTGCTGCGCCCTGGGATCAGTGTAGACTTTTGGGGTATGAATGAAAGATATTAAGTTGACCTGTCTCCATTTGTTAGCTCGTTATCACAAAAATATGAGTCTTATTAACCTTCTTAGGCCACCGAATGCAATCACGAAACAGTCAAATTGACTTTTCTAAGAACCACCTAAAAAAACAAGGGAGTATTTTAAGAATGTCAAGGACGTACGTTAGGTCATTTGTCCAACACGGATTTGTTTTGTTGCGGCTGCGAAGCAACTGCACACGCTACACTCCGTTGGATCAAGATTTGAAGGTTCAGATTGAGCGTGGTTCAAAATTAGAGTGGCAGTTATGTTTTTTATTGGAGTCCAGATCTTAACTATTGATCAAATGATCATGAACGAAAACTAGTTACAATCCCCTACTGCAATTGTATCAAGATCGACAATCTAGATCAAGCCAAGTATGGAAAATGTATGTTGATTTTGAAAATGCCATTGGAAGAATAAGGCAGAGGTGGGAGTCAGGCTGTGCTTTTCTGGACCAGCCCGAGACCCAGCCGACTTGGGATGGCCCAAGCATGGCACAGGCGTGCCAGGCTGGCACAGCTCAAACGGTGGGCCAGGCTAGGCTTGAAAAGCAGGCCCGTCAGGCGGCACGGCACAGCCCGGTATACCGTGCTGTGCTTAGGCTAGCTCGACACGGCGAGCAGGTAGCACCTAGTCGCCTCCTCCACCTCGCCGCCACTACAAGAGATATGACCTTCTACGACAATCAACTTTTGTCATTGAAGAGTAAATTTACGTCAAGTTATGGATTTTGTGACGGTTGCGTGACGAATTCGCATTTGTCGCCTATCTGACGTGTCTAAACACCTTTGGTGACGAACACGAGTTTTTTCGTCGCTAAATTTTTGACGATACTGCTTTGTCACAAAATTTGTGACATCTCCATATTGTCGTTGTTTCAGGAAGAAACGTCGCTAACTATCAAGTGCCATAATGCCACGTGGCAAGATATTGCGACAAATTTTATTGTCATAATTCATTAAAATGCCTCTTAAGACCCTTTTTAGGCTCAATTCAAGGCCCAAATGTAGCGATATAATATACGACACAATTATCTATGGGCTAAATCCATAATCAATACACAGATCAACACAAGCAAATACATAATAAAATATAGGCCACAAATTGATCATATCATTCAGCAGTTAACTAAAGTTCAAACTCACCAACCAAAATTACAGCAGCAAGCCACAATACATGTTTCAATGACCATATCCACTGACAGCAATAGCAGGCCAAAGTTTTGTTCACAGGCCACAATACATCTCACAGACCATATGCACTGACCAAAATTATAGCAGCCACAAGTTCAAAGTTCATAGGCCACACAATACTTCTAGCACAGCTCAAACGTTGCAAAACAATGCAATCAGCAGCACAGTCCAAAAGTTAGAGCTACTAATACCTAGGTGTAAACAACCGGCCACCAAACTAAGTTCAACCATCTCTAGGACCTAGCATTTGACGAAGGAAGGACATGGTTTCTTGTGATGCCTTTTTTAAATTTTCGATCTCCTTAGCCTGATTTGCCAATGCCATTTCTGATTCTTTCTTTAAAGTGTCCATTGCCATTTCAGATTCTTTCTTCATGGCTTCGAACTCATGCCGAAGGTCTTCTTTTGATTGTTTCTCAATCTCAAGCTCAGCCTGAAGCTCTTGCACCTGTGAATGAAGACCATATATGTTGATTTCTTTAGTATTGTGTGCAAACTGAACAGCTAGGTACCAATAGATTCAAATTGGGTTTACTGTTTCATGTGCAGGACAACTAGGTACCAGTAGATTCAAACTGAACAGCTAGGTATTTATTCCTAAATCAAATGCATATGCCCAGCTAGGGGACAACAATTCATGTGCAAGAGCAGGACAGCTAGGTACTAGTATATTCAAATTGAACATCTAGGTATTTATTCCTAAATCAAACTGAACAGCTAGGCATTTATTCCTTATATCAAATGCATATGCATCACAAGACAACTTTTTTTTTCTAAGATTCAGCCTGTTAAAATTGGTGTTGGATACCTAACACTTGAACATATAATTTGGGTAATAAAAATAATATCAATACTCTATGTCTTGATGAAGCACAAATCTGTACAGAAAATAACTTCAGAGAGCATGCATGGTAGGGACTTGATGCAGTTGTACCTTTGCGGAAGTGCCACCTTTAGAGCTATTATTGGAGTTTGATTGAATTCCTGCAACTTGAAGAAACATAGTCGATTTCACAACTTGAGAAACAGCATGGTTCGCTGACTTTGGTTGCTCTCCATCTTGTACTGGTTTAGCCATGATCGTTTCCATATCAGCCTAGCAAAACAAAATTACAATTGAGGCTTAAATCTTGTGTGCAGTTTATTTTTTCATATGTACATCATGTAGAAAAGAATAAAAATATGTGCTTTCTTGGCTGCTTCCTTAAATCAGCTGCATTCAACTGAACTGAACCAAAAACAAAGTATAATACAACACAACACATCTAGAAAATAATCTTGAATACATTTGCAAGATGACCACTTTAGCAATTATACTGAACTATGGGAACAGAACAAAACAGTTTGCAACATGCTACACATCTGACTAGAACTATGTATGAAGTATGAACTATTTTGTACACATGTCACACAAAGCTATTTTTTCATATGTACATCATGTAGCAAAGAAGAATAAAAGGGAATCAATCACTCACAATAGCTTTCTTGATAGGCTCATTGAATCCTTTGTTCTTGCTGCAGTGGAAGTCCTTGAAAAGATCAATTGCAGTGGGTTCTACATCTTTGTATTTCTCTTGTTTCTAAATTATTTGCAAAGAATTACAAACAATTAGGTTGAAACAAAAATCATAATATATTCATTACTGATCATTGGTTGTTTAGTTTCTTACCAAGACATGGGCACATGCATATTGAACTGCGTCACTATTGGTGTCAATGGTGAATTGGGCCTAGTAAAGAGCATGAAAATTAGAATTTGTGAATGCAAAGGATTGAATGAACTTTGATGAAACAAGCA
Source organism: Dendrocalamus latiflorus (assembly GCA_017311315.1). Taxonomy (NCBI): domain Eukaryota; kingdom Viridiplantae; phylum Streptophyta; class Magnoliopsida; order Poales; family Poaceae; genus Dendrocalamus; species Dendrocalamus latiflorus. The sequence goes on from CM029626.1 coordinate 29,184,855, forward strand.
GAATTGAATTTAACTTACACCAATTTTGCCAATGTAGTTTTCAAGATGTGACTTATTGTTCTTGTACTCCTTCCAGTGTGTAAGGATTGGTATGTGCTGCCTAAGTGCGATCCCACCCTCTGATGCAAGCTTGGCAGCTTGGATAGGTGCCTCTGGCCGTCTGTTCCCTTCAGAAACATGGATTGGCATCTTCATGCATAACCCTTTACTTAGCCTTTCTAGTTCTCTGCCTACGCTTCTTCCTCTTATCCTATCCAGATCTTTTCTTTCAACAAGTGCACCTAACAACAATATAATGTTAGTGTTAATCTCGTAGTTGCTATTTGCAGTACACATGCAACTCATGTATGTAAGCTATCAAAAAAGAATATTTCTTGCTATTGTACTAATTGAACACAAAAATACAGCACGGTTTCATACATTTACACAGGTGTGAAGCACAAATGGCAATACAATGGCAACATCGGTTCATAGATTTACATGTAACAAAAATACAGCATGTCATCAAGAACTAAAGAAACTAGATTCAGACTGCAATTTTTGAACCAGTCCATTCATGCACAATTCAAAGGTTGTGGATAAGAATAGATGAAAGTAAAGAAAACCTAGTTAGAAGTACAACTGAATTTAGAAGGCACTAAATTTATGACGATGACATACTAATATTAGCATTCAGCATTGTACTAGTAGATACAGTCACATGTGGACAAAGGATATTACTAAAAACTAATCATTACATCAGAATAAATTGCAAATAATGAAAAAAGTGAAAGGTTCATGCACAAGGTAGATACAGTCACTAGCCTTCATCTGTAATGCCAACCAAGTCTTGTTGCTGGGAGGGATCATGTGTGGGCGTGGCATTAGTCAGGCCTAAGTTGAGCACTTCCTGTGGATCTGGGCTCAAAGCTGGGGCTAGATCCCTTGTTTTTTGCCTAGTCATTCTTGCAGGCACATGTTGTTCCTGAGGTGCTTGTGCCACCACTCTCTTTGATGCTTGTGCTCCTCTAACAGAGATGTTCTCAGAACTGGTTGGATTCTTTGTATCTGCAACCTTAGCAACCTGTGAAGCCTCAATAGGCAGAAAACAAGCAGAATTGGTGCCAAATTTGGTAAACAGCATACTGACACATAATGAGAAACAATAAAGGACAAACAAACATATGCTTAGAAGACTAGCTACCTTGCTAACCTCCACTTCTTCATAGTCTTCACTCTCCTCACCGGTATACAACGACCCAGAAACTTCACGGTCTTCACCCTTTCTCTTCACTGATGCATTGTTAACTATGGACACTAATGTGTTGATACCAAGCCTTTGTAGCTCTTGATTGTTTCTTATTATTTCTTCAGCCCTTAAATGCTCATATTCAGTAGTAGGCGCCTCTGTAAAATCATTTGAGAATAGTTAGAAAGTTGGAATATAATGAAATTATATGCCTCTGTAAAAAACAGCCTACATCAAGTCAAGTCACAGTCAACCCACACAAACAATTTTGCTGCAGGGATGCATCACAATAGGTCACAGTCAACTAGTCAAGTCATTGTTGAGCCTTGAAACTTTCTGCACCCAGTTTCTGTAAATTGGGAACTAAGGTCCTCTAATTATATTTATTTTTAAAATGATGCCAAGATAGTTAGAACTTCAGATGGCTAGTTCCTTTGATTTTTATTCTTTGAAGTTCAGAAAACTAGTTCCCTTAATATTTATACTTTCTATTCTGGTCTGGAACCTGTTGTCTTGTATTTTGGAATATTCAGTCCAACTGTATTTTTACTCAGCTTTCTGTAATACTCATTTTTACTTTCCTTTTTGTCTAAGCACAATCCCAGGTGTTTTCTGGTTCTGATGACGAGAACACAAATAATAAGGCATCAGAGAAGGCTGAAGCTAAAGATGATCATTCATCTAAAGAAAGTTCAGAAGATGCCCTACCAATGTCTGGCTCAAACAAAATTTCCTTTAGTGCTAACGAGCAGGGGGCAAGAACCAGTGAGACAGAAAAAGATCCAGAGGGAGAAAAAGATCAACCTTCTGGTAGTGATATAAGTGAAGCCAGGATAAAAAATGCTATTGACAAAAGGGCTTCATATTTTAGAGAGAACTCAGAATATGTGTCCTCAACTTGTCGTTGTTAATGTATGCGTCTCGTTAAAAGTTGATACTTCAAAATTACCATGTGTCAGATTTATGGATCAGTAAGTCATCTTAATCCTGGTCTCAAAAGGCTTACACTCTGGAATACATGCAATCAAAAATTTCAACTTCTGTCCAGTAATGACTATAATATATAACTTTACCTAATGTCATAAGCAGATAGGCCATCAAAAGTACTGTCATGGAGCTTAATTGAATTAAGTTTGGTGGTAGTCTTTGGATAATATGGACAGGATAGCATGAATGTACAATGTGGAATCTGAAGAATAAGCAAAATAAGTTGCAACTGTACACTGCAGTGGTGTTGCAAATATTCAATTGATTACTTTAGTCTCAAATCTAACATGCATATATCAGCACACAGGATGTCATCCAAATTGTGGCACATGCTGCTCTCTACTTTGACAATAGACAGGTATCCTTCAATTTCACCTAACATACAGATCACACATAAGCACATAAACTGCTTGCCAGACCACCACGGCTAAACTTCTGACTAATCAAGAGATCCCCACCATATGGATTGCAAAGTAAGAGGGACCAGTGCACGTGTATTACCTACTGGTTGACGGGAGGTTGAGATCCGGTTCCTCGCCCTCCGGCCAGGACCCATCTTGATGCAGACTTCGTTGGCGGACGAGGAAGGCGGGGGGCGTCGTCGGTTCCTCGTCGGGGGAGGAAGGCTCGCCGGGGAGATGGGTGGAGGGCCGTCGGGGAGAAGGACGGAGGGCGGTCGGGGAGAAGTGCGGACGGCGTCGTCGGTTCCTCGTCGGGGGAGGAAGGCTCGCCGGGGGAGGAAGGCTCAACTGGGAGATGGGCGGAGGGCCGTCGGGGCAGAAGGACGGAGGGCGGTCAGGGGAGAAGTGCGGAGGGCGTCGGGGGAGGAGGGCGGAGGGCGTCGGGGAGGAGGGCGGCGGGGGAGGATGGCGGAGGGCGTCGGGGGAGGAGGGCGGAGGGCGGCGGGGGAGGAGGGCGGAGGGCGTCGGGGGAGGAGGGTGGAGGGCGTTGGGGGAGGAGGGCGGAGGGCGGCGGGGAGGAGGGCGGAGGGCGGCGGGGGAGGAGGGCGGAGGGCGTCGGGGAGGAGGGCGGAGGGCAGCGGGGGAGGAGGGCGGAGGGCGTCGAGGGAGGAGGGCGGAGGGCGGCGGGGGAGGAGGGCGGCTGAAAAATTTGGAATCGGGAGAAAGAGCGAGCGCGCAGCGTCGGCGGGAGAAGAAAGAGCGAGCGCGCGGCGTCGGCGGGAGAAGAAAGAGCGAGCGCGGCGGCGGCGGGAGAGAAAAAGACGATGGCGGCTGAAAATTTTGGGGACGATTTTTAGCTAGGGTTTTGGCTAGACGGGTGCCTGACTGGTGGGTCTAATGGGCTGGTTTTTGAGAACGGAAAAAAATTGAGGACAGAAAGTATTGACTTTTTTAGATATTGTAATGATTCTTTGAGGCCCTAAATGAACTCAAATGAAAAAAAGTTTCAACTGGAAAGTTTTATAACTTGTCGATATATACACTTTTTCTTCTGGTTGTTTTTCCATCCGAGGTCATTTAAAAATTTTGAATTTCAACATGTGACAACTCAAATAGACTATTGGACAATTCAAAAAATTGTATTCCAAAATATGATACGTGGAGTTGAGCTTATCATGTTCAAATTTAAATAATAAATTGTGACGATTGCCTGTTGGTATAGCATGACAAATTGCAGTTCGTCTTAATATGGAAATCCTTTTGTTTACGACGACTGCTACTAGATCTTAGTGACAGACATATAATTTTCGTCATAAAGTCATACTCCCACCAAAAAACGTCGTAAAGCAGAATGACTTAGCGACAAATTTAGCCATCGTCATGAGAAAATTGTCGTAGAAGGTCATATCTCTTGTAGTGCGCTATCATGTAGCATACCTCCACCGCATTCACCGTTCTCAAACAAATCAATTCAATCATGAAACTAAAAATCAAACAAACTCATAATGGAGAGCAAAGAAGAAGAAATGAAGTGAGGAGAGGCATTAGAGGAGTCGGACTGTGGAGCCGCTAGAGAGCTAGAGCCAAGGGCGGGCGTAGGTGGCGCTGGTTGAGGCCAAGCCCAAGGGGCGGCAGCCAGAGGCTCCATGGAGGCAGCGCCGAGAGCAGGTGGGACGGCTCTAGGTGAGCTGGCTAGGGATGATGATGGAGGCAGCTAGAACTGAGGAGAGCAAAGAGGAAGGAGGTGCAGCGAAGTTGGCCATGGGAGCAGAGCAACACTTGAAGCCTTGAAGCTTGGATAAGGTAAAGGTGGAGAGAGAGAAGGGATAAAAAAAAGTGGGTGGTTTGAGCAACGAGATCCTCTGACGTAACTTCCCGTCACTGACGCGTGGGCCCACGCGACGAGGGGGCCCACGCGTAGTGACTCACGTCAGAGGGAAGTTACGTCAGAGGATTTGATTCCGTGGTTTGAAGGCTTCCACGCTTCCACGAAACTAATTGAGGAGAGAGAGGGAAGAGAGATCAGATGGGAAGAGAGAAGGCTAGCCGAGTAGAAAAAAATTGAGGGGAAAGAGAAGAGGCTAGGAGATGGCCTATATATCCATATATTGCCGTCTAGGTCGTTTTGATGTATGCTTAAATATCTTAATAATTTTATTAGTCTCCTTTAAATTGTAGAAACTCATCAATAATTATTATGATTATTAGAAACAATTAAGTGTCGCCAGTAGATTATAATATTGAACATATAAATTTAATTGGTGTATTGCCGTTTAGATCACTCTGTTGTGTTCTTAAATATCCAATTAATTTTGTTAGTCGCATAAAAATTGTAGAAACCATTCATAAATGTGGAGGTAATCACATACACAAAGGACTGGGAATTAGCTAAAGAGCGATAATAACATCAAAAGTTCAGATTCAAAGAAGTTGAGCCATCACTATCAGCGAACGCACATCTCAACCAAATACAGTAAAATACACAATGTTTCTCCTTATTAGACTATGCATCACCTGCTCTTAGTGGTATATTATGAGTTACTAATTATAGTAAAATTATTTAGGCCTCTTGATCATGCATAATATTATTATATGGATACCTCATTATAGAACTTATTATACTAGTATCTCCTAGTCATATAGGCATATACTATATGCCACTTACACATATACTTTTCCTAGCACCTAGTAACTAAAGAATTTATGCACGCATATATATATATATATATATATATATATATATATATATATATATATATATATATATATATATATATATATATATATATATATATATATTGGTTAACACCTTAATGCATCATACATACATAACTTATTGGGCTACACTTGCACTAGTTAGATTATACATGTTTGTGTATATATAGGAATTTCACTTTTCTCCCAAAATATTTATATATCCATATTTTTATGCAACTAATTCAATTTTAACAAGGTTTTTAATGAGAAAGGGCACGAGAGAAATGAAGATGGCAGCTGCCGCCACCATCATTGCCGCTGCCTTCACCGTCTATAGTTTTTGACCATGGCACAGCGCCGACACGACAGGTTTTGAACCATGCACGAGCCTAACTGAAGGCAAGGTGGACCGATATGGCATGGCACGAACGGCACGACGTGGCCGAAAGCATGGTGGCCTAATGCATAGGCTCTACCTTCTCTCTGTGTCGATTCATAGAAAGAGAATAAAAAGTCTTTTCGAACACACCTGCCGACCAAAAAATTAATCACGCGGCACGATGCTGAAAAACTCTAGGTAGACTAGATTTGATGAACGACTTCTCACCCGATCATAAGAGCGTTCAAACAAACGCCGAAACCCCATATCAATCTAATAGTATATATTTGGTCAAGTGGAATAATTGTAGCTTGCGATGCACGTACGTACCAGCGTCGGTTTTAGCCTCACTCCTTCGACGGTTCTCATCTCACAGGAACGGATCATGACACGATCAGTTTCATTTCACGCATCATAGTTCTGTATATGAAGCTCCAGTTTCAGGCCTTTTTGGAATGCATGAAACAAAAAGTGGAAGAACAGGACAAATGCACAAATAAGATGTACTGTTGTATATTGGCCCGTTTACAAACACCTCATTATATGGACACTTTATGTAAATAAGGTTCATTAGGGACAGTCAATCCACGAGCCTAGTTTAGTCTCGTATAGTTTATTTTATTATGAAGGCACCCCACCTCCCTTATATTTCTATTATTACTGCATATTGTACATACAAGCCTACAAACAAAAGAGCAATAAAGTCTCCTGTTTTATTTTATATTCTTGTGAGTTGAGTACCTGATCATTGGCAATATGTTCTCAAATATACAACACGTTATTAGGATGGTAACGCTCTTGCTAAGTCTACTAGGTATGTTATCTTTATCTAACTTGTCAATTCAAGTTTTTCGATTATGTTTTTTTGTACATTGGTTCTAATATACCCTACGTCACTGCTTCCTCTCCTATCGCTAGGTAGTCGGGCGCATGCTTCCACGTGCACCATTGATAGCCCTAGACCTACGGCCGTGTGCCTCCGCACACGTGCTACCGGCCGCTATCGTTGAAGATAACGGCATGCATACCTCTGCGTGCGTGCCACCATCGCATGATCGGCTAGCAAGGGAATGCCTCCGCGTGTACTGATGTTGTTGAGGTCTCACCCTTGTCAGATTGGATGATGCATCCACACTGTGCCATCCCTAGGATTGATCCTAATCGATGCTACCTCTACGCCGTCACTAGGGTCAGGCTCGCCGTCAGCGCCTCCGCGCCATCATTGATGTCCACTGGGCAAATGGCCTCACGGATGGGCGAGGTATGCTATTGTAGCCTCTACGGTGTTTTCGCCGATCACATCAACACCTCCATGCTGCATTGGTTGCCACTGCCCTCTCCGCCATTGTCGCCACCTCCACACCGCTTCGAGTCACTTGAGCCAAGCAAACAACCATGGTGCCACTGCCGCCAGCACCTCATGCCAGTGCCGGCCAAGGATGGAGCAAAAGCTACCACTGCAGCCACCATCGTCACTGGCGAAGATGAGGTAGGGAATGAGTGCATGCTATTGTTGTCTCGGTTCAAGACCGAGCATGCGTATCAGCTACCGTGGGCATCGCCACCACCTTCGTGCTACAGCATCGCTATTGCGCCGCCTGTGGTCGCCGCCACTGCTACATCTTACTGCGTCGTCGCCACAAGCACCACTGCCACTGCCACTTCTTGCCTCTTCATGTGCATGTATGTGTGACATAGGTTGGACCGATTAGAGTTTGGGGAAACCCTAGTCGACTGTGTAGATGGGCCATGGACCCATTGGGCCGTGAAAGTTGGCCAAAAGGCTCAATCAGGATGGGGCTTTTACAGAAAAGCCCTTGGAATTTTTATAACTGCATAATTACTTGATTTATAAAAATAGGTCCTTTTGGACGTAAATCTACACAACCGCTAGAAGTTTTCCAAACTTATTGTTCAAACCTAGTGCACTTGACCCTCACAAAAGCTACTAAGAAGCTACGGATGGTTGATGCAAAGCACAATTGAAAACTTCATGTACAACCAAGCAAAAACAAGCCTTCATACCCTTGGAACGGTCTGACCTCCAACTAAGGAGAGGTCTATGTATGACCTCTCCTCCAATGGCGGTCTGACCTCTCCCTTAGGACAGAGCTAAAAAATTAGCACGATTTCAAATCCAAAAATTGATGTAACTTTCAATCCACAACTCCAAATCACAATTGAAGGAGCTACATCAAGATTGGCAACAACTACAAATATTGCATTAGGATTTGGTATGACAACAAGAGCTTGAGCACTTAGAGGAATATCAACCTCAGACACCGCAAGAGAGTAGCAATCACTGCTTTGTTCCATGGCGCTGCCACCTTGCGGACTTACTCTGGAAGTATCTCCAGTCCATCGTTGTCATCCAAAGCCCAGAACCACTGCATGCAAAAAGGTCTCATGCCCTTGTCATATGGATAGCTTCATGCCTATAAAGGAGTTTCATTCGTTGTTCCTAGCAAGCCCCCCTACTAGTTGAGGAGAACAGCCCAGTGAAGCGGAGGAACCAAAAGAAGAGAACAATCCTGAAGAGCGTGAGACTGTTGAGGATATCAATGAGGAGGAAGAGTAGAATAGTAGCATTAGAGTAGTAGTAGTAGTCAAGGTTATCAAAATCATAATCATGAATCGGATTGGAGACACTCTGATAGGATCGCATTCTAAGATTGAATTGTAGAATCTAAGATCATACTCGATTCTACCAAAAAATATTTATTCCAATTTACCGTGTATTCCAAGAGTGGTATGAGTATTTATTTGGTCATTTGGCATCTAATTTGATTAATAAATATATCTTATTCACGACTAGAATTATGGTTTAAATTCTATGTCATTGAGAGCTATGACTAGAAGAATGATGTTATCAATTTTGCCATAATCTGACCATTTCACATAAAAAAGTAAAATAAATAGATAATCAAATTAATTTTTATTATTTCAAACCTCTGAATCTTAATATCTAAACTATTAACTACTTAGTATTTCACATACAATTTAAATTGAGGGATAAGATAAAACCAAACACCTAAGTCTTTTATAATATTGGATGATACATGATTCTACTGTGATTCTACATGATTCTATGACTAGGATCGCAATTCTACCACGATTCTATCAGGTACGACTTAAGATGCGATTTGAGTCGGATTGGTTTTGTGGGATCGTAGAATCGTATGATTCTATGACTAGAATTATGATTTTGACAACCTTGGTAATAGTAGTGAGAGTCTGTAGTTTTCTAAATAAAGAATGCGTAGTATATCATTTTGCTTTTTATTTTGTAGTTGTGTGTGATGTAAGCTACAGTTTTATTTTAGGCATTATATCACAGTCATGTCAAGGATCTTTATTTGAGTAATTCAATACTTCTTTTTGTTAGCTTTTTAGCTAAGTGTTTATTTAGTTTAGGATTGTCCCTAGTTTTTTTTCCTTAGACGAGTTTACCTCTTATATTTGCTTTTTTCCTCTTTCCTTTTGCTAGTCACCATTTGAGTTGGATCTCCTTACCAAATACTGTAAGAGCATCTGTGGAATTGGTAGAAAGTAGAATTCCCACAATTCTTAGGATTTCAAGTGTAATCAAAGTAGCACATGCGACAATTTCATTGATACTACTTCCGCCTTAGCTCAACGTCAATTAAGAAGCAATTGTTGGCTATGTAGTTGAAGTTACTTCATATTAGACAAGAGAATTCAAGAGAGTTCGATTCTCCCATAACTGCAGGATCAATTATTTTCCCTGGAAGTGGTTGATTGGCTCAAGAATGAGGGAGGAATGTGTTCAATGCAACAATCATGAGAGGGTGTGGGGTGTTGCCCACCAAAGGAACTACTGTAGCTGGGTTAAGAATTATTGTGTTACCCATCAACCAATGATTAGTCCAATTCAGGTAAAATTGAAGTGAGATTTTAAATCATTTCAGAACAATTGAGGGAAGTTATGGTTGTTAGACTACAGGTATTAGGTTAAAGGGTGTGCTTGTTGCCAAAAATTTTTACGATGAATTTTCAGTTGTTATTCTAGAAGTGCGGCCAAACAAAAAGGTGGAGTTCTTGATTGAGCTAGTTTTTGGTGCCCACCTATATTCAAGAGATCTTGACAGATGTCTGCTAATGAGCTAGTGGAATTGAAGGAGATACGGGAGTTGCAAGACAAAGGGTATGTAAGACCTAATTCATCGCCATGGGGAGTCCCGGTATTATTTGTCAAAAAGAAGGATGGTAATCAGCGTATGTGTGTAGATTACCGAGCACCCAATTAGGTCACTATCAAGAATAAGTATCCTTTTTCTAGAGTTGGTGATTTTATTTGATCAGTTTATGGGAACTGAAGTCTTTTAAAAGATTGATTTGAGATTAGGATATCATTATCTAAAAATTCATCAAGAAGATATAACCTAAGATCGCGTTCTCTACTCATTGTGGTTGGTATGAGTTTATAGTGATGTCTTTTGGTTTAATTAAAACCCCTGCCTTTTCATGTATTTGATAAATATTGTGTTCATGAAGTACTTAGACAAGTTTATCATTGTGTTCATTGATGACATTTCAATTTATTTCAAGGATGAGAAAGAATGTGAAGATCATTTGAGGCTAGTGTTGCAAAAGTTCAGAGAGAATAAGCTTTGTGGCAAGTTCAACAAATGTGAGTTTTAGATGAAAGAAGTTGCTTTTCTAGGCCATATTATGTTAGCAGAAGGTATTACGGTTAATTTTGTAAAGGTTAAAGATGTGCTTAATTAAAAGTCACCTATTTCAGTACCACAACAAGAGTTTTCTTGGTACAGTAGGATATTATCATCGCTGCTTCATTGAAGAATTTTTCAGAGTAGCAAGACCACTTACGCAGTTGCTAAAGAAAGAAAAGAAGTTTCCTTGCACACCAGAGTGTGAGAATAGTTTTCAAAAACTAAAGGAATGTTTGGCACAGTTGCTAAAGGAATGATCGGTGTTTCGTTGATGGTTGCAATATTCCAAAGAGGATCATTTGCACTGTGTTCAACCGATCTGTCTGGCCTCTGGTTGGCGGTAAGACCTACCCTAAAGTATGTCTCTTAGATTTTGGGTATTTGGTTTTGGGATGACTTAATATATGTTTCATCAGTGCATTTATATTGCATGAAGCATATTTAGACTAACATTGGTCAAGTTGTGATGAACTTGTGTCCGGAAATGATTTCTTTGTCTTTGGATATGTAGGGAAGTTTGGAGTCAATCATGGCCAATGATAAGAATGGGGACTACGCTCATAGAGAAGCCGAGGCCCAAAATAATCAAGGATGTCAAGTGAGATGGCTGAGCTCAAGCATGGCATAAGAAAGACGAAAAATATTGAAGGGAAGGTTCAAACGACGGGTTGCACCAAGTGGCTTAGTCAGTCGAAGTGAGAGGTAGTTTGGTGGAATAGAAACGGGATAGACTTTGCTGATGCATAGTAAACCATTGGTGTACCTACACGTAGCAAGTATGGTGATTGCTTGCAAGGGAAGAAAAAGACTGAGTCACGAATGGGTATTTTGGTAATTTGCAAAATACTAAAAACTGTGTTGGATCAAATCTGTGGCGCTTAAGTGGTGCTTGGGAAAGTGGTTTGGGTTAAAGAGAAACTGAGAAGATTAAGTGGATCAAAGGATGATGACTTAGTGGATCCGGGCTCATATGCTTTGAAAAGTGTGCATGAGTTAAGTGTGTGTAAAACCCGTGTTGTGTGGGATCAATTGGTTTTCTCAAATGTTCTAGTGGATAGTATCTACTAGGATTAGAAGTGGGCTGATTGCCTCATTTATCTAATGGATTGGGATAGAGATTTGCAAGCTGACCATCCAACCATCCAAGATTCCAACTTTGTGTTCAATGGTTAGGGTTAGAGAAGAGTGAGTATTGTAGTGTACTCTCTTGTTCTCCAATGGAGTGGGTATAAAATCTTCATCCTCAAGTAGCATTATATCAACTTTGTTCATCACTTATGGTGTCATCTTGTTTTAGTTAATTTACTCTTATTCTTATTGGTTTTGATCCCTTCTCTTCCCTTTGTTATCTTGATGTATTCCAAGAACACGTAAGTGATGAAGATGACTCAGATCAAATCCCATCATCTAGGCACTAGGTTTTAAAGGTTTCGAAGTTGCCTAGTTTTGCTTGGTTTTGGCCTATTCTTGAGGTTTCTTGATCCCAAGGTTTTTGCTTCGAATGTTTGGGAGATTTTGTGTGCTATGATATATGGGGATACATTTAGAGCTATCTTGGTCATCCTCTACCTACGAGCAAGTCATATCCCAATTTTCAGTTCTTGCCTGATTTTGGTGCAAGTTTACTTATTCTTGAGAAAGGTTAGAATTTTAACAAGGATTAAGCAATCACTGGATGGAATAGGTTCCTGAGACTCTAAGCAAGATATGTGCATAGTTTCATCCCATTTGATTATGCATTTTGGGAGCTGCACCAAAACTAGTTTGGACTCGGACAGATTTTCTGTTCTGGGAACAAGGAACGGTCAGACCGCTTCTTGGCCTGGTCATATTGGTCGTCGGTTAGACTGCTTGGTTGCTGTCGGTTAGACCACTAGGGCGCCACCGATCAGACCGCAAGAGAGCTACCAGCCAGACCACTGCAGTGTTGCTGGTCAAACCGCACCATAATGGCTGGTCAAACCGCTGAGGTGCAGGCCTAACTTTTTGGTTTTGAGATTGTTGTTTTGGTTCTTGACTTTTAATTCTGATCTTGATAGTAGTTATTGGAGTGAAGAATTTGAGAACCCTTAGGGAAAAATTTATGAGACTTCCATTCCGCTCGTTTCGGCTTCAGTTTCCGACTTCTTATTCATAAATTTCATCTTTCTCTAAACTTTTAGCTTTTTTGCCTGTTCTTTTTTCCTGTATTTGTTTGCATTATACGTGATGGATTAACATGTTTTTTCTATTTTATTTTTTTTTAAAATTTAATTATGCTAAATAAAGCATCATTAACTATAGTCTAAAATAAACCAGCTACAATAAAAATTCAGCTATCAATCAGTCTGATTCACCTCCCCTCGGCTGTCACTGTGATACTACAACGACCTTCTTCTTGGCTACACCTGGGGTGGTGAACTTATCGACCTTTTTCATGCTGGTGACCGAGTAGACGATGAGAACTTTTACCAGACGCCGTTGTCCCTGTCACACTGCTTCCGCTGCTCCGTAGAGGCAGCCAGTAAGTGCATGTGCTCTTGTAGGGACCCAGATATTAACATCCGGATTCCTCTGTGATTACTGCACTATTCCCTGGATCAGTAGATAGTGCTCACAGTTACAGTAATGAATATCAAAATACATATCATGCGGAAGCGTAAAATTTAATAGTAGACTTACTCATGGGCCGATTAGGCCGAAATCATTAAATTGCAGCAGCGGAAGAACGAAGCATACAGGTGGGACCTTCAGGACATGCCCACAGGCAGCCAACTGGAGGTTCGCGACCTAGCCCTTAACATCTTCATCTTCTCTGCCAGCTTGTCCAATCTTGTTGGTGCGGCGCAGTGATTTGATTCCTGATTCTGAATTTTGTCGCAAAAGCGAGCGTGAGCACTCCGACCCCGTGCTCCGCGAGCCAATACACAGAATGCAAATAAATAGTATGCATAGCTTAACAAAGGAGAGGCTCGGGCTATTTTATTTTGCGTAAAGTGCTTTTGAATACAATTAATTAAAAAAACCCTATGACTTAGCAATTTTGGAACAAATCATAATGTACAAGGAAATGCATTATTAATATCGATTCAGATTCCATCCACCGTTACATGGCATCTGCACCATATAGCAATTTCTTCAGCGTTATAGCCGCTTAACTTACCACTGGGACGACACCCAGGACAACTCCAAACTAGGGCCTTTCACTGCCCTCCACTTTTCCATCCCACCCACAAAACATTTTGAAATAGAACTATATCTGGTTAAGTTCCCATGTCCGCCCTTGACCGTGGGCACGGCTATTCGAATAGTTTTGACTCTGCAGAGTTTGTACACTTTCACCACAAGAGACAATCAACTCATTGCCCCACACGATTCCTTAGAAGTGTGGTTGAGCAGACCATCACAATGACTTTTCAAAGTATCTAGTCCCTTTTCTCATCTCACTTTATGGGCTTCTCCCACTTGCGGTGGGTCCCATCTATGCGCGGGATGTTCCCCACAGCCACTAACGCAGCCGGGCTCCCCTCCCCGCAACGTTAGGACAGCTGGGCAAACTTCACCCTCCACTGGTGTCCCTTCAGGCCCCCTTGCCATAGCTTAACACTTCTATCCTCTACCGGTGAGATGAGTCCGGGGTTTCGATAAGTCTACTTAGCCAAGTCATACTTTACGAACTTGTGGTTGTACTGTTTTACAGGGGAGGTCATGACAAGATTCAGTCCTAAGGGTTATCTGGGCGGTTCTACCACAAACCACACTCTCGTGCACACCTGCACCATACCCCCAAACCATCCGCCCAGATAATAAGCAGTTTGAGGTTTTAGGGAGTATAAAATAATCATATCCAACATATACCAGTCATTACCACCATGACTGCCCAACCAGTCATTACCATCATGACTGTTCAACCAAATTTTCTCATGATTAAAAAGTGATGCTTGGGAGTTCTCACACCCATGAGTATCTAAGAAACACTAAGCATTGCATATAATTACAGACTTATTTTTGAAATGTTACTATTGTAATTTTGCTAGGGCGACAAAGTTCACATAATCAAGTAATCCAAAGGATGTGTAATATTATTCAAGACAAGCAATTGGGCATATAACTAGAATCAATTAAACATGTATTTGCATATAAAATAACAGCATGCAATTTGATAATTTAAACAAAAATAATTTACAGAAAGTGTAGGTTCAACATGATCAAAGTATTGACTCGCCTTGCGCGGTTTACCGCGGTATTGAGCTCACTCATAGCTTTCTTATTTGATGGTCTTGAGTTTCCTGGTCTTTATCTTCACCTTGAACTTGATCTCGCTTGATCTCTTGATTCTTCAAGACTCCAGTTTCTAACTATGCGCTAAACGACTGAATACAAGTAAAAGCAAATAACTTAAAGGATCCAAATAAATCCGAATAAACTCAATTCAGCTTTATTATAAGTTAATGGGTGATTCGGATTATCTGAGGCAGGGCTGGCGGTAGAATACGATGACTGGATCTTTTTATTAACAATTTCTTTTATTATTTTGGTATTTATTAAGGAGGTTCCATGAGCTAGGTTAAACCTATGAATTGGTGTATTTTGTCGAGTGCTAATGTTCAGGGCATATGATATATATATAAGTAATGTTTGCAAATTTTAGCTTACCAAGTTAGCCTTATAGTCTAGGGTATGGCATTTTGCGGTACATCATTTTATGTACCATCATTTATCGTCCGACTAAGTTTGATTTGAATTGGGGTCTAATCATACGAGTCTATCTTGCTACATATACCGTTATGCTCAACACTATTATATACTAACGCTAGTGTAAGATTTAATTAACAGCACTATTATTATCTTGCTTATGCTCTATCTACCACTAGGCTTAGTTTTATTTCTAATCTTAGCTTAAACTTAGCTATCTGAGCAAAGATTGGTATGTATCTTTTTATGTGATCCTATTCACTCGTGTTAATGGTAACAGGTTCAATTTAGAGTATGTATATGTCTGTGAGATTATTTCGAATCTTGACGACCTAGGGCTTTTATTTTAAAATATGTCACTGGAGTTGGTTTAATGGTGGCATGGTAAATATTGGGCATATATGCTTACATGCTAATTAAGGGCCATCTTTTTTAAATATAGACATTTATCCAAGCCTCTTCTCCTCACTAATGCCTTTAACAAATAATTAGATTTACACTTTAAATGTTAAAATCACACTAATTATTTATCATGACAACTAATCTGAATTTAAATCCTACTTAAACTCCCTAAAGCCTTATCTCAATTTTACTAGCTTCCATAGATTATCCCTAACTTTTCCTAAGTCTTTACTTTAATTTAAGATTAGATTTAAAATGGATGCTAAAGGCATACTAGTCATGATAATAACTAATCCCTGATTACACATGTATTAAGTTCATGTATATCCTAATAAGTTTTGTACCTTCTAGGGATGTATCTTTAATTAGAATTTTTATTAATTTTGGACTATACACTAAACCACATTTTATTAATGCCTTTAATTGATAACTAGACCTCATCTAAATATCTAAACTATATTAGTTGTTCATATAGCAAATAATCACATATTAAAATGTTAAGTAACCTTAGTTTACATACTAATTAAATTTTTATTAGCTTCTCTAAACTATTACCTAATTTTTCATGGTTTTTATTAATTAAAAAGAGCCACCACAGTAGAGTAAAAATATGGGGAGAAAGTTGCAGTCAGCTAGATTCGAACCCAACACCTCTTCACTGTGTAAATGTTAACCGAGCGCTGCTAGCCGGGTGAGCGTTCGGTGTTTTGTGACTAGCTGGTGGGGATTTTTGTGGAAGAAGCGAGTGGATGTTTGGGGATTAAAACAGAGGAGGCGGCCGGCCAGAAACAGAGGAGGCGGGGCGCACGGCTTTCGGCTAGGGCTCCGGCGAGAGGAGATCGGAGGGGCTGGGCAGACCGGCAAAACGGGTTCCCGGGGAGTCGAGCAAGCAGGTGGAGGAGGCGGCACAGCCCGGGATGGCGTAGGTCGGCGGGGGCGGCTGCTCGGGCGGCGCCGGTGAGGTGGGAAGGAGGCGCCAGCGGCCGGGAAGGATTGGGGAGAGGACGGCGCACGCGTAAGTAGGAGGGAGGGTAGGGGAGGCTTACCGTGCGGTTGGTTAGGCCGAGGAGGTACCGAGGCGCGCCGGCGGCGGGAGGCCGGGTTGCGCGGTGGTGGCGCACGTCGCCGGCGAGCTGGGGCGGGCCGCAGCTCCGGCCGGTGGCGGGGAAGACTTCGGGGCGCCGGGGTGGTGCTCCACACGTCAGGAATCGGGTTGGCGCGGACCGAGGAGGTGACGGCGGCGGAAGCGGTGGTTTCGGTCGGAGGCGAGGATGAGCGCTGCTGCGACGAGCTCGAGCCACCGGAGTCCAATTACTCGCGGGAGGAGGGAGAAGGATTCCAGGAGCTCGCCGTGACGCGGTCGGTTTATAGGAAGATGGCCAGAGCGGCCGGGGCGGCGTGGAGGCGCGGCTGACTCGGGCCAAAGGGGGAAAAGGGGTAGGGGAGGAGGAAGAAGAGGGGCAGCGCGGGGGAGCAACGAAAGAAGGCAGCTCGGGGCTCTTAAAGGCGTGCGCGCGCGGAGGAACGGAGCTGGGCGTGGGCGCGAGGACCGGGCACGGGCTCAGTGCGCAGAGGGGACCTGACGGGCAGGGCAGTGGCAGGCGGCGGTGCTGCAGAGCAAGGAGGAAGCAGCACGCGGAGGGGACAGGAGGATCGCGAGGGAGATTTCGGAGCATGATGGCCTGGCACACGCGATGAGACCGGGTGGAGCAAAGCGGAGAAAAAGAGGGGGGCGACAGCAGAGCAGAGAGCGCAGGAGAGGAGAAAGGAGGTGACGCGGATGGAAGCTCGACCACAAGAAAATGAAAGGAGGATGGAGAAGGAGGCAAAAGAATGAGGAGGGGGTTCGGGCCATGCGTAGGGAAAAAGAGAGGAGAGAGGGAAGGGGTGGGGCCCGCTGTCGGGCCCCGGATTTCAAAACCCGGACCCTCTGTGTATTTCTGCACTAGTCCCAGATCAAAGCTAGTGCACACAGTTAAACAGAAATGATTCATGACCAACAACGTATTTATTACAATTATAAAGAGTACTGACCACCGGGTCACCTTATTACATTGGAGGTTTCAAGACCTCGCACAATCAAAACACAGCGGAAGCAAAGTGAAATCAAAGTAGACCCATCAAGATGCCACAGGCAGTTGACTGGGGAAGCGCGACCTAGTCCTCCGGGAAGAATCCATCACAGCCACAAGCGAAGCAGTAGTCGTAGTCACCTTCTTGAGCTTCAACTTCCTCTGAGATGTTATTTTTAAGTGTAGCATGTGAGTACATAAAGTACTCCGCAAGTCTTGGGAAAAATGCATAGATGCAAGGCTTAACAAAGGAAGGCCATATGGTTCTTTTGCACAAAGCAATATTTAAAATCTCCATTACTACTAATTATTTTCGAAGGCATCACTTTAATGAAGTAAATGTTTTAACAGAATTAACTTTCTAGTGAAGGTTCCAACTACCAACACTAGCTAACCAATTACCATTGGTCAAATTTTAAACTTCGGGTTCCATCCACCCTCTCTGGCTCCATCCGCCAGGATTCCCTTCTGAGAGTTCCCTCCACCCTCGGAATACAAAACTTTTGATTTTAAATCAAAACCAGAAATCTACCATGTGAATGCATTCCTTGCCCGCCCTTGACCGTGGGCACGGCTATTCGAATAGTTTTACACTCTGCAGAGGTTGTACAACTTTACCCACAAGAGATAAATTATCTTAATAGTCAACATGCTTCCTTTGGCATGAGACCCAGATAAAATATCACAAAGCCTTTCACCTACTCCAGTATAGCTAGAGACCACCCGCTGAGGTTTCACCGCAGAAGGGTTAAATCCGCCCAATCTGAAGCCCCCT
The DNA here is from genome assembly GCA_017311315.1 of Dendrocalamus latiflorus. Lineage (NCBI taxonomy): Eukaryota > Viridiplantae > Streptophyta > Magnoliopsida > Poales > Poaceae > Dendrocalamus > Dendrocalamus latiflorus. The sequence goes on from CM029626.1 coordinate 29,203,164, forward strand.
CTTGCGCCATATGAGTACAGTAACCCTGTCCCTCACTATGAGTAACCAGTACGCCCTGGCACTCAATACACCACTGGTGATATCTAAACTACACCTTTATAGGTTAGTTAGCTAGGTCGTACCCATATAGACTTGTGGTTGTACGGTTAATGCTCAGTTTGGACAAACACAAGCGTCGGTCCTTAATTGACTAGGGTGGAACATACACTTAACAAGTTCTCGTGCTTACTGCACCAACCCAAACAGCCATCCACCCTAATCTAAACCAACTTTCACATTTTTATTTTACTTTAAAATCACAGTGACAACTCCAATTGCCACTTCACTTTCAAACACAAGGATTTAATAATAAATCATAATTTCCCATTTTCAAGATTTTCCAAAGTTATTAGATAGCATGACTAAGCATTATCCTACCATACTAACATCAACAAGTAATTATAATACTCTCATTAATGAGACAAAGGAAATTCTATGGTGACAAGGGTACATGACAATCAATTCCAATGGAGGGCATAACAAGGTTGGATTAACTACTACCTTAAGATTTGAATTATCATTTTATATAAATAGCAATGCATAACATTTAAAATAATTAAAACATTTCAAAATCATAGGTTCAAGATGATCAAAGGAGACTTGCCTTCTTGCAGGGTTTCTGGGTCTTCTTGCTGCTGTGAAGAGGGATCGTCGACAATGTTGGAATCTACGCGAGGAAAGACGAAGCAACAAAACAAATAAATACAAAAGAAAATTCAAATAAAATCCAAAAATTCAACAGAGGCCATAATTGGGTAGATTATGATTTTAGATGAATTTAGAAATTTGAATGGCTGGAATTGGAGTTAAAATGAGAAAGTTATGCTCATTTGAAAATCTCAGATTTGAATAAATCGAGAAATTCGGAAATTTCTGACAGGTGGGACCCACTGGAGAATTAAATTTTAATCTTTTATTTTAATTCTGAGAGACTGACAGGTGGGGCCCACTGAACAGTAACCACTGGCGGTCACTGACATGTGGGACCCACTGGACAGTGAGCCCAATGAGTCAACCTCTGACACGTGGGACCCACTGGTCTTCGGGCCCACTTGTCAGAGTCCAGCACAGAGGGGTGGGACCCAGGCGGCAGTGGCAGCGCAGACCGACGGCCTCTGACGGGTGGGGCCCGCTTGTCAGTCACGAAAATTAAACGAAAAACTCAACCCAGCGCGCGGAGCCGAGGGCTCGAACGCGCACCGGGGAGTTGAGAGAGAGCGCGGCTAACCAGATGGGCGGGGGAGGCTTTGCCTACCCATATAGGGCAACCATACCTTTTGAGGTACCTGCCGGAGGGGAGGTCGGGGAAGATGGTCGGAGGCGACGGCGCCGGCGACGAGGGAGTGGCGGAGAGGTTCGGGCGGCGCGTGAAATGTAACCCTGGCGCGAAGGGGATCCGGTTGGAGGGGTCGGCGAGGCTCGGGGGTGAACGGAGGCGGCCGGCGACGAGAGGGAGGCGGAGCTGGCTCGGGTCCTCCGGCGCGACGGCGCGACGGCGGTGGGGAGGGGCTGCTGAGGTGTCGGGGAGGTTCGCCCGGGCGCGAGGAAGCTCGAGGTGGCGACGGCGGGCTCCGGAGACGACCGAGGCGGCGGCGAAGGCTCGCCGTAGACTTACCGGGCGCGCACGGCGAACTTCTGGCACGACGGCGCTCGGGGCTCAAGGGGAGGTGTGGAGGGCTCTGGGAGGTGGTGCGGGAGGAGGCGAAGGTCGAGGGGGGTATTTATAGGGCGGAGGGGGAGCAGGGGCGCGGCAATTGCTCGCCGTTGCTGGCGGCCGGAGAAGGAAGGGCGCGGGGAGGAAAGGAAGGAGGGGGCGCGGAAGGAAGGGAGGCGCGGGGATTTGGGGATTCGGTCGCGGCGGGGCTCGGGGTTTCCAAAACCGGGGAGAGCCAGGGAAGGCAAGGCCGGCTCCGGGTCGGATTTGGTCGGCCGGCGAGAAAGGAAAGAGGGGGAAGGGAGAAGGAAGGTGGCGATTCCGCGGGGAGACGGATCCGACAGGCGGGGCCGGGGCGGCAGCGAGAGCGGAGGCGTGCGCCGCTGACGGGCGGGGCCCGCGGGTCAGCGAGGCGAGAGAGGAAGTGGGAACGGGCGGCTGGATGGTCCGCGCGGGGACTCGGCTCATCTGAGCCGTCCACACGTCGGGCGAGGAGAAGGGGAAGGCGGGGCCGCCGGCTGACGGGCCGGGCCCGCTGGACAGCGAGGGAAGGGGATGGGTGGCCTGGATCAGGCCGAGCGGCGACGTGGGCGGTCCTGGACCGTCCACGCGTCGGCTGGAGGGAGAGGGGAGATTTTTATTTTCAGGATTTGATTTAGATTTTCAGAAAAGGCTAGAAAATTATTTAGGCCTCAGAAAAATATGAAAATACCTCCAAAAATTCCAGAAAAATTCACAGAAGCTCCTGGACATATTTTGGACTAAATAAAATTATTTCCAACTACTGTTGATATTTAATTTTCATATTTTGAATTACTTTTTAAGCTCTAAAAATAGTTTTTAAATTCCAGAAAATCCAGAAAGGCAAATAAAAGCCAAGTAAAATCCAATTACCTTAAAATAATTAATTTGACTTTAAATTTTTCAAAAAGCCAAATTTTGGGATGTGACAAACCTACCCCCCTTAGAAAGAATCTCGACCCCGAGATTCGGATGGACTGGGAAAAAGGTCGGGGAACTCTTCTTTTAGATCCTCTTCACGCTCCCAAGTTGCTTCCGATTCTGAATGGTTGCTCCACTGCACTTTACAGAACTTGATAACCTTGCTGCGCGTACGGCGCTCTGCTTCCTCCAATATCTTTACTGGATATTCTGGATAGGTGAGGTCCTCCTTTACATTTATTTCATCTGGAGGCATCTGCTCTTCTGGAACTCTAAGACACTTTCTTAGCTGAGACACATGGAAGACGTCATGCACCTTTGACAGCTGAGGTGGAAGCTCCAACTGGTAAGCAACTTCTCCTCGTTTCGCCACAACAGGAAAAGGTCCAATGAATCTGGGAGCTAGCTTTCCACTGACTCCAAAACGTCTCATTCCTTTGAGAGGTGACACCTTCAAATAAACATGATCCCCAGGTACGAATTCTAAGCTTCTACGGCGATTGTCCGCATAGCTCTTCTGTCTGGTTTGTGCTGTTTTTAATCTGTCTTGGATTAGACGAACCTGTTCTTCTGCTTGCTTCAGCACATCGGGTCCAAACACTTGTCCTTCTCCTGTTTCCTTCCAATACAATGGAGTCCTACACTTTCTGCCGTATAGGGCTTCGAAGGGAGACATTTGCAAACTGGATTGATAACTATTGTTGTAGGAGAACTCTGCATAGGGCAAACTCTGATCCCAATTACTCTTGTTTGCCAGTACACAAGCTCTCAACATGTCTTCCAGGATTTGATTTACTCTTTCTGTTTGACCATCTGTCTGTGGATGATAAGCTGTACTGAAGTTTAAGTTCGTGCCCAAAAGTTCATGTAGCTTTTGCCAAAATCTCGAAGTGAACTGGGTTCCTCGATCGGACACAATCTTCTTTGGGATCCCATGCAAGCACACAATTCTTGACATGTACAACTCTGCAAGTCTATCCCCGGAGTATGTGGTCTTTACTGGAATGAAATGGGCGACTTTTGTCAAACGATCCACTATAACCCAAATTGAATCGTGCCCTGTTTTGGTTCTTGGTAATCCAGTTATAAAATCCATACCAATTTCTTCCCATTTCCACTCAGGGATCTGCAATGGCTGCAGAAGTCCAGCAGGTCTCTGGTGTTCAGCTTTAATCCGTTGGCATACATCGCACAAGGCTACGTATTCTGCAATTTCTCGTTTCATACTTGACCACCAATACCTTTCCTTGAGATCTTGGTACATCTTGGTACTCCCAGGGTGAATTGAGTATCTAGATTCATGGGCTTCCTTCAATATTAACTCCTTTACCTCCTTTTTAGGCACAATAATTCTTTTCCCAAACCAAAGGGTACCTTTTTCATCCTCTGAAAATCCCGAAGCTTTTCCTTTCTTCATATTATCCTTGATCTCCTGGACATACTTGTCCTCCTTTTGAGCTGCTCTGATTTGATCTTCTAAGGTTGGTTGAACTTCCAAAGTGGCTAGAAATCCTTCCTCCACTACTTCAAGGTTGAGCCGTTGGAACTCTTCTTGAAGGGCAGGCATACTGTCCTTAATCCACAGCTTGGCACAATAACTCTTTCTGCTCAAGGCATCTGCTACCACATTAGCCTTTCCTGGGTGATAATGTATTCCAATATCATAATCCTTTATTAACTCAAGCCATCTCCTTTGCCTCATGTTGAGATCGGGTTGAGTGAATATATATTTCAAACTCTTGTGATCCGTGTAAATTTCACAACGGTTACCAATCAAGTAATGCCTCCATATTTTCAGTGCATGCACTACGGCAGCGAGCTCTAAATCATGCGTTGGGTAATTTCCTTCATGGGGTCGCAGCTGCCTTGAGGCATATGCTACTACCTTTCTTTCTTGCATCAGTACACAGCCTAGTCCCTGCCTTGACGCATCACAGAAGACTTCGAAATCCTTCCTAATGTCCGGAAGCGTCAACACTGGTGCAGAAGTTAACCTCTTCTTCAACTCTTGGAAACTATCCTCACATGGTTTACTCCATTCAAACTTCTTTTCCTTCTTCAGCAACTGGGTCAGAGGTCTTGCGAGCTTGGAGAATCCTTCAATAAATCGACGATAGTAACCAGCCAATCCAAGAAAACTCCTGATCTCGGATACTGACTTTGGTTGTGTCCAATTGAGCACATCATTAACTTTTTCCGGGTCTACGGATACTCCTCCTGCCGAAATCACATGGCCCAAGAAAGCTACTTTCTTCAACCAAAACTCACACTTACTGAACTTGGCGTACAACTGATTTTCTCGGAGCTTTTCCAAAACTATCCTCAAATGTTCGGCATGTTCTTCCTCATTCTTGGAATATATCAAAATATCATCGATGAATACAACCACAAACTTATCCAAATATTCCATGAACACCTTATTCATCAGATTCATGAAGTATGCTGGGGCATTGGTTAGACCGAAAGACATCACTGTATACTCATACAATCCATAACGGGTGGCAAATGCGGTCTTGGGTATGTCCTCTGGTCTTAACTTCAATTGGTGATATCCTGATCGAAGGTCAATCTTAGAGAATACACATGATCCTTTCAACTGATCAAACAGATCATCTATTCTGGGTAAAGGGTACTTGTTCTTAATAGTCACATCATTCAATGATCGATAGTCCACACACATGCGAAGACTACCATCTTTCTTCTTTACTAGCAGTACTGGTGCTCCCCAAGGTGACGAGCTTGGCCTTACAAATCCTTTATCCTGCAGCTCTTCAATTTGTTTCTTAACTTCCGCCAAATCATTTGCAGACATCCGATAAGGTCTCTTGGAAATTGGAGCTGTTCCAGGTACTAGGTTGATGACAAACTCTACTTCCCTGTCTGGCGGCATTCCGGGCAAATCTTCAGGGAATACATCTGGGTACTCACTCACTATAGGTACTTTTTCCAGAGTCACTCCCTTTACACTGTTCAAACTACACCTGCTCTGGGTAGGGGAGTTTGACTTATACCTTACTTGAATCCCATCAGAGTTAGTGATTGTAACAGCTCGGTCAGCACAATCTATCTGTCTTTTATACTTGGTTAACCAATCCATTCCAAGTATTACATCTAAACCCTTGGAGTCTATTATAATAAGATTTGCTAAGAACTTAACTCCATTTATATCCACAGTTGCGTCAAGGCAAACTGTGTTAGTCCTCATTTCCTTTCCAGGGGACTGGACTAGCATGGGGTTCTGTAGTTTACTCACATCCCAATTATACCTTTCAACCACATCTTTTGACACAAAAGAATGCGAAGCTCCAGAATCAAATAATGCTGATGCAATTACTGAGTTGACAAGAAACTTACCCAGAACTACGTCAGGTGCATCCTGGGCTGCTTCCGCGGTCACATGGTTGAGATGCCCTCTGCTCACCACTTGTGGAGTCCTTGGGGTTTGTGGTGCCCCACGGCCTTGACCTGCAGTCGGAGCTCTTGCTGGTGTAGTCCCCAGATTGAAACGAACTGGAGTCATTGCTGGGCGTTTCTGGGGACAGTTGCTGGCATAGTGCCCCATGTTCTTGCAGTTAAAGCACTGCACTCCTGCTGCTGAAGTCTTGTTCTGCGGGGGTTGGCCACCATTGTTTGCCCGGGGAGTTTGTGGATTTGGGCGGGGTCCTGAAAAGGGAGTCCTCGGCACGCTTGACTCTGAGAGCTTGTGATAGTGAGGTGCGTTGGGGCGGAATCGAGAGCTGCTTGCTCCTTGCTGGGCTTGAAACTTCCTCTTCCGATTTTCGTACAGCTGGCGCTGAGCATCTTCTTGGACAAAGGCCTTGTTCACTAGGTGCTGGAAGGTTGGGAAGTCATTGGACACCAGCTGCACCTTGAGGTTGGGGTCAAGTCCCTGCGTGAACCTCCAAATCTTGGTCGCCTCCGAGGTGACCTCTTCAGATGCATACCTGGACAGTTGGGTGAACTTGTTCAGGTACTCGGAAACACTGAGGTTTCCCTGCTGCAGTTGGTAGAATTCTCTCTTCTTCATTTCCATTATCCCAGTAGGGATATGGGCAGTGCGGAAAGCTTCGACAAACTCTTCCCAAGTGATGGCTTGTGCATTTTGATGGGCGGCGCGGTAGTTTTCCCACCAGTTGGCAGCCATTCCCTTGAGCTGATGAGCAGCGTACAACACCTTTTCATTATCGTTGCACTGAGCTAGGACCAATTTTCTTTCCACATCCTTGATCCAATCATCTGCCTCCAAGGGATCCACTGATCCAGCAAAAGTGGGAGGCCTTGTCCTCATGAATTCCCCCAATCTAGACTGGGGTGCCTGGTTGGGTGCCTGCTGGGCTGGCTGCACTTGGTTCTGGGCGAGAGCTTGAAGTAACTGCAGCTGCATAGCCATCATTTGCTCCAAGTTGGGGGCCTGAGCGGGAGGTGGTGGAATGTTGTCCTCCGGCTGGTTGTTGGCGTCACGGCTGCTGCCAGGGTTGCTCCTCGTGTTCACCATCTGAAGCGGTTTAGGTTAGCAGAAGGTAAGAGGGAAATAGCAAAGGTAAGAGATTAGGGGAACTAAACCACATCCCAAGCCAACACACAAGAAAGAACTAGCAACCACTTAGGGGAAACTTTTTAAAACCCGGATTTCAAAACCATCTCTGTCGGGCCCCGGATTTCAAAACCCGGACCCTCTGTGTATTTCTGCACTAGTCCCAGATCAAAGCTAGTGCACACAGTTAAACAGAAATGATTCATGACCAACAACGTATTTATTACAATTATAAAGAGTACTGACCACCGGGTCACCTTATTACATTGGAGGTTTCAAGACCTCGCACAATCAAAACACAGCGGAAGCAAAGTGAAATCAAAGTAGACCCATCAAGATGCCACAGGCAGTTGACTGGGGAAGCGCGACCTAGTCCTCCGGGAAGAATCCATCACAGCCACAAGCGAAGCAGTAGTCGTAGTCACCTTCTTGAGCTTCAACTTCCTCTGAGATGTTATTTTTAAGTGTAGCATGTGAGTACATAAAGTACTCCGCAAGTCTTGGGAAAAATGCATAGATGCAAGGCTTAACAAAGGAAGGCCATATGGTTCTTTTGCACAAAGCAATATTTAAAATCTCCATTACTACTAATTATTTTCGAAGGCATCACTTTAATGAAGTAAATGTTTTAACAGAATTAACTTTCTAGTGAAGGTTCCAACTACCAACACTAGCTAACCAATTACCATTGGTCAAATTTTAAACTTCGGGTTCCATCCACCCTCTCTGGCTCCATCCGCCAGGATTCCCTTCTGAGAGTTCCCTCCACCCTCGGAATACAAAACTTTTGATTTTAAATCAAAACCAGAAATCTACCATGTGAATGCATTCCTTGCCCGCCCTTGACCGTGGGCACGGCTATTCGAATAGTTTTACACTCTGCAGAGGTTGTACAACTTTACCCACAAGAGATAAATTATCTTAATAGTCAACATGCTTCCTTTGGCATGAGACCCAGATAAAATATCACAAAGCCTTTCACCTACTCCAGTATAGCTAGAGACCACCCGCTGAGGTTTCACCGCAGAAGGGTTAAATCCGCCCAATCTGAAGCCCCCTCTTGCGCCATATGAGTACAGTAACCCTGTCCCTCACTATGAGTAACCAGTACGCCCTGGCACTCAATACACCACTGGTGATATCTAAACTACACCTTTATAGGTTAGTTAGCTAGGTCGTACCCATATAGACTTGTGGTTGTACGGTTAATGCTCAGTTTGGACAAACACAAGCGTCGGTCCTTAATTGACTAGGGTGGAACATACACTTAACAAGTTCTCGTGCTTACTGCACCAACCCAAATAGCCATCCACCCTAATCTAAACCAACTTTCACATTTTTATTTTACTTTAAAATCACAGTGACAACTCCAATTGCCACTTCACTTTCAAACACAAGGATTTAATAATAAATCATAATTTCCCATTTTCAAGATTTTCCAAAGTTATTAGATAGCATGACTAAGCATTATCCTACCATACTAACATCAACAAGTAATTATAATACTCTCATTAATGAGACAAAGGAAATTCTATGGTGACAAGGGTACATGACAATCAATTCCAATGGAGGGCATAACAAGGTTGGATTAACTACTACCTTAAGATTTGAATTATCATTTTATGTAAATAGCAATGCATAACATTTAAAATAATTAAAACATTTCAAAATCATAGGTTCAAGATGATCAAAGGAGACTTGCCTTCTTGCAGGGTTTCTGGGTCTTCTTGCTGCTGTGAAGAGGGATCGTCGACAATGTTGGAATCTACGCGAGGAAAGACGAAGCAACAAAACAAATAAATACAAAAGAAAATTCAAATAAAATCCAAAAATTCAACAGAGGCCATAATTGGGTAGATTATGATTTTAGATGAATTTAGAAATTTGAATGGCTGGAATTGGAGTTAAAATGAGAAAGTTATGCTCATTTGAAAATCTCAGATTTGAATAAATCGAGAAATTCGGAAATTTCTGACAGGTGGGACCCACTGGAGAATTAAATTTTAATCTTTTATTTTAATTCTGAGAGACTGACAGGTGGGGCCCACTGAACAGTAACCACTGGCGGTCACTGACATGTGGGACCCACTGGACAGTGAGCCCAATGAGTCAACCTCTGACACGTGGGACCCACTGGTCTTCGGGCCCACTTGTCAGAGTCCAGCACAGAGGGGTGGGACCCAGGCGGCAGTGGCAGCGCAGACCGACGGCCTCTGACGGGTGGGGCCCGCTTGTCAGTCGCGAAAATTAAACGAAAAACTCAACCCAGCGCGCGGAGCCGAGGGCTCGAACGCGCACCGGGGAGTTGAGAGAGAGCGCGGCTAACCAGATGGGCGGGGGAGGCTTTGCCTACCCATATAGGGCAACCATACCTTTTGAGGTACCTGCCGGAGGGGAGGTCGGGGAAGATGGTCGGAGGCGACGGCGCCGGCGACGAGGGAGTGGCGGAGAGGTTCGGGCGGCGCGTGAAATGTAACCCTGGCGCGAAGGGGATCCGGTTGGAGGGGTCGGCGAGGCTCGGGGGTGAACGGAGGCGGCCGGCGACGAGAGGGAGGCGGAGCTGGCTCGGGTCCTCCGGCGCGACGGCGCGACGGCGGTGGGGAGGGGCTGCTGAGGTGTCGGGGAGGTTCGCCCGGGCGCGAGGAAGCTCGAGGTGGCGACGGCGGGCTCCGGAGACGACCGAGGCGGCGGCGAAGGCTCGCCGTAGACTTACCGGGCGCGCACGGCGAACTTCTGGCACGACGGCGCTCGGGGCTCAAGGGGAGGTGTGGAGGGCTCTGGGAGGTGGTGCGGGAGGAGGCGAAGGTCGAGGGGGGTATTTATAGGGCGGAGGGGGAGCAGGGGCGCGGCAATTGCTCGCCGTTGCTGGCGGCCGGAGAAGGAAGGGCGCGGGGAGGAAAGGAAGGAGGGGGCGCGGAAGGAAGGGAGGCGCGGGGATTTGGGGATTCGGTCGCGGCGGGGCTCGGGGTTTCCAAAACCGGGGAGAGCCAGGGAAGGCAAGGCCGGCTCCGGGTCGGATTTGGTCGGCCGGCGAGAAAGGAAAGAGGGGGAAGGGAGAAGGAAGGTGGCGATTCCGCGGGGGAGACGGATCCGACAGGCGGGGCCGGGGCGGCAGCGAGAGCGGAGGCGTGCGCCGCTGACGGGCGGGGCCCGCGGGTCAGCGAGGCGAGAGAGGAAGTGGGAACGGGCGGCTGGATGGTCCGCGCGGGGACTCGGCTCATCTGAGCCGTCCACGCGTCGGGCGAGGAGAAGGGGAAGGCGGGGCCGCCGGCTGACGGGCCGGGCCCGCTGGACAGCGAGGGAAGGGGATGGGTGGCCTGGATCAGGCCGAGCGGCGACGTGGGCGGTCCTGGACCGTCCACGCGTCGGCTGGAGGGAGAGGGGAGATTTTTATTTTCAGGATTTGATTTAGAGTTTCAGAAAAGGCTAGAAAATTATTTAGGCCTCAGAAAAATATGAAAATACCTCCAAAAATTCCAGAAAAATTCACAGAAGCTCCTGGACATATTTTGGACTAAATAAAATTATTTCCAACTACTGTTGATATTTAATTTTCATATTTTGAATTACTTTTTAAGCTCTAAAAATAGTTTTTAAATTCCAGAAAATCCAGAAAGGCAAATAAAAGCCAAGTAAAATCCAATTACCTTAAAATAATTAATTTGACTTTAAATTTTTCAAAAAGCCAAATTTTGGGATGTGACACCCGCACGTAAGAGGAAGAGAGGGTAAGGGAAAGAGTAGAAAAAGGCTGCAGCCATGATTTTGGAGAATAGGGGAAATATGGATGATAAACTGGGAAGTTGAATTTTTATTTCACATTCAAGATTATTAGTTTCGGTTCTTGCATAAATTTAAGTTTGAATTTTCCAACCAATTAAAATGTGAATTGTTAATATTTCTTTAGCCATTACTTCTTTAATTGGATTTCGAATTTTAATGTCCATTATGTAATACCTAAGTTTTTGGTTTGGATATTATCTTATTGACTAGAATTTGAATTCAAGGTGCAGGCATTTTAATTCCATGATCTGTAACGACACTTTCCGTTTTATAATTTACAATTTTGTTATTTGCAGTTAGGAGTAATCCTGGTCATTAACTTGTACGGTATAAAACTCAAAAAGATTTCAAATAAACATTCAAAAGAAATTGGTGTGCTAGCAAAATGCAAGAAAAATTTTAAAAACTCCACATTTTTGAATTGTCGAAATCTAGGATGTTACAAATCTACCCCCCTTAAAAAGAATCTCGACCCCGAGATTCCGGTAGAGCAGAGAGAATGGAGGTGAGTTATATTGGCTAGCAATGGGTTCCGGGGTTTTGCTTGACATATAATTCCTTAGCTCCACAGAGAGATGAAAATCTGCACAGTAGGGGTTAGCACTTGGAGAAGTCATAAGGGAAGAAAGAAACCTTGTCCTCCTGGATAGGTCGTAGACTTCCAGATGCTTGCTCTTTGACATCGTCGTCTTCACATTCTTGGAAAATAGATTAGTTGCGTCGTCTATTGGACATATGGTGATCATAGAATTCACTCGGATAGGTGAGTAGCAATGGTCTGTGCCCTAGGGAGTAGACAGCCTTAAGAATGCGGAGGTGACGATGGGCATATCTATATGGTGGTCTTTCACTTCTACTTGGATCTCGCCCTTAGTCTTTAGATTTGCCTAAGCACGACCATTTTAGCTACTAGCACGTCTTGTGGTCTTCATTACCAGAAGATTTCTGGCCTTGCGAATCTCCTTGTACTGGTCCGATTAGCTCTAAGTCCAGGTTGTTGCAGTCCCATGGTTATACCTCATAATAATTCCTTGGCAGTTCTGTCTCGTCGTACTACCCCCCTTAAATAAATGACAATTGTCATTATTCATCTATTGTATTCTTAGCTGTCCTGATCAACAACAGATTGGAGGAGCAATTCCTAGGGCAAGGGTCTTGTTCTTTGCAGAAACAGGTGATCTTGCTCAGTGGGCTCCCTCCTGCGGGTGGCCTTCCTCGCAGTTGGAGTAGTTCACGGAGCATTGGTATGCACAATGTCTTTCCCCTTCATGTCGTCGACGCGTTTCTTGTCATGGTGTTTAGTTAGTGGCGATTTGATCTATGGGTCCTCTGGTGGTAAGGAGAGAGTGTTAGCGGGGCAGAGTCCCAAGTCTTGGTCTTTGGCGATCCATCTCTTCGTTTTAATAGATTTGGCTAGGATTGTAGCAATAGGGCAAGAGGGAATAGCATGAGGTAAGGATTGAGTCGTGGGGATAAGGTAACCCAAATCCATTCTAAATTTTAAAAGAGCACACCTGAGAAGCTGGGGTGGCACACAAATCTTGCAAGTTCTTTTAAAACAATCTTTTACTGTGACTGCGAAATATAACGCCCGAGGGCAAGAAGGCAGTGCACGGGCCAAGTGAAAGCTCGCGACAAGACAACGTCTATTCGGGGAAACACATATGTGGGGGCACAGGGTTTATCTGCATAGTCCGTTTAGAACGAGACTACCTTATCTTCATGACCATCTTCAACGTTCCTAACCTTAAAATTTTGAAGTTAGGGTACGAGAAGGTGAATAAAAATTTTCTCTTAAAATCCATAGAAGGAAGAGGAAAGTATTGGGAGGTAATTGTACTCATTCTTGTAATTGTTTTGAAAGTACAAAACCTTACAATATTTTTTTTGTACATAAGGCTTAGAATCCAACAGCCTTTATGATTTAACTTCCACTTTTGCAACCTGCACTTAGGCTATCTTTCTCCATTAATTGTTCATGGTATTACTGTCATCTAAGTTTCGCATAAATCTTTGACTTTCAATCATATATTTGTGGATTAAATATCATATTTTCACTATGACTATGTAATCAAAATCTCAGATCCACTATTGGTCAACTTATTAACTCTACCATCCAATGAAAATGCAATACCTTTACTATAAATCCACCGATATAGTTCTTCCATTTAAAATTTTATTAATCGAATAGAGGTTACCAATTTATGATATGTGCCTGAGTTTCCACCACATCTTTATAAATCCAATCTCAGGTTCGTCAATTGTCAACTTAATCAGCTTTCCAATCCTATGAAGATCTAGTTTTTTTTAGATCCACTGATGACTTTCGTATCGTGACCTCCTAATAATCCAGTCTGGTGTCTTTGATCCAAATTCATAGTTTGCTTCTCCAATGATTAATCTAAATCTTTATTGTCTATCTACTCTTCAATTCTGAATTATAATGATTATCCAACATTATTACTTTTAAATTCACCAATGTCATGTGTATCAGGACTTCCTAATAATCCAAGATGGTATTCAAGATAATAGTTGCTCCTCTAGTAACCGCCTAAATCTTCAGTGACAACCTCCGAATTAATTCATTATCATGAACATCTTCCAGGAATAATGTTAGTAATCAAGCATGTACTCCGATAGTTGTTATCATATCTCCAATTTCTTAAAACTCTATTAATTCATTTGGCAATCGATCCTACCCTTTTTTTCCATTATTGTAAAAATCTTCCAGGAATTACACAATTTATCAGTGTTGCAATCCTTTAATTAGTTTCATACTTTCTATTTCTCCAGGAATCACTTAATTCATCTGTCTGGTTAATCTATTCATTTAAGCTCCACCAATTCATTTACCCCAAAATTCACACTATTGTTTCCTCCAAGGATAAAACAATTAAGTTTCAAGGGTAAGCATCATGATTCCTGGCCCAAGTGTGTTTTCATAGAACATTTACAAGGGGAGTACTGGATTTTTATCACGTTTTGAACTTCGGGGTAAGGGAGCTTTAGAAGTAAAATGGCTAGGGTAGCATATAGATGAGGGGGAATCGTCTAAGAGAGATGAGAATGAGCATTATAACTTATATTTGTGAAAATAGATATTGAGGAAATAGTTCTAATTATGAACTAACGGCCAGACTAACTAGGTCACGACCTGCAGTCGATATGCTCTGATACCATCGCTGTAGGGACCCAGATATTAACATCCGGATTCCTCTGTGATTACTGCACTATTCCCTGGATCAGTAGATAGTGCTCACAGTTACAGTAATGAATATCAAAATACATATCATGCGGAAGCGTAAAATTTAATAGTAGACTTACTCATGGGCCGATTAGGCCGAAATCATTAAATTGCAGCAGCGGAAGAACGAAGCACACAGGTGGGACCTTTAGGACATGCCCACAGGCAACCAACTGGAGGTTCGCGACTTAGCCCTTGACATCTTCATCTTCTCTACCAGCTTGTCCAATCTTGTTGGTGCGGCGCAGTGATTTGATTCCTGATTCTGAATTTTGTCGCAAAAGCGAGCGTGAGCACTCCGACCCCGTGCTCCGCGAGCCAATACACAGAATGCAAATAAATAGTATGCATAGCTTAACAAAGGAGAGGCTCGGGCTATTTTATTTTGCGTAAAGTGCTTTTGAATACAATTAATTAAAAAAACCCTATGACTTAGCAATTTTGGAACAAATCATAATGTACAAGGAAATGCATTATTAATATCGATTCAGATTCCATCCACCGTTACATGGCATCTGCACCATATAGCAATTTCTTCAGCGTTATAGCCGCTTAACTTACCACTGGGACGACACCCAGGACAACTCCAAACTAGGGCCTTTCACTGCCCTCCACTTTTCCATCCCACCCACAAAACATTTTGAAATAGAACTATATCTGGTTAAGTTCCCATGTCCGCCCTTGACCGTGGGCACGGCTATTCGAATAGTTTTGACTCTGCAGAGTTTGTACACTTTCACCACAAGAGACAATCAACTCATTGCCCCACACGATTCCTTAGAAGTGTGGTTGAGCAGACCATCACAATGACTTTTCAAAGTATCTAGTCCCTTTTCTCATCTCACTTTATGGACTTCTCCCACTTGCGGTGGGTCCCATCTATGCGCGGGATGTTCCCCACAGCCACTAATGCAGCCGGGCTCCCCTCCCCGCAACGTTAGGACAGCTGGGCAAACTTCACCCTCCACTGGTGTCCCTTCAGGCCCCCTTGCCATAGCTTAACACTTCTATCCTCTACCGGTGAGATGAGTCCGGGGTTTTGATAAGTCTACTTAGCCAAGTCATACTTTACGAACTTGTGGTTGTACTGTTTTACAGGGGAGGTCATGACAAGATTCAGTCCTTAGGGTTATCTGGGCGGTTCTACCACAAACCACACTCTCGTGCACACCTGCACCATACCCCCAAACCATCCGCCCAGATAATAAGCAGTTTGAGGTTTTAGGGAGTATAAAATAATCATATCCAACATATACCAGTCATTACCACCATGACTGCCCAACCAGTCATTACCATCATGACTGTTCAACCAAATTTTCTCATGATTAAAAAGTGATGCTTGGGAGTTCTCACACCCATGAGTATCTAAGCAACACTAAGCATTGCATATAATTACAGACTTATTTTTGAAATGTTACTATTGTAATTTTGCTAGGGCGACAAAGTTCACATAATCAAGTAATCCAAAGGATGTGTAATATTATTCAAGACAAGCAATTGGGCATATAACTAGAATCAATTAAACATGTATTTGCATATAAAATAACAGCATGCAATTTGATAATTTAAACAAAAATAATTTACAGAAAGTGTAGGTTCAACATGATCAAAGTATTGACTCGCCTTGCGCGGTTTACCGCGGTCTTGAGCTCGCTCATAGCTTTCTTATTTGATGGTCTTGAGTTTCCTGGTCTTTATCTTCACCTTGAACTTGATCTCGCTTGATCTCTTGATTCTTCAAGACTCCAGTTTCTAACTACGCGCTAAACGACTGAATACAAGTAAAAGCAAATAACTTAAAGGATCCAAATAAATCCGAATAAACTCAATTCAGCTTTATTATAAGTTAATGGGTGATTCGGATTATCTGAGGCAGGGCTGGCGGTAGAATACGATGACTGGATCTTTTTATTAACAATTTCTTTTATTATTTTGGTATTTATTAAGGAAGTTCCATGAGCTAGGTTAAACCTATGAATTGGTGTATTTTGTCGAGTGCTAATGTTCAGGGCATATGATATATATATAAGTAATGTTTGCAAATTTTAGCTTACCAAGTTAGCCTTATAGTCTAGGGTATGGCATTTTGCGGTACATCATTTTATGTACCATCATTTATCGTCCGACTAAGTTTGATTTGAATTGGGGTCTAATCATACGAGTCTATCTTGCTACATATACCGTTATGCTCAACACTATTATATACTAACGCTAGTGTAAGATTTAATTAACAGCACTATTATTATCTTGCTTATGCTCTATCTACCACTAGGCTTAGTTTTATTTCTAATCTTAGCTTAAACTTAGCTATCTGAGCAAAGATTGGTATGTATCTTTTTATGTGATCCTATTCACTCGTGTTAATGGTAACAGGTTCAATTTAGAGTATGTATATGTCTGTGAGATTATTTCGAATCTTGACGACCTAGGGCTTTTATTTTAAAATATGTCACTGGAGTTGGTTTAATGGTGGCATGGTAAATATTGGGCATATATGCTTACATGCTAATTAAGGGCCATCTTTATTAAATATAGACATTTATCCAAGCCTCTTCTCCTCACTAATGCCTTTAACAAATAATTAGATTTACACTTTAAATGTTAAAATCACACTAATTATTTATCATGACAACTAATCTGAATTTAAATCCTACTTAAACTCCCTAAAGCCTTATCTCAATTTTACTAGCTTCCATAGATTATCCCTAACTTTTCCTAAGTCTTTACTTTAATTTAAGATTAGATTTAAAATGGATGCTAAAGGCATACTAGTCATGATAATAACTAATCCCTGATTACACATGTATTAAGTTCATGTATATCCTAATAAGTTTTGTACCTTCTAGGGATGTATCTTTAATTAGAATTTTTATTAATTTTGGACTATACACTAAACCACATTTTATTAATGCCTTTAATTGATAACTAGACCTCATCTAAATATCTAAACTATATTAGTTGTTCATATAGCAAATAATCACATATTAAAATGTTAAGTAACCTTAGTTTACATACTAATTAAATTTTTATTAGCTTCTCTAAACTATTACCTAATTTTTCATGGTTTTTATTAATTAAAAAGAGCCACCACAGTAGAGTAAAAATATGGGGAGAAAGTTGCAGTCAGCTAGATTCGAACCCAACACCTCTTCACTGTGTAAATGTTAACCGAGCGCTGCTAGCCGGGTGAGCGTTCGGTGTTTTGTGACTAGCTGGTGGGGATTTTTGTGGAAGAAGCGAGTGGATGTTTGGGGATTAAAACAGAGGAGGCGGCTGGCCAGAAACAGAGGAGGCGGGGCGCACGGCTTTCGGCTAGGGCTCCGGCGAGAGGAGATCGGAGGGGCTGGGCAGACCGGCAAAACGGGTTCCCGGGGAGTCGAGCAAGCAGGTGGAGGAGGCGGCACAGCCCGGGATGGCGTAGGTCGGCGGGGGCGGCTGCTCGGGCGGCGCCGGTGAGGTGGGAAGGAGGCGCCAGCGGCCGGGAAGGATTGGGGAGAGGACGGCGCACGCGTAAGTAGGAGGGAGGGTAGGGGAGGCTTACCGTGCGGTTGGTTAGGCCGAGGAGGTACCGAGGCGCGCCGGCGGCGGGAGGCCGGGTTGCGCGGTGGTGGCGCACGTCGCCGGCGAGCTGGGGCGGGCCGCAGCTCCGGCCGGTGGCGGGGAAGACTTCGGGGCGCCGGGGTGGTGCTCCACACGTCAGGAATCGGGTTGGCGCGGACCGAGGAGGTGACGGCGGCGGAAGCGGTGGTTTCGGTCGGAGGCGAGGATGAGCGCTGCTGCGACGAGCTCGAGCCACCGGAGTCCAATTACTCGCGGGAGGAGGGAGAAGGATTCCAGGAGCTCGCCGTGACGCGGTCGGTTTATAGGAAGATGGCCAGAGCGGCCGGGGCGGCGTGGAGGCGCGGCTGACTCGGGCCAAAGGGGGAAAAGGGGTAGGGGAGGAGGAAGAAGAGGGGCAGCGCGGGGGAGCAACGAAAGAAGGCAGCTCGGGGCTCTTAAAGGCGTGCGCGCGCGGAGGAACGGAGCTGGGCGTGGGCGCGAGGACCGGGCACGGGCTCAGTGCGCAGAGGGGACCTGACGGGCAGGGCAGTGGCAGGCGGCGGTGCTGCAGAGCAAGGAGGAAGCAGCACGCGGAGGGGACAGGAGGATCGCGAGGGAGATTTCGGAGCATGATGGCCTGGCACACGCGATGAGACCGGGCGGAGCAAAGCGGAGAAAAAGAGGGGGGCGACAGCAGAGCAGAGAGCGCAGGAGAGGAGAAAGGAGGTGACGCGGATGGAAGCTCGACCACAAGAAAATGAAAGGAGGATGGAGAAGGAGGCAAAAGAATGAGGAGGGGGTTCGGGCCATGCGTAGGGAAAAAGAGAGGAGAGAGGGAAGGGGTGGGGCCCGCACGTAAGAGGAAGAGAGGGTAAGGGAAAGAGTAGAAAAAGGTTGCAGCCATGATTTTGGAGAATAGGGGAAATATGGATGATAAACTGGGAAGTTGAATTTTTATTTCACATTCAAGATTATTAGTTTCGGTTCTTGCATAAATTTAAGTTTGAATTTTCCAACCAATTAAAATGTGAATTGTTAATATTTCTTTAGCCATTACTTCTTTAATTGGATTTCGAATTTTAATGTCCATTATGTAATACCTAAGTTTTTGGTTTGGATATTATCTTATTGACTAGAATTTGAATTCAAGGTGCAGGCATTTTAATTCCATGATCTGTAACGACACTTTCCGTTTTATAATTTACAATTTTGTTATTTGCAGTTAGGAGTAATCCTGGTCATTAACTTGTACGGTATAAAACTCAAAAAGATTTCAAATAAACATTCAAAAGAAATTGGTGTGCTAGCAAAATGCAAGAAAAATTTTAAAAACTCCACATTTTTGAATTGTCGAAATCTAGGATGTTACAGCTCTGCTGCATTCTATTAATCACAGTTGTGCTGATTAGCTTAGTGTATTGCCTACTCTAGTGATTTCTTTACATGCTTTGCTTATTTCATGCTCCTATTCTAGAGTGGTTTATCATGGCTAGTTTACTTGACCGTGGCTTCTTATGCTAGTTGTATGGACTGGTCATGCACTGGTCTTTGATACTAGTATGATAGGCAATTACTTTGATCTACATGATCCTTTTGTACGCACTGTGTAGTAGATATGTATAATCTACTAATTAAGGTCATTTGCACTTGGTTGCTGAAAGTACTAGTTGCTTTATTATTGCAAATGATCGATGCTGGAATTAAATTAGTCACTAAGTGCGCATTGTTCTTAGGGTAAATTTTGTTCCTGCCACTCAAAATATGTGTAATTTTGTTTTTGCCATCGAAAATCTGCTCATTTTATTTTTACCATCCTTCTGTCTGTGTGCATTTCATTTTTGTCACCCTGTCCAATTTTTCGTCAAGTCAACAGACTTTGACTGTATGCAATAGGTAATACGATTTGTTTGATTTGACGGAAATTCGGATGGGTGGCAAAAATAAAATGCACACGGATGGAAGAATGGTAAAAATGAAATGATTAGATTTTTTCGATGCAAAAATAAAATTACACATATTTTAAAGGGTAGGAACAAAAATTTTCCTTATTCTTCACGCTTCGTCCTCTCCCCGTCTCATCTAGCCTCCCACGCCGCCGATGGCAATTCTGCAGGATCCTGCCGCTACAGTTGTGACCTTGGCGATGACCGCCGGCTCTCGGTCGCAGGCTTGTTTGGAGTGCATGAGACCAAAAATACAGGAGCTGAAAAAACTAGAAATAGGATGCCATGTCCTCTAGAATCCTAAAAACACTAAAAACACATGAAAACATCAAAACCGTCGTTTCACTACTACAGAAAACTGTATTACAGACGGTTCAAAAACGTCATCACAGACGGTTTTCTGAACCGTCTGAATTTATGGGTCAGTGATAATCGAAAGTTATCACAGCCGGTTTTCGAACCATCTGTGGTGTAAATATCACAGACGGTTTGTAAGTAAAAACCGTCTGTGATTATCACCTATCACAGACGGTTTTTAGTTAAAAACCGTCTATGTTATTCTCTTCTACCCCTAAATCTATTTCTGTTTATTGGCTAACATCAGGAAATGCTAGCCATGCCCTCTGAAACAAGCAGATCAACATGTACATGTATACATCCAATTCAAATCTCAATTTATTTCACAAACATAAAACATCCATTTCGCAAATCAATTAATTGAAATAAAAACAAGCAAATATAGTATGAAACACAATACACATTTTATTTTTATTAAGATTAGAGCCTACCATTACAATATCCCAAAACAACAAATAGGTTGCTCATCTAGCTAACACAACAAGAACAGAGAAAAACAAAGATCCTCTATGCCTAGGCCTTCTCACCCCTGATGCAGCGCATGAGCTGGATGTCTTTGACGCCCACCATCGTCGGCGTTGATTGAGCGCTACCTTGTGCATCATCTGCTTTGTGGGGCTATTATGGTATGGGTCAAGGAGGAGGAGAACAGCAAGGAGGAGAAGAACAGCAAAGAGGAGGAGAACAGCAAGAAGAACAGTAAAGAGGAGGAGAACAGCAAGGAGGAGAACAGAAAGGAGACTTGGTTCTGGTGATTATTTATAGGGGAGGGAGTGTGGAATTTTTTGGCGCGGAGACGGAGAGGCGGAGCTACAATCCGTGGGGTAAGGATTGGTGGATTTCTATTGCCTAGGATTGGGTTGAGGATGATCGACGGGCCCAGCGGTCAGATTATCACAGACGGTTCTATATATAGAACCGTGTGTGAATTAGAGCACAAAATTTTATATACCTATGCAATATAAAAAACTAGTCTGAAAAGATAAAATAGCAAAATTTTATATGGCTTATATATACTCATATAAAAGGTTTCGATGAGATCTACAACTTTTTAGTTGAAGCAAAATCCAAATTCCGAAAGGAAGACCAAGAAAATGGGCAAAAACAGAAACCAAAAACTTGCGACGCAGATTTAGGTCCAAAGATGGCCGATTTTCAGGGTCTTTGTGGGCGGCTAGCACAAGTAGTCAGTTTTTTGGATCGGTCTCGTCGTTAGCTTTCCAACGAGTACAAGAACGTCGAAAACGGACATCGTATGCAAAAGTTATGCCCATTTTACTAAAGGTGTCTCAAAACTGAATTCTACTCGGACTCAGGCGGGAAATTATGAAATTTTGGAGAATTGCAAGGCGGGAAACATATCATAGATGGTTTTAATACGAACCGTCTATGATAACTTCATTATCACAGACGGTTTTTAATAAAAAAACCGTCTGTGATACTGGAATATCACAGACGGTTCATTGGTAAGAACCGTTTGTGATACTCGTTTTCTTCGACACCATCAACACAGATGGTGTCCAAATTAAAACCGTCTGTATTAGTGTCGGTCACAGACGGTTTTGTCAAATCGTCTGTGATTTGACGTCTAGTATTAGACTTTTTGTAGTAGTGTTTGGATGTCATAAGACACGAAGGCTTACCTCATGTTCCTATTGTCCCATTCCATAGGAATTTCAAATAAATTCATAAGAACATTTTTCTTCGTTCCAAACGGCATCTTATGAAATTTTCCTATAGGATTAGAATCCTTTAAAATTTCTCTATTTTCCTTTTTTTCCAAAGGGGGCCTTACAGAAATTTATTAATGACTATAAAAGGATCCCGATTGACTGCTCAGTAGAACAAACTGTCTGACACTTGTTGCATCAGCTGAGCGCCCCTCACCCTCAGTTAGTTAATTCAAAATTTTCCTATAGTTATAAAAATTGTAGCGGCACAAATTGTAAGCTACATCGAAGACAAGTTTATGATTAACATCTAATTAATAAACTAATCCTCAACTAAGTTTAGGCCAAATTTGGAGCATAGAAAGTTCGCTGAAATTTTATAAAAAAAAACAATTCAATCCATACAGGAATCTAGAAAAATCATGCATTCCATAGAAAAGCCCCGGGGCTTCTTCATATTTCCTCTACTTGCGAAAGAATATTCCTGATAGTTTTAACACAATGATTTATCCTTTTTATTTTGTCAACTTATTGGCTCTGTTATTTTCGGTTTTGGATCCTTCGAAAATCAAAACAAACGGTACAACTTTTTGAAGCATATTTTTTAAACAGGTTCCCGAGCTTAAAAACATGTGCATCGTTCGCGTCGGTGTCTTTGTCGTTTGCTACTGTCTCTAAAAATCCAGACAAACCATAACAAAAAACCATCAACCGCAGTAAAAAAAACCGAGCTATCATGTAGAAGGTTTGTCAAAGTTGGAATGCTAATCATCTTATAAATTCCATGTCGATGCTCTTGTTCCAAAAAAAATATTAAGCTGCTTTGGTGGACGCTCCTGACTGGAACCTATGCCCTAGGCTGGAAGGATGCCTTTTGTGCTTGTCACCTCAGGACAATCATATATGTCAATTTCGCTCGCACACACGCGCATAGGAAAACAGGATCCATAGGCTTGGGACAGAGGCACATGCGTATGGTTTTGGAATGCAAGCAGAGAGACAGGGAGTTAGCTTTTAGCCATGTGCCCGGAGCTCGACCAAGCCTAAAGGCTCACGAAAGGAACGGAAGCATCTTTTTTTGCACGGGGGCACCCTGTGATGCCTGCAAGCTTGCTCTAGCTTTCCCATCACTATGGTCTACGTATATGTCGTGTCACCACGTGATTGTCGATTCATGGCATATCTTCGAGATTATATTCTTGATTAGCTTGAGAAATGCTCACCCACGAACAATTTTTGTTCATACAAACAATCACGAATTTTGTGCTGATTTGGTCTCCTCCTGACATTTTTTTTTTCAAATCTAGCCTCCTTAGCTCGTTTTTATTTTCGCATTTGGCCGTGCTTAGAAGGGGCTAGATCAGCAAAAAAAAAAATAGAACACAAAGGTCAAATTTGAAAAAAAAATTACCATAAAGGGCCTAAATCAGAGCAAAATTCAACAATCACTGACATGGAGTCCGATCTAACTTGTTGAATTACAGTGGAACGAGGGACTACAACATTTGGACAAAAAACTTAACCTTTGAGCAAACAATTAAAAACTGTAATTAAACATCAGTCTATTATGTTATTTAAATGGTAAATTTGTTGGACTTCCGTGATAACCAGAATGCTCTTTTTTTTTCCTAAAAGGAAGGGGAACCAGAATGAGTGCTAGCATGCATATTACCCTACTAGGCCTATCCAAGACCGGCCCTGATGGTCTTTTAGGGGGCGAGGGACAAAGAAGCCCTTAGTTTTTCTTGAGCCTGACCCGGCCCAAATTTCTGGACTCGGCCCAACAAAGCCCGACTTTGGTCAAGCCTAAATGGGTCCAAGTATGCTCTATGCTCTTTTCAACTTGATATCCATAAATGCCACCGTAAAATTTTCAACCTATAAAATGCCACTTAATGTTTCACTGACCAGTGTGCAAACCGCCTAAGACCCACTTGTGATACTCACGGTCAGGTGATATTATCCGCTCGGTTGGACTAAAAAATAGAGACTTATGGCTAAAATTGCATTGTAACTGGTTAAAATTACACTGTAACTGGTTGAAGGTGGATTATTTGGCGTAATTAAATTAAAAAATAAAAATAGAAAAAACATGTTAACTTATCGTGGACAACACAAACAAATACGGGAAAAAAAGAACCAGCAAAAAAGCTCAAAAAAGCTAAAAGTTTAGAAAAAAAAACGAAATTTATAAATAGTGAAAAATAAGCTAGAAACTCAAGCCGAAACGAGCGGGGCGTAAATGGAGTGGCATTGAACTAAAATTTTTTTTAGCCAGTGGTTGCTTTAAAAGAGTGATTTATGCATGGGTCCACATTACACCTAAATCGCTCGTGGCGACCATCACCAGCAAGTAAAATGAGGCATTGGGCGGCCTCGAGAAGGTTTGTGTTATCTATTTTCATATTTGTGTGCAGCTGCATCTTTTGTTCAGATTTGTTGGATGGTGTCGCATTCAAAATTTTCAAGAAATTTATGTAAGTGAAGCACATGAATGAATTTTGTGATCGATTGCAGGCTGGACTAGTGCTTGATGTTCATAGTTGAATAAAATCAAGCATATGTTGCTTCAATTCGAAATTATGATTTGGTTGCGGGTTATGTGAGTGACAATGGATTGCGGCTACTTGTATTCAGAAATATCATACGTGTGGTGGCTACTTGAATTCAAGGGATACTTCCAGGTTGTCGATTCAGTTTTGCAGGTGTGATGAGAATTGAGCAAGATGTCGAGTCGTATCCTAGCCGGCTCAAAAGTGATCAAACCTACACCGGCAGAGGGAGCATGTCGATGCAATAATCGAAAGTAAAATTGAAGTGATAAAGGAGGGAATCAACAAAAGAGATGGTGCAGATGACAAGATGACAAACTGAAGTAATTTTCTGCTTGCTCTGGATTATGGTGAGTTGAATGGATGTATGCACGTATGTGAAGTGAACTTGTAACTTGTTTTACATGTGTATTGAATGTAACACTTTTTCAGAGCACTTTGACTACTCGAGCATATTGTTGCTTGTAATGGGAATCATTTAATAGTGTTATATTACTGTAAAAGGAAATCAATGAGTAATTAGTTTTTTGTAATGGCAGTAGTTTCAGTTGCTTGTATTGGGAATGGTGTTAGGTCCGAACATGTCCTTGACCAAAATGCAAGCTCATGGCCACGAACAATATCATTTACATGCATGACTTCCAAGGGAATTAAACAAGCAGCCATGACAAAGTGACATATATAGCTCGCACAGATTACTATGTTTTGCCAGCATAATAGAAATTACATAGCAAACCATTAAGGTGTTTTTGAAGGTACATCATAGCAAACCAAGAGAAAATGCAAATTCGGTAGCACAGAGGGTACATGACCATTGACAAAACTACAACTACACTGAACTCCAACTAGCTGCTGCCTCGTAACGCTCCTTTGTACTGCTACTTTCTCTCTGCTTCTGAGGCCATCTCGTGTTACCATCTGCTGCACCTAGAAGACAAGTAGGTAAAAGCAATTAAGTAACAATGAGGGGGCGACGCTGGAGGTTGAGGGCGGTGCGCGCGCGGGTGACCCTAGTTGTCAGCAAGAGGTGGGGCAGCGGCGCTGGTGCTAGAGGTAGAGAGCGATGGCATCACTAAGTGGCCCCGGTCGTCGTGGGCGGTAGGATATGGGGTGCCGACGCTGGATGTAGTGGGCGGAGGCGTCAAATGTGTGAACCTAAGTCGTCGGCGATGGAAAGACTTAAATTTCTTTTATGAATATTCTATTTTTATTCAAAATAACAGAAATATACCCGCGTGAATATTTTTTTATAGAAATAGGTTCCAATCGCCTAACTGTCGGGCGACTGGAGCCTATAGCCCAACTATCATGCGACAATAAAGCTGTGTGTAAGCTGTTGGGCAACAGGTTCCAGTCGCTTGACAGTTGGGCGACTGGAGCTTGTTGCCCTATGGCTGGGCGACAGCAACTGCAGTTGCTCAGCTGTGCAGCGACTACAAACAAGATGCAGTGTGGGTTAATCCATTTTGTGATTTTTGTAGATTATGACTAGGAGATAATCTGTTGGATTCGTAATAAGAGTTTATGATCGTTGCATATTGTTGTAGTGCAAAATGATCGGTAAGTACGAGGGTAAGTGATATTATGATGTTACCGGGAATTCATACACGGAGGAGAATTGGTCTATTAATGTTATTGGATGACTTACTATGTGAATAATTGAATGCGAAAAGACGAGGAAATAGGCTTGTCTGAATTAAAATAAACTTCATAATACAGTTGGGAGGAACTTGCTGCCTAGGGTTTGATTACATGCATAACATAGAGCATCATGTGCGATTAACCAACCCAACTGCTCTTACGACCTATTGTGTGTACCGGGGCCATTTTCCCTTCCTTGCGAGCTCGGCGTTGAACTCCTCGACAGCCTCTTTTGCCTTGATCGCCATTTCCCTCTTTTTCTCGTGCTCCCTCTTGCGAGCCTCACGCTCCCTACGCATGCACGCCTCGAGATGAGCTTTCATCTCCTATTGTATATGCTCGGTTTGCTTGTTTTTGTGATGCTCCTCCTCTTGGATCTCGCAAGACCTTGTGACGTTTCACTCCTCGAAGTCGAGGACCCACTGGTCCTCCGGGTGAATATCAAGATCGATCCATTTGCGGTAGCCATAGGGGTTTCAGGGACTGTGGATACACGGGAGAGGTTGTTAGTGCGTACTTTGAAGGAGAAAAAGTAGGGGGGAAAACAGTGCACCTGGTCCTTACCGGCTACCAATAGGTGGCAGTGTCTAGACGGTGATGGGATAGTCACTAGAGTAGTTTACGCAACTCTATTAATGTATACCTATGCTAAGGCGGTGCTTAGACTTGAAGAATTTGCATAGATCCTAGCACCAACAAACAGGGGGTGTCTCCCCCTCTGGTGGGTGTTGCGGTGAATGCTCGGTAGGAACGTTCGGAATGAGATTGTTGCTACGGGGTGGCGTCATTACGGGGAGCTGACCTTGTAGCATGCTAGGCTTGTTCTGCCTAGGCCGAACAGCCCTTGTTTTTTATCGCGAGTGGTAGATAACCTTACTAGGTTGCGGATCTCCCCATTGCTTCATCATCTTGTCCCATTGCTTCATCTACCTCTTGTTCATCCCGGTGTAGTGAAGCAAGCGCCGGTGTAGTGTTGGTTTTTCTTGTATAGTGTTCTCTCAGAAATCTCTTCGACCTCTTTTGTAGGGCCCCTTGTGGCCTTCTCGCTGCATGAAGATGCATGTGTGGTCTCGTCACTGCACAAAGCTACTAAGTGTGGTATTGTCG
Source organism: Dendrocalamus latiflorus (assembly GCA_017311315.1). NCBI lineage: Eukaryota > Viridiplantae > Streptophyta > Magnoliopsida > Poales > Poaceae > Dendrocalamus > Dendrocalamus latiflorus. The sequence goes on from CM029626.1 coordinate 29,230,170, forward strand.
GTACATGAAACTGCACAGTCAGGTCTTCGCACTGCGCAAAGCTGCACCCTTTGCTCTTGTTGCTGCGCAAGGCTGGCCTGTGTGGTCCTGTCGCTACGCAAAGGTGTCTCATCTGGTCTTCCCACTACGCAAAGCTAGCCCGTGCGGTCATGTTGCTGTGCAAAGCTAGCGCGTGTAGTCTTGTCATTGCGCGAAGGTGTCTCCTCTGGTCTTGTTACTACGCAAAGCTGGCTCATGCGGTCATGTTGCTACGCAAAGCTGGCCCGTGTGGTCCTGTCGCTGCGCAAAGGTGTCTCGTCTAATCTTCTTACTATTTAAAGCTGACCCGTCCTATCAAGTCACTATGCAAAGCTAGCCCATGCGGTCATGTCGCAGCGCAAAGTTGGCGCATGTAGTCTTGTTGCTGCACAAATGTGTCTCCTCTGGTCTTGTGACCGTGCAAAGCTAGTTCGTGTGGTCATGTCGCTGCACAAAGCTGGCTCGTGGGGTCCTGTCGCTATGCAAAGGTGTCTCGTCTAGTCTTCTCGCTGCGCAAAGCTTTGTCATGTCGCTACGCAAAATTGGCCCGTGTGGTCTTGTTGCTACTCAAAGCTGCTCTGTGTCATAAAGCACGCCACGACACCGTAATTACGCTATAAAATGAATGACCGAGACATTGATAGTAAGAACAACTATCTTCTTCATCGTAGAGTAAATCACCATGACAGATGCCGAGGGGCCAGTTGAATATGGGTCACAAAGGGGGGACCTTCCGCTCAAATGGAAGGAGGACATCGATGTTAACTACCACTTGTTGCCAAACAGGCGTGCTCAGCCAGTGTGGCTGAAATGCAAACACATGCAGAACACGGTGGTGCAGGTGGCAGAAGGCCATTTTGATGGCAGGCGATGTTTCTTCCAATGCCCATACTCTGGGGTACAAGTAGACAATCATCTATTTTGTAGTACTGCTAATAGAGTTTCGATGTTAATGTTCCTTTGTAGTAGATGGATAAATGCGATTTCGTGCGATGGTTTGATCCTCCCCATGAACGGTACGTTGCGGGAGTGAATCATTGACTTGGAGGCACGGATTGAAAGTCTCGAAGAGCAGAACAATGACCTCCGTCAGCAGATGGAGCGCGAGAGGGGCAACGAGGAGGTCATCAACATAGGAAGTTCATACGACCCAACATACTGTTGCGTGAACCCTAGTTGTATATGTGCTTGCTACTACAATGACGACTAGCCATGTCCAAGGTGGCCCCCTCAGCAACACTTCATGTGGGTACCACGAGGCTCCTTTCACGTACAGGCAACGACGTGTATGGTTGTACCGTAGTACTCTTGCCTATTGTTCAAAATAATTTGCATTATTGTTAAGCATGTAATCAAATGGTTCATACGTCGGTGCAGTTGCCATCAATTCAGTTCACTATTCAAGTGGTGCTGTTGTCGGTACGATTGCCATCAATTCAGTGGTAAGAGCGTCGATAAGGTAAAGAGAAGTACAACTAAGCTTGTCACAATATTGTAAACATCACTAAGTAAACAGCTGAATTTCTTGCATGTCATTCTGCATTGTAAATACCTACATTGAGCCTTGATTATTATCCTTTCATGACATGTTTATGTTGTTTTACATCCTACCATGATTTATGCTTCATTGCTAGATTGATCATGACTTCATATGTGTAGATCAACTTTTGCCATGATAAGTTCATTAAAAATTGCTCAACTTGAATTAAAACTTGTCATGGTAGCCTTCGAGACTAGTCTTTTTTGAGTTATCCTTTTATGATTCATGCCATGTCAAATAGGCTGAGTTGAGCGTTGAATCTCTATTGAGCTTTAGATTGAGCTATGTTAGTTCTTGATGATGCATAAGTTAGTGCAATCTTGTATGAAAGCAAAAAGATCTCTTTTGTGCGAAAAAACTGATCTCACCAATTCTTTCTCATGAGACGGCTTGCCATTGCACAAGGCATGAACTCAGGGGGAGTTTTCGATGACCAAGATCATTGTCTTAAGCTTCCTACTTGGCATGATCGCATAAGGTTTGAGATCTAGCACATGACTAAACAAAAATCTGGTTGGCAACGACCATGAACTTCAAAAGAAAATATGTCACTTGTGCTTCATTTGCTTAACCTACAAAAAGAACCAAGTACTTAAATAAATGTTTCACTCTTGAGCATGTAGCACTCTAATTAGGCTCAATACTAGCTTCTTGGTTCCGCTTAGCTTATTGACATGATTTGCATCATCCTTAGATATCTCTAGCTAGACTTTGATCATGGATGGCTTGACATGCTCACAATTTGCACTACATTTCAGATTGTCATCTATTTGGTTTAGCTGGCTTATATATATCCTGTCATGATCTAGATATTATTCTATTGAGTGATGGCTTGATGTAATTCTTAATGGTCATTTTGGATAATTCTCATGGCTCTAAATGCTTAGACTAAACAAACTTCAGCCATTTCATCCAATGTCATGTCATATTCTCTTCCTTGCATCCTTGATGTGTTTATTGCCAAAAGGGGATAATAGTGGTAGAAAAAGCCATTTTGGGAGCTTTGAGGAAAACTTGTTCTTTCTTTTGCTCCTTGTGTCGACATGGTCATTAGCTTCATTTTCTTCATTTGGACCATGTTTGACTTTCTTTTCAAACTCAACCTTGTGCTTTTTTGGGGTTTGTCAATATACTCATCAAGGGGGAGATTAAGAGACCATGTGGAGATCATCCCATTTGTGTGATGAGTAATTGGCATCGGTTTAGGAAAGTCGAGTTTGATTTGGTTGGTTCGGTCCTTGACGTTGCGTGGTGCAATCGGACTCGGTCGGACTTGGTCAAACCTGGTCAAAATGGTTAGGATGCATATTATGTCGACTTGTCAGGTTTGGGCTATTTCATTAATGCATTTATGCTTACATATATCGAGCGGTGCTATTTGATGTGTTTCTTGTCTGTGTTGATTGCAGGACGTCGAGTCGGAGTCGTGGCGAGACACGAGGTGGCCGGACTAGACACGGGCGGTGTCGAGGTCAGAACGGTCGAGATGTGTCGAAGACGGCGGAGACTCGAGGTGGTTGCGAGGCTTGGACGACAAGGAGCGCGGAAACTTCCCGGAACGTGCAGGAGGGGCGAAATGGTAATTTCGTGAAGCTGCAAAAGCGGGAGCGGGCTCCCTTCGGGTTTTGCGGGTGTAACGGGTTAGAGACCCGTTAGCCAAGGGCTATAAATAGAGGGAGTGGCTGCATGCCCCCTCATGGCTTTGGGAGAAAGTTAGGGTTTGCTAGAGTCAAAAGAAGCTTTGAGAGTTTGTTTTGGCTTTAGGCTTTAGTTGGTGAGGCTTTGGTAGTGGAGAGTTGTTGGAGAGGGCAGAGGGTCTGTTCCCATTCGATGTGTTCTTGAGTAGCTCTCTTCCTCCAAGTATGTAGTGTGTCTTCTTGAGATGGAGAGGAAGCGGTAGAGGAGATCCTTTGTAATCATCTCTGTTCTAATGTCCATGCGTATCGGGACTCCTCTGTAATCCTCTTTTGTTGGAATGAAATCTTTGAAGATTTTCTCCCGTGCTCCTGTGTTCTTCGTTCATACTCTATGCTGATTTTTGACTTTATTGATTTCTTGTTGTTTGTTGCTGGGGAGTGCCAAAATGGGTTGCTCTAGGTTGGGATGATGGCTCAAGATCATTTGATCAAGTTTTCCAAGAGCAAACTTCGTTTAATTTCAGATTTTGTCTTTTGGGCTCCCCTGTTCATCTCTTTCCTATTCTAGGGTTTTGATGAATTTCATGATTCCCTTGAGGAAATGGCCTGAGATTCTTGCTGGCATGCCCTTAGATTATTGCTAACATAATTGCAAAATCTCTTGTGCTAAGGTTTTATGAATCTTAAGTAATTTGGATTTTTTGCTCCTCTCTAAAACTCTCCAAGCTTTTCTAGGGTTTTAGTGTAAATCTTGTTTCCCTCTTTGAGATGGCTTGAATCTTGGCTTGTAGAGTCCAGTGGCTATTGCTAACATATCTGCAAAGTCTTATGGCCAAAGGATCAAAGAATTGTTGGGAATTTAATTTTTGAGGTTGCTCCCTGTAAGTTTTTCAGATTTTTGTGCAAATCTGAAATTCTTGGTCTTAAGTTGATTCCTTTGCTTCCCTAGGCTCTTTTGGCTATCTTGGTTATTTCCTCTCTGTTCTGGGCAAAAAGAACCATAAGAAACTCTTCATTTTTGCTGTTGTGTGAAGTTTCTTTTGTTGCAATATGAAAATCTGCTTTTCTGGACCTCTGTCCCCGAGGGCTGGTCTGACCGAGGTAATGGGGGCGGTCAGACCGGAGAAGAGCCGGCGGTCAAACCGCCATACAGAGGGCGGTCTGAAGGGCGGTTTGACCGGCCCATGACCGGCGGTCAGACCGGCCTATGCTATGCGGTCTGACCACCCCATGTGGATTTTGTGCTGCTTCTTGTTTCCCCTCTTGGGTATTTTTAGAGTTTCCTTTGTGTGCTTGCTGTGGTGTTCCAGAGAGCTTGTCTTCCTTCCTTTTCATAGCTTCCATAGCTATAGAAGAAGAGTCTCATTTCGAGTACTTTTGAAGGGTTAGTTTTTATAAAGTCGACATTCACCCCCCCCCTCTGTCGCCATTTCGGTCCAACACGTGCAGACCTTCGGTAGCCTCGTGCAAGACAACAGGGCAACTACACGTGCACCCAAGGCCTGCACATGACACCAATGTGCACCGCCTCCTCCTGTGTCATCTCCACACCACTGGTGATCCTATCCGCCATGGTGCGAGACTTCCTCTAAATCGCAACATCGACGTCAGCCTGCTGGAAAAATACGAAATGGTCGATCATCTCAGTGATATTGCCATTAGGGAATATTTACAAATTTGATGTAATGTATCGCGACGTGAGTGTCTTGCACGAGGTGCACGTGGTAGGTGTCTATCGGTGCGACGACATGTGCTATGGGCTAGTCAACAACATGTACGAGCCTGGTACATGTCCGAGGCTGGTACCAGCGCAGGTTCTCTGCATACGTGCTGCTGTCGTAGGAGGTGGCCTCCTCCACGCAGTCGTCAAGCGTGCCCTCCCACTGCGTTGTGCACCCCTCCATCTTTGCTGTCTAGTCCGTGCCATGTTTTACTCCCTTCGTAGAGTGCCTTCTTATAGCACCATTTTGTTAGTAGTCGTCAAACAAATACGCAGTACAAGGAGATTCCTGAGAGGCGGTCACTCACGTGTGGATGCTCTGCAGCACCGGTCGTCTGATTGGTACTGGAATGATCTGACGTAGGCCAAACTAGCACATCACACGATGCGCCGCATAGTCCTCAATGAAGACGTCATACACGAGCTTCAGACGCATCAGCCAGAAAGCCCGATCGCGTTAGTAGAGCGAGGACAGCTCATCAGGAGCGTGGCTCTGCAGTGCTGCTAGTGAGTATGACTCTCAGCACACATCAGTAGCTGTTAGGCAGTTGAACTGCTCTACAAAGGGCAGATATGCCCGTGTGACCTGGGAGTGCGCGAACTATACCTACAAGGAACAATAGCTGTTATGTACGACAATCATTAATACAAAGGAAATAATTGATTGTCAGACTACTTACCCGTCGATGACACCAGAGAGAACCCATCGTAGGCCAGTCGATGTCGCCCCGGGTACATCTTTGCCCCGTACGGAGTTATGTCCGCGAGCATGGATAGTTTGAGGCTAAAGCGCTTCAGCGACTACAGCTGTAGTAGTAGAGGACACCCCGCAAGGACAGAGTTCGCCTTGGTCCTGGCGCATGCATCGCACAAGCCATGATAGGTCACAGCAAGTGCGGACAAACCCCAGCTGATCTGGGGGCCTCATCATTGGCGATGGCCCTAGAGTGCGTGATGAGGCGCGTGTCGATGGTGTTGCCATGGCTGGTGGTGAAGATCACCCAACCAAATAGCCACAACAAGTATACCTCCAAGTGCCGCGAGACCTGCTGCTCGTTTGCCTCCGGATCCATCCGGTCCACCTGAATGCAACCCAAGAAGTTATAGTACAAAATAGCGGAAATTAGAGCATACAGGATCGAACAGATAGGGCGCCAGGCACGCACCTGGAACTATGAGAGCCACCTCAATGACGGCCTGTGTGTTTGAGCCGACGGAAAGATGTAGTACTCCTCCGTGGCACCAGGTGGAAGGACCCCCTCAAATCTGGCGAGTAGGTCCGTACGCCACCCGGCAAGGGCCTCCGGTAGGAAGGTAGCAACTCTCGCGATGGGAAGGCCGAGCAGCAGGGACACATCCTGTAGAGTAGACACCATCTCCCCAAATGGGAGGTGGATAGTGTGCATCTCCGGTCGCCAGCGGTTGACCAGAGTTGTCAGCAGAGAGCGGCCAAATGGGAAGCGTCGCGATCGCTCTGCGCCATTGTCCCTGCCCGTGGGCAAGGTCGGTCCATCATCGTCGGCGGCCTGCACCATCTGGTCGAGAGGGAGTAGCCCAACATCCCGCAGCCTGTGAAGCAAGTAAAGGTTAGCACACAACCTACTTATGGCAATAGTACAATGCTGGCGGAGTGCACACTTGGCTATCTAGCGAGGGTCTAGTCTCTAGGCGAATCGAGGTGTGCGTGTCCGGACCACTCCCAAGTCAGCTGGCTCCTCTGCGCTCCCTGGAGTTGGGACATGATGAGAAGCATGATGCAGCCGATCAACATGCTCGTCCAACAAGCCATAAGGCCAGTCCAATTCGCAAAGATCATGAGCCATACCTACAAAATGAATTCAAGTTAGCATTTATACGGAACAAAAAAACATCGCATGTAAAGCAACAGTAAATAGAACTTGTAAGTAAACGAAGGAAACAATACTAAGCTACCAGCACAATAATAACTATGGGTGTGTTTGGTTGCTGGGATGAGGTGGGATGGAATGGGATGATTCCTTTGACCAAACCCATCCATGTGTTTGGTTTGAGGGATAGGGTGGGATGGAATGGTCCAAAGTGGGATGAGCCTTTGCAAATTTAGAGAATATTCTTCTTAGATGCTGGACTATGTGGTTCCACTTTTTTTGTGGAACCATCTCATCCCATCCCCATCCCATCCCATCCCACTCCATACCAGCAACCAAACACACCCTATATTACTGAAAAGGGGGAAGTAACATAGCAATTATACAAATAGTACATGCAATGTACGATACATTTAGTACGATAGTATGCACGTCAAAGTGCCAACTAACAAAGTACAATTTACAATAGATATTTATTTGTAGTCTTCAACAACTAGTTATAGAAACCATGCCACTTTGCCTACTAATCAGCACATGTCTTGCATCGTCTAGCTGTGTACCCCTCCTGACCGCATCGCCCACAGCGTGCACTAGGTGCTCCGGCTTGTGCTTCATCCATATCATTTGTAATACGCTAGCTCTGTCGCTGACCCTTCCTACCCATTAGTATGTCAACATCCAGAATCCAAGTCCTCCCTGCAATATCCAAGGTGGCGACGTTTCCCACAACCCCGAACCCCCTGAGCTCGCCACACCACACATGCATCACCCTCTCTTTGAACAAGTACTCTGACATGGAGTTCGAAGGATCCATGTCCATTGTCCCGCATGCAGTGATGACATGAGAGCATGGCTTGTGTAACAACATCGGCTTATTGCACGAGCAGCTAGGTTCATTTACATTATCTCCAAGGCATACCTCGTGGGTAACAAGCGTATGAGCCGTCCTAAATCCGGCTCTATCTTGGAATACCATGACGTGCACCATGTGTAATTGGCCCTTCTGTGCCTTCGTCTCCATGTATACCATAATTTTTGATGAGTACAATGTTCGTGGGTTGGCCTCATGAAGTGCGACATTCGCATGCCTCTCCCTAAAGTAGCTGATTGTGCTGTGTAAAACACCTTCCACGATGGCGACGAGAGGTTGAGAACGAAGGCCCATGAGAATCCAATTGTACACCTCCGTAAGGTTAGTCGTTATTATGCTATACCTTGTGACGTTAGTGTCATGCAGCAACGACCACTTCTCCAATTGTTCTCCCTCGATCCACTGCGAGAAACACTTGATGTTCCATGAGCTCCTCCTTCTCGGACCAGCTTCGTTAGTCTCATCAAGTGCTGTCAGGCATTCCGGTTGTGCTGCCCTAGGCATGACCGGCCCCTTGTTCCTCTCGTCGATGTGATTCATGCTAAGTTCATCCAACAACGCCCACAAAGCATCAAATTTTCTCTACTGGTTCTGCATAGCCAGCCTCTTGAACAGCTTCATCAATGGTTGTTTCAGGAACTACTCGAAGAAGTTTACCCCTAGGTGACGAATGCACCATTTGTTCCTCATATCCGGCCAAGGGAAAGGCTCCTTGGGGTCTTCTTGAAGTTTTCTTATGGCCTTCACAATCCTGGTGTGGTGATCATGAATTACATACATACCAGGACGAGCGCCGACAACTCCAACCCTCACATGTCTAAGGAATCACAACCAGCTTTCGTAATTCTCACTTTCCATGAATGCGATGGCCAGCGAAAATATTTGATTGTTATCATCAATGCTAATGGCCGTTATGATCTGGCCCTTGTATTTCCCAGTCGAAAAGGTCCCGTTAATTGAGATCATGGGCAGCATATGCCTGAATGCCTCGATGCATACACCAAATGCTAAGAAGGCCCTCTGCAACACCGTATAAACCTGGCGGCCTTGTAGAATGCTTGTCCTTCACAGTGATATATGTGCCCGGGTTCCTGTCTTGCAACACCTGAAGCATACAAGGAAGATTGTTGTACGCTGCCTCAAAAGACCCAAATCGTTTTTCTAACGCCTTCTGCTTCGCATGCCATGCCTTCGCGTAGCTAATCTTATACTTGAATTTCTTCTCGATAGCTAGCACGATGTGCATGGCCTCCATGTCTTTCTTCTCCACTATCTCTCCATACATCAGATTGGCTATAAAGGCGGATGTTAAGTTATGATGCATCGCCAAAACACTACTGAGAATGCAAGAGTGCGGCTCCACCTTCAACACAATCCAGTGAGTCTCATACTTGGGTCTATGTGCGTGCACCCTCCAAGGACAACCGGCCTGCTCGCACTTCACGATGTACTGCTCCTAACTAGATTTCATGACCTAAAAAGTCTGTTGCATAGACAGGGCCCATAGCTTGATGGCATCCTACAACGATGCCTTGTCAGCAAACATTAATGCATCTGAACCTCTGTCCCATGATACTCCCCCGGTGATTCGTGCTCGTCATGTGTGGCAACACCTTTAGCATCAAACCAGTTCCATTCCTGTGAGACGGGAGCTTCATCCTTATCTGAACTGTCCTCGTCGTCCTCCTGTATAGCTTTCTCTTCAGCCCAAACCATCTGGTCATCGTACTCTATCTGATGCACTATGTACTATATATGCTCCCCTTCATCGGCTTGTCCTGTACCCTCACCATGGCATGACCATTCTCCCTCTCCTCCATATACCGCATCGGCCTCATAACAAGCATCTTCCTTCTCTTCGCCACCATGTGGGTTGCCCGAGCTGTTCGCACCTCCTAGATGATGGCCATTCGCACGACTTTGCACAGCTTCTATTGTGCATGGTTACACAAGCATCATGTACTCGTATCCATGGTGTCGGCACCTTTGCACAAACTCCTTCTACACAACAATGTGCATCAATATTCTTAACTCCCATCTGATGTCTATGGGAAATCGGCTCCAAAGCCCTTGTATGACGATGCTGCACACCTCGGGGTCCAATAAAAAACTGTTGGTAAGCCAATGCATCACATCTGCGATTCGAGTATTCTCGCCATCCGGGTGTACCAGAGTGGCTTGTGCAAAACCACTCAAATCCACACCACTCTGACCTTCGCGAATGGTTCCAACACTATAATGCACTTCCAATGTAGTGGGTATCGGCATTGCTGATGTCTGCCTGCATATATTTTCAATTTAGCAACTAGTCGAATCACATCGCACAATATGAAAGTACTGATGTACTGCAATTTACATTTCACCGATTGTTCGCCTGTCGTAACCAACTACACTAACCTCGTAGCATTAACTTCCTATCAGCAGACCACGCACCAACGCCGACTACTCGAGCTATCCCCTACTACAAATAATTCCTAATGGTTTCGACAATTTTACATGACATATCGATTTAAATGCCTATGTACCAGTTACAACGGTATATGTGTTTTTCCAACGTACTAATGACATTACATTCATTCGTAATTAATCATAAATATTACATATTATTGTTTTATATAAAGCAAAATTTGAAATTCTTACAAAAATATTGACTGAATTTTTAATAACTATAAATTTCTACGGACGATAAATTTCTACGTAACGTTGACTGAATTTTCTACAACTACAATTTTGTACGCATGCTAATTTACTAACGATGTTAATTTTTTACAACTATGTTCACTAAATTTTACACAACTACATGCTAGTACGGCTGCTAATTTTCTTAAACTACATTGACTAAATTTTCTATACCAAAATTAAACTATTTTTATCTATATCTACAATTTTCTACTTATACTAATACAAAATAAACTATCTACTTCATGTACAAAATTTAAAATACAACAAAAAAATTACCTCACAAGAGTCGCTCCTTCCTCTCCCCTTCTCCCTCTACTCCTTCCTCTCCTCTCCTCTCCTCTCCTCCCCTCCCCCCTCTCGTCTTCTCCTCCCTCTCCTCTTCTCTCCTTTCTTTTCTTTCCTCTTCTTTTTCCTCTTCTCCTCATCTCCTCCTCCATCCCCTTTTCTCTCCTCTCCTCTCCTTCTATTTCTTCTGTTCACTGCGCAGTCGAGCGGTCAAGCCGCTCAGCCGTGCAGTCCTTTTATCTGCACTTCCAGTCGTCCAACCCTTCGGTGACTGGAAGCGCAATCGACTAACCAATGGATGACTGCAAGCAGTCACCCGACCGTTCAACGACCGCAATAATTCGCCTAACGGCCAGCGGATTGCTTACTTGTTGTGTGACCGTTGGGCGATAGGCTCCAGTGGCCCAACGATTAGGCGACTGGAGTTTATTTTTGTAAAAGAAATTCGACAAAGTATATTTTTATTATTTTGAATAAAAAATAGATTATTCATAAAAAAATTCAAAGACCCGCGGGGGCAGCACAATGGCCGTGTGCAATTTCTAACGCTTCATCTCACATGAAAGGATTTTAAAAGGTGATAGGGAAGAAGGGAAAAAAAGTAAGAACGGTTAGCGTTGTGTGGGGTCCACCCTCCAGTGCAGCAGCCAGCTAGCACTAGCAGCAGGTGGAGCGTGCGTGGGCCGGAGGGTCACGTGGCCTGGCTGTACAAAAAGTTTTACGAGCTTTTAAAGTGGCTTGGTCGCCGATGGTCCCGGGGTTTTTACCAGCTGACCCCTCAATTATTAAAAGCTTAACGTTACAGAGAGCGCAGCCAGCTAGCTAGCTAGCACACAAATTACAAGTTTGTACTACCAGTCAAGCACCCAGTAGGTCAGTAAACATACATGAATTAATTGTCTGTGGAATCCAAAGGAAGCATGTGTGTACTCCGTTGTGTTCCGCTGTATGTACATCTCGCATGTTCAGGAAGTTTTGGTACATTTAGCACTGTCTGTAATTGTAATTAGAAAAATAGTCATATGTCTATCGTATTGACAAAAATAATATTTTTACTGATAACACTAGAGAGCGGACATGTAGACACTATTATCCCACCACCGGATGGCAGGCAGCTTACCGTCCTACCACCAGACGGCAACTGCCTGCCGTCTATAGCCAGACGACAGGTGGTTAAGCCGACTTAATTTGTTGTCTTAATTTTTTGTATACTATTTTTTTTGAATTTTTAAATATAACAAATAAGCTCGAAAAATTACGAAATTTTATGTGCAGCCTCTCGACACAAAGTACTTGACTATGTAATTTTTGACAATTTTACCCGCTCTGACTGCTGCTCAAAATTCGTGCGATTTTGATATTTGTAGGAGTTGTTACATATACAAAACGAGCTCTAAAATTATGAAATTTTATGGCAAACCTTCCAACACAGTCAACCTAGTTGTGTAATTTTTTGAGAATTTTATGTACTCCAAATTTACCATTTTAATTTAATCATGAAATTAGCGATGCTCAGGCATCTTTTGTAGTGCGTGACCACTATTTTGTTTTGAGAATTTCATACATTACGAATATTTGTAGAAGTACATGTAATAGTACAAAAAAAGCATCGCATGGGATGCAATATGGCTCACCCATCTGAGCCATTGCTATCTCCTCGCCTCGTCTGCCTCCCCATGCGTGGCCTTATCTTCCGTTGAGCACGGTACATCCCATGGGATACGTCAGCCGGTCTGGAGGTTGCATCTCAATTAGGAGGAGGTATGGAGACCGTTTCATTTGTTGAGTGGTTGGCGGTAGTTCAGTAGGCTGGGTCCAGTAAGCGTCGATGTACTCCAGCTGAGACATATCGAACTGCGAGCCGTCACAATAATGTTGAGCCGCTAGTAATAATGTCATGCTGTAGTGATCAATCGAGCTTGTAGACTGTCGTTGTGCGTGATCTACTCAGGACAATCTGGTGGATGAACAGTGATTCTACTACGCAACCGGGGTACGTATCACTCCAGGTACTCTCGTACGTCCAGATGCCGTACGGACGCTGCTCCACGACATCCAGGTGCACCCTGTCCGTCCATGCCGTCGTCCACTCATGCTGCATTGCCGCTAGTCCGTAACATGTCGACCCACCCTCGATTGCCTGCATTTTTGGAATTATGGATGTTACAGAGTAAGACATACAAAGTGTAAATATTATTTGGATGGAGTTTGACTCATCGGTGTACGGCTCGTGGTAGGAACCTGGTAGAAACCAAACTATCGTATTACGCGCTTCAGTGCATAAGCCTCCACCATGTACGAGAACACCAGATGGCGTGTTGTCGCCCACAGCGTTGCATCCTGGAGGCATTGCAAGGATAGCCCGTAAGGCGATACACGCTCTACAAAGTCTACAGTCCATGGACCCCAGATGATGTCGCTATCATGCAATGACTCGAACTCGTTGTGCCACAGCAAGTAGCACCTCGACGGTCTACCCTTGGCCCAGCGCAGATAGGCACTAGTCTACTAGAAGCCCATAGTGGTATCATCTATCAGGTCGGCGAACTTGCTGAATGGGTGCACTAGAATCACAATAAACGAACGCTCGATAGAGAAGTGCTCCCAACTCTATAGCTGTAGGAGCATGTAGCAGATGCACAGGTTGGGGTTATCAACAGTGCCACGTTGGCAAGCGTTACACAACCTCCGATATGTGGCGCATAGGATGGCTGATCCCTAGCTATACTGAGGCATCACCTCAAACTCTACGTCAACCAAAGTCTCAATGAGGCGGACGAACTCGACGTTGCAAATATTGTTGTGTGTGGTTGGAAACATGCTCCAACTAAAGAACAGAATAACGTACATGATGAGGTGCATCCTGATGACCTCGAGCGGTGCATCCTGTGGGCACACACTGAAATTCTTTAGCCAAGCATGGGGATGCCATGAGCACCCTCCAGGATAGGCAGGCCGAACCGGTCTGCCAGCCTCTCCTTCCAGTCCGACGGTATAGGGGTTGGAACAAGTGTGTCACCCCGAAGATGGAGAATTGTCAAAAGTGAGACATCCTGTAGAGTGACCATCATCTCACCCCACCGAAAGTAGAATGTGTGCATCTCGAGCCACCACTTGTCCACTAGTGCCACGAGCAGGCTTGCTGTCGATGGTGAGCTAGCATCCGATGGAGATCAGCCTCACAAAGGGCAACAAGCCTGTGGCCCACAGGATTAGGATGTAGTACTCGTCCAGCTCCCAATGATCCCTCCCTTCCCGCAGCTTCAAGGGCAGAGGGCCAGCCACGTCACCCGTCATCCATGAGTGGCACCGGTGATTCTCATCGTAGAACTATTTGAGAAATTTCAGTAAAACAATACCTTCCAACAAATGGGATAGATGAAATATTAGTGCAAAGATTGATAATGACAATAAAATACTATAATTTAGTGATTACATGCAAGTAACTACATACGAATAATTCATTAATTACTAACAATTTGATTACCTGTCCAAAAAAAATTATGAGTGATTCATTACCATCGTCCTTAGCATTCAATTACTTAGCACTAACTCATTACTTAACCCTAACTAATTACCACTACAGTAATTACGACTGCTTAATTACATACTACCATACAATAACAATTATGGGTACTGTACATATATAAAAATGGTAAAAACTATGACTAAAGTACTACGATTTACTTACTTCGTAATACAAACTACATTAATTATGACTAACTAAATAACATTAATTAACTAGAATTAGGTTAATAACATTAAAAACATGTGATAAAAATTACATGTCTTTCAGGACAAGCAATCAGCACTGTCGCGTCATTAATGAACTATGCACTAGCTTCTCAAAATAATTAGCTATGCACTCTTAATTTACCTTGCAACAAATAAGATAGATGAAATATTAGTGCGAAGATTGATAATGATAGTAAAATACTATAATTTAGTGATTACATGTGTGTAACTACATATGAATAATTCATTAATTACCGACAATTTGATTACCTATCCAAAAAAATTATGAGTGATTCATTACCGTCATCCTTAGCACTTAATTACTTAGCTCTAACTCAATACTAACCCCAACTAATTGCCACTGCAGTAATTACGGCTACTTAATTATATAGTATCATACAATAATAAATTATATGTATCGTACGTACACAAAAATAGTAAAAACTATATCTAAATTGCTATGAATTACTTATTTCGTAATACAAACTATATTAATTATGACTAACTAAATAATACTAATTAACTGGACTACGGGAATAACATCAAAAGCATGCGATAAAAAATTACATGCCTTTCGAGAGAAGCAATCAGTACTGTCGCATCCTCCGACCGCATCCTTAATGAGCTATGCTCTTACTTCTCAAAATAATGAGTGACGACCGCGAGAATAAGCTTCTACGATGAGCAATTGAGATGAGTGATGACGAACTATGTGAGGTTCGTATTTATGGCTGAGTGAAAAAGGAACCCGGTACGCTCACCCTGCAAATTAAGGACTCCTTATCGATGAGCAGCACTTCGGGTGAGGGGAGACGACATGGTAACACTGACAAATGTGAAGATGAACAAGCAGACGAGGGGGACGGTATGGACATAACAACATTATTGCGGATGAAGAAGCACGTGAGGGAGGACGATATGAACAGAGTGAAAATTGTGTGAAGGACACAGTGAGAAAGAAAAGATAGCAGCAACAGGCTGACATATGTGCGAAGGACAGAGGTCAGGCACTGCAAAAGATGCCTGAGCATCGCTAATTTCATGATTAAATTAACATGTATTATCGTGGCCAATTCGAAGCACATAAAATTCCCAAAATATTACATAATTACTATAACTATGTCGGGAGGCTTCACATGAAATTTTGTAATTTTTTAAGCTCGTTTGCTATATGTAACAACTCCGATAAATATCGAAATCGTACAAATTTTTGAGCTATATTCACAATGGATAAAATTACCAAAAAATTATATAGTCAAGTACGTTATGTTGAGAGTTTGACATTAAAATTTTGTAATTTTTTTTTGTAATTACAGTGCCTAATATGCCAAAAACTCACATTCTCAGAGATGTTGCAGTGGTCAATTTATACGAATGTCTGTATTGTCCCTTGTCAATGTTATAGAGTTATAGCGACCATTGTACATGGCCTTACTGATTATTTGTACTTTTTATGGTCTTAATTACTGAAGAATGATGTCATTGCTGGCTTAAAAAGATTCTCCAAAGAGCTTGAAAATGGGTAGGTAGGTTTCTAATGGATCAGTCATCTTTGACCAACAATATTTTCCTGAAAAAAGGTATATTAGTCATGTCAAAATGGCATTGTTAGATCAGTCATATTATTGAATACTTTAATTAGTTGTTAGAATCATACAAATTCTGTAAATATATTGGTATACAAAAGTAATGGTCAAAGCTACTTTCTTTAGTCACAAATACATGTCATTAGACATGTGCAATCAAACATTCAAAACCTTGACTATCGATACCATTTTAAATATTTAGATTGGATATGTGACAATAATATGCACAGATTTGTCTCAAAAAGTATTTTTATAATATTATAATTTTATTGGGTGTTATAACTATATAACAGTAGGAATTAATGATCAAAGTTGCGTTTTGGAGACCACGACATTGTCCAAAATAATATGTGTTGTGACTAGAGGAGTAAACAGTGATAATTATTCATGAACAGAGCTAGCAAAAACCGAGATACTAGTAAAATCTTGGTCAAGCTAGTGGGCAAAGCATTGATGGATAATGGATCTAGAATTTAGAACAGTGCACATAAATATCACTATAGGCACTTTTTCAAATTTAGCCCTCGAACATTGTTTTTTGCAAATCTAGCCATCTTTCTGGACATATGGAACTCAGCAGGCACCTACTGAGCTATAGTATCTCACCAGGTGACCTGCCGAGCCTCCTGTGTGGTAGTCGGCTGACCGGCCTTGTCGAGTAATTATTTAGCATTTTAATTAGTGTTAATCATATTTAATTAGTACTCACCATAATTAATTAGTACTAATCACAATTAATTAGTAAGTAATCATATTTAATTAGTACTAATTAAAACAAAGAAATCATATTTAATTAGTATTAATTAAAACACTAAATTAATATCTATTTATTTATTTCTTTAATTAGTACTAATCAAAATTAATTAGTGCTAATCATGAGCCTAATTAGTTGCTAATCATGTGTATGATTGGTGTGCTTAATTACATATTATTATCCACAAGATTCACTCATACAAAACATGTTACTTTGGCTATTATAAAACCCCCAATTATCCCCAATTATCGCATTTCTTATCGTCCTGAGGCTTCCAAGTGTCAAACCTACAATTGCCTTACAACAGTAGCAACTGGAGAATATTGACATTGATAATAATAATTCGCTTTAGAAATGTTACTATTATTAGCAGTTTAATATATGCATGCATTTTTCTCTGAATATTCAGTTAGTAGCTTTGCAACAAGCAAGTACTAACCAGCATAATGGTTTAACAAATCTTTGTGCTAGGATAAGGTAGCCTACCTCAGTTACCAACTGCATGCACTTTGATCCATTGAATTTATGACTAGCGTTAGAAAAAACCTAGTCTACTTGCTGATTTGTTCTAACAAGTTACAACCTAAATCAATTTAGCTCTAGTTCTTACTCTATTAAGGGGGTGTTCGTATTAGTTTTTGCTAATGGCTTATGGCTTTTGGCTGAAAATAAATAGTGATGGCTGAAAGAAGTAGCTTTTACAAGGATGGGGTGAGTGGTAAAAAGAGTGGGGGATACATGCGCATAACGGAAGTGAGAGGAGTGGGGTGCGTGATGCACCCGTGACCCTCTATTTTATCCCTAGAGCAAGACAGTAGTGAGATGAGTAAATACTGAAATTTATCCCACGAAAGACTTTTAATTTTATACGAATAATTAATTTTATATGAATAAAATATCAGTGCCCATATGTACTTTCAAAAACCACAACAGTAAATTGCCAATATTAGAAATAAATTCTTAAAAGAAATATTAGAAATGCAGATATGAACTACGATTTTCTCGGATTATTGCTCATCTGTTCAATCATTATAAATACTTTCAAATCTACTTAAAAAAATTATTGTGTAAACTATGATGTGAGAGGTTCACAAGATTGGGCACCACCTTGCAAGTGCAATAAAATATTATGCACGCTTAATTAGCACTTACATAATTAGCGCTAATTAATGATGATTAGTACTAATTAAATACGGTTAGTACTAATTAAAGCACTAAATAAATGATTAATTTAGTGATTTAATTAGAACTCATTAAATATGTTCAGTACTAATTAATTATAATTAGTACTAATCAAATACGATTAGTGCTAATTGGCTGGCTACTACCGACAAGGATGGCTCGGCAGGTAGGGGTTGGTAGGTGCCAGGGGCTAGATTTGTAAAAATGGATATTTATGGGCTAATTTTTTTTAAAAAAATGGCTGTAGTGATATTTGTGTGATCAGTTTTAGAACTTATAGTCAGCATGGCCAAATACAGAGTTAAGAGCTTCAGTGTTGTCTATGACTCTTAATTTTTTTCCCTAGGAGAAAACTTAATTTGTACCTTTTTTTAGAATAACCTTAGGTCGGTGTAATTGACAAATATATGTATGCTCCGATTGTCAATTGCAGTATGTCTTGACTGGTCGGTGCATGCATGCATGAGAAACACTCCAATTAGCACATAGGATTCCATGCAAGATTAATTTGTTCTCCTCTTAATTAAGCATTATATATTAATTAGTAAGGCACTAATCATGTCAGAAACTAGTACAAGAACCTGAGTGTCCTGGGAACGTCGATCCGTAGCTAGTTCATTCCAGTGACGTCGTTTTGTCCTCTTCTCTACGTGCAGTGTACGTATATATACTGACAATGTGTTATGCGTGTACGATGAGTGAGAAATGAGAATGCTACCGTAAGTAGTACTTGCACGGGGTACTCGATCCCCTCCGTTTTATACTTAAGAAATCCTCCAACATGTCTCCTAGTTAGGGCTTTAACAAAAGCCTAGGCTCCACAAGCTATTTCAACTTAGCTCATTTTAAGTTTGATTCGAGCTCGACTTGTTGGCTTGATTTGAATTCGACTTAAATTGCTAAACGAGCCGAACTCAAACCTGACCCTAGACATGAGCTTTGAGGAGCCGAACTTCAATAGCTCGATTTGACTCATTAATTTCTCACGTCTCGCATGTTGTCCCGCAACGGCGCCACTGGTCCCAAATTTCCCTCACCCTTGGCCCAATTTCAAAATCCTCCAAAGTGACCTGTGATTGAGCCCACCCACCACCACAACAAAATCCCAAATTCCTAACTCATCCCACTATTCCCAACCCTAGCTGCATGCCACACTACCCGATTCACAACGGCAATGCCCGCCTCAAATCCCCAATACCCATTCCCTATCCCCAACCAAGGCACCCATGACCACTAGTCGCCGCCTCTCTTCCCTTCCCAATGCTCTCCCTTGTAACATCGAGAAGGCCGACAAGAGAGGGGGTAAATAGACGGTTTAAAAAAAATTTCTTTCAATTACAATTATTTATATTTCTCTAAACTAAGTATATAATGCGGAAGCATAACTCAATTTAGTTTAGCACAAATAAAGCCTAAAGTAACTAGGTTCCCCTAAGTGCACTAACAAAATAAACCTATGTCAAAGTTTGTAATTCTAGGATAACAATCAATCAATTTAAATCTATGGATGTAAATTTAGCACAGGAAAACAAATCCCAATTGACACGGTTACTTTTTACCGTGGTGTTTGGAGACTTGTTGGTCTCCCCTAGTCCACATTGAGTTAGCCCAAATGAATTGGACCGACTCCACGAATTAAGCCAAAACATCTCAATCCATTAAGGTTGCTCTTCCTGCACTCTGGACATAGCGAGCACCACACCACTCACAATTCGTCGGGCCTTCTCACAAGCCTCTTGAGAAGATTACCATGCACTACACCTCCAACGCCGTCTAGAAGTTGGCAAACTCTAAGAGTAACAAATCAAGCCCCTCGCTTGACTCTCACCACGTGCAACGAATGCACAAGCTCAGGTGGATACTTAGTCCACCTCTAGATGTAACACAAAATCTAGGGCCTTCCTCCTTACTCACAAGGTGCAACACATACATGACCTCACACTGGCTCAAACAAATGTTAAGGGATGCTGCAAGCCTTACTCTAACTGGCCACAAGAGGGTATATATACTCATACCACAAAAACTAGCCATTGGAAGTAAAGCTTCTGAAAAAAATAGGATTTCCAGAAGTACCATTGGCTTACGACCAGTACTTCTGCTCCCATCTGCAATGATCAGAAAACTAGCTATTGCAGACAAATTCAGTAGTTCTGATGACAAAAGTCCGGTACTATCGATTATCAAAAGTACCACAGTATTGTGCGGAATTATTGATTTCCTAGAAGATGAGAAGACTCTACACAGATGTCTCTCTGGAAAAAATATACCACAAGCTGGTCGTTCCGCAGATCAAAAGTACCACTCACACAGAGCCGGCAGTTCCGCACTTCGAAAGTACTGCTCACACTGAGCCGGTAGTACCGCTCGCTGTTTGAACCGCTCACATAAAGCCATTCGGACCGTTCACATAGAGCCGTTTGAAAGTTCCAATTGTCGACGACACTAGTCCTCGACCATGTCGGATGGTTTAACTACTCAGGTCTCTGACCACGTCGGTCTCCTACCACGTTTTCCGGTCCGACTACATAGGTCTCCGACTACATTGATCTCCGACCACATTGGTTTCGACCACTTAGGTCTCGACCATGTAGATCTTTGACTACGTCAATCTTCGATCACACACATGTTCGACCACTACATCGATTTTCAACCACGTTGTATCAATCACGTTGGTTCGACCACATCAATTTCGACCACGTAGGTCTTGATCATGTTGGTTCGACCACGTTGGTTTTGATCACACAGATTTCAACCATGTTGGTTTCGACCGCGTTGGTTCGACCATGCTGGTCTTCGATCACATAGATCTCGACCATGTTGGTTCAACCACGCTGGTTCGACCATGCTATAGTTTCGATCACACAGGTTTCGACTATGTCGGTTTGACCATGCTGGTTTCGATCATATAGATCTTGACCACGTTGGTTCAACCATGTTGGTTTCGATCACATGGCTCTCGACCACACTAGTTCAACCATACTGGTTTTCGACTACTTTGGCTTGACCACTCTGGTCTTCGACCACAGAGGTCTTCTACCACCTTGGTTCGACCACTTTGGTCTTTGACCGTATAGGTCTTCAACCACCTTGGTTCGACCACACAGGTCTTTGACCACCTTGGTTCGACCACTCTGGTCTCGATCAGTTGGTTCTCAACCGCACAGGTCTTTCCACTATCAACACACACGGTAGTTCCGTGATTACAACACCAGTACTTCCATTCAACGGTAGTACCTCAGGTCATACTGCGGTAGTTCCGATTGTCCTGGAAGTTGCAGATATTTCAATAGATTTTGCAAAACACATTTACAAACTTTAGTATCATGCACACAAAGATCAAACATAATTCCTAACAAGTTGCAAAATATATTTGCGCACTTTTAGAATTATGACACAAAGATTGAATATGAGCTTCAACTATTTGCAAAAAAAAATTATAAACATAAGCCTCATACTATAAGGAGTAGGAAACATGGGCTTCAAACACTTGTAAAATACATTCGCAATGTGTAGTTCTATGTTACAAGTACTTAACATATGATCGTCAACTATTTGCAAAACACATTCACAAATACAAGTCTCATACCAAGAAGAGTTAGAAGAGGCGAGGTTGAGCTATCAATACATGATAAGATTCAAGGTACTAGACATGACTCTTCTTAATAGTACGACAACCTATATTAGCAATCCAGTTTTCAACCAAACTCCAAGACCTATAAAAGAGTAGGAATACATCCTTAGCCCTAGATAGTTATACCTTTGCCTTAGGTCATTATTTTGATATGTATCAATCCATGATGCATCATTTACTTCAACTCCATCAATATATGACGGGTCTTCACTTGACTTGATGATCAACACATGATCATCTCCTCTTGAATATGCATCAACTCATGATGCATCTTCTTCTTAATAGCCTTCAACTCATGAAGCCATCTTCTTCTCACATCTTGATTTGATGATCTTCAATACAGGATGTCATCCCAAGTCATGCTCATTTGTGGAATCTAATCTATTCATGAACTCATGAAAAGTGTTAGTCCACAGATCATTTGTCATCAATTACCAAACTTCACCATTAACTTATAATGGAGGGACTAGATTCTACAATCTTTTTCTTTTAGTAATTCATGACAATTTCAATAAATAATAAGATAAAGGTTGATTTTCGAGTATACAACATATACACAACAATTGTATACTCTAGGATAAGCTTTCAAAGCAAAGCTTACTTATCCGGTTGTCACTAATCATCCAACCATTAACACATAATGGGGGAACTAGATGACAACCCGATTATGAGTATATATAAACTATATAAGCTATATATATACAAGGAATATGTTTCAAAGTAATGACCCTTAATATGTGGAAACATAAACATGGATCAATACTAATAAAACATCAAAATATAAAGTAAACCCCCCCTAAATATATGCATACAAGAATCTATAAGGAAGACATTTGCATATATTCAAATTAGATTATTGGTGAGGTTCAATCTATATTTTGGATCCAAGAAATGCATTAAGACATAAGAATATGATATAGAATGCATACCTCTATGGTTTTCACTTCTTTATCCAAGTGAGACTAAGTAATATCATAATTAATAAACATGTTAGTTCACAATTGCATTTGTCATTTTATCCAAAACCATTTGTCATTATCACATCCAAATAAGACTAGGCAATATCATAAACGACAAACAAGTTAGTCTCACAAATGTATTTATCATTATCATCAATACCAACTTAATGGAGTTTGAACTTACATCCCCGCCACCTCTTCTCCTATCCTAGTGCCTCCCCACCGCCTCTCCTCCCGTCCTGGCGCTCTCCCCACCGCCTTGTAATCTCCACCTACCATACAGGGCTCTGACCATCGTCCACCATCACCATGGCAGAGGCTGTAGAGTGCTCCATCCTTCGGCCCCTACCCTGAGGCAATATGATGACATATCGAGCCATCGACACCTCTCTTTCTCCGCTGCCAAGCATCGACGATGACAATTCTGCCCCACTACCAAGCGGAGATGTTGTCTCTTCTCCTCCGCCGCCGCACCGACATCATTCTCTTCCTCGTGCTGAGCCATCAACGTTCTTCTCCTCCATCACCAACTCCAGATCTGAGTATGAACTATTCCTCTCACCCTCCTCTTCTTTTGTTTATGTGAACCATTGAAAATTGGCGGATTTTGCGTTGTTAATTAGATTGTACTTAGCTAGTTATTGATTTATTTCATATAGTATTACTTGCAGACATTGAATCTCATGCATACGTGAAATATTTCTTGCTGCTGGCTATGAAGAAGATTTTTGATTGTGATTTGTGAAATTATGATAATTTTTCCGCTCTCACTATTTAAGACTTATGCATGTGAAAGCTTATTCACCTCTTAACCACCTTACTTAAGGCGAGCTTGAGCTTTGGCCGAGTCAAGCTCGAGCCCAGATCTAAGCTTAGACCCCAACCCAAGCTTCGTTCAAGCTCGATTCGATTCGAGTTTGTACCGAGCTCGAGCTTAAGTAGGCAGGTTCGCTCGAGCTCGGCTCATTTACAGGCTTACTCCAAGTAAACAATGAGGCGGGTGTTTTCATCTGCCCTAAAGCTCCTATGTTAAATTGGATATAAGAAGCACACGGTGAAGGAAAGGGGAAATCAGAAATGTGGTCACGTACATGATTTCCATCAAGATTATGAAAATAATTAATCCATATATGTATTTGCCACGTGAATAGTGGCGAAGCCAGGATTAAAATTGAGGGTGGACTGAATTATTTATCAGACTAAACTAAGTTGACACAAATATAGTCTTATACTCTTATAGAATTTCAAATTCATACAGAAATTATACAGTTGGAGTCTTCGAGACAAACAACAAAAAACAGAGAAATACAAAGTACGTACCTCGACAATAGAAAGCGCATACCCAAAATATATAATTAATCTGCTATGAGTACGAAGTAGAAATAAATCACATGTGTATGAAACATATGAAAATTAGTGATATAATAGAAAATTGTGAATAATAATGAAAATTTAGATCATATGAATTACGGAATATACCACAAATAAGCTAATTTGAACCACGAGTCATATTTGAATCACATGGCGAATACATTCTACGTGACTTCATGCCTTGGAAACGGTTTATGATTTTATCATCATCAATGGTTATAAGGACTAAACTATCTATATATACTAAATATGAAAGTCTAAAATCTAAAATATTAAATGTCTAAATTGATAAAAAAAGACCATAGAAAAGTTACCCAGCAGGCAGCAGCCGACGCCCGCCCGTCTCTCCTCAATTCTCTGTAACACTCGTCTCTCCTCAATTTGTCCGCCCGGCGCCCGCACATTGCAATTGCGCCGACGCCAACGCTTTATAATTTATATTCTCCATTCGTCCGCCTGGGCCCAGCTCACTCTGTCTCTCTCACAATCTCACTCTCAATTCAATCCCTGCTTGCCTCGCCCCTCGGCTCCTCCGTAGCTCCGCTCCTCGCCTCGCTCCTCGTCGTCCTCGGCTCCTCCACTCCTCACCTCGCTCCTCGGCTCCTTCGCTCCTCGCCTTGCTCCTCGGTGCTCCTCCACGGCGTTGCGCCGCCGCTCGGACTCGCCGGCGGTGCCTTGGCCCTCGCTGCCCCGACTCGGCCCCCTCGTCGGCTCATCGCCCCGCTCCGACTCCTCCCGCCGGGTCGCCGCCAGATCTGGCTCCGGCTCCAGCTCCGACAGCGCCCCCTACTGCGCGTGCTGTGCACCCTCGCCCGGTCGCCCCCAGCACCCCTCCCTCTGGCCTCTGCCACTCTGTGTTGTGGCGGGCTGGCGGCACCGACTGGTCTCTCTGGTCTGCCACGGCCTGGGAAGTGGAAATGGGGAATGGGGAGTGAATGGAGCCGATTGCTTTGTTGAGTGGGTGTTTTGGTGGGCTAGATGAGTTTGTTGGGCCTGGAAACGGGCTGCCACTTAAAGTCTTGGGCTATGCATTGTGTTGTTTGTTGAGTGGGTTGTCCTTTGTATTGTTTGTCGCTGGCGCTCGCCGGGGGTGGGGGGTGCCGCTCGCCGCCGAGGGGGGGGGGGGTGCGGCCGCCGGGGGGGGGGGGGGGGGGAGGGGCTCGAGCCTTACTAAGCCTCCCCGTTGGGTTCGCCCCTGCACGTAAACATATACCAATTTGGCAAATATTACGAGCAAACTAATTATCAAATATGCATTAATTAAAATTTATTTGTTCACTTTACTGTGGCAGCGCTCAAAGAATAATTGATTGCATAAGAAGGATAATCGGATCAACTTGCACATTTATCTATAGTGTCGTCGTTGCTTGTTCGAGAGTGAATTGTCATGATGGAGAACCATAATCCTTTACCTGCATGCCTAAAAAACCATACACCAGGTATATCCACCCTGGATTCAAAAAAGTGTGTTTTTCACAGTAGCCCTTGTTATGGATTGGTTGTGTTTACATGTGGAACA
Organism: Dendrocalamus latiflorus; assembly: GCA_017311315.1. Classification (NCBI taxonomy): domain Eukaryota; kingdom Viridiplantae; phylum Streptophyta; class Magnoliopsida; order Poales; family Poaceae; genus Dendrocalamus; species Dendrocalamus latiflorus. Next base: position 29,255,507 of record CM029626.1, read on the forward strand.
TGCGCCCATAACAACTTTGAACCTGTATAATTTTCCATTAGGACGTTACTAATAGAGTGATATAAACAGTGTATTTAACATACTAAATAAGTAAAAAAGCTGATATGGGAGGATAATTAAGTAAGAGACATGATAGTAGTGCCTCCTACAAAACATTATATATTTGAGAGGACCAAGAAAGCTAAAGGATGAGGATGGTAAAAAGGAGAGAGAGGAGGTGAGATAAGAGAAGAAATTAATTAAGTAGGGTGGTTATTAGATATCATACATTGAGAATATTATTTCTAGTTTTATATCTGTTGTAGGGGTGGCCCCCACCTTAGCCCAGTAGGCCTGTTAGGTCCGAAATAGGACATGTGTAATGACATAAGAGCCCCCAAGGGGAATACTCATGTGTAAGGGTATAACTGTACAAACACTCCCCATATGAATATATATGTGGCATAGGCCACAGGGAAGGGGGGCTAAGCCATTCATTTTACTCAACTCTCCACTACCACACTCTCTCTCTGTTTGGTCTGTAACCACAACAGTTGGCGCCGTCCGTGGGGGACGACAAGAGCAAGCCTCTAGAATTGAAGGAGGATGGCACCAAAGAAAGCTTCACCATCGGCGGCGAAAAAGAAGAAGGCGGAGGCGGCGAAGTCTCGCGTCAGCACGAGGGCTTCGGCTCTAGCAGCTGCAGGTATGAGCAGTGGTGTAGGTGCGACCGAGGGCCCCGCCATCGGCGTGACGACCAACCCCGCCATCGGCGCGATGACCAACCCCGCCGCCGACGCGACGACCAACCCCGCCGCCGACGCGATGACCAACCCCGCCGCCGACGCGACGACCAACCCTGTCACCGACGTGACGACCGATCCCACCAGCACCGCCCCGACAACCAACCCCGCGACAACAACGCGACGCGCAACCTGGGCGTGAAGGCCGTGGCCACCACCTCGCCGGCGGTACCGCCAAGCGCGCAGACGGCCCCGGCCACGCTCGCAGTAGAGACGGCCCTGCTGGCGGCCCTCAGTGCGTTTCAGCGGGAGCTAACAGACCTCCGCGGAGCTGTCCGGGACATGCAGGAGGCCCGGAGCCAACACCCCCCTCCGGCAGTGGCATCCGAACCCGCCCCGGAAAGGGCGGATAGCCGCGACGCCCCCACGTCTAGCCGCGCCCCACTACGGCGCGTAGACCCGGAGTCCCCGCTTTCTGCGGGCCTACAGCAGACGCCATGGCCCGAAGATTTCAAGTTCCCGAGCGTCATTGAGGCCTACAAAGGCGACTCCGACCCGCGAGAGTTCGTGCGCGTGTACGAGACCGCCATCGAAGCCGCTGGCGGAGACGACACCACGAAGGCAAAAGGGCTCCCCCTCGCGCTACAAGGGGTGGCGCTGTCCTGGTTCTTCACCATTGAACCACAGTCCATCTACGCGTGGGAACAGGTCCGTAACCAACTCTACAACAACTTCCAGGGAAACTACATCGAGCGTGTCGATGTGGACCAGCTCTTTGCAGTCAAGCAAAAACCGGAGGAGAGGCTCCGGGACTACTTCAAGCGCTTCACGAAGGTGCGCTGCCAAGTCAAGGACGTCAACGAAACAACGGTCATCAACGCAGCGATACAAGGCCTTCGACCGGGACCGATGGCCGAGTACAACGCGCGAAAGACCATTAAGACGGTCGGGAAACTCTTCGACAAGATGGAAGAGTATGCCAGAGCGGAGGAGGACGCAAGGAGGCGACACGGTGATGACTCCGACTCTAACAAGGCGGAAGGCTCGGTCAAGACCGAAGACTCGCCAAAACAGGGCCCTTCGAAAGGCAAGCGTAAGCAAGAGCAGCCGAAGGGCGCCTCCGAACGCAAGGACCCCCAACACGATGACAAGCCAGGCGACAAGCCCAAGTGCGATCAGCGCAAGTCCAGAAAATCTCGTTACGTTTTTGACATCGAGGGCGGCTCCGAAGACAACGCCCCAGGTCGCGGAGGCCAAGGACGCCGAGGACGAGGACGGGGACGTGGCCGAGGTCGAGACGACCGGGGTCGAGACGACCGGACCCGCGAAGAGTACGGCGACCAGCACCACGGGCAATGGTGCGAAATCCACGGCTGGGGCAACCACGACACGCATGCTTGTGCCACCATCGCAGCGCTACGGCAGAGCGTTGCCAGGGACAAAAACCCGGATACACGCGCGCCCGTTGTGGCTCACGTCCAGCACCCCCAGGACCAAGGAGCACAGGCCTAGGAAGGCTTCCTGTGCATCCAGGCGCACGTACAGCAACCTCGGGAAGGCCTCCTACAGCTACAAGCCCCGGAGGGAGCCCAGCGCAGGATTATCAACGTTATCTCCGGAGGCTCCTCACTGGGGTTCGCTTCGGCAAGACAACGGAAGGCTTACGCACAGAGGCTACACCACGTCGCGGCATACCCGGCGCAGGCGCCACCAGAATGGGCGCAGCATGAAGTCACATTCACGCCCGCCGACGCCGAGGGCGTGGAGTTCCCCACCAAGACCCTTTGGTCGTCCGGGTCCTCGTAGTCGGGTGTGACATCCGGCGCGTCCTAGTCGATGGAGGAAGCTCCGCAAACATCCTCTTCGCTGCGGCCTTCGACCAAATGGGGATCCCTCGGAGCCATTTGGGCCCTTCAGGCGTCCCGCTGCAGGGTTTGGAGGGCAGCCCTTGCGTGCCTTAGGCCAAATATGCCTCCAAGCCTCTTTCGGCCAAAACGACAACGTCAGGAGCGAGGACGCCATCTTCGACGTGGTCGACATCGTATACCCCTACAACGCCATAATAGGACGGCCGCTCCTAAACACCCTCGGGGCAGTCCCGCATCACGGTTTCCTGTACATGAAGCTTCCCGGGCCGCGCGCCATCATCACCATTCACGGCGAACAGGACATGGCCCGGCGCATAGAGCTTGGCGCCAGGGGCCCATGCCACGCGGCTCGCCAAGGCACCTAAGCCAGGAGGGCGGATGCGGAGCCCTCGGGGACTCCCCGAGCGTCCCGCGCTCCACGCGCGCAAGGTTGCCCCGGTCGCGGCGGCCTGTCAACGATCACCCCACCCTCCTAGCGGTTAGTGCTTGGCATCCCCCCTTCTTTTGTAAGTGCTCACCCGCGCAAATGGGAATTTAATAAAGTTCACCGTTTGCACAAATTTCTGTTCTTCGAAACAAAGACACGCATTCGCGCGCGCACTCTCCGTCAAAGATACGGGCATGAGTATAAACAAAGACACGCGTTCGCGCGCGCACTCTTCGTCAAAGATACGGGCATGAGTATAAACAAAAACACGCGTTCGCGCGCGCACTCTCCGTCAAACATACGGGCATGAGTATAAACAAAGACACGCGTTCGCGCGCGCACTCTCTATCAAAGATACGGGCATGAGTATAAACAAAGACGAGTGGGGGGACGCCTCCGCACGCACTCCACGGAGTATAAATAAGACGTAGCGTCGAGGTCCGCCTCCGCACGCAATTTCACCGCCCGCAACGCGCGAAGGTTCGCCTCTGCGCGCAGTCTACGGACTCTAAATAAGACGTAGCGCGAGATCCGCCTCCGCACGCACTCCACGGAGTATAAATAAGACGTAGCGTCGAGGTCCGCCTCCGCACGCAATTTCACCGCCCGCAACGCGCGGAGGCTCGCCTCCGCGCGCAGTCTACGGACTCTAAATAAGACGTAGCGCGAGGTCCGCCTCCGCACGCACTCCACGGAGTATAAATAAGACGTAGCGTCGAGGTCCGCCTCCGCACGCACTCCTCCGGAGTATAAAGAAGACGCGGATGCTATCCCTGCGCACTCTACGGAGTATAAACAAGACGCGAACCCCGCGCACGCATGGGCGCCGCCCCAGTGCGTACTCTTCGGAGTATAAATAAGACGTGGATGTATATCCCGCGCACTCCTTCGGAGTATAAATAAGACGTGGATGCTATCCCTACGCACTCTACGGAGTATAAACAAGACGCGAACCCCGCGCACGCATGGGCGCCGCCCCAGTGCGTACTCTTCGGAGTATAAATAAGACGTGGATGTATATCCCGCGCACTCCTTCGGAGTATAAATAAGATGCGGATGCTATCCCTGCGCACTCTACGGAGTATAAACAAGACGCGAACCCCGTGCACGCATGGGCGCCGCCCTAGTGCGTACTCTTTGGAGTATAAATAAGACGTGGATGTATATCCTGCGCACTCCTTCGGAGTATAAATAAGACGCGGATGCTGTCCCTGCGCACTCTACGGAGTATAAACAAGACGCGAACACCGCGCACGCACGGGTGCCGCCCCAGTGCGTACTCTTCGGAGTACAAATAAGACGCGGATGCTGTCCCCGCGCACTACTGGGAGTATCAACAACGCGTGGGCATCGGCCCCCACGTACTTCAGAACACAGCTTACCCCAGTTAATTCTACGGTGGGCAAAGTGCACCACGGGGGCCCGCTCCTATGCGCCGCCTGCAGAGTACCAAGACGACGTGTTAAGAGGCTGGGTCCCGCGCGAGCACACCCGCGAGCGAGAAACAGCAGAGGCTGGTCCCCATGCAGGCACACCCGCGGGCGAGAAGCACCAGAGGCTGGATCCCGCGCGAGCACACCCTCGAGCGAGAAACAGCAGAGGCTGGTCCCCATGCAGGCACACCCGCGGGCGAGAAGCACCAGAGGCTGGTTCCCGCGTGAGCACACCCGCGAGGCTGTCTCCGCCGCCACCACCTCGAAGGATGGGGGACGGAGCGCTCGCGCGTCTACCTCGACTAGGCGCTAGCTCCGCCGCCACCACCTCGAAGGATGGGGGACGGAGCGCTCGCGCGTCTACCATGACTAGGCGCCTGCTCCGCCGCCACCACCTCGAAGGATGGGGGACGGAGCGCTCGTGCGTCTACCTCGGCTAGGCGCCAGCTCCGCCGCCACCACCTCGAAGGATGGGGAACGGAGCGCTCGCGCGTCTATCTTGACTAGGCGCCAGCTCCGCCGCAGCCACCTCGAAGGAGGGGGGACGGAGCGCTCGCGCGTCTACCTCGACTAGGCGCCAGCTCCGCCGCCGCCACCTCGAAGGAGGGGGGACGGAGCGCTCGCCCGTCTACCTCGACTAGGCGCCTGCTCCGCCGCCACCACCTCGAAGGATGGGGGACGGAGCGCTCGGGCGTCTACCTCGGCTAGGCGCCAGCTCCGCCGCCACCACCTCGAAGGATGGGGGACGGAGCGCTCGCGCGTCTACCTCGACTAGGCGCCAGCTCCGCCGCAGCCACGTCGAAGGATGGGGGACGGAGCGCTCGCGCGTCTACCTCGACTAGGCGCCAGCTCCGCCGCCACCACCTCGAAGGATGGGGGACGGAGCGCTCGCGCGTCTACCTCGACTAGGCGCCAGCTCCGTTGCCACCACCTCGAAGGGTAGGGGACAGAGCGCTCGCGCGTCTACCTCGGCTAGGCGCCAGCTCCGCTGTCACCACCCCGAAGGGTAGGGGACGGAGCGCTCGCGCGTCTATTTCGACGTCTACTCCGACTAGGCGCCAGCTACGCCGGAGGGGATATCGGTCTGAGCGCGTATGGTTATCGCAACTACGTATATACCTTGATCACATTGCCCCCGCAGGGCGCAACCATCGCGTACGGGCGCGCGCGCAAACCCTCCGAGCTTACCATGGGACGATGTAGTCGGAGGGTGGCGACGTACTTCGCGAGGTCTGGTCAAAACTGTTCTTGGTATTTGCTAAGGATGTTTACAAAGGCGCATAGACAACCCCGGCGCATCAGGCTGTTACTCGGCAGGCTCATCCTTGACATGCCCCCGTACCGAGGTCCCACTCGAAGACGCCCGACTCGCCCAGAAATCCAACGCTTCCTCGGCTCTTTGCCAGCGCCGAAGACGCCGTCGGGTTGCGAGGTCGGAGATCAGCAGCCGGCCCAGTTAGGTAGCTACTCGGGACAAGGGGGCAGGAATCAGAATAGTGGAAAACTCCGTATTTTCGCAAATAGAAAACGAGGAAGACAACCCGGGCTTCGGTTACAACGCACCCCAACACACGACAACCTCCTATCACACCTGTGGATCCACGGTGTCCTCCGGAGCCGCGGCGCCATCATCGTCACGTCGAGGGACCTCGTCCAGAAACCGGCCAAGGTTCCCCTCGCCGTACAAGTTCCTCCGCAGCTCGACTAGGGCTGCGGCCTCGCCGCAATACTCCCATATCCGCTCATGGAAGAACTTCACGGCGTGGCGTACCGCTCGCACGGCGCCGGACATTACGCCGCTCCTCGCGGGCATCTCCAGTTGGGGATCGGCTAACTCCGCAACATGCTCGCAACCGCGGTGTCGCAGCAGCGCACGTCACACACGACGCCACGTATGCGCAGTGGCTGCCGAAGACCGCCTCTCCAATCCACGGGAGTGACCGTGACAGGGGAGGCGTATGCGAGCATCCTGGGCGGATCGCTCTTCCGCAGCTCCCTACAACTCTTCCTCGGCAGCCCGCAGCCTGCTCCGTATCGTTGCTCCCTCGCGGGCGTAAGCACTTTGCAGGGCCTGGGCCAGCACGAGCGTCTGTGCGACGCATGCGTTAGAAAACGCGAAGCGGCGGCAAAGGGGTCTAAAAGACAGACGCTTACCCGCACCCCTGACACCTCCAATGCATCTCCAAGGCGCTCCGACCCGTAGGTCTGCAACGCCTACTGTCCGATGCTGGAGGCCGCGTCCTCCGCAATCCCGCGCCATGCCCTCAGAGTATCCAGCGGAGGGACGAAGTCCGCCGGGCTTGGCCGCGCGGCACCTATGTCGCCAGCACCGGCACCCCCGCGCTCAAGGAACGGTTCCTCCTTCGGGATAAGTGTCGCTGCGAAGGGGAATTCCACATGTCACGATGCATAAAAAAATATAATAAAAAAAAGAAGAAAAAAAATCGAAGGAGTTCCGTCATAACCTACCTTCGGTCACGGGCGGGAGGCTTCGCGGAGACGTCTCCCTAGCCGCGGGCGAAAACGCTTCCACGCCGGCCCCAACGGACGGCGCTGTCTCGGAAGGCCGGGGGACCACCGAGCCAGGACCTCGCGCCAACCGAACCTGCGCCACTGTCACCGTGGCCCGAGGGGCTGGGAGGGGGTGGGGCGGAGGGACCTCGATGCTTGAAGCAGGGCCCCACAAGTTCCCAACACCGGTCGCCACAACGAACCCTCGCGAAGTCCGCGGAAGAGAGGACTGCAGGCGCGCCCGCTTCGCTTGGGCGGAAGGTATCACCACGGTACCCGCCACAGAAGGGGCCCCTCCGGCAGCATCATCCGCTGAAGAGCTCTCCACAGCTACGACGGTAGAGGTCGGGGACTTCATTCCCATGACGTCCGGGGGGCTACCCCCACCTTCGCGGGAGACACCCCCGCCTCCGCGGGCGACACCTCGGCCCCAGCCGCCGAGGTTAGCAAGGGCGACGCTCCACACGCTCCCGCGAAGGGTAGCCCCGCCAACACCACGCTCGAAGACGAGGACTCCGCACCGATGTCGCCAGCGGGCACCACCACCTCGGCAACGGTCGCGGACAACGGGGCCTCCGCGGCACGCCCTCCGCTGCTGGTGCCCCCGCCCTCAATCTCCGCGCCCTCTAAATCTGAGTCGGCATACCTCGCCGAACTCGACCCCGGGCTCGCCGCGCCGGCAGGAGCGGCGGCAGCCGCCGTACGGCCCCGGTCGCGGCGCTCCGGGTCCTTTTGCAGGACGACGCCTTCGTCTTCGCGGCACCATCATCCTCCTGCTGCTGGGCCGGAGGGGGGTGATCCGGCACAGGAAGCCCCAAGGCCTATCCGCCCCAACCCGGCCTCCGCGGTCGCAGCTGCGCATTGCCCGTGCTCTCTACCGGTGTATGGCCTGAGGAACACGTTCGCGGCGCGCTCCGCGTCCTCAAGGCGAGTCCCTACCCAAGACGGCATATTTGCGTCAACGCAATATATACAATTGCGGAGGAAGATATGATGAAGACTTACGAAGGCCAATCGGCACGGGCAACGAGCAAACGGACGGGCGAACGTTGTCATCTCGACGTTCGCCGGCTGTGAAGCGCCAACTGTGGGCAAGTGGCGTCACACCAAGCATCATATACTCCTCGGCAAGATCGCGCATATTGAAGCGGGCGGTGACCCCCACAAGCCTCCGCGCTCTCAGCTCATCTTCCTGGTCAAGCGCCAGGCCGGGGGCGATCTTGAATGTAATCGGCCCGCCCATGCATTCAAGGCCGCTGCCACTCGTCACATGGTGGTAGAACCACCGCCTCGCCCAGTTGACCTCCCACTTCCCTCGGGTCGCGTTCGCAGGGAAGAGCTTCCCACATGTCGCCCGCAGGAGGAAGTTGACGCTGCCAAATTTCGACACCGTGCCGTCCTTCCGCTCCTTCGGTTGACACCGGGCCTCATGCAGATACGTGAACAAGGAAGCGCTGGGCCAACACCCCTCCGCGCGCAGGGCCCAGCTGTACATGGCGAGGCGAGCCACCGCGTTCGGAGTCAATTGTGACAACTCCAACTTGAAGGTCCGCAGCACCGCCCCGACAATTGCTGCGGACGGAATACGAAGCCCGGCTTTGAAGTAGGCAACGAAGATGATTGCCTCCGACTTCCTAGAGCGCGGCTCCGTTTCATCATCGGCGGGCAACCGCACAGCGTGGCGATCCGATAGCTTCCCATCTCGCAGCAGCGAACGGATGGTGTCCTTCGTCACGAGCGTTCGGCCCAACTCCCCGGAATACGGACCCTGACTCTTCTTCGCCGCCCACCACTTGTCTGCCGCCGGCGGATTGCGCTCCCCCAGCGTGTATTTCACCTCCAAAGGCGAGGACCGCCTGCGGATGGCGTAGCCGCCCGCCTGAGTCCGCTCATCGCAAGTCGCCATCAACATCCACCGGGAACTAGGCGGCGGAAAGGGAGCGCAGGAACAGGGCGAGCGAATGCGAAAAGCACCGTGAACAACCAAAAAGCGCGAGGTGGCGTGGGCACAATGCCACGGGGGGTTCTTAAAGGCCCCCCGCCTCCTACCCTAAGCGCGAAGGGCCAACGGCAACCGCTCACCTCCCCACGCGCGAAGTCGAAGCATCGCGGCGGTCCACGCAGCCAGCATGCGACCGTGGTCGTACAAAGTCCTGTCACCACGTGAAGCGTCGCTAGCATCCCGCCGCATGTCGGTCCGCACAAGCAATAAACACAGGTTGCGCGTCCCGGTACAGCCTTCGGCTCGATCCTCGCCGCACCTATCCGAAGGAACAACCGCAGGCCCGTGCCGTAGGTGCAACTGAGGATCGGCGAGCAGCGCAACCGCTCGCAGCCGGTGGCGCGCGTTGGGAGGGGGGCGGCCAACAGGCGGCACGCCTACAACGCCGCGCCACGTGCCCCGCCCCTCTTGAGGAAGGAACTTGACCGTGGGCGACCCGTTGGTACACCAATCGCTACCCGCCGCGTGTTCGTCACGAATGGACAAGCGAGTACGAATACAGCAGCCCGACTGTGTCAGCCCGAGGGTCGGCGCGATTCCCGGAGCCATTAAAGCGCACTACCAGCGGCACCCCCAATAGCCAGCTCTGCTGCCACCACTTCGAAGGATGGGGGACGGAGCGCTCGCGCGTCTACTTCGACTAGGCGCCAGCTCCGCTGCCACCACCTCGAAGGGTAGGGGACGGAGCGCTCGTGTGTCTACTTCGACTAGGCGCCAGCTCCGCTGCCACCACTTCGAAGGATGGGGGACGGAGCGCTCGCACGTCTACTTCGACTAGGCGCCAGCTCCGCTGCCACCACTTCGAAGGATGGGGGACGGAGCGCTCGCGCGTCTACTTCGACGAGGCGCCAGCTCCGCTGCCACCACGTCGAAGGATGGGGGACGGAGCGCTCGCGCGTCTACTTCGACCAGGCGCCAGCTCCGCTGCCACCACCTCGAAGGGTGGGGACGGAGCGCTCGCGCATCTACTTCGATTAGGCACCAGCTCCGCTGCCACCACTTCAAAGGATGGGGGACGGAGCGCTCAAGCGTCTACTTCCGACTAGGCGCCACCTTCGCTCCCACCGCTTAGCATCCCCGGACCACCCTGCAAACGTCTGCGACGGTCCAACGTTGCAGCATCGTGCCGTCACGAGGCTCCGAAATCCGCGCCGGGAAAAGGAGCGTCTGGGATCCAGCGGGGCCCCTGACCCAGCACCATGCGTCGGAGGCCTAGCTACCCCCCGGTAGGGCGTTCTGGCCGAAGTAGAAGGTGAAGGCGAGCAGGCACCGGTTTGCCCACAACGCACTCAACCGCAAACTCTGAACCGTGGGGTACAGATCGGCCTTTCGGCCCATAGCCCCCACGAGTCGAAGGTCACGCGACGTCCCAGCCCTGTGGCAGGTTTTGACACGTTCTCGTAAACAGAAATGCTTCAGTACATCAACATTCCCTGATGGTAACGCCGGTGGGCGCAATCAGAGAATGGAAATTTTGCTGTGCTATCGAGGTGCTGCATAAAAAATATACCGTTAAATTTTCTAAATTTTGATCAATAATAGATTTAAAATTATCTAAAATATCTATACTAAAATTAAATCATTAAATTTATCGTTAAAAATATTTTTATAATATTATAATTTTATTAGTATGTTTTACTGTAAAGTTTATTTTAAAGATCGTAAAAAGTTAAAAATGTTAAGTAAAAAATAGCGGTAAGGGTACTAGTAAAGAAGAAAAGGTTTCTGCATATATCTGCTGGCTTCTGAACAAATAAAGCAACAGAAAGCGGCAGAGCACCTTAAAAGTCACAATGTTGCATCCGACGGCAAGAAACAGCAAACACACTCTAGATCTTTCGCAGTGACACTAATAAGGGCCGACAATTAACCTGGCACCAAATTAAAGGCCATAGTGATGTTGCTTCGATTTTTCTCCATAGCCCACTAAATATAAAAAACAATTAATAAGAAATAATCATATATATCCCTATTAAATAATATACGACGGTCCATAATTACTTAATCTCTTTCAAAACATTTAAGCATAACAAAGAGTAAAAAAATTATAATAACTATACACTAAATTCCTTCAATGAACAAATATAGTGAAGCTGATACTCTCGAGACCATCGACAAATATAGCAAAAAGAGAGTATTTAATTTTCCATATTAGAGGTCCACTGCTGATGCGGTGATGCTATCCATGTCAACATTTTGGCAACAGCCAGCACTCCACACCTGAAATTTCTATGTAGTGATCTCTCTCTTCTTTACCACGAGAACCACTACAGGACGGTAGGGAATTTGGGGCATGCTAATCAGTCTCAAAATGTAGAAAAATCAGCCTCAGAATATATATTGAGGCTAACACAGCCTGCCTCGGATACCCTTGCCTCAAAATAAGCATATTGAGGCAACCACTAGAGTTAGCCTCTAAAAGCTAAATTTGAGGCTGACACGGTGTGCCTTAGAATTTGATTGAGGCAGATTGCCTGCCTCAGCTAGGACGACTAGCCATGAGGCTGCAATGTCTGCCTCAAAAGAATTGAGGCAACTATAAGCTGCCTCAACGTTACAAGCATCAAATTACAATTATTTTCAGCATATACATATATTTTTCTCAATAATTATTATCAACACATACATCTCATCACTATGCACACAAGATAATTGAAACAGTAACAAATATAGCTTCCAAATCTCTTCATTCAATAGATTAAAACATCACAGCCACACATGCATATTGAGGAGAGAAAATATATAGCATCTCATTTAGTCTCCAAAAGGTCCTCTCCATCAGTTGACAAATGTAGCATTCAATTATGCATACAGTATATAGTAAAATTCTCAATAGTATATCTAGTCAGTGGACACATGTTTGAGCCATCAACTGTATAGTAGCTATGGGCTAATAAAATATATCATCTATACAAAATTTGAGATAGTAAACTTCTCAAAAGAGTAGACAGTAACTGCTCATGACTAATCAACCATATAGTAGCTACGGGCACATATTTTGTCATCTTTACAGAAGTTGTCGCCAATTTTGCATGGTTGTGCCTGGTGGCGCAAGAGAAACCCGACCACCTAGAATTAAATTTACAAAATTCGATCAGGTCAGTGCTTAATACAAAAATATCAGGAACAAAAAATAATCCAAAACATTTGGATCAAGAAAGTAGCTACAGCTGTTTGTATGAATCACAGGATGTTTCATTTCTATTTATAAACAACATAGTTCAGTTCATGTTTCATTTCTATTTATAATTTTATCTATCTATATTTTCGCTCAATGGATCACATGATGGTGTAAATAATTTTTATGTCATACCTAAGCACTAAATATTTTATATGCAACATAATGACATAAGTACCTGTTTTTGTTACTTCACCATTCTGCCTGGGTGGAACTTCTTCAACCTTAATTGTGAGCATTCATTTGACATGTTAGATTTTCTAGGTAAACAAAGTATACACATAAACAAGCTAAGAAAAGGACATACCAAGTGGATTGGCCAAGCAATGGAATGACCAATAGCATCCTTGATGTAATTCAGATTTTTGCATGGTCGAAACAGTTCTGCATCTCCAAATATGGGACTATCTATGACTACTTTGTAGCACTCGTTTCCAAGAATTGTACCTCCAACCATTTCTGATGGGTCTTGGCTTTCAACAGTTGCTTTAGCAATACGATTATATGGCCGCACAGTTCTTTTAAGAAATACATTGTTTCCAACCTGTTTGACCATATGGACACCTCATATTAGACTGGAAAATATAATAGATGATGTTGTTTTACATAACAGATCCAACTGAATTAACAAAAATTTTCCAAACCTGAACGGTTTTTGTTGTTGCCTTTTTAACCTTTGAGTGGTCACTTTTTCCCTTGTTGGCACCTCCAGTCTCAGTAGGCCTACTGGTATTATAATTAGCTACTTGCTTTTGTACCCCCTGTTGCATATTATAAATGTTACTGACATTTTTTCAACCTTTTTTACTTGTGTAAATCAATTCACATGCATTTAGGTAAGCAGTTCATCCTAAATGACTTAACATATATATACATATACCTCAGCAAAAACTGTAGTTGTTGTAGCTGGAACATTAGAGCGTTTACTTGTGGCCTTATTGCCTGTTCTTGCTTGTGAATGATTGTTTGTAATCCTTGGTGGCTTGGTAGTATTGCGGTTGCCAGCATGTTCTTCTAACTCTTGTGCATAATATTTACCACCAACCCTTCTCAACGAATCCTAGAAGATTTAGGCAATGTAAAATTCTGACTTAAAAATATATGGAGCAAAATCAATGCCATTCAACTGACCTTCTCCAGCAGTTTGTTTTGGTTATGTTGCAATGCTCTAACAGTTCTTGGTTGTACCTGTATTTAGGGGGAAAAATTAGAAGCTTATAGTAGCTACTAATAATACTAGTGCAGTTGATTTATGTGAAGTAAACTGACTTGTACGTTGTTAGAAGCCGATGTGCATGAATATTCCTGATTTCGTATGTGCAAATTTTTCCTCTGTTCACGAGAAGCAGAGATCATAGCTTGAAATTCTGCCAGTTTCTCTGCAAGTCGTTGCTCCATTCGTTGTTCCATTCTCTGTTCCAACTGTTGCATCTCTTCTCTCAAAGCTCGAGCTTCATCTTCTGCCCTTTGTCTTGCTTCTCTTTCCAATTGCAAGCTTATTCTTGCTGTTGATTTAGTTCCTGGCAAACCAAGACTTGCAGGAGTGGGACCCATACCTACTCCTATCACTCTGCCTCTATTTTCCTTACCAATCAATTCTGAAAGGAAATCTCCTTCTTGTATAGGTTTGTCCACAAATTCAGCCTCCTCAGTGAATTTTTCATCGATTTTAGCCTGCAGTAGCCAAGGTAAAATATTGTATTTGAATTTCCAAACAGAGAAACAACTTTGTTGCGTATTCAGTTAATTTTTCTTACAAGTGTTTCTTGACGGGCTGGTTGTGGTCTTCCATCTTTACGAGTATATGCAACTTTGAAAACTTCTGCTCGACTAACTTTTCCTCCTTTCTTTTGCTCCTACAGTCATGTGAATGCACAACACATTAATATATAATAATATTATGTGACCTCTCATGCAACATACTTAATTACCCACAACCCCACATTTACCTAGGTTTTTCCAGCCAGCTTTTGTCCATGTTAGTAATGGGAGTTACTAGCAATCTGTCCAAAAAGTGAATTCAATATATACCATATGTTCGTTCCAACAAGGCAACATCAAACAACAGATGGTAAGCTTTTAACAATATATACAAGCATGGAAATAGAAGTGAAGTTAAGAAATTACCTTTCTAAGAACAACAAGGAAGTAAGTTTGCAGTAGCATGCAGCCCAGCAAACAAGTACCCAATTTAACACCACAATAGCTATGACAGATCGTCGACTCTCCTGGTGCGGCAGAAATCTGAGTAGCTGAATTATGAAAAAAATTAATATGCCACACACATGCTATCAAAAACACCACGAATGTCACAAATATTTATTAATTACAACCACATGCAAGTACACCTAAAATCAGATAAGTTACTTGCACTCAGGATTGGAGTTGGCTGCAGGGAGGGGCAGGGCGTCGGCAGTACCTGGGTTGGGGGAGGCCGGTGATGGGGATGAAGGATGGCAGGAGATTTAGGTGCGTGGAGCAGGAAGGCTGGGCGCCATGGAGATTGTGTCGCTGCAGATCGCCATGGAGCAGGGGGAGGGCAGCAGATGGTGGAGAAACCGTCTTCTCTGGCAAGGACACAGGTGCTTCTCCCTGCACGAGAGAGGATGGGAATGGCCAGTGGCAGAACCAGGATTTGGGAAAGCATGATACGAAGAACATGACATGATCTCAAAGTACAAAAGATGTAACATAATAGAGATCAGATTTTTTTAACTCCTAATTTCCTACAGCGAAAATTCAGATTTCTTTAATACATAAAACACTAATATTTTTCAAGAGCTATAATACAAGAACAGCTAGGATCAATTCACAATTACAGAACACAATTCATCAGGACATCATCAATTTATCAATTCACATTTCACTGATTTCATGCCAGTTGGGAAAGCCAGTTGGGAAAATTACAGAAACACAATCCTGCTATATTAACTGATATCATCAATAATCAATTCATCATCACATCATGCATTCATGCTAGTTGGGAAAGCCAGTTCACATTTCACTGATTTCATGCTAGTTGGGAAAGCCAGTTGGGAAAATTACAGAAACACAATCCTGCTATATTAACTGATATCATCAATAATCAATTCATCATCACATCATGCATTCATGCTAGTTGGGAAAGCCAGTTCACATTTCACTGATGAGTCTGATGTCCTAATGAGACAACGCGACATGCCACACAATAAGCCAGCCGCAGAGCAAGAACAGAAAAGAAATCACACGTCTCACCTGGCGCGTGCGTGGCGACGAGGCCGACCGGACGTGCTACCGCCTCCGCAGGACCGCAGCCGCGCCGAGACGGATCCAGACTCGGGAGGCGGGGTAGCGCCGAGACAGGCCGGGAGGCGGGGCGGCGCGGAGACGTGTCGGGAGGCGGGGCGGCGCCGAGATGGGTCGGGAGGCGAGGCGGGCGGCGCCGGGATGCGGGGCGGGCCGGGCGGTGCTGGATCTGCGCCAGGAGGAGGGGAGGCAGGGCCCGGCGGTGCCGGGAGGCGGGGCGGCACTGGATCTGCGCCGGGAGGCGGGGCCGGGCGAGGCGGGGAGGTGGGGCTGGGCGGCGCCAGGAGGCGGAGGCGACCAGGCGGTGGGGTCTCAGATTGCGGCTTGCGGTTCCGCCCGAAATCATGAAGGGCAGATGCTTGGGTGCATGGGGAATGGAGGATGGGCAGGTGAGAGAATAGGCAGAGAGATGGTGTGGTGAAAAAAATAGGTGAATAGGCAGGGAATAGAAAGGAGAGAGAGGAGGAGGGAATTTTTCACTGCTCCCGCCAATGCCAATTTCACCTGGCCATTTGAGGCTTGCAACCACTAGGAAGCCTCCAATTCCTTGTTGAGGCTGACTGTTAGCCTCAGATTAATGAGGCTTATTGGTTTACCTTAATTTTATAATTTGAGGCAGAAGTTGCTGCCTCAGAGAATATTTTGAGGCAACTATCTTCAGTCATGCCTCAAAATCTTGCCTCAAATTTCCCACCGTCCTGTAGTGAACGTTTTGTATTAAGTTGCATAAATGCTTACGAAGGGGAATTGATTACATGTGTATAATATTGAATCTACATGCTTGCCTTATAATTTGCAACAACTTTGCAAAGCTAATAGACCTTATAAAACAGAAGGGAGGGAGTACTTCATGTGCTCCGATTAGCTCGGAGAGGTGGACTCGAAAGGCCACCTAAGGGTGTATGTTGATTTTATCTTAAAAAACTCTGGATTAATTATATCAAGACTTTTTGGTCTACCCTCTATATCTCAGCCGTTTTCGTGGTGTCGGTCACAATTGTATATGTGGGTCTATAGCCTACAGTGTAATCCTGCAAAACAAATCCAACTATTCCACCCTGTGTTGTATCCGAGTTAAACATATATATGCATATTAAATTTCAGTAGACTCAATCTCAATAAATATGTCTACCATATTCCAGCACAACCATTCTCGGTACCTCGAGTATTAATTTCTCGAGTTAAATTCTGCATCAAATTATTCCCTATCACATACATCAATAATATGAACAATTCTATATTGCGTTAAATAGACAATAATCACAATAAATGTTGAAAGCCACATAAAAATTCCAACATATCCATTTGGCTAAAACATTTCAATCAATAAACTGAAGTCTCATGTCTTTAACATGTTTAGAAAATAATTGCTGACTGATTGGTTTAGTCAGTGGATCCGCAACCATATCAATGCTAGGTAAATAAACTAAATGAATAGACTTGAGTCTATTTATTACATCACAAATATATTGATATCTTCCTTCAATATATTTATTTTTACTATGAGATTGAGGATCCTATGAGACCTTGATCGCTACCTGATTATCACAGAAAATAGTGATATGTTATGATGCACTTTTCATGACCTTAAGTGATGCAAGAAATTCCTTTAGCTATACACCTTCCTTTAGCTATACACCTTCATTTGCTACTTCAGATGCAGCATAGTATTCAGCTTCTATGGAAGAAAGAGCAACTGAATTATGTTTCCTACTGCACCAAGAAATAGCATCTCCTACCAAAGTAAATAGATAACTAGAAGTTGATTTTCGGTCATTTGGATCACATTGCCAATCAGCATCAGTATAGCCCTGTAGCTAAAGATTATGACCATTAAAACATAATAAATAATCTATAGTTCCTTTGACAAAATGAATTACATATTTGATTTGTTTCCAGTGCTCTTTTCCTAGGATTCTTTTGATATTTACTAAGATTCTAATACCATGGCAAAGGTTAGATCGTGTAAATAACATAGCATACATAAGACATCCTAAAGTTGAAGAATAAAGAATACCATTCATTTTAGTTTTTTTCTTAGGAGTATTCCTCAGTGAGTTTAGTTCCCTTCACAATAGGTACATTAACATGTTTGCTGTTTTCTAAAGAAAATCATTTTAAAATACTTCGAACGTATGCCTTTTTGGGACAACCCAAAAATCATTTTATTCCAATCTCTATGTATTTCAACTTCTAAAACATAGGAAGCTTCTCACATATCTTTCGTACCAAATTTAGAAGGCAACCAACCTTTCACTTTCATTAATATATTTTTATCATTAGAAGCAATGAGAATAATATCAACATATAAAGACAGTAAGATAAAATATTTACACATAATTTTTGTATATATACACTGATCACCTTCCGTCATTGAAAAACCATATGACGTGATAATATTATCATAAAGAATATACCATTGACGTAAAACTTGTTTAAGACCACAAATTGATCTATTCAATTTGCAAACCTTATTTTCATTTTCTTTTTTCTCCAAAACCTTCTAACTGTTTCATGTATATTTTCTCCTCCAAAAGACCATTAATAAAAGTAGTTTTAACATTCATTTAGTGGAATTCAAAATCATAATAAGCCATCAAAGTACTAATAATATGAATTGAAGTAAATTTTGTAACTGGAAAAAAAGTTTCCACAAAGTTAGTACCTTCCTTTTTCATAAAGCCTTTAGCAATAAGTCTAGTATTATATTTTTCCACTAAACCTATTGCATTTAATTTCCTTTTAAAAATCTATTTACAACCTATGAGATTACGGTTGTTGGGTAGATCAACAAGTTCTCAACTTTATTCATTTTCATTGAGTTTAATTCTTCCCAGATTGCTTTCACCATTAGTTTTGATTGCGGGCAGCTTATTGCTTCTTTATAAGTCTTTGGTTTTTCCTCTAAATATGAAGTTTTACAGCGAACTTCCCCAAGAATAAATAATAATCATCTACATATTGGGGTGTACTTAAATTCTTCCCATTTCTCCTAAGCATGTTAGTCCCAGAATCGACAACCCAACAATTTAGAAAAGTAGTGGTAAGTAAAGATTCAGTGCATACAAAAATAACAGACATATCACTAGGTGAAGAATTGCCTTTATGCTCAATTGGTTGATTTTTTTATTCTTTTGTTTCTTCATTTTTCCTACAGTCAGTTCTGAAATGCCCATACTAACCACAGTTGTGGCACTTAAAATTTTTATACTTATCATTCTGTAGGATCGTCGATGGCAATCAGAGGGGGGTGAATGATTGCAGCGCACAGCGGAAATTTTTCCAAAATCTATTGTGCTCTATTTTTATTCAACCTGCTAATCATTCGAAACACACAAAAATAGAAAGACGGCAATATATATAATATATGATTTTTTTGTTACTGTAGCATTTAATTAAAGACAAAACCAACAACTAATTACCTTAGCTGGCCGTATGAACCTACTAGTCTTATGAAGCAAGTAATCATGAGAGAGAGAGAGAATTAAAAAGTATTAAACTCATTGCATGCCTGGATTCGTGACTGCATGCATTAGAGCACTCCCAATGCAGAAACTATGGATGATTTCTATGGCATTAAATAAGGTGCCAAGTAAGTAAAATGCTGATGTGTCATTGGAGTTAAGGAGGAGATATAAGGAAATGGTTTCTTATATAGACACCATGTCTACACAGGAACTAAGATAGAAAGAGCTGTGATAGGTAGATGATAGGAGAGAGAAGATAGATGATTAGATGAAAATTTTATGTAAGGACCCAGATATTAACATCTGGATTCCTCTGTGATTTTCTGCACTATTCCCTGGATCAGTAGATAGTGCTCGCAGTTACAGTAATGAATATCAAAATACATATCATGCGGAAGCGTAAATATAATAGTAGACTTACTCATGGGCCGATTAGGCCGAAATCATTAAATTGCAGCAGCGGAAGAACGAAGCACACAGGTGGGACCTTCAGGACATGCCCACAGGCAGCCAACTGGAGGTTCGCGACCTAGCCCTTGACATCTTCATCTTCTCGGCCAGCTTGTCCAATCTTGTTGCTGAGGCGAGGTAATTTGATTTCCTGAATCTGAATTTTGTCGCAAAAGCGAGCGTGAGCACTCCGACCCCGTGCTCCGCGAGCCAATACACAGAATGCAATTAAATAGTATGCATGGCTTAACAAAGGAGAGGCTCGGGTTATTTTTATTTGCCAAAATCGCCTTTAGTAGCATTATTACCATTGCTCAATTACAGTGTTATAGTTGCTACCTAACTCCACACTACAATGGCCAAAATCGACCTAATCTACAGAAAATGCACCTTCTTTAATGACTGCTGCCTAAAACTCCTAACAACAAGTGTCATCATTTATTTAATCCAACGATCATACTTTGTATTTTGAATTACTAAAAACCCAGTCCTGTCATTACTACTCATCAGCTCCTCACCTCTGAATTCTAATGATTCCCTAACATAATTACTTTCAAATCCACCGATATCATTCGTATTCAATCCTTTTCGTCATTGATTCAACCATAATCCAATAATCAATCTCATTTTCCATTATCCATCACTAGCTAATCCACAAATATACCTCCACCGAAAATTCAAGTTACCAAGATTATAATCCACTAATTGTTATGAATCCTCCAATCTTCTCAGAAATTCAATTCATCCCTCTAGTAATTGATCATCTCCTATTAATTCCCATTATCACCAATATCTTCCCAGAATTTATATTAATCATTAGTGTAGTAACCCAGCAATTTACCTTTGCACTCCCTAATTCTCCAAAATCATTGAGTATACATCCACCAAGAATAGCATTGACCAAGTATACGATTCACTATTATATATATCCACCAAGAGTGTCACTAATCAAGAATTATACTCCAATACTTGTATTATTTTTCCAAATTCCTGAAAATTCAATTAGATCATTTATCTAACCTATCTATTCAACTAGACCCCACTAATTTATTGCTCCCAGAACCCACACTATCATTATCCCTATTATGATCAACATAAATCCACCAACTTCTTTATGCAATTACCATAAACAGCCATCTTCTTTTGTTACGACTCTATTTATTCTTCCCATATTTTATTTAGTAAGAATAGTAATGCCACTATTCGAAATACAATACATAAAATTTCCTGAGACCTAGCAGCTTTGGAACAAAACATAATGTTCAAGGGATATTAACATGAATTTCCATACATATGGCATCACACCATATGCCTAATATCACCATAATTTTTCCATATATACGGCATCACACCGTATAACATCTTTCAGCGTTATAGCCGCTTAACTTACCACTGGGGCGACGCCCAGGACAATTCCAAACCAGGGCAGTCCTTCGCCCTTCAAGTTTCCATTCCCACCCACAAAACATTTTTAAATAGAACTATATCTGGTTAAGTTCCCATGTCAGCCCTTGACCGTGGGCACGGCTATTCGAATAGTTTTGACTCTGCAGAGTTTGTACACTTTCACCACAAGAGACAATCAACTCGTTGCCCCACACGATTCCTTAGACGTGTGGTTGAGCAGACCATCACAGTGACTTTTCAAAGTATCTAGTCCCTTTTCTCATCTCACTTTATGGGCTTCTCCCACTTGCGGTGGGTCCCATACGTTGCACGGGATGTTCCCCACGGCTACTAGCGTACGGGCTCCCCTCCCCTCTGCGCTAGTACGACTGGGAAACTTCACCCTCCACTCGGTGTCCCTTTAGGCCTTCTCTTGCCCTTGCGTAGCCACTTCCCAACCACTACCGGTGAGATGAGTCCGGGGATTTCGATAAGTTTACTTAGCCAAGTTGTATTTTACAGACTTGTGGTTGTACTGTTTTACACAGGAGGTCATGACAAGATTCAGTCCTTAGTGGTATCTGGGCGGTCTACCACTAACCCACTTTGTGCATCCACTGCACCACACTCACACCCTCGAATCAATCCGCCCAGATATTTAAGCAAGTTGGGATTTTTGGGAGTCTAAAATAATCATACCAAAATATACCAGTCATTCCCACCATGACTGCCCAATCAATTTTTCTCAGTATTAAAAAGTGATGCTTGGACGCTCTCGCGCCCATGATTATCTAAGCAATACTAAGCATGGCATATATTTAGGGACTTATTTTCGAAAGTTACTATTATAATTTTGCTAGGGCGACAAGGTTCACATATTCAATGATTCCAAAGGAGGTGTAATATTAATCAAGCAAACAATGGGCATATAACTAGAATCTAAAATTAAACATGTATTGGCATATAAGATAATAGCATGCAATTTGATAATTTAAACAAAAATAATTTGCAGAAAATGTAGGTTCAACATGATCAAAGTATTGACTCGCCTGGCGCGGTTTACTGCGGTCTTGAGCTCACTCATAGCTTTCTCTTGAGCTTCTGATCTTTTATCTTCCCTTCGCTCTTGATCGCGCTTGATCCCTTGATTCTTCAGCGTCCCCATTTCTAATTACGTGCTAAATGACTGAATACAAATAAAGACGAATAACTCAAAAGAACCACATAAATCCAAATAAACTCAATTTAGTTTTATTATGAGTTAACGGGTGATTTGTGTGATTTGGGGTAAGGCCGGTGGTACAAAACGATGACTCGATCTTTCCTTAGCAGTTTCTTTTATTATTGTTATATTTATCAAAGAAGTTCCATGAGTCGAATTCGACCTATAGTTAGATGTGAGATTTTAATCGGGGTATCGAACATCATTCTATCAGTATTACCTTTTTGGAGTCAGGGCATAGGTTGTATGCTTATTGCATACATTTTTAGCGTATGGAATGAATTCATATTACTATTAATTTGATACATAGCATTTTATGAAATTCTAACTATTCATGTTACTAATTAAATGTTTACTTTAGAATATTTATATATTGGTACCTATATATTAATATGACTTTTTAATCTGGAGACGTTATGGGAATTACTGATATTGATATTTTATGTTGTTACTTAGCTTTAATTAAATTTTATTCATCTGACAAGGTTATAATCCAGTGTTTGGTAATTAGCAAAACCTACCACTAGAGTTCATTTATGGCAACTTTTTCAATGTCAGATATAAACCTAAGTTTTAATTATGGGTAGACTCTATTAGAGTTGGATATTTAATTAGATTCATAATACCTTTTTCAATATCCTAAATTAATAATAACTCTTTTAGATAATTACTCAAACCATATAATTAATCTTATGTGAGCTATTCAAAATTTAGGTATTTAATAATCTCATAGAAATTGTTGGTCTTCATAGATTAATTCTAACTGTCCTTGATGGAAAATTGATTGAAAGAAAACAAAAACAAATAAAATACAAAAATGAAAAGAGTGAGGAATGGAAGGGTTGAACCCAGGACCTGGCGTCTGTGCAGCAGCGCCGGCTCGGGCTGAGCTCTTTCGTGACCAACCACCGAGGAGTGCTATTGAAGAAGTGTGCAAGCGCTGGGGCTACCAAGGAAGCCATTGACCGAAACAGGGGAGCTAGCCCGGCGGAGCAATCGGCGGTGCCGCCGGCGGGAAGCGGCCGGGGAGACGTCGGCCGCCACCAAAATGGAACCTGGGAAGGAAGAGGGAGCCCTGGGAGGTGGCGCGGCGGTCGGAGCGGCGGCGAGGTGGGCTGGCGGCGGCGCAAAGCGGACGGTGGAGGAGGCCGTTGATGGCGGCGGCGGCCGGAGGGGAGAAAGAAGGGGCCCGAGTGGCATAAGCTGGAGAAGAGCACGGTGGACTCACCGAAAGCAACGGCGGGGCCGGGGAGTGTTCGAGGTGGGCCGGCACCGTGAGCCTACGGTGGCGCGAGAGGGGTCACGCCGCCGGCGAACGACGGTGAAGGGATGGGTAGGGTGGAGCTCGGAGAAGCTCCATGGCAGCGTGGTGAAGCTTCTGAAGGGAGGAATCGAGCCGCGACGCCCTGGAGGAGCTGCGGCGGAGATGGGGGCGGCGCCGGCCGGCAACGGGGAATTGGGCCGTGCGGCGAGTTTGGTGCACGGATTCTCAATTATGTCGGAGGGGAAGAAGAAGGGGTGCAGGAGTACGGGATGGCGCGGCCACCAGTGGAGCAGCTCGCCGGACGGCTGGGAACAACGAGGAGGCCACGGCGGCGTGCTCGGGTGAACTCGGCTTATGGGAGGAGAAAGGGGTAGGGGAGGAGGAAGAAGAGGGGCGGCGCGGGGAAGCAACGAAAGGAGGCAGCTCGGGGCTCTTAAGGGCGAGGAGACGGAGCTGGGGCAGAGCTCGGCGCGCAGAGGCGCAGAGCGGGGATGCGACCGGGCATGGCGGGGGCGAGAAAAAGAGGGCGGGGCAGAGCTCGCGCAAGAAAAAGAGGCGGCGGCAGAGAGCCTCGGTCAGGATTCGCGCAGAGCAGAGAGAAAGGAAGGGCGACGTGGAGGAAGCTTGTCCACGAGAGAAAGAGAGAAGGAGGGAGAAGAGGCGCGGGCAGAAGGAGAAGAGGATGAGCGCGATGGGGCGTCCGGGGCCACGGGCCAGAGAGCGAAGACACGGGGTGGAGTGGGGTCCGCGGTGCAGTGTCGGCAGGGAGGGAGGAAACTAGGGGAGGGCCCACATGGCTTAGATGGAAAGGAGGAGATAAATACTAGGATTCAAAATTTAGAGTTTAATTTCTTGAGCTATAACTCGAATGAATTCTTGATCCTTTAAATAGGACTTTGGCTCAGTGAGTTTCACCAAATTTTTAGGTTGTCAGGGGGGGCTACATATCATTTAAATTACTCGTATTTATTTAGTTAATTTGAATTTCTTATGATTGCTATTTTGTGCCCAGTATTTTTGCTAGTTCTTTGTTGACTCAGCACAAAAACCCAGGAAAGCCCAAACCAGCTTTTGGGCCAAAAATTTAAATGCCAGTAAGATAAAAAGAAAAGTTTAGAATTGCCCCGAATTTCAAACATCCAAAATTTGGGATGTTACAAACCTACCCCCCTTAAATGAATCTCGACCCCGAGATTCCGGTATAGTAGGAAGAGGCAGGTGAGGTTATGTTAGTTAGCAATGGGTTTCAGGGTGTTGCTCGACGTATGGTTCTTTTAGCTTCACAGAGAGATGAAGATCTGCATGACAGGGGTTAGAACTTGGAGCAGTAAAAAGGGAAGAAGAAACCTTGTTCTCCTGGATAGGTCGTAGACTTCCCATTACTTGCTCTTTGACATTGTTGTCTTCGTGTCATCGTAGAGTAAAATAATTGCATCGTCTAGTGGACACTCGATTGTAGAATCTCATATTGATAGGTGGATAGCAGTGGTCTGTGCCCTAGGGAACAGAGAGCCTTAGGAACGAAAGAGGTGCCGATGGACATATCTATATGGTGGTCTTTTATTGCTACTGGAATCTCGTTCTTACTCTTTAGCCTTGCCAAGCATATCGATTTTAGTTAAAAGTAGGTCTTGTAATCCTCATCACCAGAAGATTTCTAGTCTTGCAAATCTCCTTAAATTGGTCTGATTAGCCCCAAGTCCCGGTTGTTGCAATTCCAAGAATATACATCGTAGCAGTTCTTCGGCAGTTCTATCTCATAGTGCTACCCCCCTTAAAATAAATGTCACTAGTCATTATTCGTCTCTGCTAGCTCCAGGCATGAGGGATCTTGTGGCGATGTGGAGACTCATCCATTGTACTTCGGCGGCTTAGCCAGCATTATGTTCAAGGGCAATCTTTGGGGCAGTGTCCTTGCCCTTCGCAAAGAATACATGTGACATTGCGCACAGGGCACTCACCAGGCTGGTGGTCTTCCTTGCAGTTGGAGTAGTTCCGGAGCATTGGTATGCGCAATGTCTTTTCTCTTCACGTCGTCGATGCGCCCCTTGTCATTGTGTTTTGTTGGCGGCGATTTGACCTATGGGTCCTCCGGGTGGGTTAGGAGAAAGTGTTAGCAGGGCAGAGTCTCGAGTCTTGATCTTTGGCGATCCATCACTTTGCTTCAGTAGACTGGGCTGGGTTTGTATTAAACAGGGTGAGAGGGAATAGCATGAGGTGAGGATTGAATTGCGGAGATGAGGCATTCTAAACCCATTCTAACTTTAAAAGAGCACATCCAAGAAACTGGAGTGATACTGAGCCACACAAATTTTTAAAAGCAAGTTTTTCCTGTGACTGCGAAATAGGACGCCCGAGGGCAAGAGGCAGTGCACAGGGCCAAATAGAATCTTGCAACAATACAACGTCTACTCGGGGAGCACACATAGGAGGGTGCAGGGTTCATATGCACAATTCGTCTAAAACGAGACCACCTTATCTTCATGATCATCTTCGTCATTCCTAACCTTAATATTTGGAGTAGGGGCATGAGAAAAGGATCAGAATTTTCCTTTTGCAATTATTAGAAAGAAGTGGAAAGTATTTGGGGGTAGTTTCATTGGTTTTAGCACTCTTTCTTTTTTTTTTTTTTGTTAAGGTATCCTAATACCTTCCAACACTCAACTATCCATCACTGAATCAAGTCACTCCCATATGATTTTTTTGTACATAAGGGTTAGAATCCAACGGCCTTTATGATTTAACTCCCACTTTTGCAAACTGCACTTAGGCTATCTTTCTTCATTAATTGTTCCTGGTAATACTGCCATCTAAAACTCCAAACAGCGAAGGAGATTATTTATTCAACTTGATCCACCATTCATACTCCTCCTATTGTATCATTTATCATTTCATTAATCTAGTCATGGTTATCTAAGTCTCGCATAGATCTTTGACTTTCAATCGTATATTTGTGAATTAAATATCTTATTTTCACCATGACTGTATAATCAAAATCTCGGATCCACTATTGGTCAACTTATCAACTCTACAATCCAAAGAAGATCTAGCTTTCTTTATTTAGATCCACTGATGACTTTCGTATCGTGACCTCCTAATAATCTAGTCTAGTGTCATTGATCCAAATCCATAGTTTGCTTCCCCAATAATCCACCAGTGTCATGTGTATCAGGACTTCCTAATACTCCAAGATTGTATTCAAAATCATAATTACTCCTCTAGTAACCACGTAAATCTTCAGTGACAACCTCCGAATTAATTCATTATTATGAACATCTTCCAGGAATAATGTTATTAATCAAACCTGTACTCTGATAATCATTTAATTTGTTTCACACTTTCTATTTCTCTGAGAACCAATTAATTCATCTATCTAAGCGATTTATTTATTCAAGCTCCACCATTCTATTTATCCAAATTCATACTATCGCTTCCCCAAGGATAAAATAATTTTTGGAAATGACTTTTCAAATTTAAGCTTTTGTTGCTTTGGCCAAAAGTATGTTTGCGATGGGGTTTACAAGGTGAGTACTAGATTTTTTTTTTTTTGAATTCGGGATAAGAGAGCTTTAGAAGTATAAATGGCTAGGGCTGAATACAGATGAGAGGGATTCATCTAAGAGAGATGAGAATGAGCAGTATAACTTATATTTTCGGAACTAGTATTTTAAAGAAATATTTCTAGTCATGAACTAACGGCCAGGCTAACTAGGTCACGACCTGCAGTCGATATGCTCTGATACCATCGCTGTAAGGACCCAGATATTAACATCTGGATTCCTCTGTGATTTTCTGCACTATTCCCTGGATCAGTAGATAGTGCTCGCAGTTACAGTAATGAATATCAAAATACATATCATGCGGAAGCGTAAATATAATAGTAGACTTACTCATGGGCCGATTAGGCCGAAATCATTAAATTGCAGCAGCGGAAGAACGAAGCACACAGGTGGGACCTTCAGGACATGCCCACAGGCAGCCAACTGGAGGTTCGCGACCTAGCCCTTGACATCTTCATCTTCTCGGCCAGCTTGTCCAATCTTGTTGCTGAGGCGAGGTAATTTGATTTCCTGAATCTGAATTTTGTCGCAAAAGCGAGCGTGAGCACTCCGACCCCGTGCTCCGCGAGCCAATACACAGAATGCAATTAAATAGTATGCATGGCTTAACAAAGGAGAGGCTCGGGTTATTTTTATTTGCCAAAATCGCCTTTAGTAGCATTATTACCATTGCTCAATTACAGTGTTATAGTTGCTACCTAACTCCACACTACAATGGCCAAAATCGACCTAATCTACAGAAAATGCACCTTCTTTAATGACTGCTGCCTAAAACTCCTAACAACAAGTGTCATCATTTATTTAATCCAACGATCATACTTTGTATTTTGAATTACTAAAAACCCAGTCCTGTCATTACTACTCATCAGCTCCTCACCTCTGAATTCTAATGATTCCCTAACATAATTACTTTCAAATCCACCGATATCATTCGTATTCAATCCTTTTCGTCATTGATTCAACCATAATCCAATAATCAATCTCATTTTCCATTATCCATCACTAGCTAATCCACAAATATACCTCCACCGAAAATTCAAGTTACCAAGATTATAATCCACTAATTGTTATGAATCCTCCAATCTTCTCAGAAATTCAATTCATCCCTCTAGTAATTGATCATCTCCTATTAATTCCCATTATCACCAATATCTTCCCAGAATTTATATTAATCATTAGTGTAGTAACCCAGCAATTTACCTTTGCACTCCCTAATTCTCCAAAATCATTGAGTATACATCCACCAAGAATAGCATTGACCAAGTATACGATTCACTATTATATATATCCACCAAGAGTGTCACTAATCAAGAATTATACTCCAATACTTGTATTATTTTTCCAAATTCCTGAAAATTCAATTAGATCATTTATCTAACCTATCTATTCAACTAGACCCCACTAATTTATTGCTCCCAGAACCCACACTATCATTATCCCTATTATGATCAACATAAATCCACCAACTTCTTTATGCAATTACCATAAACAGCCATCTTCTTTTGTTACGACTCTATTTATTCTTCCCATATTTTATTTAGTAAGAATAGTAATGCCACTATTCGAAATACAATACATAAAATTTCCTGAGACCTAGCAGCTTTGGAACAAAACATAATGTTCAAGGGATATTAACATGAATTTCCATACATATGGCATCACACCATATGCCTAATATCACCATAATTTTTCCATATATACGGCATCACACCGTATAACATCTTTCAGCGTTATAGCCGCTTAACTTACCACTGGGGCGACGCCCAGGACAATTCCAAACCAGGGCAGTCCTTCGCCCTTCAAGTTTCCATTCCCACCCACAAAACATTTTTAAATAGAACTATATCTGGTTAAGTTCCCATGTCAGCCCTTGACCGTGGGCACGGCTATTCGAATAGTTTTGACTCTGCAGAGTTTGTACACTTTCACCACAAGAGACAATCAACTCGTTGCCCCACACGATTCCTTAGACGTGTGGTTGAGCAGACCATCACAGTGACTTTTCAAAGTATCTAGTCCCTTTTCTCATCTCACTTTATGGGCTTCTCCCACTTGCGGTGGGTCCCATACGTTGCACGGGATGTTCCCCACGGCTACTAGCGTACGGGCTCCCCTCCCCTCTGCGCTAGTACGACTGGGAAACTTCACCCTCCACTCGGTGTCCCTTTAGGCCTTCTCTTGCCCTTGCGTAGCCACTTCCCAACCACTACCGGTGAGATGAGTCCGGGGATTTCGATAAGTTTACTTAGCCAAGTTGTATTTTACAGACTTGTGGTTGTACTGTTTTACACAGGAGGTCATGACAAGATTCAGTCCTTAGTGGTATCTGGGCGGTCTACCACTAACCCACTTTGTGCATCCACTGCACCACACTCACACCCTCGAATCAATCCGCCCAGATATTTAAGCAAGTTGGGATTTTTGGGAGTCTAAAATAATCATACCAAAATATACCAGTCATTCCCACCATGACTGCCCAATCAATTTTTCTCAGTATTAAAAAGTGATGCTTGGACGCTCTCGCGCCCATGATTATCTAAGCAATACTAAGCATGGCATATATTTAGGGACTTATTTTCGAAAGTTACTATTATAATTTTGCTAGGGCGACAAGGTTCACATATTCAATGATTCCAAAGGAGGTGTAATATTAATCAAGCAAACAATGGGCATATAACTAGAATCTAAAATTAAACATGTATTGGCATATAAGATAATAGCATGCAATTTGATAATTTAAACAAAAATAATTTGCAGAAAATGTAGGTTCAACATGATCAAAGTATTGACTCGCCTGGCGCGGTTTACTGCGGTCTTGAGCTCACTCATAGCTTTCTCTTGAGCTTCTGATCTTTTATCTTCCCTTCGCTCTTGATCGCGCTTGATCCCTTGATTCTTCAGCGTCCCCATTTCTAATTACGTGCTAAATGACTGAATACAAATAAAGACGAATAACTCAAAAGAACCACATAAATCCAAATAAACTCAATTTAGTTTTATTATGAGTTAACGGGTGATTTGTGTGATTTGGGGTAAGGCCGGTGGTACAAAACGATGACTCGATCTTTCCTTAGCAGTTTCTTTTATTATTGTTATATTTATCAAAGAAGTTCCATGAGTCGAATTCGACCTATAGTTAGATGTGAGATTTTAATCGGGGTATCGAACATCATTCTATCAGTATTACCTTTTTGGAGTCAGGGCATAGGTTGTATGCTTATTGCATACATTTTTAGCGTATGGAATGAATTCATATTACTATTAATTTGATACATAGCATTTTATGAAATTCTAACTATTCATGTTACTAATTAAATGTTTACTTTAGAATATTTATATATTGGTACCTATATATTAATATGACTTTTTAATCTGGAGACGTTATGGGAATTACTGATATTGATATTTTATGTTGTTACTTAGCTTTAATTAAATTTTATTCATCTGACAAGGTTATAATCCAGTGTTTGGTAATTAGCAAAACCTACCACTAGAGTTCATTTATGGCAACTTTTTCAATGTCAGATATAAACCTAAGTTTTAATTATGGGTAGACTCTATTAGAGTTGGATATTTAATTAGATTCATAATACCTTTTTCAATATCCTAAATTAATAATAACTCTTTTAGATAATTACTCAAACCATATAATTAATCTTATGTGAGCTATTCAAAATTTAGGTATTTAATAATCTCATAGAAATTGTTGGTCTTCATAGATTAATTCTAACTGTCCTTGATGGAAAATTGATTGAAAGAAAACAAAAACAAATAAAATACAAAAATGAAAAGAGTGAGGAATGGAAGGGTTGAACCCAGGACCTGGCGTCTGTGCAGCAGCGCCGGCTCGGGCTGAGCTCTTTCGTGACCAACCACCGAGGAGTGCTATTGAAGAAGTGTGCAAGCGCTGGGGCTACCAAGGAAGCCATTGACCGAAACAGGGGAGCTAGCCCGGCGGAGCAATCGGCGGTGCCGCCGGCGGGAAGCGGCCGGGGAGACGTCGGCCGCCACCAAAATGGAACCTGGGAAGGAAGAGGGAGCCCTGGGAGGTGGCGCGGCGGTCGGAGCGGCGGCGAGGTGGGCTGGCGGCGGCGCAAAGCGGACGGTGGAGGAGGCCGTTGATGGCGGCGGCGGCCGGAGGGGAGAAAGAAGGGGCCCGAGTGGCATAAGCTGGAGAAGAGCACGGTGGACTCACCGAAAGCAACGGCGGGGCCGGGGAGTGTTCGAGGTGGGCCGGCACCGTGAGCCTACGGTGGCGCGAGAGGGGTCACGCCGCCGGCGAACGACGGTGAAGGGATGGGTAGGGTGGAGCTCGGAGAAGCTCCATGGCAGCGTGGTGAAGCTTCTGAAGGGAGGAATCGAGCCGCGACGCCCTGGAGGAGCTGCGGCGGAGATGGGGGCGGCGCCGGCCGGCAACGGGGAATTGGGCCGTGCGGCGAGTTTGGTGCACGGATTCTCAATTATGTCGGAGGGGAAGAAGAAGGGGTGCAGGAGTACGGGATGGCGCGGCCACCAGTGGAGCAGCTCGCCGGACGGCTGGGAACAACGAGGAGGCCACGGCGGCGTGCTCGGGTGAACTCGGCTTATGGGAGGAGAAAGGGGTAGGGGAGGAGGAAGAAGAGGGGCGGCGCGGGGAAGCAACGAAAGGAGGCAGCTCGGGGCTCTTAAGGGCGAGGAGACGGAGCTGGGGCAGAGCTCGGCGCGCAGAGGCGCAGAGCGGGGATGCGACCGGGCATGGCGGGGGCGAGAAAAAGAGGGCGGGGCAGAGCTCGCGCAAGAAAAAGAGGCGGCGGCAGAGAGCCTCGGTCAGGATTCGCGCAGAGCAGAGAGAAAGGAAGGGCGACGTGGAGGAAGCTTGTCCACGAGAGAAAGAGAGAAGGAGGGAGAAGAGGCGCGGGCAGAAGGAGAAGAGGATGAGCGCGATGGGGCGTCCGGGGCCACGGGCCAGAGAGCGAAGACACGGGGTGGAGTGGGGTCCGCGGTGCAGTGTCGGCAGGGAGGGAGGAAACTAGGGGAGGGCCCACATGGCTTAGATGGAAAGGAGGAGATAAATACTAGGATTCAAAATTTAGAGTTTAATTTCTTGAGCTATAACTCGAATGAATTCTTGATCCTTTAAATAGGACTTTGGCTCAGTGAGTTTCACCAAATTTTTAGGTTGTCAGGGGGGGCTACATATCATTTAAATTACTCGTATTTATTTAGTTAATTTGAATTTCTTATGATTGCTATTTTGTGCCCAGTATTTTTGCTAGTTCTTTGTTGACTCAGCACAAAAACCCAGGAAAGCCCAAACCAGCTTTTGGGCCAAAAATTTAAATGCCAGTAAGATAAAAAGAAAAGTTTAGAATTGCCCCGAATTTCAAACATCCAAAATTTGGGATGTTACATTTTATTTGTAGAAACTATCCATTGGGAGTATAGTTTCTATGGGTAGTATCTACATTAATTGGCAAGTATAGAAACTATCTCATAGTTTCTGCATTAGGAATGCCCTTAGAAGGCCATAAATTTGGCTAGTTGGCGTCGACTTACACTCGGTCTGGCGCACGGCAAGCAAAGCCACTTGATGTCACGCCTGCGCACGAGCAATGATCACGGGCAGAGCATACACACGGCGATCGACGAGAGGAGACGCCGCACGAGATCGAGATCGACGCAAAGCAAAACGTAGACTCTGCCGCTGCTCCACGCGCCGAGAAGAAGAAAACGGCGAAAACCGATCGCGCCTCAGAATAAAAATTAGAACACGCCGTCGCTCTCATCCATCAGCGAAAAAGCAAGATGTGCTGCCACCAAAAACCGTGCAGCACATGCCGCCGGCCCTAACCCTTTTATAGCATGTCCATAAATCCGAAATCAACTTACAAACGAACTCAAACCCTAATACAACTCATTCAAACAAGGCCTAGGCCCTTTACCTCAATCAGGCTTTTGGCCTACTAATTTTCAAGGGACCTGAAACCCTTTCTAACACAGGTTTTATAAAATTCCAACTTTCCTAACACATCACGTGTCGAAGCCTCCAGGACCGCACCTCCCGTAGCTTCTTCACGCACCATCCACATTTGATCTCCATGCGCTCCAATCATGAGCCCGATCATCCCATGACATCCTCGACCGTCTAAACCTCGGATTTCCCCATCCTAGTCCCGGTCCTCCACGTCACCGACCATGATCGCCTCCATGCTTATCCTGCACATGCAAAGACCAAAGAACATTCTTCCGGCACAAGTTCGTCCAAACTTGACCAACGTCAATCCGCACACACGCAACACAACTCGCATAACGCCGCTAAACAAAATTACCAAATATTCATCATCACAAAATAACCATTGTCAATTATTCATCACAACAATATTCTAGACCTAGCCACATGGTCTAACACATTCCTCTGAACTGAGTTATAATTTCTATGATCACCTCGATCGTATTTCTTGTTAAGCTTTTCTCTCAAATCATATGTAGGCTTCCTCTTTAGCAAATTCC
Source organism: Dendrocalamus latiflorus (assembly GCA_017311315.1). NCBI lineage: Eukaryota > Viridiplantae > Streptophyta > Magnoliopsida > Poales > Poaceae > Dendrocalamus > Dendrocalamus latiflorus. The sequence goes on from CM029626.1 coordinate 29,288,771, forward strand.
TATTATTTTTACATTTTTCCTCTCCAAGGTGTAACTCAGAATTATGAGTACTTCTTTCCTTTCTCTAAGAGAGTTTTCTATCTTCTCCCATAAGCTAATGCTTAAGAATGCACATATTGAGTATCCTTTCAGAATGATAGAAATATATCTTAAATTGTTCCCACGAATTCGGCAAAAAGTTTAGAACAACCATGACATGCACTTCTTCAGACAAAGGATAGCCAACATTTTTTAGCTCCTATACTAAAACACAGAGTTTATTGATATGCTCATTAATTGAAGTGCTATCATACATCTTAGTAGGGAGAAGGCGATTAACAAGATTAAGCACTTTAGTAAGAGATACTTTACCAAAATCTTGTTCTAAACTACGCATTACTTTTTGCACATGCAATTCACACTCATACTCAGTAGCTAAAAAATCAGTCATTGATCCCGACATAAAAATATAAGCCCTTTTATTATCCTTGCTCCAATTTCCTCAACAGTGATATTTTTCTAGCTCTTTCGATTCGTTGTTGTCTATTATATGATCAATGTTTTCAGCAACGTATCCCTCCGCCCTCTGATTTCTTCCCACGCGGGTACATACAGGGCTGGCTCCTCGATCAGTGTGCCGTGAGGAAAAGCGGGCGATCTGATTCTGAAGGAGCTAGGCATCACGTCCGCTGCCGGCCCGCTGTCGCTTAGAAAAGGCAGTCACGGAAGAAAGCGCCACACGCCTGCTGCGCTCGTGCAGCCGGCTTTCTTTCCGCGCACACACAAAGTCGGGAGTTCCTCTCCTCGACCCATGTGCCGGGAAGAGGAAAGCAACCACGCACCATGCGGCGATCGCATGGCTCGTCGTGGGCGCGCGCGCGCCATCGATGGACCACAGCAGGTTGTTGGGCGAGAGGGCGGCATAGCCCATAGGTCGAGGCAACCCGCGAACCAGGCCACGGCTAGCTCTGAAATCAATATTGGTTTTTTTTTGTCAAATTGTTTTACGGAGGTTTTCAATCTATCCTCCGTACCATTGTCTTTCCCTCGGTACCACTTACAATTACATATATGGTTAGAAGGTATGAACTATTTATAGACTCTATTTCTAGGTATTACAAAGTAACTCACCTATTTCTAATACACCATAAGACTCCTGAATTATGTCACTAACCATGATCAGACATGCCAGTTTTATGAGTCTAAAATATATTAGCTCGTACCATATATGTGTAAGTCATACGTCATGATGAGATTGTTTACGAGATCAATTCCATTCTAATCATATAGGTCTACGTCTGTAGAACCGATCATGCAAAATAAATCCAGTTATTCCGTCATGTGTTGTACCCAGGTTAAACATATATGTGGATATTAAATTCTATGAGACTCGATCTCAATAAATATGTATACCATATTTCAGTATAGCCATACTCAATCGACATTTCGAGTATTAATTTCTCGAGTTAAATTCTACATTAAATTATTCTCTATTACATGTATCGATAATATGAATAATTCTACATTGTGTTAAACATACAATAACCACAAAAATGTTGAAAGTCACATAAAAATTCCAACATGATATTGTAGTCTGATACATCGATAATATAAATAATTCTACATTGAGTTAAACAGACAGTAACTACAAAAAATATTGAAAGTCCCATAAAAATTCTTACATGATACTGTAGTATGGACATTGACAACCTTTGTAAGTCCATGTGAGGTTAAGACTTATGCACACAACCAAACAACCTCTATTTTCCAAGAGACAACCACTCTCTGACTAGCCAGTTAAATCTGTCTATAACTTTGGCCGAGAAAATTATATATTGAATGAATAGCATTTCAAATATTTGCACTCGGCCGTTGATGTATATCAACATGAGAGAACATAGTGCCAAATGAGCACACGCACGAAAAACAAAATCAAGAGAGAACAAAATAGTAACAATCAGCACGCATGAACCTACCAGCTAGAAACACCACAGCTGCTACTGTGCTAGCTGTGAGCATATGGCACGAAAGTAACAGCCAGTCAAATACCATTGGTACGTGTGTTTGGCCTCATGTCGGTATGAAACGACAGTGTGATGGCTCAACTAAACACGGTAGAATTGCATTAACAAAGTTGTTCAAGTTCTTCGTGACTACTTGACCAGCTAGCTAGTTAGTTACTTAGTCGTCAATTAAACATTAACTGATCCCTATCATGCCACCTAATCCATGCAATTCTACCTATAAATTAACAGCGCACCACTGCACGCACGCACTTACGTGTGTGAAGTGCACGTCTAGGAGTGAACATTGCACCAGTCTGTCTAGTACACAAATTAGTTGGTTACCGGCAAGAAGAGATTGGGTTTAATTGGCAGTCATTCTATGAACGTCAACCAGTGACTCTTAAGCTCTATAAGTGGGGAATTGAAAGCAATTGTTACTTACACAAACGGTTACTTAATTTCTACTTGAATCTGATGATCATGTCCGGGGTTGTCCATTGTTTCTAGCTAATTTGTTGCCACCGTTAAACATTTGCAATCAGTCTACTACAAAAAGGATTATCACAGATAGTTTGGAACTGTCATCACATACGGTTTTCTGAACCATCTGAATTTATGGGTCGGTGATAATCAGAAATTATCACAGACGATTTTGTGAGCCGTCTGTGATAAATACAACACAAACGATTTGTAACTAGATCCGTATGTGATACTCTAATATCACAGATAGTTCTAGTTACCAACTATTTGTGATGGGTGAGTATCACAGACAGTTGCAATATAAACCGTCTGTGATAGTCCTTCATAGATAGTTTGTACCACAAAATCGTCTGTGATAGTTCATACTGTACCTAAATTTTTCTTTTTTTTTTGCTAGCCTCAAAAAATGTTAGCTATACCTTTTGAAAACAAACAAATACAACAACACATTCCATTAGAATCCACCATTACAACATCACAAGATAATAAACAGGTTATCCATCTAACACCGCAAGAACATAACAAGAACACATCTCCTAATCCTACGAACCCAATTCTTAAACATGGAAAGAACACATCTTCTAATCCTACGAACCCATGGCAAAAACATAGAAGAAGGAGAGATCCTAGCAGCGCGTGAGCTAGATGTTCTTGCCGACTTGAGCACCGTCTTGGTAGCTAGCTTCTTCCGCGGTGCCTTGCAATGAAAGAGAGGTGGCGGTAGTGTCACCTTTGTGTCACAATGATGACACTGCATAAGATACTCTTACGACACTTACGACAAGAGTATCTTGTGCAGTGGACTATGGTGTCACAATGGAGGCGCTAGCTCATGGCAGTAGTTAGCGTTGTCAAGGAACAAGTAAGAAGTGAATGAACTAGCTAGGAGCAGCCGGTAGAACTCACGCATTTTGGAGTGAAAGGGAGAGGAAGAGAAATTAATAATGGGCGAGAGGTGGGAGGAACCGGTACCAGCCATTCGAAGCAGAGAGAATGGACAGGTGATATCAGAATCTAGGGGGAGATGCCATGGATCGGTGTCGTGACATTATCAGGGACGGTTTGTTATACGAACTGTCTGTGATAATGCACATATCACAGCCGGTTCTTATAAATAAACGTCTATGAATTCTCACAGACAGTTATTAATATGAACTGTCTGTGATGTCTTGCATTATCACAGATGGTTTATACTAACAACTCCATAAAAATCCAAAGAAAAAATTTGGAGAAATACATGATACATATTAATTATGCTGTATTGCACAAATTACCTCATTAAAAACCTTAGCTGAGAAACTTCAAGAAAACTCATCAAGGGAAAAAGAGTACAATTCACCCAATTTCATTTAATATACATGATCTATTTTTAGGTACTCGATCTTCATAATTAAGTTTTAATAGTGAGTTTGAGAAGAATCTCCCCCTGAATTCTGCACTTCTCTAAGTCTCATCATTCTAATTTCACGTACACATCTTTCAAAATTAGATGCTCGAAGTGACTTAGTAAATAAGTTTCACATAACTTAGTATGCAGTATCTCCCGGTTCGTGATGCCTGTCATATACATGTGCATGAAAGGAATATATAAATTTATGGCAGGTAAATATGTATGAATAAATTGGACAATGGTACAAAAGGTTCTCATAATGTTTTAGAATTTTTATGCATTTTCTATAATTTTACTGTTAATTTATGTGATTAAAGGCAACTTAAATAATTACGATTAATCAAAATAGTAAGTAAATACTGGAAAGCATAGAAAGTACTGATAACAGTGCTAAACATGCTTCAAATGTTAAAAATAATTCAAAATTTGAATTCCTGAGGTCCTTTGATGCTGGAATATGAATTTTCAGTGCATTTACAATTTCTAAGGGTTTATTCACTAATTTTCAATTCTAAGAAAATTTTCGCGCGATTTTCTGATTTCCTGAGGGCCCATTTGCAAAAATTCGAGCGCTGGCCCGCCTTTCCCTTTTTTCCCCCTTCCCGGGTTGGGCCCGTTGCTTCGGCGCACTATGGCCTATTCGGCTGACTCAAAGTGGGAGGTGTAGGGGACCCTACCCCTGTTCACCTCATGGCGGCGTGTGCGGGAGAAAGGCCGGTGACGTAGTGCAGCCAGGGAGGCGAGCGTGGCGTGAGTCCGTGCAGGGCGACGCTGGTGGGGAGCCTGTGCGGGGCAAGTGCAACACGGTCCGAGGCCGACGACGCTCATGCCGCATGCGAGCGGCGGTGACCATGAGAGGGGTGACACTGATGCGCGCGGCGGCGCGCCCGGTCGCATGTAAGCGGCAGCGGTGGCTCGGGCCGGCAGCAGCATGCGGTGGCACTGCTTCGAGCTGGGAGCGGCATGCAGCGGCGGGGCTTGGGCTGGCAACGACATGCGGTGGCACGGCTTCGAGACAGGAGTGGCGTGCAATGGTGGGGGTCGGGCCATCAGCAGTGCGGTGCTCAGGCCAGCAGTGGCGCATGGTAGCTCTGACCAGGGCCAAGCGACGGCATTTGGCTTCACTCGGAGCTAGGCAGCATTCGGGCCGCATTGTCTTTTTGTGCGGGGCATGCAACAGATGGGAGCTGGCGGTTGTGCGGGCCTCGGTCGAAAACAAGCGGCGGCTGGTGCCTCAGGTGGCGCGACGGCGGCTCGGGGCGAGCTACTGCAGCGGCTGGGCGAGGCCGGCGCGTTCAGCCGCATGCGAATTTTCCTCTTTTTTCAATCTACATCGCAACCAATATCTACTCTTTCATATAATCTACCGATCAACATTGTGCTGGCGACTTCAAGTCTGCTCGTGATAGATTAGAGCGGATTTGCGCCGTAGAAAATAATTTAGAAAACAAAATTTGAGGAATTAAAGCGATCTAGATAGGTAAATTAATTTGTGAATAATTACCTTGCGATCCGCCGGAGCGATTCGTACTGATAACGTGTTAAGGAACAGTCACTAGCGAGTTTAGCCCGATCGATTCCTTCTATGCAAAAGAGATGGATCAAACATAGGTAATGCAAATAATAGATTGAACACACAAAGAGATAGGAGAAGAACTCTTGTTTTTCTTTATTGCTTTTCTTTCACAAAGATACAGATGATAGTCAATAGAATCCTCTATATATATAAACTAGTGATAAGATATATACTCATCATAGACCAGGCTTCCCAACTTGTTGTACGACAACGTAAGCCGAGAAAACGACATTTCAGAGAGGTAGGCAGGTACGTGCACTTGGGCGTTGATCAGCTGAATCATACAAGAGAACAAAAACCAGCAACAACGACCACCAAAGAAAAATATTGGTACAGAAGCAAACACAAGAGTGCGCGCCACATGCAGCACAGAAGTAACGGCCTATGTAGCACGGACACGTGTGTAAACCGCCGTATCCGTGTCCGACACGTGTCCGACACGGATACGACACGGACACGTCGCGGACACGTGTCGGCGACGTATCGAGCAATTTTGGAATTAATTTTAATCGCTAAAATTCTCGACACGTGTCTGACACGGTAATTACACGAGTCGGACACGGCCCAGGACACAGCCGACCTAGAGCCGGCCCATCCCGTGCGCCATCCTAACCCTAACCCTAGGCCATCCCGAGACCCCCATTTGGCCATTCCCCACGCGCGTCTTCTTGCTCGCCACCACCCGCGTCTTCTTGCTCGCGTCGCCCGCCGGCTCCAGCATCGCGCCGTCGCCCGCCCGTGCGCCGCCGGCTCCCTCAGGTGGAGGTCGAGGTGGGGATGGAGTACGTACCGCCGGTACCGGAGCCTTCCTCCTCGCGTGCCGTCGGCTTCCTCCCCGCGCTCGCCGTCGCTTCCCCGGCTTCTCATGCGCCGACGCCACTTCCCCGGCTTCCTCGCCGCGCGCCACCGCCGCTTCCCCGGCTTCCTCCCCGCGCGCCGCCATCACTTCCCCGCGCGCCTCCGCTGCTTCACCAGCTTCCTCATCGCGCGCCGCCGGCGTCCTCCCCGTGCGCCGTCAGCCTCCACCCCGCGCGCCGCCAGCCTCCGCCTCACAAGTATGCAGTATGCAGTTAATACTGCCTTCTTTATTGCAGTCGGCAGGTTAGGAGTGCGATTGAGTTTAGATGCAGTCAGCACAGACGCACGGTTATATTAGATGCCGTAGAGTTTAGATGCGATTGAGTTTAGACGCGATTAACATTTATACTTGATTGCTTGTTTATTATTCATGCTTGATTGCTTGTTTCATTATTCTAGAAAAATGGAAGCCGTTTACAAATTCCGAGTATACACTTTATAAATTACAAGTTTACAATTTACATTATTGCAGTTTAATAAGCATGTGGAAACATAGAAAATAATACATATATATAATTTATTTATTTATTATTTAAATATATATAGCCGTGTCGCCGTATCGGTGTTTTTGGGAAAACGGCGAATTCCCGTGTCGGTGTCGTGTCGTGTCGACGTATCCGTGTCCGTGCTACATAGGTAACGGCTAGTCAATTCGTTCGTTCGTTGCTGTGCTCGATCAGTGGTCTCATGCCGGTAGCGTACTCGGGACGGACGACACGACAGTGCGAGCGATGGCCCAACTGAAACCGTGGATTTAACTGCATTATCAGCAATGCAGTGCCCCTCAAGTTCACGAGCATCATGCATGCGTTACCATTGTCTATCGACTAGCTAGCTAGTTGGTTAATTAGTTGTTAATGACACATCATTTCATGCACCTAATCCGTGCAATTCTACCTAGAAATTAAATTAACGGGGCACAGCTGCTTCTACGATTGCACGTTAATGGTGAAATGGCCTCTAGGTGACACTGCAAAATGTACTGTAATTTTGGAAAAAAAAATCTTACAAATGTGAAGCTTGCGACTGGGGCATATGTTGGCCCACACGTTACTGACACATCTATGTTTGCAATGCAACTAATAGGAGACGCTGATGGTTGGTTAGTTTTTGTTTGCACGCATTTATGCATGGTAACTGATTCGATTCAAATCGACATGACGTGACATTTAAATTACTAGTTCTATTTTTTCGATTACGTTGTTGGGGCGTTATGGCTAATTAAGAAGTTAATGGTGTGGGTGCGCGTTAATTGTGCAGTGAGCGTTGCACCTTAATTTGTGCACTACACAAACAAGTTAGTTGACAATTACTAGCAGGTTGGGCGTAATTAGAAGTTATTCGGTGCACATCAATCAGTCATTGCATGCAACACGTAAGCCGAGGATATGTTGAACTGAAAACAATGGTTACTTACACAAACGGTTAGGTCTGGTTACTTAGTTTCCACTGGAATTTCATGATCATGGGTTAAGTTGTTCATTCTAATTAGTTGGTGCCGTTAAACATTTGCAATCAGCACTGCTCACAATTCAAAACTAGCTATTAATTGGATTGATCGATGCTTCAACAACCGGTTGAGTTTGCAAACGAATGCTAGCTAAGTATGACCGATTTTGTCATCCCTGACGGGAAGTCTGGTCTGATCCAGATCAGGCAACTCCAGTTGGTATAGTCATACGTGAAAACAGGGAAAACCCGAGTCCTGGTAGTGTACTCTATCCTTTATCCTTTGATGTTTACGTTGGCACTCTGGTGCCATAAACAAGGGAAAACCCGGGTCCTGATAGTGTACTTTATCCTTTAACCTTTGATGCTTATGTTGGCACTAAGCCGATAAAGACTCAACGAGAACACGAATACACAACACACACGATTAATTTGGAAACTCAAACCCGGCAATGAGAACGCAAGAAGATTTTGCGTCGCGCAAACTTAGTGACTTTTTTATTTTTCTCTTCTACTTTTTACACACCAAAGAAAGAAATAGATACATGGTTGTTAGAAATTGGCCCATTTGAGCATGGCCCATTTCCTTAATTCCAAAACATGCATGGTTTAGTACCATATTGCTAAGGTAAGGTGAGGAAGACCGATTTTTAAGGTGTAGTCCTTACCACTCCTTATGGATAGAGATGGTATGAGGATGGTTCTGGCTAGTCACGTATTTTCGCATGAAAATCGCATGATTTGCGACGTGCGACCGTACCGTGGCGCGTCACTTGACAGGTCAAATTTATCTTTATTTTTGCTGAACCCTGCACTACTCTCTCTCTCTCTCTCTCTCTCTCTCTCTTTGAATGAGATTCAAACATTTGAATGAGGCAGTTACAAGTGAATTTATACTGTTTAATTTGTGATTTGGTGAGGCAGTTACCTGTGGGCAAATAGCTAGTTGAATGTGTCAGTTACCAGTTGGTAAATGGCTATTTAAATTTTAAGTTCACAGTTTGTCTATATATACCTGGAGACGTCCAGAGTATATTGCTGAAAAACCTCACTGCCTCCATTTTATTCTTCTCTGCGATCTTGTGTTTTTGTACTGTGCTGTCTGAACTTCGCCAACCATTCTTCCCAGCATGCACCTGGAAGGAGGGAAAGCGGCTATCTCCAAACCATTGCCGCAGAGACTACCTGCACGGGGCGGCAATAAGGTTTCTGGGCAGCGCACATCTGTGCGACCGCTCACTTCATTGCGTCGTCTACGTTCCGCATTACGTCAAGCTTGCGCTGCTCCCTATTCTTCATCAGGCAGAAAAGTAAGTCGTTCACGCGTTCGTTCAACTATGTTACTATATTTTCTTGCGTATATTCTGAAGTATGATGAGTAGTCTGCTGTTAGTAGTAAGTTTTGCATCACTGGTTTATTATATTTGTCTCCTAGTAAAATTTGGAATTAAAATATTGCCCACATTTCCAACAATCCAGAAACCTTATTGTAAATTTTGTTGCAATACAGCAATGGCTAGTGCTTTTGATGCGATGAAACCTAAGAGGTTTTCTTGTCAGAATTTTCGTAGATGGCAGACTAGAGCCAAGTTTTGGCTCATGTCTTTGGGGCTATGGTGGGTTATCCACCTGCAGTATCCATTTATGATTGAGCAGTTTATGCAATTTGAAAATGCAAACAACACTGCTCTTGGCTGCATTCTGAGAGTTCTGGCAGATCAACTCTATGGTGTGTATATGGACTTCAAGTCCACCACAGAGTTGTGGGATGCACTAGAGCACAAATATGCAGAGGCAGAGCCAGGTCGCTAGCTCTACATATGTGAGTTTATCATGGATGAGGCTAAGTCCATAGTTGGACAAGCTCATGACCTCCAGCTACTAGTCGGTGAGATTGCACACTGGGTTGTGTGTTACCTCTAAAGTTTATGGCCGCGGGTATTATTGCTAAACTCTCTGCCTCTTGGCGGGATTTTGCTACTAGCTTGAAACATAAGAGGGAAGAGGTTTCTATTGAGGATCTTATTGCAGCCCTCGATATGGATGAAAAAGCAAGAGCAAAAGATGCACCTTGCACCTCTAGCCAGAACAATGCAAATGTCATATAGAAAAAGACTGTTGCAAAGAAGTACAAATCCAACAAACCGAATAAGACAACTAGCTTTAAGAAGAAAACTGAGAAAAAGGATTTGAGGGACATCACCTGCTTTGTGTGCGGAAAAGACGGTCATACGGCGAAGGACTACCGCTTCCGCAAGATCAGAGATGGTAAACAACCAAAGAAGAAGGTTGTTAATGTGATCATAGGCGAGGCCTCGACTTCAGGAGGGTATGGTAATTCACCTGTTGTCTTTTCAGCTTGTCAATCCACTGATTGGTGGGTTGATACTGGTGCTAATGTTCATGCATGTTCTCATATTTTCTTATTTTCTTCTTACCAGGCAGCAGGGGCTTCCTCCATCCTAATGGGAAACGGGTCGCATGCTTCTGTTCTTGGTGTTGGCACGGTGGATCTGAATCTCACTTCAGGGAAGACTGTCCACTTGAAGAATGTGTAGCATGCTCCTATAATAAAGAAGAACCTCGCTAGTGGTTCTCTCCTATGTAGGGATGGTCATATGTTAGTTTTTGAGTCACATAAAATTGTAATGTCTAAGTTCGGAAAATTTGTTGGCAAAAGCTATGAGAGTGGAGGCTTGTTTCGCCTAAGTATTTTAGAATCTTGTTATAATCTAAATGTTGCAACTGGTTTAAATAAATGTGAGGCAAATATTTGGCATTCTCATTTCTGTCATATTGGTTTTGATAGTATAGCTAGAATGTCCAGATTAAATTTAATTCCAAAATGTGAAATTGTCGAAGGATCAAAGTGCCAGTCATGTGTGCAAGCAAAACAACCTCGAAAACCCTTGAAGGGATTAGAGGATGAAAAGAACTTGGTACCATTAGATCTTATCCATTCAGATTTGTGTGAAATGAATGGATTTTTGACAAAAGGAGGCAAAAGATATTTTCTAACTTTTATTGATGATGCAACACGCTACTGCTACGTGTATTTGCTGAAAACTAAGGATGAAGCTTTAAACTACTTTAAAACTTATAAAGCCGAGGTTGAGAACCAACTAGAGAAGAAAATAAAAAGATTGAGGTCTGATCATAGAGGAGAGTATGTCTCTCATGAATTCTCCCAATTCTGTTCTAAGCGTGGAATAATCCATGAATTTACACCACCATATTCGCCCCAATCAAACGGGGTAGCTGAGAGGAAAAACCGGACGCTAACAGACTTGGTTAATGCCATGTTAGAGAGTGCCGGTATGCCTAAGGCATGGTGGGGGAAGCTATACTGACAGCAACTTTCGTCCTAAACAGAGTAATCACTAAAAAGAGTGAGATTATTCCGTATGAGGGATGGAAGGGGAGAAAACCTAATGTTAATTTTCCGCGAACTTGGGGGTGTTTGGCAAAAGTCAATATACCATTGCAGAAAAAGAGAACTTGGACCAAAAATGGTCGATGGTATTTTTCTAGGATATGCTCAAAATAGCACGACCTATAGATTTTTAGTAGTTAAATCAGAAACTTCTGAGATTATTGCTAATACAATAATGGAGTCTAGAGATGCTTCATTTTTTGATAATATCTCTTGTGAGAACAGCAGGTAGTACTTCACGAATAGAGAATGTTCAAACTGATAATATTGAAAGTGAGAATAATCAAACTTCTGAACTTCCCACCATTTGTAAACCAATATGTAATATCCCTGAGGAGGATACAATCTAGTCATAGATGCTCCTCGCAGGAGTAAGAGACAAAGGGTTGAGAAAACCTTTGGTGACAACTTTATTGTATATCTTGTGGATGATGTGCCAAAGACTCTTTCGGAGGCTTTTGCATCTTGTGATGCTGAGTATTGGAAAGAAGCAGTCCATAGCGAGATGGACTCTATCATGGCTAATGGGACTTGGGAGATCACTGATCGTCCTATCGGGTGCAAACCTGTAGGATGTAAGTGGATCTTTAAAAAGAAACTAAGGCCTGATGATACTATTGAGAAGTACAAGACAAAACTTGTGGCCAAGGGTTACACTCAAAAAGAGAGAGAAGATTTCTTTGATACCTATTCTTCTGTCGTCAGACTAACCACTATAAGAGTGCTCCTTGCGTTAGCATCTTCCTATGTCTACATGTTCATCAAATGGATGTGAAGACAACTTTCCTTAATGGAGAGTTGGAGGATGAAATCTATATGGATCAACTAGATAGTTTTGTGATTTCTGGACAGGAAAATAAGGTATGCAAATTATTGAAATCTATGTATGGCCTAAAACAAGCACCTAAACAATGGCATGAGAAGTTTGATAAAACTTTGACATCCGCTGGTTTTGTTATGAATGAAGCTGATGAATGTGTGTATTGTCATTTGGTGGGGGTCAAAGAGTTATCTTATGTCTGTATATAGATGACATACTTATATTTGGAACAAACACTGCCGTAATTGATGAGATCAAATCTTTCTTATCTCGGTGTTTTGATATGAAAGACTTGGGGAGGCAGATGTCATTCTGAATATTAAATTGATCAAAAGTAAGGATGGGATCACTTTAAATCAATTCCATTATGCTGAGAAAATATTGAGTCGGTTCGGTTTTGAAAATTGTAAAGTTTCTCCAACACCCTATGATGTGAGCATTAAGCTTCGAAAGAACCAGGGGTTAGGAAAATATCAATTAAGATATTCACAAATTATTGGGTCACTTATGTATTTAGCTGGTGCCACAATACCTGACATTTCATTTGCTGTGAGCAAATTAAGTCAGTTTACTTCTAACCTAGGAGATGATCACTGGGAGGCACTAGAAAGAGTGTTGCGTTACTTGAGAGGCACAACATCTTTCGGAATACATTATACTAGAAACCATTCTGTATTAGAAGGATATAGTGACTCTAATTGGATCTGTGATGCGGATGAGATCAAAGCTACAATTGGTTATGTATTTACTTTAGCTGGTGCTACAGTTTCATGGAGGTCTTGCAAACAGATCATATTGACGAGGTCAACCATGGAAGCAGAACTTGTAGCACTTGACACAACCACTATTGAGGCTGAATGGCTGAGAGAGCTTCTATTGGACTTACCATTGGTTGAGAAACAAATACATGCAATCCTGATGTACTGTGATAATCAAACAGTGTTGGCCAAAGTCACAAGTACAAAGGATAATATGAAGTCCTCTAGACACGTGAAGCGTAGGCTTAAATCTGTCAGAAAACTGAGAAACTCCAGAGTGATTACTGTGAACTATATTCACACTGAGAAAATCTGGCAGACCCTTTTACAAAGGGGTTAGCATGGAAAGCGATTTCTGTTGCATCTATAGACATGGGAATGAGGCCCATTTAAGTTACATCACAATGGTAACACACACCTTCTTGATCTAAGATCCCATGACTTAGGCAATTGGAAAAATAAATTGATGTTGTAACAAGAGAGTACATATTTATTGTACCCATGTCCTATAAACAATGTACTTTCGACTGTATGGAAAGTTGACATAAAATCTTAATGTATTCTGTTGTCAAATAAGGAAAAGGTATTAGCCTGCAGGATACCTAGAAAGAATACACCTACTTGAGCTGATTGAACTTGGTGAGGTACTCGCCGACTGACATGTTTCCTTGCTTCAAAGTACGAAACTCATTTTTCTTCATTCGCATAACTCCTGCTGGAACGAAATTGGCCTTGAAAGTCGCCTTAAACTCAGCCCATGGAATAACTTCTGGGTTTGCTCCGGCGGGGGTGTCCTCATTATTCTTAGCTGCCAGATAATTCTCCCACCATGCAGCTGCAGCTCCTTGCAGCTGGTGGGTAGCAAAGATGACTTGATCATTATCTGCAATCTTGACCAAGTGAAGCTTTCTTTCAGTGTCTCTCAGCCAGTCTTCTGCCTCCAAGGGCTCATCTGCACCCGCGAATGTGAGGGGGCGGGTTCTTATAAAATCACCAAGGTCTGAGCTGTGGGCGTGGGCATTAGGCTGCTGGCTTGCATAAATGGCCTGCAGGAGCTGCGTCTGTTGGGCCATTACTTGTGCCATTGACGGGTTGGCCGGTGCAGGTGGGAGATTTACCCTTGGGTTTGGGCCTCTTTCCCTTCCAGTAGCTTGCTCCTCTTGGTTTGCCTCAACCTCGGCCTGCACATCTGGGTCGGCACTGGCTTGGGCACGAGTGACACGGTGACTGGCCATCTGCAGGTATTGCGATACATTTTAGACTCTAGCTCTAGCCATATAAGGGAACCTCAACCCAAGACAACCACGTAGAGATTTCAAACATAAGACCAAATAAGGCAACAACAAGGAAATGTTAAACACAAGGCCGGTTCATAAAGCATAACACATACATCACATAGCCAGCATTTTCAAAGTTCTAGACCGAGCTGGACTTACAAACACATCACATAACACCATTAGAGTTCATAATTATACATCACAGGACTTAGGAAAATACAAAAGCTGATATTACCATAACCGGGGAACCTACACCCACTGCTGCTAGTCGACCAACTGCAAGCGTCCTACTCCTCCATAGGTCCAACATCGGGGCTAGAGGGGCTGTAGCCTGGTGACTGGGAGCGAGAACGACTACCACTGAACTCGGAAGGGTCAGTGTCGGAGCGGGAGCGGGAACGGCTACGGCTGCGGCTGCGGCGGGTCTCTCCATGGCGCAGAGCGGACTGTGGCCCCGGGGGCCTCACGCTCTTACGAGCAGTGAGTCGGGTACGCAGTCCCCCTGAGCCTGGCGGGGGTGGAGCTGGGGCCGAAACCTGTGTAGGAGCCTGTTGGGTATGGGCACGTGCAGCAGCCGCCTCCGCCAAGCCGCCTCGCACGAGGCAAGCTGCTCCCGAAGCGACTCCACCTCACTGTGACGGGCGTGCAGGCGCTCACGCAGCGCCGTGATCTCCTCCTGTGCCGTAATGTGGATCGTCCCCAGGGCCCGAGTGAGGTCCACCTGATGCGTCAGCATCGGGTCGTCCTCCATGTCGGGGGTGAGGGTCTCGTCGTAGCGGTCGCCCTCTCGGCGCAGCAAGTAGTAGCAGAAGGGAGTCCGTCGAAGCGTGGTCCCGTGAAGGTCACAGAGTCGGGCCACCGCCAGACGAGCTGTGTCCTGAAGCGCTGCGGTCACGGTCCCCTCCTGTGGGTGGCCGGGAAAACGTGAGGACGGTCCTTCTCGTCCTTGGCGTCGATGTAGACCTCCACTAGCCAAGACTCGTCTGCTCCAACTCTGGTCCTCTTTCCCTTATAAATGGGCGGCTTCCTGTAGCCCAAGTAGTGGAGGAGTCTGCGAAGCAAGCTCGCAAACTCTCCCTCCCTCACGCCATGGGCTAAAAAGTCCCAGTGACCCTCGGCGGCGGCTCCTGCCATCTGCAGTTTACAATACTTAACGTTAGTAACTTTTTAGAAATAATCAACTGAAAAGTAGACTAGAACAGATCTAAGAAGGATACAAACAGGAATAATACTTTATATTTTTAGAAGTTCTTTTTGTAGAGGTTTAAAATTAAATCCCTAAGACCCTTCTAACGACCATTCTAAGGCTTTTACCCTACAGTCGTATGCTCTGATACCAGCGCTGTCAGACCCGGATTTTTCAATCCAGAATCTCCTGTGAAACCACTGCACTATTCCCTGGATCAGTAGATAGCGCTCACAGGTACATTGCTGCATCATTTCATACATTGCATGGACATTCACAACTCATTCCAATATTACATAACAGAGGTTTGAATTATGCCACATCGGGCAATGAGTTTACATAAGGGCCGATCAGGCCAAATGTTTACATTACAAAAGTATGCCAACGGAAGCAAAAGTAGAGCCAATAATCCACAAGCAGCGACTGGGGTAAAATATGTGCCGTATGATTATTACCTAAGCTAAGGCAATAATTATAGACACACTATACCTTAGTCTGACTACCTAGGATTCAAGAAAGCGCAAGAGATGCCCTAATTCTCCTCGTTGTTCCCTTCCTCGGCAGCGGGGGCGTCTTCATAAGCGTAGTGATCCGGGGCTCCAGAATCTAGTTTGGTAATGCGAGCGTGAGCACACCAACCCCGTGCTCCGCGAGCCAATACACAGAATGCAATTAAGTAGTATGCAGGGCTCATCAAGAGAAGGCTGGGGTTATTTTGTTTTGCGTAGAGTGCTTTTGAATACAATTACTTAAAAATCCCTATGACCTAGCAATTTTTTGCACCAAAGTGTACGTGTGTATCAGAATGCTATAATACCAGTGATCTAGAGGCCATCCACCATTACATGGCCTCCAGACCATATGCTATACTTTCAGCGTTATCACCGCTTATATTACCACTGGGACGACACCCAGGACAACACCATTTAGGGCTTCCCACTGCCCTCCCTTTTAAGTTGCCATGTCCGCCCTTGACCGTGGGCACGGCTATTCGAATAGTTTTGACTCTGCAGAGTTTGCACACTTTACCCACAAGAGACAGTTCACTCGTTGCCCCACATGATTCCTTAGCCGTGCAGTTGAGCAAACCATCACAGTAACTGTTCAAAGTACCTCGCCCCTTCCATCATCTCACCCTATGGGCCGTTCCCACTTGCGGTGGGTCCCATACGTTGTGCGGGATGTTCTCCTTCTGAACGCCTAGCAGCTGACTTCCACACTGCTAGCACGCCACAGCAGAACCTCACCCTCCGCGGATGTCCCATTCAAGCCTGCCACACAGGGCACCACTTGCACCACTTCACTCCTCCACCGATGATGATGACTTTCAGGGTCCGGTAAATTTACTAGGCCAAGTTGTACTTTACAGACTTGTGGTTGTACTTGTTTTACACAGGAGGTCATGACAAGATTTAGTCCTTAGGGTTATCTAGGCACCATACCCCCATACCATCCGCCCAGATAATTAAGCAAGTTTGAGGTTTTTGGGAGTATAAAATAATCATGTCCAACATATACCAGTCATTACCACCATAACTGCCCAACCAACTTTTCTCATGCTTAAAAATGATGCTGGGGCGCTCTCACGCCCATGAATATCTAAACAATACTAAGCATGACATATAATTATGGACTTATTTTTGAAAGGTTACTATTATAGTTTGTGCTAGGGCGACAATGTTTACATGTTCAAATATTTCAAAGGAGGTGTAACATTAACCAAGTACGCAATGGAATATAACTAAAATCTTAAATTAACATGTATTTGCATATAACATAACAACATGCAATTTGATAATTTAAACAAAAGTAATTTGCAGAAAACGTTGGTTCAACATGATCAAAGTATTGACTCGCCTTGGTCACAGTGGGTGTTTTCTGGGTTGTCTGAAGCTTCTAGCGCTGCTGCCTCTGCCTCCTCCTCCTGAGCCTCGTAAGCTATTTTTAACGCGCGCGATAATTTGGATAAAAAGGAAAAAGGCAATCAGCAAACCAGTAAACATTCACCAAAAGAGCCAAATAACTCCAACACCAAATTTCTAGTTTCATTTGTTTTGGTGCTATAGTAATCCCATTTTGAGTAGCTAAGTTTAATCATACTCATTTTAATATATTGCATTCTATAATTATATTTGGATGTCATGACCTAGGTTATTGATAATATCTTATAGCCTATATTGTTAACAGTTTGTTTCTACAACCTTTTGTTTAATAAGTTATTATTTTATGTGAGCAATCACCCTAATCACCCTATTACTAAACCCCTTTCACTTGACAAAAAGGGTTATAAGAGTTACTCATGCTATACCTACATCTAAGTATTATCTTCTAACACATGATAGATATCCATGCTCAAAAGTCCCTAAATACCCTTAGTTGTAATTTGTAGGGATTAATACACAAGGTTAATATACAAGATGCTTGCTATTACACATGCCATTTTAATTTACATTCAATCATTCATTCTATTTATTTACTGAAGATTTAAACAGAGTTATTTATTATATATGCTCATATGTGCACACATGGATATGTATATATATACACAACATTTCATGGCCCAAGCTAGCTGTTCATGCTAAAGGATTTAGTATACACCCCTACCGCACTATCTCCCACTTCCCTGCACTGTCGGCTGGGTCACTTGCGCACAGTGAAATGGCAAAAAAAAGTCAAAACCCCACCCGGCGCGGCGGAGCGAGGCTCGAACGCGCGCTACCTGGGTGCGTTTTTTTATCACCGACGCTGCTAGCAAGGAGGACTTCTCAGATGTTGCTTACTTATACAGGGGACTAATACCTCTTAAGGTATGCAGTAGTAGAGGCCGGGGCAGAGGAGTTCGGGACTGAGGATGGGCGGCGGTGCGGTCGGCGGCGGGCTGCCGGAGGGTTGAGGGTGACGGGCCAAATGGAATGTCCTGACACCGGGGAACCCAATGGTGGAGTCGACAGCGGGCGGGGGTCATCGGAGTAGGGCCAGCGGCGTGCGGTGGCGGCGGTCCAGGGAGAAGATCGATGCCGGCGCCGGAAAAGGATCGACAAGCTCGGAGGAGGGTGGGGATGTACTCCATGTGTCCCAGGGAGGGTGTAGGAGCGGGCAATTGAGAAATGGGGGCGTGGATCGATGGTTTTGTTCGGCGGCCGGACTTGGGGAAGAGAGGGGGTTCCGGCAAGGGGAAGGGAAGGGAGGCCGATTGCTCTGGGGAGGAGTGAAAGGGGAGTGTTGCGGTGCGGGTGAAGGTCTTTGCCGGGGCCTTATAAGGGGCAAATTGCGCTGGCGTTGTTGTAACATCCCAAAATTTCGTTCTCTGAAAAATTTAATTTCAAATTAATTAATTTAAAGTATTTGAACTTTATTTGGATTTATCTAAATTTTATTTCAAAATCTAAATCAAATTTAATCCTCAACCTCTCTACTCGGCCATCACGTGATCCTCCCTGATTCAATCCATCCTCGCCCGGTTTAATCTCAGCCTTCTCCCCGGTCAACGGACCCAGTCCACAAAAGCCGGTCCCACCTGTCAGTAAATAAAACCCTTTTTCCTGTTGAAAAATAATTCGTCCAGAAAATCAAAATCTCTGTTGACGTCACCCTAACATCATAAATTCCTTTTTCCATAGAAAAATAATTCCTCTGAAAATCATTTCCCTTAATGATGTCATTTCAGTTCAAAAATAATTCCAGAAAGTCAGTTTATTCTTTTTCTCTCCTTTTAAACTTCCAAAATATCGTATTTCTTCATTTTAACTCCGAATGAGCCCATTCAAATTTCTAAATTCATCAAACATTCCAATCTATCCATTTCTATCCTTTTCTCAAATTTTTGGAATTTTCGAATTTATTTGAATTAAATTAAAGCTTAGAAAGTAAAAATATTTTAAATGGTCAAAATATACTTCAATTAAATCTGAAATTATTTTATTTGGTATTTTCGGGTTCTAAGGTTGTTTGTGGAATTTTTCTGAATTTATTTCGAATTTATTTATTTTTTTTCGAAAAAACAATTATTATTTTATTATTATTTTTCTCTCTCCTCCTATTCATCTTCTCAAGAGCGTGCGTTTCTGTCCAGAGCGATGGCGTCGCCATGAACACAACTTTCAAGCTTTCATTCCTTATGAATTTCTCAACGGTTTTTAGCGAAATAAATTGCATTCAACTCCTCTCATCAAACTCTTTCATTTCCCTACCGTTTTCCCCTCATTCATGAGCCGTTTTGCGAGAAATTAACCCATGCCATTGATGGACATGGTCTCTTGATCTCCCATCTCGGACCTCCCCCGCCCCTATAAAAGGAAGCACCGTGAGCCCCTCCTCATCCTCACTCAACCCCGAAAATATCAAGTCCCCACTCCTCTTCTCTTGGGCGCAATCGGAGTTTTTCTTTTGTGTTCCAAGCGGTGTTCTTCGGCTTATTGCGCCTCGTCCGGTGGAGCCCCGCCACTTTTGAGCACATCCTCGGATTCGCCTCATCGCGTTCTACGCGGTGCTCACCTCTCCTTCGCCGGAACTTCGCCGGAGCACCGTCGCTACCGTGGGCCATAGCGCGTCGTCGTTCCTCGCGTCGCCACCGGCCGTCCGTGCATGCCCGACCAAAACCAAGGTGAGCATCACGTTCCCACGCTCTACTCTTCGTTTCGCCGCAAACCCCACATGCTAACTCCTCTCCGTTTGCCCGGAACGCCGATGTCAACCCGACGGTCGCACAATGTCTTCTCCACCGTGTTCCGCCACCATCCGATGTCCTTTGGCCGAGCCGTTTGCACCGTTGAGTTTGCCTCGACGCGTTCTACGTCGTGCTTCCATCGCCATCACCTAAATATTCCCCGAGTTCTCGTCGACCTTGTCAGGCCCAGACACTAAAACTGTACCTTGCGCGTACACCCTTTTTTGGTAAGCGCTTTGATTTTTGTTCGCGTCATATTGTGTCCTAGCCTCTAAGAAATTTTTCTACCATTTTGTTTAATTTTTCGTGGAGCCAATTGTCAGGAATTGAGCTTTCCGTGAAAATGGCCGTTTGTGACTCCCGACGTCGATTCGTCGCCTCCGGTAAGCCTTAGCCCATGCCATAATTTTTCTTAGACTTGCCTCACTGCGTTCTACGCCGTGCTTCCTTCCGTTTCCCCGAAAAGCCTCCACAAAATTTCGCCTCCAACACCTCGCCATGGCCGCCAATGGCATCTCGTGTCCCCGTCTATCCAGTGATGTTTTCCCCAATCCGTTCGCGTCATATCGTGCCAAACCATCCCAGGTAGCTACCTTTCAAATGGTTTTGGATTCGCTCTACCGAGCACCAAGATATCAAAATTTTCCTGTTTCTCCACTATCGTCATTCAAACGTCGATTGTATCGTCTCCGATTAATTTTCAGCTTAGCCAATAATTTTCCTAACTTCACCATGCCATGTACTATCCCACGCTCACCTTACATCTCCACGTTCCATACTCGGTACTATCTCTCTCCAACCTGCAGTTGTCGCTACTGTGCCGTCGGTGCAGTTTTTCACTCACTGCGGGTGATTGCCGCCGTTCCTCGTCGCCGTACCCATGTCACCACCTTCGCCTCATTGCCAACATTCCATTTTGCCCATTCGCCAGCCACCTTATAGCCAACCGACACTGTACTGTTCAAAAAGTAATCCTCGTATTTTGTTATCATTTCATGTGATGTCCAAAACTTCCAGATATTGGATCTCCTTCATACGAACTCCGAATCTGTTGATTCTTTCTCCTAAATTCATCTAAAATCATAATCTATCCATCAATATATATTTTATAATTTTTGGATTTTAATTGGGTTTTATTTGAATTTATTTTGTTTGGTTCTTCGCGTGTAGACTACGACTAATCCGGAGAGTTCGATTTTAACGATTCGCAACATCAAGTCTCCGAGCAAGGCAAGTCTCCTTTGATCATCTTGAACCTATGATTTCGAAATGTTTTAATTATTTTAAATTATGTGCATTGCTATTTATATAAAATATTAGTTCAAATCTTAAGGGTTAGTTAAACCAACCTTGTTATATCCTCCATTGAAATTGAATGCCATGTACCTTTGTCACCCTAGAGTTCCATTTGTCTCAATAATGAGATTATTACTGAATCTTTGTGAATAGTGGAATGGTAGTATAATGCTTAGTCTCGCTATTTAATACCTTTGAAATCTTGAAAATGGGAAATTATGAATTATTGTAATATCCTTGTTTTTATAAAGTTAGTGGTAATTGGAGTTGCCACTGTTCTTTTAAAATAAACTAAAATGTGAAAATTGGTTTAGATTAGGGTGGATGGTTAGTTTGGATTGGTGCAGGAAGCACGAGATCTTGTAAAGTGTATGTTCCACCCTAGTCAATTAAGGACCGACGCTTGTGTTTGTCCAGACTGAGCATTAACCGTACAACCACAAGTCTATATGGGTACGACCTAGCTGACTAACTTACGATAGTCTAGTTTAGGTGCCACCAGTGGAAAGTGGATGCCAGGGATGGACTGGTTATTCACAGTGAGGGACAGGGATTTACTGTACTCATATGGCGCAAGAGGGGGCTTCGGTTCGGGCGGTTAGCCTACCTGCGGTGAAACCTCAGCGGGTGGTATCTAGCTAGATTAGAGTAAGGTAAAGGCTTTGTGATATTTTATCTGGGTCTCATGCCAAAGGAAGCATGTTGACTTTTAGGATAATTTATCTCTTGTGGGTAAAGTTGTACAACCTCTGCAGAGTGTAAAACTATTCGAATAGCCGTGCCCACGGTCAAGGGCGGGCAAGGAATGCATTCACATGGTAGATTTCTGGTTTTGGTTTTAAAATCAAAAGTTTTGTATTCCGAGAGTGGAGGGAACTCTCGGAAGGGTATCCTGGCAGTTGGAGCCAGAGAGGGTGGATGTAACCCGCAATATTAAACTTGTTCAAGTTGTTTAAGCTAGTGTTGGTAGATGGAACCTTCACTAGAGAATTATTGATAGTTTCTGCTAAAACATTTACTTTATTAAATTGATGCCTTCGAAAATAATTAGTAGTAATTGAATTTTAAAATATTGCTTTGTGCAAAAGAACCGTATGGCCTTCCTTTGTTAAGCCTTGCATCTATGCATTTTTCCCAAGACTTGCGGAGTACTTTATGTACTCACATGCTACACTTAAAAATAAATCTCAGAGGAAGTTGAAGCTCAAGAAGGTGCCTACGACTACTTCGCTTGTGGATTCGACGAAGGATTTCCGGAGTACTAGGTCGCGCTTCCCCAGTCAATTGCCTGTGGCGTATTGATGGGTCTTCGCCGGATTTATCTTTTGCTTCCGCTGTGTTTCGTGTGTGCGAGGTCTTGAAACCTCAATTGTAATAATGAGACTTTTCGGTCTGTACTCTTTAATATTGTAATAAAGCGTTGCTGGTTATGTATTCATTTCTGTTTAACTGTGTGCACTAGCTTTGATCTGGGACTAGTGCAGTAATACACAGAGGGTCCGGGTTTGGAAACCCGGGGTCCCGACAGAGGTGGTATCAGAGCCAATTTGACTGTAGGACGTGACCTAGTTAGAATGGTCGTTACAAAAAAAAGAGCTTCAAAATTTATTTTATAAAATAAAAATTTTATGATGTGCTATCCTTGTCTTTTCTTATCTCTCTATCCTTACCTTCGTCACGGCATTCTTCCTTATCTATCTGCTTGTTTCTTTTTGGAATGGTAATTGTACTCTCTTTCCTTTGTAATTTCTATAGACGGCTCAGTAAGGCTGCGTCTAAGAAGCACCTGGAGAAGCGCGTCATCATGAAGGAGCAAGGACTAGTTCTTTAGTTGTAGTACCCAAGTAAAGTCCTATGATTTTAGAACGCTTATATATTACTTGCTTGTGTGTTAGGTGGACTGTACCAAGTCTTTGTATACTTGTAGTACGGCCATCCTTAAAAAAAACTATTTTGATTTCAAGCTAAGCTTCTCCTAGTTGTTGTTTGTTTCTCTCTTGTGTGTTTGTCTGGGATGTGGTTTAGTCATTCCCCTGATCTCTTATCTGTGCTATTTCCCTCTTATCTTTTGCTAACCCCAGTTACCGCAATAGTACAAGCTCCAATTCTTTCACCGAAGTCCAAGTTTGGAGAATCCTTGGAGACCTAGAGTATATGGAAGACAACAAATTTATGGAAAGTACTCTTGTCGGGAAAGCCGTGATAATTAGTGCATGTCAAGTTAGGTAATTTGGAGAATTGTTGCTAGAGTGATATATTTTGGATTTATAATTGACAAGATTGAATAATACTCGAGAATATTGAGATAAAAGGGTATATTTGTGGATACCAATTGATTATAAATAAATCTAAAAAGTGTCATCTTTGTGGATTGACTAGAGATTAAATATAAAGTTGAGCTTGGGAAAGCTAATTAGATCATGGGAAGAGTCTAAACTTTACCTTGGATTTATTATCTAGGATTGAAAGGAGCAACACAAGATTTTTGTTGAAGGGATTATTTGTGATCATTGGAGAATTAGTATTAAGAGATTGATCCAGTAAAGGGAGAGATTAAAAGATTAAGAAGTTGAATTATCACAAACAATTCATGATATCAATTTTGGGTGATTTTGGTTGAATCATGAAGAGTAGATGAATTTTGTGGAGTTAATTGATTACCAGAGTTTGGTGGACCTATTGATGATGAGTGGATACTAGTGGAATTCCAGAAGATATACACTTAGATATCTTGGTGGATTAATTTTATCATTGCAAAGTGGACTTTGATATGTCAATTTGAATTTGGTGGATTTAGTAGATCATTGCTAGGTAATTGGATTTTAACTAATGGGATTAACTAGATTATTTAAGGATGTTAAAATGGATAACCTGAAGGATTTAAATTAATTATGGGAGATAGATTGTCCAATAAGAATTAGTTGAGAGATTGTCTGATAAGAATTAATTGAGGTATTTGAGATCATTCAAATTTGGTGGAACCAAAATGATGATTATCAAGAGATTGATGTTGGAGGACTAATGAATATTAAATTATGGCTTAGATGATCTTAAACTTGATTGATGATTACTAAAAGATTGGATTAATTTTATATTATTTGATCAGAGTTATGGATCTGTTGGACTAGATAATGATCATAAAACAATTGGTGGAAATCACAAATTACAATGTTATTGGATTCTTGTTGGAAAAATTCTATGGTTTGACGTCGATTCAAATTAGAGCAGAGAGTAAAAGTTAATGAGATTATTTGTTGAAATCAACAAAGTGCATTTGTGGTATGTGATTTTGGAATCAAGAATTTTGAAGAGTTGAAATAATTATGTCTCTCTCGGATGAATACTTGTGGAAGTTAAGCCCTTTTTGGTGGAATCCTGAATTAATCGATATGATAAAGGCAATTGAAGTTAACCCAGAGCTTGCAAGCGACTAAAGATGTACCAGTCCGATTTGTTATCGTCTTCCATATTTCTCAGTTAAAGGAATACTTCAGAGCATCGAACAACAAGATAGAATCATGAAGGAAGCTGAACGCCGCGCAAGAAGCATGACCATAAAGTTCCACAAAGTACAGTAGAGCAACCATTCGAAGTCCAGCAACTTGGGAGCGTGAAGAGGACCTAAGAGTCGAGTTTTCCTCTCCTTTCTTTTTCCTAGTCCGTCTGAATCTCGGGGACGAGATTCTTTCTAAGGGGGGTAGGTTTGTAACATCCCAAAATTTCGTTCTCTGAAAAATTTAATTTCAAATTAATTAATTTAAAGTATTTGAACTTTATTTGGATTTATCTAAATTTTATTTCAAAATCTAAATCAAATTTAATCCTCAACCTCTCTACTCGGCCATCACGTGATCCTCCCTGATTCAATCCATCCTCACCCGGTTTAATCTCAGCCTTCTCCCCGGTCAACGGACCCAGTCCACAAAAGCCGGTCCCACCTGTCAGTAAATAAAACCCTTTTTCCTGTTGAAAAATAATTCGTCCAGAAAATCAAAATCTCTGTTGACGTCACTCTAACATCATAAATTCCTTTTTCCATAGAAAAATAATTCCTCTGAAAATCATTTCCCTTAATGATGTCATTTCAGTTCAAAAATAATTCCAGAAAGTCAGTTTATTCTTTTTCTCTCCTTTTAAACTTCCAAAATATCGTATTTCTTCATTTTAACTCCGAATGAGCCCATTCAAATTTCTAAATTCATCAAACATTCCAATCTATCCATTTCTATCCTTTTCTCAAATTTTTGGAATTTTCGAATTTATTTGAATTAAATTAAAGCTTAGAAAGTAAAAATATTTTAAATGGTCAAAATATACTTCAATTAAATCTGAAATTATTTTATTTGGTATTTTCGGGTTCTAAGGTTGTTTGTGGAATTTTTCTGAATTTATTTCGAATTTATTTATTTTTTTTCGAAAAAACAATTATTATTTTATTATTATTTTTCTCTCTCCTCCTATTCATCTTCTCAAGAGCGTGCGTTTCTGTCCAGAGCGATGGCGTCGCCATGAACACAACTTTCAAGCTTTCATTCCTTATGAATTTCTCAACGGTTTTTAGCGAAATAAATTGCATTCAACTCCTCTCATCAAACTCTTTCATTTCCCTACCGTTTTCCCCTCATTCATGAGCCGTTTTGCGAGAAATTAACCCATGCCATTGATGGACATGGTCTCTTGATCTCCCATCTCGGACCTCCCCCGCCCCTATAAAAGGAAGCACCGTGAGCCCCTCCTCATCCTCACTCAACCCCGAAAATATCAAGTCCCCACTCCTCTTCTCTTGGGCGCAATCGGAGTTTTTCTTTTGTGTTCCAAGCGGTGTTCTTCGGCTTATTGCGCCTCGTCCGGTGGAGCCCCGCCACTTTTGAGCACATCCTCGGATTCGCCTCATCGCGTTCTACGCGGTGCTCACCTCTCCTTCGCCGGAACTTCGCCGGAGCACCGTCGCTACCGTGGGCCATAGCGCGTCGTCGTTCCTCGCGTCGCCACCGGCCGTCCGTGCATGCCCGACCAAAACCAAGGTGAGCATCACGTTCCCACGCTCTACTCTTCGTTTCGCCGCAAACCCCACATGCTAACTCCTCTCCGTTTGCCCGGAACGCCGATGTCAACCCGACGGTCGCACAATGTCTTCTCCACCGTGTTCCGCCACCATCCGATGTCCTTTGGCCGAGCCGTTTGCACCGTTGAGTTTGCCTCGACGCGTTCTACGTCGTGCTTCCATCGCCATCACCTAAATATTCCCCGAGTTCTCGTCGACCTTGTCAGGCCCAGACACTAAAACTGTACCTTGCGCGTACACCCCTTTTTGGTAAGCGCTTTGATTTTTGTTCGCGTCATATTGTGTCCTAGCCTCTAAGAAATTTTTCTACCATTTTGTTTAATTTTTCGTGGAGCCAATTGTCAGGAATTGAGCTTTCCGTGAAAATGGCCGTTTGTGACTCCCGACGTCGATTCGTCGCCTCCGGTAAGCCTTAGCCCATGCCATAATTTTTCTTAGACTTGCCTCACTGCGTTCTACGCCGTGCTTCCTTCCGTTTCCCCGAAAAGCCTCCACAAAATTTCGCCTCCAACACCTCGCCATGGCCGCCAATGGCATCTCGTGTCCCCGTCTATCCAGTGATGTTTTCCCCAATCCGTTCGCGTCATATCGTGCCAAACCATCCCAGGTAGCTACCTTTCAAATGGTTTTGGATTCGCTCTACCGAGCACCAAGATATCAAAATTTTCCTGTTTCTCCACTATCGTCATTCAAACGTCGATTGTATCGTCTCCGATTAATTTTCAGCTTAGCCAATAATTTTCCTAACTTCACCATGCCATGTACTATCCCACGCTCACCTTACATCTCCACGTTCCATACTCGGTACTATCTCTCTCCAACCTGCAGTTGTCGCTACTGTGCCGTCGGTGCAGTTTTTCACTCACTGCGGGTGATTGCCGCCGTTCCTCGTCGCCGTACCCATGTCACCACCTTCGCCTCATTGCCAACATTCCATTTTGCCCATTCGCCAGCCACCTTATAGCCAACCGACACTGTACTGTTCAAAAAGTAATCCTCGTATTTTGTTATCATTTCATGTGATGTCCAAAACTTCCAGATATTGGATCTCCTTCATACGAACTCCGAATCTGTTGATTCTTTCTCCTAAATTCATCTAAAATCATAATCTATCCATCAATATATATTTTATAATTTTTGGATTTTAATTGGGTTTTATTTGAATTTATTTTGTTTGGTTCTTCGCGTGTAGACTACGACTAATCCGGAGAGTTCGATTTTAACGATTCGCAACATCAAGTCTCCGAGCAAGGCAAGTCTCCTTTGATCATCTTGAACCTATGATTTCGAAATGTTTTAATTATTTTAAATTATGTGCATTGCTATTTATATAAAATATTAGTTCAAATCTTAAGGGTTAGTTAAACCAACCTTGTTATATCCTCCATTGAAATTGAATGCCATGTACCTTTGTCACCCTAGAGTTCCATTTGTCTCAATAATGAGATTATTACTGAATCTTTGTGAATAGTGGAATGGTAGTATAATGCTTAGTCTCGCTATTTAATACCTTTGAAATCTTGAAAATGGGAAATTATGAATTATTGTAATATCCTTGTTTTTATAAAGTTAGTGGTAATTGGAGTTGCCACTGTTCTTTTAAAATAAACTAAAATGTGAAAATTGGTTTAGATTAGGGTGGATGGTTAGTTTGGATTGGTGCAGGAAGCACGAGATCTTGTAAAGTGTATGTTCCACCCTAGTCAATTAAGGACCGACGCTTGTGTTTGTCCAGACTGAGCATTAACCGTACAACCACAAGTCTATATGGGTACGACCTAGCTGACTAACTTACGATAGTCTAGTTTAGGTGCCACCAGTGGAAAGTGGATGCCAGGGATGGACTGGTTATTCACAGTGAGGGACAGGGATTTACTGTACTCATATGGCGCAAGAGGGGGCTTCGGTTCGGGCGGTTAGCCTACCTGCGGTGAAACCTCAGCGGGTGGTATCTAGCTAGATTAGAGTAAGGTAAAGGCTTTGTGATATTTTATCTGGGTCTCATGCCAAAGGAAGCATGTTGACTTTTAGGATAATTTATCTCTTGTGGGTAAAGTTGTACAACCTCTGCAGAGTGTAAAACTATTCGAATAGCCGTGCCCACGGTCAAGGGCGGGCAAGGAATGCATTCACATGGTAGATTTCTGGTTTTGGTTTTAAAATCAAAAGTTTTGTATTCCGAGAGTGGAGGGAACTCTCGGAAGGGTATCCTGGCAGTTGGAGCCAGAGAGGGTGGATGTAACCCGCAATATTAAACTTGTTCAAGTTGTTTAAGCTAGTGTTGGTAGATGGAACCTTCACTAGAGAATTATTGATAGTTTCTGCTAAAACATTTACTTTATTAAATTGATGCCTTCGAAAATAATTAGTAGTAATTGAATTTTAAAATATTGCTTTGTGCAAAAGAACCGTATGGCCTTCCTTTGTTAAGCCTTGCATCTATGCATTTTTCCCAAGACTTGCGGAGTACTTTATGTACTCACATGCTACACTTAAAAATAAATCTCAGAGGAAGTTGAAGCTCAAGAAGGTGCCTACGACTACTTCGCTTGTGGATTCGACGAAGGATTTCCGGAGTACTAGGTCGCGCTTCCCCAGTCAATTGCCTGTGGCGTATTGATGGGTCTTCGCCGGATTTATCTTTTGCTTCCGCTGTGTTTCGTGTGTGCGAGGTCTTGAAACCTCAATTGTAATAATGAGACTTTTCGGTCTGTACTCTTTAATATTGTAATAAAGCGTTGCTGGTTATGTATTCATTTCTGTTTAACTGTGTGCACTAGCTTTGATCTGGGACTAGTGCAGTAATACACAGAGGGTCCGGGTTTGGAAACCCGGGGTCCCGACAGTTGTAAGCATCGGGAACTCGCCCATTCGGTCTTTTCGGCGCGCAGCGGAGCAGGAGATGGCAGGCGGCGGAGGATCTGAGGGGAAGGATTCGGCATGATGGCAAGGGCGACGCGCGCGGTGTAGCAGAGAGGTTGAGCTGCGCGCATGAGGGAATGGCTCGGCCGAGCG
Source organism: Dendrocalamus latiflorus (assembly GCA_017311315.1). Taxonomy (NCBI): domain Eukaryota; kingdom Viridiplantae; phylum Streptophyta; class Magnoliopsida; order Poales; family Poaceae; genus Dendrocalamus; species Dendrocalamus latiflorus. The sequence continues at coordinate 29,318,025 of CM029626.1, forward strand.
GGGAGGAAAAAGAGAGTGGTGGCAGTGCGGGAAGAAAAAGAGAGCTGGCACTGCGCGATGGAACCAGGCATGGTGAGCAAGAAAAAGAGGCGGTGGCAGCGCGGATAGGTACGAAGGATGGGATCGCTGTCCGAGCGCGGGAGGTGCAGGCCGGGCTGCGGAGGCAGAGCGCAAGAGAGCAGGGGCTGTGGCCCGGAGAGAGAGGGTGGGATGAGGAAGATAAACAGGGCTCGGGTAGGGGAATAAGGGAGAGGAGGTGGGGTTGGGCTAGGCCGACTTGGCCTGGTCTGACCCCCCTATTTATATTTTTTTTATTATCTTCTTCTTTTTTAAAATTTATTTTTCCAATTAATTGAACATGTTTGTCCTTCCTTGCATTTCTTTATTTTTATTTCTGGAACCTTAGCCAAATTTTTAAATTGTAGATCACAAACTCCGATTTCCAATAAAGCACACTGCAAAATAACTCAAAAACTCCATATCTCTAAATTTAAATTTTTAGGATGTTACACCAATTGAGCATGGTTCATTTCCTTAATTCCAAAGCATGCATGGTTTAGTATCATATTGCTAAGGCAAGGTAAGGAAGACCAATTTATAAGGTGGAGTCCTCACCACTCCTTGAATATGGATAGAGATGGTATGAGGATGGTTCTACTAGTCACACACGCGCGCACACATGCGCGCGCGTATTCACGAATTTTCGCGTGAAAATCGCGTGACTTGCGATGCGCGACCATGCCGTGACGTGGCGCGCCACTTAGCAGACCAAATCCATCTTTATTTTTGCTGAACCTTGCACCACTCTCTCTCTCTCTCTCTCTCTTTGTTTGAATGAGATTCAAACATTTGAATGAGGCAGTTACAAGTGAATTTACACTGCTTAATTTGTGATTTGATGAGGCAGTTACCAATGGTTAAATAGCTGGTTGAATGTGTCAGTTACCAGTGGGTAAATGGCTATTTAAATTTTAAGTTCACAGTCTGTCTATATATATATCCCTGGAGATGTCCAGAGTATATTGCTGAAAAATCTCACTGCCTCCGTTTCCTTCTTCTCTGCGATCCTGTGCTTTTGTACTGTGTTGTCTGAACTTCGCCAACCTTTCTTCCCAGCGTACACCTGGAAGGAGGGAGAGCGGCTATCTCCGAACCATTGCCGTAGAGAGTACCTGCACGGGGCGGCAATAAGGTTTCTAGGCAGCGCACATCTGCGCGAGCGCTCACTTCACTGCGTCATCTACGTTCTGCACTACGTCAAGCCTACGTTGCTTCCTGTTCTTCATCAGGAAGAAAAGTAAGTTGTCGCGCGTTCGTTCGACTTTGTTAGTATATTTTCTTCTGTGTATTTTTAAGTATGATGAGTAGCCTGCTATTAGTAGTAAGTTTTGCATCACTGGTATATTGTATTTGTCTCCTAGTAAAATTTGGAATTAAAATATTGCCCACATTTCCAACAATGGTAAGGTCTCCTATTATCATGCCATGATCCAGAAGACTCATGCGATCGCATGACTCTGGACTTCGGCCAAAACATGCCGCCAACTAAACAAGACCCTAGCAAATGCATGCACGACACATTGTGCACACTCCTAAACAAGCCTACACAAAACAGAAACAAAGAACAGCTGAGCAACAATATTAGTTCAACAGATCACCTCCCATAATCTTGTGGTTCCTTCTTGACTTGGACTAAACTAATCTTGGCTCGCAACTCCTGAAACTTGACACACCCAGTGACTTTGTAAGAATGTTAGCAAGTTGATCATCTGTACTGATGTACTCGACCTCAATTTTACCTTCTTCTACACACTCATGAATAAAATGATAACTGGTGTCAATATGCTTACTTTGATCATGGAAGACGATATTCTTGCAATGGGAGATTGCCGACTTATCATCCGCCTTGAGACTTGGACGGTCGGGCCCCTTGTTCATCAGATCACCGAGAAAACATCCGAGCCATATACCTTGACACGCTGCTGTGGTGGCTATGATGTACTCGGCCTCACACGAGGATAGCACCACCACCTTCTATTTCTATGACTGCTAGCTGATTGGGCTTCATCTGAGGAAAAATAGCACCCCTGTAATGCTCTTGCGATCATCCACGTCTTTCGCCATGTCGAAGACACTATAATCCGTTAGCTGCAGCTCCCCGTTGCCCCTTGCATAGAAACAACAATAGTTGAGCATCGCAGCAATATATCGGAGCATGTGCTTCATTGCTCTGAGGTGCTTGGTGGTTGGCACCTCCATGAACCTGCTGATATAATCCACAACATAAGAGATATCTGGTCCAGCATGAACCAAGTACTAGAACTCCCCATGATACTCCGATAGAGAGCGACGTCCACAAGAACCACCACCGGTCTTGCCCAGCCAGATTTGTGTCTCCATTAGCACCTGGCACGGATTGCAGCCCATCATCCCACTCTTTTCCAGGATCCTGAGCATATAGAAAGCTTGGTTCAACACAATGACACCATTGTCCTGGTGCATCTTGATTCTAAGATAGTAGTTGAGCAAACCCAAATCATTCATTTGAACACTTCCATCATCTCCTTCTTGAACTTGGCAATCTCTATAGATGTGAACCAATGATGATGAGGTCGTCCATGTATACATCCATGAGAAAATGTGATGAATCGGCTCTCATATGTACACAGCATGCTCCGACGGGCTTCGCTCAAACCTGAGGGACTGCAAGCTACTATCAAGTTTGGCATTCCACGATCTTGGTGCCTCACAGAGATCATAGAGAGCTTTCTAGAGCCTAAGCACCTTGTGCTCATTGTCATCATCAACAAAACATGTGGTTGCGTGACGTACACCTCCTCCTCAAGCTCACCATTGAGGAATATTGATTTAACATCCATGTGCTATACCTACCATCCCTTATGTGCTACAAGTGCAACCAGCACGCGCACGGACTCCATCCAGGTGATGGGCGCAAAAGATCTCATATGAATTCCATCCATCCATAAGCATTTTATAAACCATTTTGAAAAACAAAATCGAATCCATAAAAAACTTTACTCAGATTGCCCATGGTTGTGGGCACGGCTATATAGAATAGTTTATGCACTCTGTAGAGGTTATATAAGTTTACCGATAAGATGTGATTATCTCATAATGTTGGCCAATACACACTTCCATAGGCATGCGACTGAGAAAATCACAACAAGGCTTTTACAATGCAAAGCCGTTGTCGGGACCCGGAGCAACAACTCCAGGACCCTCTGTGTTAATCGCACTATCCCAGGAAAAGCTAGTGCACACAGTATCATAAAGACAATTATCATGTGTAATGACAAACTTTATTTAGCTAATATGAGCCTGATGGCCAAAGTTTACAATAATAGCAAAAGAAGACAGCGGAAGAAATACATAAAGCAGCAGCCCATCCAGCCTTCCCACAAGGCGAATGACTGTAAGACGTGGCCTACTCGCAATCCTCACCGAAGTCGTCGAAGGCTTCCTCTGAAAAGAGTTAGATATAGCAACATGAGTACAAAAAGTACTCCACAAGTTACACCAGGAGGTTTAACAGAAGAGATGCATGCATATGGAATATGAAAGGAAGGCATAATATGGTTTATTTGCATAAAAGGTGATCATTTGAGTAAATATCATAAGTAAGTGCAAAAGCTGAATTTGATACGATAAATAGAAACAAGACTTTAACAAAATAATATCGTTAGTGCAGGCTCCAACCAAACACTAACCTATCCACGGGCATCCCACCCGGACCATCTTTTCCAAAAGCTCACGTATGGATTCCATCCATCCACACGCTTTCACTGCGCAACTCTGATGAATTACATCCATTCACCAGATTTCAATCTCTCACGGATTCCATCCATCCGCAAGGTTTTCATCTCTCGTGGATTCCATCCACCCACAAGGTTTTCGCAAACCATTTTGAAAACCAAAGTCTAATCCGTGAAAAACTTCACTCAGCTTGCCCATGACCGTGGGCACGGCTATCCAGGATAGGTTATACACTCTGCAGAGGTTGTACAGCTTTACCCACAAGACATGATCATCCCGGTTTGCCACGCGAGTTACACACTTCCTTAGGTGTGCGGCGAGGAGATCATGACAAAGCCTTTACAATGATCCGTTGTCAACATAATCACGCCGCCACTAAGGTTTCACCACAACATGAATCCACAGGTTGGAGCCCACTCTTGTGCCGTGTGAGACTTCTCACGGCCTACGCCGCGCTCACATTCAGCCTATAGCGAGATTAAGTTGGAACTTCACAAATTATTCGGCCAGGTCTGTCCCATACCAGACTTGTGGTAGTACGATAGGGCTTTGCAATAGTAGCTCACAGACCGGTCCTTAACTTGACTTAGGCCTAACCACAAACCCCTGTGCCCGACAATCAACCATTGCGGCTCCGACCAACAGGGCATGCCTGCACCCACCACTCTAACCAATTGCCTAAGTCTAAATCAAGTTTTATATTTTGTTTGAAAATAATTTCATAAACATTCTTGACTCACCAAAGTCAAGAATACAGTTTTAAAGTTCATCAATTTATGTGAAAGATCATCCCAAACCATAATCAGTATAAGCATGGCTAAGCATTTCTACAAAATTTCCTAGTTAGTGGTATTGTACTAACTAGGTTTTATCTAGGGTTGACAAGGTATAATGGTAAGCAATATCAAATTTGGCTGTCCAAAGAATTTGGGTATAACTAGAGTTCAAAACTGAATTTAAACTAGACTTGAATAAAATTACGCATGCAATAATAATTTAAAAGCAACATAATTAGTTTAAAATATTAGGTTCAACATGATCAAAGGTGTAACTTGCCTTGCTCGAAGACCTGGTGTGAATCGTCGACGTCGTTCTCTCCGAATTCGTCGAAATCTACGCGCGAAGAACCAAACAAATAAATTCAAATAAAATCCAAATAAAATCCAAAAATTATAAAATATATACTGGCAGATATATTATGATTTTATATGAATTTAGGAGAAAGAATCAATGGATTCGGAGTTCGGACGACGGAGAACGAGCAATTGGAAGATTGAATGAATTGGAAATTCCAGAAAATGCAAAACCGAGGGAATATTCTCTGGAATCTTATTTTTGGCTGATTTTTGGGAAATATTGGAGTGTATGACGCGTGGGGCCCGGTTGTCATTGGGTGCAGAATTTTATTTTATTATTTTATGACAAGTGGGTCCCACTTGTCATGGAATAGAGGTGAACAAAAATGTGGCCAAAAGTGTATGCCCAGGATTTGAACTCACAACCTCATGCAAGCATGCACTAACATGCCTCCACTAGCCAAGTGGGCACTTGTTGTTCCTTGACAAAAGAACAACAACAATTCAAATTAAATATGAATGAACATGATTAGAGAAGAAAGCCACAGGGAGGCACACGGGGGCACGCACGGGGCGGCTCACCGGCGACCGGCGGCCGGCGGCGGGGGTAGAGGAGGTGGCGGCGCACCTTCCCACGGCGGCGGGGATGCCCGGGGCGGCCGGCGGCGGCGGGAGGCGGGGCGGTGAGGGATGGCCGGCGGGAGATGGCCGGGCGGCGGCGGAGGTTGGCGGCGCACGGCGGCGGGAGAGGTGGGAGCCGGGAGCAGGCCGAAAGGAGAGGGGGAGGTGGGAATGGTGGTGGGGGAGGCCCTTTTATAGAAAGAGAAGGGAGAGGAAGGGATTTCGGTTTTGAGAGGTTTAAAGGATGGGAAACGGCCGGGAGATTGATGAGGGTGATTAGAGCGTCCGTTTCCATGCTTTAATCGGGAGTTAAGAGGGAGAAACAGTGGAGTTTCGAAGCTTTTAATTGTCATCCATGGTGGAGGAGAGAGAGGGTTAGGGGAGGAAGAAGGAGAGGTTGAAGAAACATATGACATGTGGGGTCGATATGTCATGGAGAGGGAGAGGAAGTGAAGGGGTATGGGCCGTCGGATTGTTGACACGTGGCCAGTGAGTGCTTCATGGCTCTTGGATTTTATGAAGGGGTAAGTGATCATGTGTGGCTAGGATTAAAATGTGGAGAGAGAGTGATTCAATCTGAGAGCGACACATGGCGGGCTTGGATGAATTTGATTTTTATTTTCGGAATAAAATTTCAGAAAATACTAGAAACTTCATAAACACTTGGAAAAATAATATTTAAGGTCTAAAAATTCCAGAAAAATTATAAAATATTCCTGGAAGACTTTTAGACTTAGGAAAAATATTTTTAATTTCAGATTTGCATTTAATAATTTTATAAAATACTTTTTAACCTTTAAAATTGATTTTTAATTCCAGCAAATCAATAAAATGCAAATAAAATCTTCAAAATTTAGGCAACCAAAGAACACTTTATTTTATTTTAAATTAAATTAATTAAAATTTTTTTACTGGAAATTTTGAAATAAACAGCTGGGCTGTTACAAACTACCCCCCTTAAACAGAATCTCGTCCCCGAGATTCGCACGGGTTAGCAAAGAAATTGGCTTGGATCTTACTCTGTGTGGCTTGAGCGGAGATCTGGTTCAAGCGTCCCTTTGCAATCTTCTGTGACCTTCTGTTCGCGGTCTGGAGGTTGTTGGCAGTTGTTGCTCATGCTTGATAATTTCAAAGATTAGGAGAGAGGAGACTCAAGGCAAAGGGGGAACAACGGATGTTTTGCACAACCCAAAACAAAGCAACCTAGCAAAACCTTTATTAAGCAAATAACAAGCAATAGTTATGTCTGCCGACAAAAGAGAAAACTGACAGCTCATAACTTCGTCTACTGTCTAGCTTAACAACTTAACCTAAAAGGATAAGGGTTGTCTTGGAGTGATCCTTCGCAGCTCTTGACGTACGAAGCACGATCCTTTGGTGCAAAGATTGAGGTTGCGGCAGAGTCGATGAAGTTCAACCATTGCCCATCTATAGTTGTTTTGAGCAAGGGAAGATTTAGAAATAAATTTTCAAGTAATGACATAAAGATAGGGGAGAATTAAAAGATGAGAGTAAGCAAAGATTAAGAGATAAGGGTAGCATAGATTGAGAGGTAAGAATAAGAAAACTTTTGAAATTACTTGTTATTAAAATATATCCTTAAGGTCCAACCATTCCATTTTATCTACGGTCACGTCTTAGAGTCATTATTGCTCTGATACCATCTCTGTCGGGACCCGGAGCAACAACTCCAGAACCCTCTGTGTTAATCGCACTATCCCAGGAAAAGCTAGTGCACACAGTATCACAAAGACAATTATCATGCGTAATGACAAACTTTATTTAGCTAATATGAGCCTGATGGCCAAAGTTTACAATAATAGCAAAAGAAGACAGCGGAAGAAATACATAAAGCAGCAGCCCATCCAGCCTTCCCACAAGGCGAATGACTGTAAGACGTGGCCTACTCGCAATCCTCACCGAAGTCGTCGAAGGCTTCCTCTGAAAAGAGTTAGATATAGCAACATGAGTACAAAAAGTACTCCACAAGTTACACCAGGAGGTTTAACAGAATAGATGCATGCATATGGAATATGAAAGGAAGGCATAATATGGTTTATTTGCATAAAAGGCGATCATTTGAGTAAATATCATAAGTAAGTGCAAAAGCTGAATTTGATACGATAAATAGAAACAAGACTTTAACAAAATAATATCGTTAGTGCAGGCTCCAACCAAACACTAACCTATCCACGGGCATCCCACCCGGACCATCTTTTCCAAAAGCTCACGTATGGATTCCATCCATCCACACGCTTTCACTGCGCAACTCTGATGAATTACATCCATTCACCAGATTTCAATCTCTCACGGATTCCATCCATCCGCAAGGTTTTCATCTCTCGTGGATTCCATCCACCCACAAGGTTTTCGCAAACCATTTTGAAAACCAAAGTCTAATCCGTGAAAAACTTCACTCAGCTTGCCCATGACCGTGGGCACGGCTATCCAGGATAGGTTATACACTCTGCAGAGGTTGTACAGCTTTACCCACAAGACATGATCATCCCGGTTTGCCACGCGAGTTACACACTTCCTTAGGTGTGCGGCGAGGAGATCATGACAAAGCCTTTACAATGATCCGTTGTCAACATAATCACGCCGCCACTAAGGTTTCACCACAACATGAATCCACAGGTTGGAGCCCCCTCTTGTGCCGTGTGAGACTTCTCACGGCCTACGCCGCGCTCACATTCAGCCTATAGCGAGATTAAGTTGGAACTTCACAAATTATTCGGCCAGGTCTGTCCCATACCAGACTTGTGGTAGTACGATAGGGCTTTGCAATAGTAGCTCACAGACCGGTCCTTAAATTGACTTAGGCCTAACCACAAACCCCTGTGCCCGACAATCAACCATTGCGGCTCCGACCAACAGGGCATGCCTGCACCCACCACTCTAACCAATTGCCTAAGTCTAAATCAAGTTTTATATTTTGTTTGAAAATAATTTCATAAACATTCTTGACTCACCAAAGTCAAGAATACAGTTTTAAAGTTCATCAATTTATGTGAAAGATCATCCCAAACCATAATCAGTATAAGCATGGCTAAGCATTTCTACAAAATTTCCTAGTTAGTGGTATTGTACTAACTAGGTTTTATCTAGGGTTGACAAGGTATAATGGTAAGCAATATCAAATTTGGCTGTCCAAAGAATTTGGGTATAACTAGAGTTCAAAACTGAATTTAAACTAGACTTGAATAAAATTACGCATGCAATAATAATTTAAAAGCAACATAATTAGTTTAAAATATTAGGTTCAACATGATCAAAGGTGTAACTTTCCTTGCTCGAAGACCTGGTGTGAATCGTCGACGTCGTTCTCTCCGAATTCGTCGAAATCTACGCGCGAAGAACCAAACAAATAAATTCAAATAAAATCCAAATAAAATCCAAAAATTATAAAATATATACTGGCAGATATATTATGATTTTATATGAATTTAGGAGAAAGAATCAATGGATTCGGAGTTCGGACGACGGAGAACGAGCAATTGGAAGATTGAATGAATTGGAAATTCCAGAAAATGCAAAACCGAGGGAATATTCTCTGGAATCTTATTTTTGGCTGATTTTTGGGAAATATTGGAGTGTATGACGCGTGGGGCCCGGTTGTCATTGGGTGCAGAATTTTATTTTATTATTTTATGACAAGTGGGTCCCACTTGTCATGGAATAGAGGTGAACAAAAATGTGGCCAAAAGTGTATGCCCAGGATTTGAACTCACAACCTCATGCAAGCATGCACTAACATGCCTCCACTAGCCAAGTGGGCACTTGTTGTTCCTTGACAAAAGAACAACAACAATTCAAATTAAATATGAATGAACATGATTAGAGAAGAAAGCCACAGGGAGGCACACGGGGGCACGCACGGGGCGGCTCACCGGCGACCGGCGGCCGGCGGCGGGGGTAGAGGAGGTGGCGGCGCACCTTCCCACGGCGGCGGGGATGCCCGGGGCGGCCGGCGGCGGCGGGAGGCGGGGCGGTGAGGGATGGCCGGCGGGAGATGGCCGGGCGGCGGCGGAGGTTGGCGGCGCACGGCGGCGGGAGAGGTGGGAGCCGGGAGCAGGCCGAAAGGAGAGGGGGAGGTGGGAATGGTGGTGGGGGAGGCCCTTTTATAGAAAGAGAAGGGAGAGGAAGGGATTTCGGTTTTGAGAGGTTTAAAGGATGGGAAACGGCCGGGAGATTGATGAGGGTGATTAGAGCGTCCGTTTCCATGCTTTAATCGGGAGTTAAGAGGGAGAAACAGTGGAGTTTCGAAGCTTTTAATTGTCATCCATGGTGGAGGAGAGAGAGGGTTAGGGGAGGAAGAAGGAGAGGTTGAAGAAACATATGACATGTGGGGTCGATATGTCATGGAGAGGGAGAGGAAGTGAAGGGGTATGGGCCGTCGGATTGTTGACACGTGGCCAGTGAGTGCTTCATGGCTCTTGGATTTTATGAAGGGGTAAGTGATCATGTGTGGCTAGGATTAAAACGTGGAGAGAGAGTGATTCAATCTGAGAGCGACACATGGCGGGCTTGGATGAATTTGATTTTTATTTTCGGAATAAAATTTCAGAAAATACTAGAAACTTCATAAACACTTGGAAAAATAATATTTAAGGTCTAAAAATTCCAGAAAAATTATAAAATATTCCTGGAAGACTTTTAGACTTAGGAAAAATATTTTTAATTTCAGATTTGCATTTAATAATTTTATAAAATACTTTTTAACCTTTAAAATTGATTTTTAATTCCAGCAAATCAATAAAATGCAAATAAAATCTTCAAAATTTAGGCAACCAAAGAACACTTTATTTTATTTTAAATTAAATTAATTAAAATTTTTTTACTGGAAATTTTGAAATAAACAGCTGGGCTGTTACAGCCGTCAACCTGGCCACGCCTCCACTAAGGTTTCACCACAACTTGAATCCACAAGTTGGGGTCCCTTTTGTGCCATGTGAGACTTCTCGCGACCTATGCCACGCTCACATTCAACCTACAGTGAGACTCAGGTTAGGAGCCGCAAATTAGTCAGCTAGGACTATCCCATACCACCCATATGGTGGTTTGATAGGGCTTTGTAATAGTATGTAGGATCGAATATTGTAATAAGAGGGGAGTGAAAGATTGTTGCCACTTTTTGAAATCTCCTAGTTGTCGGTGAAGCTGTTGATCACATAACGCTTGCTCTCTTGGTTCATCGCTTGACCGCTTTAACCTGTAGGATCTATAACCAGTTTGCACGTGGTCATAAACTTCAATCTACCAGTACTCTTCAAGCAAACCAGGAACTAGTCTTACCCAAGATGATCTTTATTACTGTATTTTTGTGGATTTATAAAGTGCCCATACAAGCACACCTAAAAGCCTTCCCATCGAAAGCCCTCACAAACTTTCTCTAATCTCTCTAAAAACCATCTAAAGCCTTGCATTAACGCTTAGTCTCTCCCGGCTTTTATAGGTTAATGTCACAAACCGTGTCTACCTCAAACACGGACTCAAAACTTTATCTCTTCCAAAAACCAAGGGACCTAAAACCCTTCTAAACACGGATTTTAACCAAACTCTAAATCTTCTCAGTTATGGATTCCATCCATAACTCCTAACTCATCATGTGATGAAGCTCCAAGACCGCACCTCCTGTATCTTCATCACACATCATCAACTCACGTATCGAAGCCTCCAGGACAACACCTCCTGTACCCTCTCCACGCATCACCACCTTTGATCTCCACGTGCCCCAACGTGAGCTTGACCACCTCACCTGACATCCTCGACCGCCTAGACCTCAGATTTCCCCATCCTAGTCCTGATCCTCCTCGTCACTGACCATGACTGTCTCTACACCAACTTGCACCTGCAAAGACTAAATAACATTTTTCCCCGACACAAGTTCTTCCCAACTTAACTGACATTTGTCCACACACGTAAACCACATTCTTGACCATCTATCAAAACCAACTAGGCTGTAACAGCCCAGGTTTTTATTAAAATTAAAATGAATAAATAAATAATATTAAAATAAAATCTGAATTAAATTTAAGTATTGTTGTGCCTAAAGTTTAAAGTTGGATTTGCCCTGGATTTCTGTTTTTGAAAAAGCTGGATTTGAAAAGCATTTTAAGAAAAACCTAAAATTATTATTAAATAAAATGATATTTTGATTTTATATGAAAATCCTAGTTCAAATTAATTATTTGGATTTATTTGGCTTTTATTTGGTTTCCTGGATTTTCTGGAGTTCAAAAATGTATTTTTGAAATTAAAAAGTATTTTAAAGTATGAAAATTAAATACCAACATTAGTTGGAAATATTTTTATTAAGTCCAAAATGTCACCAGGAGCTTCTGTGAATTTTCCTGGAATTTTTGGAAGTTATTTGGTATTTTTCTGAGGCTTAATGGAATTTCTAGGCTTTTCTGAAAATCCAAAATCAATTTCCAAAAATAAATCCCCAATCCTCTTCCTCCGGCCGCCACGTGGACGGCCAGATTGCCGCCCACGTCGCCACCGCGCATCCCGGCTTCCCTTCTCCCTTGCCCGCCACGTGGACGGCCAGATTTGCGCCCACGTCGCCCTCCGGATCCCGCCTCCCCCTCTCCATCGGCCGCCACGTGTCGGCCCGATCTCCCCGCCCCCGCGCTCCCGGCCCATCTGGCCCGTCCGCGTCTCGCCCCTTCCTCGGCCGTTCGATCCGCGTCCCCCCTGCGTGGCGCAATCACCGCCGCCCGCGCCGCCCAGCTCCTCCCTCTCTCTCCTCCTCCCCGGTCCCACCTGTCGGCGCCATCTCTCTCTCCCTCCTTCTCTCACTGCCACCCCGGGCCCGCATGTCAGCTTCGTCCTCCCCCGTCGTCTTCCTCGCGCGCGCGCCCGCCTCCGCAATCGCCGGCCCCGCCTGACCCGGTCGCCCCTCCTCTCTCCCGCGCGCGCCGTGGGCCACGCGCCACCTTCTCCTCCGCCATTCCCGCGCCCGAATCCCCCCATCCCCGCGCCGTGTCCCCCTCGTAATCCCCGCCGCCCCGCGCCATCGCCGGCGAGAAATGCGCGCCGCTCCGCTCCCCCTCCGCCCTATAAAAGGCCTCCCTCGGCTCCTCCACAACCCGCCCCACCTCCCTCCGCCCTCGTCTCCCTCTCCCCGGTGCCCGAGCAGCCCCGCACCGAGCTCACCCCGTGCGCGCGCCGGCGAGCTCTTCCGGCGAGGAATCGCCGCCTCCTCGGGCCGCATTTCACCTCGCCGTCCCCACCGCCGCCTTCGCCGCACCCGTGCGCACCTCGGCCGCCCCTCCGCCCGGCTCGAGCACCACCGAAACGCCGTCCCCGCCGGAGCCCCCGAGCTGCCGCCGCCTCTCCTTGCCGCCAGCTCGCCGCCGGTCGCCTCCGGTAAGCCGCGCCCCTTCCCCGAGTCCCCCTTGGCTCCCTCTCCCTCCTCCGCCCATCTCCGGCCGCCGCCTCGCCGCCGTTCGCCGGCGAGACCCCGGTGCCCGAGCTCCTCCGGCCGGCCTCCCACGTCGGCGTCCCCGTGCCTGCGCGGCGGCTGACATGGCGCCACGCCAGCGCCACTTCATTCACTCCGTGCCCCGTCAGCGCCACCCGCCTCCCCCCTGCCACCTCAGCCGCCTTCTCCCTCCCTGGACCCGGTCCATGGACCGGGGCCCATCTGTCAACGTGACCACCCTCAGTGCTGACGTCATGCTGACGCAGAAATCCGGTTTTCCAGTTGGAAAATAATTCGGCTGAAATTAAATCCTCTGCTGACGCAATAATTCTGATTTTCCTTTAGAAAAATAATTCCAAAAATCCAGTTTTTCCTTTTTCCCTGATTTTAATCTTCCCGGAGCCCGTTCTTCTTCGTTCTAACTCCGATTTGGCCCATTCAAATTCCTAAATTCATCAAAAATTCCCCTCTATCCATTTCTAGCCTCAATTAAAATATTTGAAGTCTATTTGAATTTATTTGAATTTGGTGGGTTATTTTGACGTGTAGACTTCGACGATTCGGGAAATTTCTTCGACGAAGATTCAAACAAAGTTGAAGAGCAAGGCAAGTCACACTCCTTGACCATGTTGATCCCAGATTGCAAATAAAATTATGTTGATTTAAATTATCTTGCATGCATAATTTTATTCAATGTATTTCAATTCAGTTGTAACTTTAGTTAATACCTGTTTGTTAATACCTCCGTTGACATTGCAAATCCTTATACCTTGTCACCTTAGAATTAAACTCTAGTTAGTACACTAGTATTGGCTAGAGAATTTTAAATCAAATGCTTAGCCCTGCTTAAACATATAATTTTGTTTTGGGATATATTTCACATAAAATGATAAGCCTTTGAACTGTATTCTTGACTTCGGTGAGTTAAGAAGGATTATGAAATATTTTCAAAATAAAATATAAAATCTGGTTTAGACTTAGGCTAATGGTTAGATGGTGGGTGCAGGCATGCACTGTTGTTCGGAGACACAGTGTTGATTGTCGGGCACAGGGGGTATGTGGTTGAGCCTAAGTCAAATTAAGGACCGGTTTGTGAGCTACTATTGCAAAGCCCTAATCGTACTACCACATGGCTGGTATGGGACAGCCCTGGCTGAATAATTTGCGAAGTCCCAACCTGAGCCATTTTGTAGGATGAAAGTGAGCGTGGCGTAGGCCATGAGAAGTCTCACTCGGCTCAAGAGGGGGTCCCGGTCTGGTGGATTCCTTACTGGGGTGAAACCTTAGAGTTGGCTTGGCCAGGTTGAAGGCTTTGCATTGTAAAGGCCTTGTCGTGATCTCCCCGCCGCACACCTAAGGAAGTGTGTAACTCGCGTGGCAAAACGGGATGATCATGTCTTGTGGGTAAAGCTGTACAACCTCTGCAGAGTGTATAACCTATCCTGGATAGCCGTGCCCACGGTCATGGGCATGCTGAGTAAAAGTTTTTCATGGATTAGACTTTGTTTTTCAAAAATGTTTTCGAAAACCTTGCGGATGGATGGAATCCGTGAGAGATTGAAATCTGGTGAATGGATGGAATTCATCAGAGTTGCGCAGTGAAAGCGTGTGGAAGGATGGAATCCATACGTGATCTTTTGGGAAAAGATGGTCCGGGTGGGATGCCCGTGGATAGGTTGGTGTTTGGTCGGAGCCTGCACTGACGGAAATATTTTCAATTACAAGTATTGTTTTACTTATTGTATCAAGTTCAGCAATTTCAATCTATTTACTGTATTTCATTAAATGCTGTTTTATGCAAACTAACCCTATGAGCCTTCCGTTGAAGCCTTTATCATTATATTGCATTTCTCCGTGTGACTTGCGGAGTACAAGTTTGTACTCATTGTTGCTATCTCCACACAGAGGAAGACGACTTCGACTACGGTGAAGACCAGAACGAGTAGGCCACGTCTTGCAGTTGTTTGCCTGTGGGCAGGCTTGGGCTTCGCCTTTTTCAGCTTCGCTTCCGCAGTTTCTTTTGCAGTTATTTTTGCCAATGTGCACTGATGTAAGCGCTGGCCATAAGGCCGTACACTTTAAATTAAATAAAAGTCATTATGCTTGGTATTTATCTTTGTTGTTCACTGTGTGCACTAGCTGATCCTGGACTAGTGCGATTTACACAGAGGATCCAGGAGTCGTTGCTCCGGGTTCCGACATAGGCCATCCATGACCACACTTTCCATGCTCTTTAAAAAATCAACTTTCGACCACTTAGTATGATCGATATGACTACCAAGCACAGGCTGGTCAGATCGCTATCTCAGTGAGTACTCAAAAACCACAAGGCTCAAGAATTACTACCACTCAGAACATCTGCAAATAACAAGCATCATAGCGATCCCAGTCTATGACTACCGACCATCAACCAGTCACTATATCATCGACTATTGAGTACCAACCAGGTTCTGTAGCTTAGACTACTAGCAACAAGTACTGTAGCACTGACCATTAAGTACCGACCAGGCACTATAGCAATGACCACCGACCAGTTACTGTCACTTCTGATCGGTTCACTGAAGCTCATGACCCCAACCATCCTAGTCGAAGCCTGTTGACTACTGATCATAGTTCATTGTATCTTGAGACCACTTCACTATGTCATATGATCGGTTCCTCTTAGCATACAACCAGGTTATCCATAATCTCTGACTCCAGGGTCTTCAACTCCTCGAAAGACTCCGGACCTTCTTTGTTCTGTTGTGGTCATTACCTGTGGTCGTTCTACCATGATTGACTGTCGTGGTCGACTACCATGGTCTACTTGCCATGGTCAACCTACCGACCAAACTTACTCTTTTGAATACTCCAGCAACGAAAGCGTATCGATCAAAACTTTCACAAATGCAAATTCCAATGAAATCCAAATATTAATTATTCATCATCACTAAATGCACAACCACCACAAGGTTTAAGAACTCCCCCATGATGAATAAATTTACAACAACTTAAAAACTCTTGAATATGAAAATTTGTAAAAAAAAATCAAAGCTACAGACCACTGCAAAAAATACAAAACTTAGCAAACTCAGAAAATACTCCCCCCTCAACATAAGAGAGCAATTTTGCAATTTTTCCTCTCCAACTCTCCTTTCTTCTAATTTCTCCCTCTTTGGCAATAAAATCATCAAGAACACTAGAGAAATAATAACTCTAAAAAGGAGCAATGTGAGTGAATATCCAGAAGCTTTGTAGATTATCTAAGTCACTTTGCATTGATTTAAGAATGTAGACAAGCCATCTTTTTTAGCAGAGCTTCCTAGATCATATAAAATCATATCCAATATAGCAAGTCAAAATAGGTCTTTAGCATAATTAAGCATATTGGATTAATAACAGGCATCTCGACCATGACCAAACCGATCTATACAAAGCATGAAGGGATATCACACCGAAAAAGTAAGCCAAAAAGTGAAGCAAAATTTAAATCTAGGCGAAATTGCAGTCTCAAATAGCAACATATTTCTCCACACTCAATTACTAAGCATGTGGCATGCTTGTAGCATATTTATTTTCATGATGCCATCTTTGTAGCAATCTTGTTTTAAATGGTGGCATGCTTAAAGAATAGTTCTTCTCATTCGAGCATGTTTTGTGCTTTTTTTGTTTAACCATGGCATACTTGAAGTATATATCTTTTCAATATTCTCTTTCTTATTTTTTTATAACATGCCAACTGAGTGAACATAAAAGATGCAAAATGAAAAATTCATAGCCAAGATTTAAAAGAAGACTCATGACCAAGCTAATCATTAAAGATGGACATCACAAAGTGTTGTCTACAACCAATCTATCAAAATCTTCTGCCATGTCATGTTTTAGTTCATGTATAGCAAATTTATTACAACCTAACACGATCAAATTTATTACAACCTGTCATGATCAGAGCTACAAAGTAAATGAGTAAATATGATAAAGATAGCCCTACTACTCATTTGATTTCAATGATTGGACTTGATGTATTATTTGACAAATATAACAAACAAAGCTTCTGCAACATTTAAACACCAAGCTCCTTCTTAGAAATAGGATGTAACACACCCAACTCACTTCGCAAGAGAGTGAAATACGAAGAATCAAGTGGTTTGCTAAAAGTATCAGTAACTTGAGAATTGAAATCAATGAAATGCAAGACAACATCTTTTTTCCACATGGTCTCTAAGAAAATGATAACAAATGTCAATGTGTTTGGTTCTTGAATGTTGCAAAGGATTTTTAGCAATACTAACAGCTTTAGTGTTATCACAGAAGAGTGGAACAGTATCCAATTATAAGACAAAATCCTTAAGTGTAGCTATCATCCAAAGTAATTGAGAGCAACAAGAAGTAGCAGCTACATATTCAGTCTCAGTAGTGAAAAGTGCAACAGACAACTGTATTCTAGATGCCCATGAGACAAGAGATGTGCCTAAAAAGTGACATATGCCAGAAGTACTCTTCCTATCAATTCTACAACCCCCAAAACCCGCATCTAAATAAGCTCTAAGGGTAAGGCATGCAGAAGAAGAGTACCATAAGCTAAATTCTAAAGTTGACTGAAGATATCTAAAAATTCTCTTTACCACTTGATGATGTGAATCACGTGGGGAAACCTAAAAGTGAACACACAAACACACATCAAAATGTATGTCTGGCCTTGAAGCAGTGAGATACAAAAGTGAGCCAATTATGTTTCTATATTCCTTTTGATCAATAGGCTCTCCATCTTCGTCTGGATCCAACAAAGCCATAGACCCCCTAGGTGTGAAAATTGGTTTGACTGTCCCCATGTTGAAGCAACAAAGTAGATTCTTAGTGTACTTAGTTTGATGAACAAAACTACCCAACTTTGATTATTTGATCGGAAAGTCTAGGAAGAATGTAAGCTCTCCCATCATGCTCTTCTCGAATTCCCTGCTTATAGTATCTGAAAACTTGGAAACAAGAGTATGAGAGGAACCACCAAAGAGGATATCATCCACATAGATCTGTACGAGTAAAAGATCATTGCCATGCTTGAGAGTAAACAAAGTCTTATCTACCTTGCCCATTTGGAAGTTATTTTTTTTAACAAATATGATTTAAGTCTATCATACCATACTCTAGGTGCTTGTTTTAGACAATATAAAGCTTTGGACAATTTGTAGGCATAATCAAGAAACATAGAATTCTAAAAACTAGGTGGTTGTTTGACATAAACTTACTCCTCAATATAGCCATTAAGAATGGCACTTTTCACATCCATTTGATAAAGTCTAAAACCTTTTGATACAGCAAATGCTAACATAATTCTAATGGCTTCTAATCGAGTAACAGGTGCAAATATTTCATCAAAGTCAAGACCTTCTATCTGAACGAATCCTTGAGCCACAAGTCTAGCCTCATTTCGAACAATAACACCGTTCTCACTTTGTTTATTCATAAAGACCCATTTAGTTTCAATCACATTATGACTATGAGCAGATAAAACCAAAGTTCAGACTTTATCATGCTCAAAGTTTTCTAATTCCTCATGCATGGCATTAATCCAAGACTCATCAGATAAAGCGTGACTTACATCTAGAGGTTCAAAAGAGGAGACAAAAGAAGAATGAGCATGTGATGCATTGGAGTTATACCTGCTACAAAGAACTCTCTCATTTAACTCACTAATCATTTGTTTAGTGGGACTTCATTGAATATGTAGAGTAGCTGTAAAGTGGTCGTAGGAGTGGTTGTAGAGGTGGTCGTAGGTGTCGTAGTGTGACTCAGGAACTCCCTGTTGTCATTGTTGGAGTCATTGAAGATGTCCTCGAGTGCGTCAGTTACTTGTATACTTGCATTATCGGATCTAGTACCAGAACTAGCCTCATCAAAAGTGACCTCGCAGGTCTCAACGATTTTATTAGTTTTTAAGTTGAGTGCATGATAGCCTCGAGTGTGAATTGCATATCCAAGAAAGATGCCATCTGAGGATCAAGATTCAAATTTATCAAGATTGCCCTGTTTAAGTATGAAGCATCAACATCCGAACACCCTCAAGTGAGAAACATTAGGAGAAAGACTAAACCAAAGCTCATAGGAGGTCTTATATAGTTTAGCTCGTAAGAATACTCTATTCTAAATGTAATAGGTAGTCGAAATAGCTTCAGCCCAATACTTCCTAGTAGTAATATATTCATTTAACATTGTTTTAGCCATCTCGACCAAAGTTCTATCCTTACGTTTGACCACACCATTCTGTTGAAGCATTCAAGCTGATGAAAATTAATGGTCTAAACCGTTTTTAGCACAAAAAGAAGCAAAAGATGTGTTCTTGAATTTAGTTCTATTATCACTTCTAATTGCTCTTAAGTGCTCCTGGAAGTTCATTAGCAAGTCTAAGAGCTAGCTCTCTAAAGTGACCAAAATCTTCATCCTTAGATGCCATAAAATGAACCCAAGAGAATCTAGAGTAATCATTAACAATAACAAAAACATACCATTTACCTCCAACTGACTGAACCCTCGAAGGACTTTTAGTGTCCATGTGCAATAATTGACCAGGAAAATTAGTCATAACAAGCATGAGTGGAGGATGTGATGGTGAGACCATCTTACCTTATCAATAGGGTGAATAAATTAGATTCATTGACATTTTCATCTTAAGGCTAGGAATTCTTCTGACCAGATTCATATCACTAAGGCGAGCAAGGTGATCAAATCCAATATGACCTAATCTATGGTGTCATAAGAACAAATCTTTTGAGTCCGAAGAAATAAGACACCTAAGATTAGAAGAAGCTAAATACAAAAAGTCACACTTAAACAAGCGACCAACTCAACTAATTTTGTATACAAGATCACCAGATAAATCCAAAATATAGCATGAATGTTTTTTAAGGTTCACCTCAAGTTCATCGTCTACCAATCGTGAAAATGAAAGCAAGTTATTGCTCAAATTACTGACGAGAGCGACGTCCTTTAAGATGAATTTGTCGTTGAAGTGCGCAATGCCTTTAGCAAGAACTCATCCTTAAGAGTTATCCCCAAAAGTGATCATCTCATCACCAGGAGCACTAGTGAGAGAGGATAACCATTGTGAATCTCCGGTCATGTGGTAAGAACAACTGGAGTCAATGAACTATATGTTCTCCTTCCTCTTGCGACGAGCCTACAGTGCATGAATAATCATCAGTATCTTAGCACTGGGGTTAGATAATAAAGATTTAGGTATCCAGTACTAAGATACTTGACAAACAGGAGCAAAAGCATGCATTGATAAAGATTTAAGTAAAGTATTAGCATCTAACATATTTTGACCAGTCAGTCGTTGAGACATCAGTTTGACCTTGGGGTGGTCGACCTCCTCAGCAGAGCTAGTCTGATCACTGACCGGTCTAAATGAGAAAAAACAACTGGTCAAAAATCTCTTGAGAAGCGGGTCCGAGTGTAGGCAATAACTGGTCAAAAATCTTGTTCAACCATGCTGTTCCGACCACGAAAAACAACTAGTCAAACGTCTAGTCCAACCTCGCTAGTTCGACCACATGAAGCAGCTGGTCAAAAATGCTTCTTCATCCTGTCTTTCTTCTCTTTCTTTGCATTTTTTAAAACAAAATTGATACTTGACCATCTTTACCACAATGAGTGCATTGATACTTGACTTGATGAGTGGTCATATCAATCGATTTCACATCACTCAGTTTGGTAGAGAACTCCTTTGTAATTATAACATTCCAAAATTTGGATGTTCAAAACAATGTGCAGTTTTTAAAATTTTTCTTGCATTTTGCTAGCACTCAAATTTCTTCTGAATGTGTATTTGAAATCTTTTTGAGTTTTGTGACATGCAAATTAATAATCAAGAATACTCTCAAATGCAAATAATAATATTTTAAATTATAAAAATGGAAAATGTCATTACAGATCGTGAATTCAAAATACCAACATCTTGAATTCAAATTTAGGTCAATAAAATGAATCCAAAAAGAATATTAGAATATATCCATAAATATCTAAACCAAAAATATTTTCTTTTAATTCAATTAGTAAACCAAAATCCAAGGCTGAAATATACAAAAAATATATATATACAGAATTCATAACAAAATAGTGTCAAAACCAAAGTCCGAGAACAAACTGAATAAAATAGAAAATAGAGAAATATTAGATATTTTAAACAAGATTTGAATTAAATTGAAATCGATAATATTAAACATGAAATAGAAACTTAGGTTAAAAATTCAAATCCTAAAATTGTGCTTAAAATTCCTTCCAATCTATCTTTTCCTCTCTTCCCTTCTTTATCTATGGCATGTGGGGCCATTTCTTATCTTTTCCTCCCCTCTCCTTCCTGCCATTGGCCCCTCCCGATTTCCCCTGACAGCGGGCCCGCCCTTCCCTTTTTCCTCTTCTCTCTCCCTCTTCCTTCCCTCTCTGCGAGCGGGCCCGGCCGGGTCAGCCTCCTTCTCCCTCTTTACTTTTCTTTCTTTCTTCCCGAGCGCCCGCGTCATCGTCCTCAGCACGTCCGCTCAGCTGGCTCTGCCTTCACTATTCCTCGCGTCACCGACCTCGCAGCCCACCGTCCCGTCGCCCTCGCGTCCGTGCCCATGTCCTGCCCCACGTTGCCTCGCCGAGCCGAACCACTCCCGTCGCCATGCCCTACGCATGGCCACCCCGCGCCGTCGCCCTCCCACCTCGTTGCCACCCCGACCAGAGCGCCACCTCCCCTGGAATCCCTCACCTCCCCACAACCCATTTTTCCGCTCACCAGCGCCTCCCCGGCCACTGTCCGCCGCTGGCGACAGCAACACCGAGCACCGGCCTTCTTCCTCTACTTTGCCCAGCTGCAGGTTAACCATATCTGATTCCCTACGCCTTCTCAGTCAGCCAAGGCCTTCGGCCCACTTGGCTACCCCAGCGCACGTAACACTCAGTCTCCCCAGGTCCCTGGTTCGATCCCTGTAGGCCGCACTCATTTTAATTAATAAAAATTAGGGAAAACTAAGAAATAATCCATATAAGCTAATAAATTTAATTAGAATGTAAAATAAGATTAATTAAGATTTAATATTTGATTATTTACTGTATGAGCAACTAAAGTGGCTTGAATATCTGTTTGAGGTCTAATTACCAATTAAAGACATCAATAAAATATGGTTTTGCTTAATGTCCAAATTTAATAAAAATCCTAATATATACACACACACACACACACACATCCAAGTTGAATTTAAGGGGAATAAAATTAGTAACTATAAAAGCAAGGTTTTAAATTAAAAAGATTACCCTGGACCATGATTAAATATATGCCCTAACATTTAACGTGCTGCCATTAAATAAATCTCAATGGTAGGTTTAATTAAATTGGGCTTCTTCATAAAATTAATTAAACAATAGGACGTGACCATAAACATTTAAATTAGAAGGCCCTACTAAAATCCTCGCCATTAGCACGTCACCGATAAATAAATCTCAACGATAAATTTAGTGGAATAAAATTTGGGTATAGCGAGCTCGGTCCTATGTAAATAGAAATTTAATTAAAATATGCAAGATGCTAATGCAAAGGATAAAGTAACAATGACAGTTGGTCCTCAGAGTATCTCCCAATGAAAAGTCGTGTCAGTGTATAGATGCTAAAGTATAGTAGCCCTAGGTCATCGGACGTTGAGATAAACTCACCAATAAACCATCCAAAGAAACATGTAATATTGTGACCAATAGCTGCAGATGAGTAGCAAATAAGAATATATTAAAAACTTCTATTAAACATCAATGAAATAATTAAATACTCACATGCGGCACTGAATTATTAAACTAATCATTAGGAGTATATCTCGAATAATTGGTAAATAGAACCCCATAAAATACCATAACCTAAGTTGTGAAGAGTACATACCCTAAAGATAAATTTAATGCACTAAACTCTTACACCGGTCTATAGGTCTAACCAGACTCAGGGAATTGCCTAGAGAAATATGAAAATAATAAAAGAAGCTATTAATAAAAAGATCGAGTCGTCGTATTCTGCCATCAGCTATACCTAGCTATCTCCAAGTACTAAACAGAAATAATCTCATGTATATGCCTTTATCATGACCCATCCTCTGATCTCCATTTTGACAAGTCTCCCTGCCATTCCCCATTTCACACCAACCCCTATGACACCGACAATACTCTGCGACCAATCAATCTTGTCTCAAATCATCTATCTAATCATAATAAAAATTAATCAAGTTCAATTGGATTCATTTGGACTTTTTGAGTTATTTGCCTTTAATTGGATTCAGTTGCTTAGCTCGTAATTAGAAAGTTGGAAGTCGTGAAGAATCAATGGATCAAGCGAGATCAAGATCGAAGTGAAGATAAAGAACAGAAGCTCAAGAGAAAGCATTGTGCGAGCTCAAGACCGCGGTAAACTGCGCATGGCGAGTCAATACTTTGATCATGTTGAACCTACATTTTCTGCAAATTACTTTTGTTTAAATTATCAAATTGCATGCCATTATTTTATATGCAAATACACGTGTAATTTAATATTCTAGTTATATGCCCATTACTGACTTGATTAATATTACACCTACTTTGGAATATTTTAATATGTGAACCTTATCGCCCTAGCAAAATTATAACAGTAACCTTTCGAAAATAAGTCCGTAATTATACGCCATGCTTAGTACTGCATAGATACTCGGGGGTGCTGAAATGCCCCAAGCATCACTTTTAATCATGAGAAAATTTGGTTGGGCAGTCATGGTGGGAATGACTGGTATATTGTGATATGATTATTTTACACTTCCAAAAACCTCAAATTGCTTCTCTATCTGGGCGGATGGTTCGGGGGTATGGTGCAGTGGTACACGAGAGCGTGGTTTGTGGTAGAACCGCCCAGATAACCCTAAGGACTGAATCTTGTCTTGACCTCCTGTGTAAAATAAGTATAACCACAAGTCTGTAAAGTACAACTGGACTTAGTAAACTTACCGGACCCCGAAAGTCATCATCATCGGTGGAGGAGAAGTGGTGGTGCAAGTAGCGATTCTGGGTGACGGTTTGAATGGGACACTCTTAGTGAGTGAGGTTCTTCTGCGGCGTGCTAGAAGTACGGGAAGCCAGCTGCTAGGCGCATAGGAGGGGAACATCCTGCACAACATATGGGACCCACCGCAAGTGGGAGCGACCCATAGGGTGAGATGATGGACGGGGCGAGGTACTTTGAACGGTTACTGTGATGGTTCGCTCAACCGCACGACTGAGGAATCGTGTCGGGCAACGAGTAAACCGTCTCTTATGGGTAAAGTGTGCAAACTCTGCAGAGTCAAAACTATTCGAATAGCCGTGCCCACGGTTATGGACGGACATGGGAACTTAACTAGATATAGTTCTATTTCAAAAACTTTATGGATGGGAATGAAAAAGTGGAGGGCAGTGGAAAGCCCTGATTTGTGTTGCCCTGGGTGTCGTCCCAGTGATAATGTAAGCAGTTATAATACTGAAGGTCTAGCATATGGTGCAGAGACCATGTAACGGTGGATGGAATCTGGATCGCTATTATTATTGCATTCTTTTACATATTATGTTTTCGTTCAAAACTGCTAGGTCTCAGAAAATTTCTATGTATTATATTTTTAAATAATGATAATACTTCTCACAAAATAAAATGTCAGGAAGAATAAATAGAGTCGTAAGAAAAGAAGATGGTTGTTTGTGGTAAACACATAAAGATGTTGGTGGATTCATGTCGATCATAAAAAGGAAACAATAGTGTGGATTCTGGGAGAAATAAATTGGTGGAGCCTAAATGAATATATATGTTAGATAGATGATTTAAATGATTTTTGGAGAAATAGGTAGTGCAACGGTAATTGCTGGATTACAACACTGATAACTAATATAAATTCTTGGGAGATGTTGGCGATAATGGTATTAATAGGATTTGATCAAATACTAAATGGATGAATTGAATTTTTGGGAATTTGTAGGAATGATAACAAATATTGGAGTATAATCTTGATCAATGATATTCTTGGTGAATGTATACTAGTGAATCGTAGACTTGATCACTGATATTCTTGGTGGATGTATACTAGTGAATCGTAGACTTGATCACTGATATTCTTGGTGGATGTATACTAGTGAATCGTAGACTTGATCACTGATATTCTTGGTGGATGTATACTAGTGAACTAGTTAGAGATAGATAATGGAAAATAAGATTGATTATTGGAAGAGCAAATTATGGTTTTAGATCAATAACAAAAGCATTGAATTGTTAGAAAGTCCCGATACGAATGATTTCGGTGGATTTAAAAGCAATTATGTTGGATAATCATTAGAATTTAGAAATGAAGAGTTGATGATTAGCAACCACAAGATTGGATTGTTAGGAATTTAGAATACACAAGATGTTGGTGGATCTAAAATAAAGAAATTGGTAAATAGTGAACCCGAGTTTGGATCCATGAATTGGTGGAAAATTTTAATTCATATGGGAGTTAGTAACCCCGATGTGATTAATAGAATGTTTAGATAATGTAACGGGAATTGTCTGATCGGTGGATTAAATAAATGATTACACTCGCTGTTTGGAGTTTTAGACATCACTCAATATAGAAAGTGTGTGTTCGTTGGGTTCAGTAAATGATTACATTCGCTGTTTGGAGTCTTAGACAACAAACAATAAAGAAAGTGTATCTTCAGTGGATTAAGTCAATTATAGCAGTCGCTGTGTAGAGTTTTGGGCAGCAACAATGACACTATGATTAAATAATAATAATGTTACTAAAAGCGATTTATGGCAAATAAAATAACCTGAGCCTCTCCTTTGATAAGCCATGCATACTATTTATTTGCATCCTGTGTATTGGCTCGCGGAGCACGGTGGTTTGTGCTCACACTCGCTCTCACAACAAATCCAGAATCAGGAATCAGATCACTACGCTTCAGCAATACTCTTGGTCATGTTGGCAAAGAAGATGAAGATGTCGAGAGCTAGGTCGCGAACCTCCAGTTGGCTGCCTGTGGGCATGTCCTGAAGGTCGCACCTGTGTACTTCGTTTTCACTGCTGCAATTTCATGTTTCGGCCAGATCGGCCCATGAGTAAGTCTACTATTATATTTACGCTTCCACATGATATGTACTTTGATATTCAGAACTGTAATCTGTAAGCACTATCTACTGATCCAGGGAATATTGCGGTGGAATCACAGAGGATTCCAGATTGTAAAATCTGGGTCCTACAGTAATACTAGCAGATCTAAAGACAATTTGTTTTGGTTCATATTCTACTTCAAACTTTCATGGTTCGAGTACCTTGACAACTTTAGGAGGATTGTTATTAGCATGCTCAACAAAATTAAATTCTAGACCATAATTTTTCACACTATTGTTTTACTTGTCTATGATCATATTTAAATTTTTCTTGCCAAAAGAAAACATCTCTAAAGTGTTATCAAGGTACTCGTTTTCTTTAGGCAGTGAGGAACACGATAAGCACTTAACAAATTCATAAGAAAGATCCTAGAAGCACTAGGTTGAGCCAATCTCTCTTTTTTAGCAAAGTCATTAAGTTATCTAGTCATACCTTTATTTCAGCATTAAGCCTAGGATAGTTAGAGCAAGAAAGGGTCTCATGATAAAGCATTTGTTGAATTGATTCCTAAGATAAATTAAGTCTAGTTTGTAGCAACTCACACGTAGAACATGCTTTAGAAGAGTTAGATTTAAGTTTTTCAATTTCTTCATTAGCGAGATTAAGTTTTCCATCATAAGAATCATGTTTCATTCTTAGTTTATCAAATCTATCAGTTACATATCTAAGTTGAATTAGGTTAGTTGCATTAACAGATCTTGCTGTTTCCGATTCAAAATGTAAGACTTGACAAACTTAACAAGAATCATCTTTAGGAATAGATGTCTAAGTTTGTTAATATCAGGATTCAAGCTTTCGCCTACAATTTTTTTTCTTTTAATTTCTTTTTAGCCTTTTCAATTCAATAGCAAGTTTAATTAGACCACCTTCAAGCTCCTTGTATTACGATCTTACCTCATCGGTATCACTATAGTTATCGTCGTTATTGCATGCCATGAAGAACATACTCGTGAAGTCATCAGTGTTCTTCTTCTTGCCTTTGACATCATCTTCATCGTAGTCATCGTCGTAGCTCTCAAAATCACCATAACTCAGATCAAGACACTCGATAGCTGATAAAACTTTTTCAACAACTTTGCGATGGAAAGATCCACCCTTGGTATTATTCTTGGATGGTCGACGATGACAATTCCTATCTTCTTTGTTCACTTTCCTTTGAGCTTGGTGCAATCCATCTTAATATGGATTGGCTCATTACACTCAAAGCATCTGATTGGACCTGGAGCTCCACATTACTTTCTCATCCTCATATTGTTGAGTGCCTTGTACGCTCATGAGAAGATTAATACCGAGTCCTCTTTAGGGAGCTGATCAAATTGGTCTTCAGAAAAAGAGGACCAAGTAGATAAGGAAACACAAGACAATACACTCAACGAAGTAGCCTACATGGGGTTAGCTACTAGTGCTAAAGATGAAGATTTATCAGTCGTAGATGGTAAAGCTTTCATCTCATAGGTTTTTAATCTACAGCACAAATCATCCATGGCTAGATTATCTAGATCGATAGTTTGATTAATGGTTGTGATGACCATTAACCACTCTGAACCTAAAGACCTCAAAATTTTAGTTGCGTTATCTCCATCAGTAGGAATAACACTAGCTCCACGCAAGTTACTCAAATTCTTCTCAAAACGAGCAAAAAGAGCATCTATAGATTCACCAGACTTCATAGTAAAATCGGAGTACTCTTTTTGATATAGTTCGTGCACACTTTTTTGATTTCAGTGATTCCTTCGTGATAATCGCAAAGAGTTTTTATATTAAGTGGGCAAAAGCAATATGAGCAACACAATCAAAGTTTTGCAAGAAATCCCTTGAAAAAGCAAGTTACGATCACGAGTATTTAAATCAACATCTGTTTTATTTTTTGTAGTAACATTGGCAGGAACCATATAAGGTTGAGAAACTTTTTTCCAGACATCACTATCTTGAGCCTCAATGTAAGCTTGCATATGACACTTCCAAAAAGCAAAATCAGTACCATCTACTATGGAGGGACGATTCACATACCTCTCTAATTCCATCGCTACCTGCTCTGATACCACTTGTAGGATCGAATACTACAATCAAAGGGGGTGAATGATTGTTTCTACTTTTTGAAATCTTCTGGTTATCGGTGAAGCTTTCAACCACTTAATGCTTGTCGCTTGCTTGATCGCTCGACCGCTTCAACCTGTAGGTTCTACAACTAGTTTGCACGTGGTCATGAACTTCAATCTACCAGTACTCATCATGCAAACCATAAACTAGTATGATCCAAGATGATCTTTATTACTGAAATTTCGTGGATTTATAAAGTGCCCTCACAACCACCCCTTAAAGCCTTCCCATCAAAAGCCCTAAAAACCTTCTCTAATCTCTCTAAAAACAATCTAAAGCCTTGCATTAACTGTTAGCCTCTCCCTGGTTTTACAGGTTAATGTCAGGAACTATGTCTACCTCAAACATGGACTCAATTTTATCTCTTTTGAAAACCAAGGGACCTGAAACCCTTCCGAACACGGGTTTTAACCAAAGTCTAAGTCTTCTTAGTTATGGACTCCATCCACAACTCCTAACTCATCACGTGATGAAGCCTCCAGGACCACACCTCCTGTATCTTCATCACACATCATCAACTCACGTATCGAATCCTCCAGAATAGCGCCTCCTGTAGCCTCTCCACGCATCACCACCTTTGATCACCACGTGCCCCAGTGTGAGCCCGACCATCTCGCGTAACATCCTTCACTGCCTGGATCTCAGGTTTCCCAATCCTCATCCAGTCCTCCTCATCACCGATCATGACTGTCTCCATGCCAACCTGCATATGTAAAGACCAAATAACGTTTTTCCACGGCATAAGTTCTTCCCAACTTCATCGGCATTAGTCCACACATGCAAACCACACTCTTAACCATCCTTCAACACCAATCAAGTCATCCATGACAACACTTTCCATGCTCTCTAGAAAATTAACTTTTGACTACTTAGTATGATCGATATGACTGCTAAGCACAGGCCGGTCAGATCGTTATCTCAATGAGTACTCAAAAACCACAAGACTCGGGAATTACTACCACTCAGAACACCCACAAATCACAAGCAACATAGTGATCCTAGTCTACGACTACCGACCATCAACCAGTCACTATGTCATCGACTACTGAGTACCAACCAGATATTATAGCTCAGACTACCATCAACAAGTACTGTAGCACCGACCACCGACCAGGTACTGTAGCAACAACCACCGACCAATTACTGTCGCTTTTGACTAGTTCACTGAAGCTCATGACCCCAACCATCCTAGTCGAAGCCTACCGACTACCGACTGTAGTCCATTGTATCATGGACCAGTTCACTATGTCATACGACCAGTTCCTCTTAGCTTACAACCGGGTTATCCAGAATCTCCGACTCCAAGGTATTCGACTCCTCTAAAACTCCGAACCAAGGTCTTTCCACTATGGTCGTTCACTTGTGGTTGTTCTGCTGTGATCGACTGCCATGGTTGACAACCATGGTTTACCTGCCGTGGTCTACCTACCGACCAGGCTTACTCTCCTGAATGCTCTAGCAAGAAAAGCGCATTGACAAGAACTTTCACAAATGCAAATTCTAATGAAACCCAAATTTCAATTATTCATCATCACTAAATGCACGACTACCACATGGTCTAACATAGTAGCTCATAGACTGGTCGTTAATTGACTTAGGCACTTCCCGCATACCCCTTGTGCTTGGCATCACCATTGTGTCACCGAACATCAAATTGTACCAGCAAGCACCCACTACCATACCATTCGCGTAAGTCTAAACTAAGTTTTATATTTTATTTTGTCAAAAATTTCATAATCTTTCTTGACTCACCAAAGTCAAGAATATGTTTTAAAACTCATCATTTTATATGAAAAGATTATACCAAGCCTAAAATCGTATCTAAGCATGTCTACTTATTTGCTACAAAATTCTCTAGTCTATACTAGTGTACTAACCAGAGTTTTATTCTAGGGTGATAACGTATCTGGAATCAATATCAAAGGAGGTATCAACAAGTAGGAAATAACCATGTTTAAAACTAAATGGAAATGTGTTGAATAAAAATATACATGCAGAACACTTTAAAACAACATAATT
This sequence comes from Dendrocalamus latiflorus, assembly GCA_017311315.1. Taxonomy (NCBI): domain Eukaryota; kingdom Viridiplantae; phylum Streptophyta; class Magnoliopsida; order Poales; family Poaceae; genus Dendrocalamus; species Dendrocalamus latiflorus. The sequence continues at coordinate 29,348,180 of CM029626.1, forward strand.
TTATTTGTAAATCGGTATCAATATGATTAAGGTGTGTAACTTACCTTACTCCACAAATTGGTGAGAATTCTTGTCGATGAATTTCTCGAAATCGTCGTAGTCTATATGTGAAATAACCCACCAAACTCAAACAAAATTCAAATAAATTCAAATATTGAAAAGGAGGTTAGAAATAAATAGATTAGAATTTTTTTGATGAATTTAGAAATTTGAATGGGTTCAATCAGAGTTAGGACGAAGAAATATGAGATTCTCGATGTTTGAAACTAAAGAAAAAGAAAAACTAGGGTTTTCTGGGATTATTTTTATATTTGGAAAAGATGTCTATGAGATGGCAGCCGAGAGCTAGCGTGGCAAGTTTTGAGAACTAGTCGTGACTACCGAGAGTGGTCGTAACTGCTGAGAGTGGTCCTGACTGCTGAGAGTGGTCATAACCACCGAGAGTAGTTGTGAGCGGTAGTGGTCGTAGAAGACTATAGCAGTCGCAGAAGTTGTAGCACTCGAAAGATAAACAGAGGATTTGAGCGAGCTCAGCTCCAATAGTGCCATCTCAACTCGGTGCGGACTTCGAGGAGGTCAAAAATTGGTTAGCGGCGAGGAAGAAGCGATGGCAGTGCACAGCATTAGCGGTGAAGGGGTTCCAATGGCAGACTTGCTCAGCGGAGGGGCGGTGGACGATCGCATAGGCTCGGTGAAGAGGGGGACGATGTTGGCGATGAGCTATTTAGCCTGAGTTGACAGCAATTTCTCACTAGTGCTACACTGACGGGCAGAGAGAGAAGAGTACGTTGTGGAGGGGCTCAAGCGCACGGGAGAAGGGAATGAGGGGTGGGAGAGGAGTGGCATGAGTAGGAGTGCTGCGGGAGGTCTTTATAGGTAGAGGGGTGGGCACAAAGCTTGGGAGTGCACCAGAGTTAAGGAAATGATAGTGGCGAGTTCATAATATTGCTACTTGATACTTTATTTAATTTAGACTTGTCTATGATTCATCTTAGTTATTATTGGTTTATATTAAGTTCAGTTTATGGTTTACAGTGTTGCTGAAATTTATGATAGTGTTATGTTGAATATTTATTCTTGAAGTCTAATTGTTGGTAGTGCTTGTTTAATTAGTTGAAATTGGTAGCGTAAGTAGTTGTAGGTGAGATCTTGAGATTTTGTTAAGCCAGGGTATTACATTTAGGAATTAGTTGGAACTTAGTCCAATCTACAGATTCTTTGAACTTGGTTATGATGTAGATTTACTGAGCATTTTCTAGAAAATTGTACAAATTTCTACATAACAATTCCAATTGCCAGTCTCTATAAATTTCTAGAAACAAATTTCTGCTTCAGGTTGCAAGGCCACAACAAGTATTTTCCAAGAAACAAAAACTTGGCAGCAAGCATTTCAACCTACCTAGAAATATATCGGCACACATGTACAAGTTTCACACAAAGTAACACACAAACCCTCAAGCTTCGACATTGACAAAATTTCAAGCTCATACACACAAATCACCAATCAAGCTTGGTAACAACTAGAACATTCTTGCTTCGACACAGACATTGACAACAAAAACGATTTCAAGGTTCAATTTCAAGTTACATCCACTAGAAACAAGAAAAATGGAAACAAAATGCACTAAGGCAATCAGAAGCATAAACACAGACAAAATTCACATTTCATAGGTCAGTTTTTAAGCAACTCAGAAGCACAACCCAGTCTACAACTAAAAATGCTTAAATTTCACAACTCAAGCACACATAATGAAATTGTTGCATACAATTCACAACATTTACATGCTCAAATGTCAAAACACAACTGAAGCAAATATTATAACAGATTCAAGCTCTGTCAAAAAGGGGGAAGGAGCAGCGACGATTATAGCGTGATGGTGGATGGGGGCAGTGGTGGTGGACGCTCGACGCGAGGGGAGGAGCGACGCTGAGGAGCCCCCGTGTGATTCGTGGCAGCTGGTTCCACCCATGGCAGCCTCAGAGGCCAGAGGAGCAATGACCGAGGGCAGGGAGGAAGGAAGATGGTGGCCAGGGCGGGGAGGGATATGGCCAAGGATGGGGAGGAGAGCGGCAAAGGGTGGCAAGGGCAGATTGGAGGGCAGTGGCACACCCTAGCCCTTGATCTCATGCATCTGGCATGGGGAATGAAACGATGGAGTGCGAGCGACGTGAGCCCTAGATCTCGTGCATCTGGGATGGGGAATGAAACAATGGAGTGCGAGCGACGTGAGAGGGAACGAAGGGGTATGGGAAGGGGTGGTTTGGTTAAAAAATTGGATGCGTGGGGGTTTTCTGAGAAAGGTGCGTAAGTGGGATGGAGGTTTCCATCCGCCTCGATCCGAGCCACAGGGTGTAACATCCCAAAAATCGTATTTCTGAAAATTTTAATTTCAAATTAAATATTTTAAAGTATTTGAATTTCATTTGGAGTTATTTGGATTTTTATTTGGTTTTCTGAGTTTTTTGGAGTTTAAAACATATTTTTAAAATTTAAAAAGTATTTTAAAGTATGAAAATTAAATACGAACATTAGTTGGAAATAATTTTATTAAGTCCAAAATATCTCCAGGAGCTTCTGTGAATTTTTCTGGAATTTTTGGAGGTATTTTCATATTTTTCTGAGGCTTAAATAATTTCCTAGCCTTTTCTGAAAATCAAAACCAAATTCTAAAAATAAAATCCCAACTCCTCTCCCTCTGGCCGACGCGTGGACGGCTCAGATCCACCCACATCGCTGCCCCGCCTAATCCCGGCCGTTTCCCCCTCTCCCTCCGCCAAGCGGGCCCGGCCCGTCAGCCGGCTCCGCCTTCCCCTCCCCTCGGGCCGACGCGTGGCCGGCCTGATGCGCGCCACGCCACCCCGCTCGCCCATCCGGCCGTTCCCTCCCACTTAACTGCACCCGCCGCCCGATCCTCTCTTCGAGCCACGTGGCTTCATCCGAGCCGCCCGTTCTCTCCCCTCCTCTCTCGCTGCGCGCGGGCCCTAGCTGTCAGACCCGTCGTCTACCCCGCGCCACCTTCCTTCTTTTCTCCCCCTCTTTCCTTCCTTGCGCCGGCGACCGAGTCCCCACGGATCCCGCCTTCCCTTCCCCGGCTCTCTCCGGTTTTGGAAACTCCGGGCACCGACGCGACCGGATCCCCCTAATGCCGCGTCCCCTTTCCTTCCGCGCCCCCTCTTTCCTTCCTTCCCCTGTCCCTTCCTTTTTTCGGCCACCATCACTGGCGAGCAATTGTCGTGCCTGTGCCCCCCCCCCTCCGCCCCTATAAAAGCCCCCTCAGCTCCGCCTCCCTCCGCGCAACCTCCCGCCGCACTCCACCTCCCCTTCCTGAGCCCCGAGTGCCCCGCACCACGAGTTCCCTGTGCGCACCCCGGCGAGCCCTCCGGCGAGGAATCGTCGCCGCCCCGAAGCCTCTCGCGCCACGCCATTGCCTCCTCCGGCTTCCCCGCGTCGGTGCGAAGCTCCCCGACCCCTCGGCCGAGCCTCCCCGCCACCAGAACGCCGCCGCACCGGTGCGCCCGAACCCCTCCGGCCACCCCTCGCCGTCGCCTCCGTCCGCCTCTGCCCGAACCCCTCCGGCAGATACCTCAAAAGGTATACTTACCCTTTATGGGTAAGAAACACCCGTGAGCTCAGTTGGTTAACAGTGTTATCTCTCCCTCCCCCCGGTTCCCTCGGCGCGCGTTCGAGCCCCCGGCTCCGCACGCTGAGGTTGAGCCATTTCTATTATTTTTCGCTCTGACATCTGGGCCCCACTCATCAGTCGTTGTCGGTCTATGGGCCGGCTGACATCTGGGCCCCGCCTGTCAGTGCCTTCGCTGGCATGTGGGTCCAGAGCCCTTAGGGTCCCACCTGTCAGTGGCCAAGAGCAGCCTGGGGCCACTGACAGAAGGGTCCCACTTGTCAGTAGCTGAGTAGTAGGCTCACTGACATGTGGGCCCCACTGGCCATAGACACAGAGAATAATCAATAAAAGAAAAAGATTGAATTGTAAATTCTGCAGTGGGCCCCACCTGTCAGAAATTTCATAATTTATGGATTTATCTGAACTGAGATCTTTAAATAAGCATAACTTATTCATTTTAACTCCAAATTGAGCCGTTCAAATTTCTAAATTCTTATAAAATCATGATCTACTTAAATATGCCCTCTATTTGAATTTTTGATTTTATTTGGATTTTTTTCGTATTTATTTGTTTTGTTTGCTCTGTCTTTTCGCGCGTAGATTTCACCGTTGCCGAAGACCTCTCCACTCCGCAACAAGAAGACCCAGAGAGCGTGCAAGAAGGCAAGTCTCTTTTGATCATTTTGAACCTATGTTTGTGAAATGTTTTAATTATTTTAAATTTATGTGCATCGCTATTTACATAGAATCTTAATTTTGTCTTAGCCAGATAGTTACTCCAATCATTGTTATGTCCTCAATTGAAATTGAATGCCATGTAGCTTTTTAACCCTAGGATCACCTTTGTCTCAAATAATGAGAATTATATAATTCTTTGGTAGTATTAGAACGGTAGTAAAAATGCTTAGTCATGCTATTGAATTCTTTTGTAACCTTGGGTTGGGAGATCATATTTCATTCAACTGGTAGTTGTATTTAGAAGTAAGTGGTGACTAGTGTTGCCACTGTTCTTTTAAAAAAAATAAATAAAATGTAAAAGTTGGTTTAGACTGGGGCGGATGGTTGGTTTGGATTGGTGCGGAAAGCACGAGATCTTGTAAAGTGTATGTTCCGCCCAAGTCGATTAAGCACCGACGCGTGTGATTGTCCAGACTGAGCACTACCGTACAACCCCAAGTCTATATGGGTATGACCTAGCTGATTAACTCATGATAGTCTAGTTTAGGTGCCACCAGTGGAAAGTGGGTGCCAGGGATTTACTGGTTATTCACAGTGAGGGACAGGGATTAACTGTACTCATATGGCGCAAGAGGGGGCTTCGGACTAGGTGGATTTAACCCTTCTGCGGTGAAACCTCAGCGGGTGGTGTCTAGCTAGACTAGAGTGAGGTAAAAGCTTTGTGATATTTTATCTGTATCTCATGCCAAAGGAAGCGTGGTGACTATTAAGATAATTTATCTCTTGGGGGTAAAGTTGTACAACCTCTGCAGAGTGTCAAACTATTCGAATAGAGCCCACGGTCAAGGGCGGGCAAGGAATGCATTCACATGGTAGATCTTTGGTTTTTGTTTTAAAAACAAAGTTTTGAGAGTGGAGGGAACTCTCGGAAGGGGTATCCTGGCGGTTGGAGCCAGTGTGGGTGGATATAACCCACAGTTTAAACTTGATAGGCTAGAGTTGGTTAACTAGTGTTGGTGGATATAACCTTCACTATAAAATGCTTATTAGTTTTCAGTTAAAACAATTAATTGGTTAAAATGATGCCTTCGAAAATATTTAGTAGTAATTGAAATAAAATATTGCTTCGTGCAAAAGAACCATATAACCCTCCTTTGTTAAGCCTTGCATCTATTGCATTTTTCCCAAGACTTGCGGAGTACTTTTAGTACTCACATGCTGCACTTAAAATAAACTCAGAAGAATATGAAGCTCAAGAGGGAGACTACGACTACTTCGCTTGCGGATTCGACGAAGGATTCCCGGAGTACTAGGTCGCGCTTCCCCAGTCAATTGCCTGTGGCGTATTGATGGGTCTTCGCTGGATTTATTTATGCTTCCGCTGTGTTTTGTGATTGTGCGAGGTCTTGAAACCTCATTTGTAATAATGAGACCTTTCGGTCAGTACACTCTATTATTTTAATAAAGCGTGGTTGGTTATGTAATCATTTCTGTTTAACTGTGTGCACTAGTTTTAATCTGGGACTAGTGCTGTAATACACAGAGGGTCCGGGTTCAGAAATCCGTGGTCCCGACACAGGGGCCAGCTCCGATGGCCAAGATTGACATTAGCACCTTATCACCTAAATAACTATTAGCATCAGATATGTTGCCTGTATGTATATGTGTATGTGTGTATCACCTTTCTGGACTTCCTGTTAAATTCAATTCTGCCTACAAATTAACTTCGCACCAGTACTAGCATATATACATCTGGTGATATTGTAACTAATCCAAGTGATGAATTATTGGAGCATTGCACCTTAATTTTGTGTAGTACATGCATGAATGCATGCATAAACAGATTAGTTGGGAACTAGTAACCGGTAAGATAGCAGGTTGGATAATATATTTGTATTATGTATTCATACTTCTGTTGTATCTGTGGGTTCATTTGGAACCCAAGATTCTGAGAAGAATGTCGTAAGGGATCTAAGCATGCATCCAGTTATAGTGATGTTTTCTTCCCCAAAGCTAGTCCTAGAGAGTTCGAGCTTTAAAATATGGCTCTTAAATGTGATAAGTTAAATTGCATGGTGTTCACTCGGCAGTTCACTTGTATATGGGCTGTCACATACGCGTATCCTCCTTGAAAACCTAACTTCCAGTTGCTTAGTGTGTGTATATAAAAACTGTTCCATATTCCTAGGAGTATCTACTCCTCGTATACCACTGAAAATAATGATGTATATATATTGGCACTAGTATAGGCCAGAAACATGTCACACAAGAGCCCAATTTAGCTTATGTCTGTTTTTTTTCGGTTTGATACTACATTATTATTTTTATGGGGCTGTCTATTCCATAGAGTATGTACAATGGAACAAGTCAGCTGTCTGTAAACGTATGCCACATAAGATTTTAGGTGATGTGAAGGAGAGAGAAAGACATTGTCTACTATCTAACAGACGGTCTTATAGACGGCTTTTTACTGTCTATACCATTGTATAGACAACTATATAGATAACAAATTAATTACATGCGGCTATTATAGACAACTATATAGACGACATATTGTATGCATTGCCTTTAGTCTTATCTATAGATGATATGGAGGTGTATTATAAACTATTACTGTCTATACATTGTACATCCTCTCGGTCGCCTGAATTTTTTAAAATCTCAGTCGGTTTTCTTTGTCCATTTGACGACCATCCAACGGATCTCTGTTGTTTCTGCTACTATATTGAAGTGTTTTGGGCTGACTTGTTCCTTATCGGACTCCCAATTTATAGATGGGCTGACCCGCTAACATGTCAAAAAGTTCCTGCCATGTCCATTATTTTTCAGCTGGGCTCTGTTGTTCCAACTGGAATGAGCAAATTTTATCCATACTCGAATGCTCCTTAACGAGCTCAGGACTTTCCAATGCTGACCCGTTAAGAGAGATGGGTTCCAGCGTGCTGTTCAAATAGCCCAACAAATTGCAAATACAAAAAGATTAACCCCATATCATCGTGGGCCTGTAAGCATCAAAGCTAGGTGCTCAAATATTCTGTCAACTAAAAAGAAATATAAAAAATACAGCAACAAAAGGGCCCCGTTTCTCAATGTCTCTAGATATGCTTAATCCAAGAATAATATATAACTCTGCTGATTATCTCAGAGAGGAAAAGATCACTCCGAGACCTAGCAATCATGAAATTCCTTTTCTCCTTCCTACACTTGTTCATCTCCAATTTGCGAATTTCCATACGCTAGGATAATCCATACTAGAAATTTAAGCGATATCATCCATGGTGTGTCATTCCAACCCTTTATGATCATGTTCACATAGATACTCCTATGTGGACATAGATAGAGATTAATTTCTATACTTGACAAAAATAAGGGATTAGCGAACCCCTACATAGACAGATGTTGATGTTCATGCTAGACACAAACACAAATTAGAGAATGATGAACCCCTGCGTAAACATAGACAAATATTTATTTTTATACTACACAAAAACAACTAGGGACCGGTAAACCCCTACAAAGAGAGACAAATCCTACAAAGACAAACAAATATTTATTTTATGCTAGACAAATATTTATTTTTGAGATTTGTGCAGGTGATAACCTTTAGAGTATACTGGGAATAAACCAGCTAAAATAATGACAATTACTGAGTCTCAAATAAATTTTAGATTACTGTCAAGTAAAATTGCTGGTGAAATCAATGCAAATTGCACAAAAGTGAACATTGTCATGATAATTCAAACATAGTCACTACTACAAAACGCTGTATTACAGACGGTTCAGAAACGTCATCACAGACGGTTTTCTGAACAGTCTGAATTTATGGGTCAGTGATAATCGAAGGTTATCACTGACGGTTTTCGAACCGTCTATGGTGTAAATATCACAGATGGTTTGTAATTAAAACCTGTCTGTGATATCTGATAATCAAAGACGGTTTGTAAGTAAAAACTGTCTATGATAGGTGAACTAAAAACCGTCTGTGATTATCAGATATCACAGACAGTTTTTAGTGAAAAACCGTCTGTGATCAATATCACAGACGGTTTTTACTTACAAACCGTCTGTGATTATCACATATCACAGACGGTTTTTACTTACAAACCGTCTGTGATATTCTTTTCTACCCCTAAATATATTTCTGTTTATTGGCTAGCCTTAGGAAATGCTAGCTATGCCCTCTGAAACAAGTAGATCAACATGTACATGTATACATACAATTCACATCTCAATTCATTTCACAAGCATAAAACATCCAATTCACATCTCAATTCATTTCACAAACATAAAACATCCAATTCACATCGCACTTCATTTCACAAACATAAAACATCCATTTCGCAAATCAATTAATTGAAATGAAATAAAATATCCATAACAAATACACAATTACAAAAAAATGTACATTGCACTTGCACTTAGATGGTAACATTGCATTTTTTTATTACTCTATCACTCTGGAATCGAGGTTTCGCGAAAGAAACAGATCCATAATCAACGAACTTGTCAGGCTGCACAAGCAACACTTGGATGGTGCATGATTGCCATCCAAGTATTGCTTGTGCAGCCTAACAAGCTCATTGATTATGGATCTGTTCCTTTCGCGAGACCTCGATTCCGGAGTGATAAGAGCAATAAAAATCATTGTACGTTGTGGAACTCTCCATCTAAGTTTATGACTCTAGCCACCAAAAAGTACGCGCACTCTCCTCGAATTTGTGAAAGGTCGAGCTGTTTCAATGCAGTTGACGGGATGGACGTAGCTTGTCGATAGGAATATCAATGTGCATATATATATAACCTGATAAGTATGAAGTAATTATGGGAAGATTGACAAACCTTAGAATTGGTGGTCCTCGAGGAATCGAGGAGTAGGTTTATATGGTAGCAAACGTAGAATCCAAACGTGTTGCCCGGCGACTACTGGTGGCACTGCAAAAAATGGAATATGTTAATTCAAGAGTCATTACTACCAACTGTTGCATAGGATTAATTAATGTGTAATAGCGAATACCTTAAATTTTCGAACATGTGTCAGGCCTTTGGCCCCATGCGTCGAGACACCTGCCATTGCAACGTACATCGCGAACGCCCTACATGATTCGAAAAGGTTGACCTTAGTCATTCGGAAGGAAAGAAAGAGTACAATATAGGTATGTATGGAAAAAATATACTTACCTATCGATTACTTGGCTGACAACTATGTAGTCCTTTTTATTCATACTTAGGGAATCAAGATATATTACCTTGTTCCATTTTGGTACAATTACTATTAAAATCCAATGATACTCCTGATTGTAGGCACAAGTACATATTCCTTATCGCGGTAAGCCAGCAGTGCTGCTGCAATGTACCTCTCGACGAAGGGTGTATCCTCGTTGATGGTATGCATGGCGACCAAGTGTGGGTCCAAGAAACCAACCGATGATTTGGATGATCTAGCTTTAGTTACCATGTGTCTATATATACACACGAAAGCAACAAATTATATATGATATTTATCGGTGTGACATGAATGGAGACTGTGATTGTACACGCTTACAGCATCCAGCATTGAATGAGTGAGGCGTCAAGAGCGTTGAGCATGAAAAGATCAAATAAATCTTCAAAGGTCACCACAAAGACACAATCTTGAATATTGTGCTGTAAATGATCCGGCCCGAATTTGACAGTGATACCTGAGCGCCGTTCTCCCCCTGGCTTATTGGATTGTTCCATATACCACATGTGTAATTGCAGGCAACTAATTGGTAGGGTTTGGAGGCGCGTTACCAGGTCAACCAGTGGCTCGCCAAGCATGAATTTGCGGGCCAATGGCAGGTACGGGATATCATCATCGGTCTTGTTTGCTTTGCCCTTGCTGCCTCGGCTGTAGGTCGACTGTAAAGGTAGCACCGGTGGAAGTTGCTGCACCGGGAATAGCGCCCATGAACATGACACCGGTGCAAGTTGCGGTGGTGGAGATAGGCCTTGTGGAGATGGCACTAGTGCATGTGGCTGATCTGGTTCAGATTGCCCTTGTGGAGATGGCACCAGTGCATGTAGCTGATCTGGTTCAGATTGCCCTTGTGGACCTGCCACCGGTGAAGAAGCCTCCAGGCAGATATCGTTTTTGGGGCACTGAATGAAGGTTCCAATGGCTTGCCCTAGAGTCACAAGCTCGTCGTTGGGGGGCTTCGGTAGCGGGACGACCTCGAAATTGGCATGTACACCATCCATTGCCACTTTTTCGAAGCCTAGTGCTAAAGGTTCACGGTGCACCATGACCATTTGGGCAAACGGATATACCAGGCCCCAAGCAGTGCACAAGGCAACGGAGGCATATCTCACTTGGAGCTTGCACTTCGTAGGCTCTTACATAACGATACAAAATTAGCTACTCCAATAGGCCTATCAATGGATCGAGCATTCCAGAGATAATAATTATTACCAAGATGTCATCCACAGAAAATCTAGCCTCGTTCTCTGTCGTAGGATTGGACGCGCAACTACTCGGACAGTTGGGCGGGCTGGCTAGCACAGGAGCGGCGGCGGCAGCCTGCTGATTTTCTGTAAATCTCCACATCTCATCTCTGACATAATCAGCCAGCTCCTCTATAAGAGATGCCTTGATCTCTTCTCGTAACCGTGCCTCATGCTCAGCTTTGGTTCTCTTCCTACTCTGATACAATTCGGAGTCATCTTGGAAACCATGTTTCCAAGGAACGTAAAGCCCAAGGCCTCTCATACGACCCGGGTGCTCCTTGTTTCCTAGGCCCGCGGAGAGTATATCTTTCTCCCTTGTTCCCTGGAAAGATCCCTAGGAAGATTCAACACTCTGCGCTTCCTGCAAGAACACGACATGTCATTTCACTTCCTATGAAGTTGTGGAGTAATTACAAGCTACGTAGTTCGATCGATATCTTACTAGGCGCTGGGACACTTGCTGGTCTATAGGGTTTCGAAAGGAGACGTCCCCCACTGTCGTTGTAGATGACCTTGCTCTAATCCAATTTCGAGCGCGGTCATCCGGGATATTGGCAAATGGTGGGGCGGTGTCTTGCAGGATTGCCTGTTCGTCCTCCCTCCTCCACTGCGGGATTTTACTAGCATACCCAGCTGTGCCAAGTCTGTGGGGTGTGTGTTTTTTGCCTGGAGGGCCTTGTGTGCCGCACTTGCACTTTTGAAAATCTTCGATCGTCTTCATCGCCTTGAACTCTTCCCATTGTGGTTCCAGGAATGGGTATTTATGAAAGGGCGTTTCATCCTTCTCCACATAGTTCTTGACAAGCGTGCTCTTGAAGTTCTTCCATGCTTTGCACGCCGCTAGCAAGGCTTGTCGTTGCACGGCGTCTTGGTGTTCTTCTGGTATCTCGAACGATGCCAAAATTTATGTCAGCAGTTCACGTTTCCGAGTCCCAAGCACGCTCTTCCACGAATCGAATGTGATCTCAATTCATTCTCGTGCAACTATTCCGATCATTCTTCGGAATTCGCATGCTGCTCGGCGAGGAAGGAGAGGGATCTCAGATCCATTGACCTCTGTGATGGCAAATCGGCCCTCAGGCTTTTTCGATAGCCCTCTTCCTTGGCGTTTTGATTTTGGAGCGGACGCATCCGGCGATGATGTTGAAGAATGCGCGGATGACATGTTGGCCTTCTCATATATAAAAGTAAGCACAATATAGCATATACGTAAATAGTGCGGTATAAGCACATACTTAATTTTAATTCCAATATTTGTAATACATATATTCAAGTATACATATACATATGTCTGTTCATTAGCAACTGGAAAGTACTGAGAAACAATTCAGCCAAGCATTGGTTCTAAGCCTTTATCTAGCTGGCAGAAAGTAATTTCTCCCAAAACATGTTTTACTTTAAAACCATCTTGTTATCTAAAATGGCATTGTCCACACCCCATAATGTGTTTAGTTACAAATATAGCTCTAAAATCTGTTATGATTTGTTAAAAAAAATCAGTCATTGAATCACATATTTATGTGAAATCGCTGCGTGGCCAAATTAGTGTGTTACCGATAATGTTTGGAAACTTGCCTCGATCTCTAGTGTGTCAATCTATATCAATGTTTATTTACCAGTATCTTTGTAGATGTAAGATGTTACTAATAAACTATATAAATGATGAGTTATATAAGAAGGTAGCTGACAAGTTAGACGAGAATATCACAGAGCAGCTGCCTAACCACATAACTGACTCGACATGCAATTAATTTTGATCTCAGATCTACAATACTGAAGGACCAAGTGAAGTCAACCGGGATTCACCAACTCCATACAACTTTGCAGTAGTTGATGAGACGAATGTTCATGTGCAACTTGGACTCAGCACACTGCCACAACAGAAGGACACTGAGCAGTCAACTGCTCCTAAGCTAGGGTAACATTTATTATCTACATACTTTCAATCTATTCATATTCTTAACTTTGGTATAATGAGTTATCAAACACATGCAGATTATAGTTAAATCCATGAACCAGAGTGACATTGTTCGGTTCCATTCTTCAAGTGTTGTGTAATGTACATAATGAAATTTAGATGGCACTCAACAGAATCCTTGATTGGTGATGCATAGATATGGATAGCATCCCAAATTTAGATGAATATGCAAGTGTTTCATGCACCGTGGTGCCTAGCCACCCAAAGTAATACCTGTTGATGTGCTTTTGATATTTGTGACCTTTAAGATTGATGAAAAGCAAAAGGATAAGGATAAGGATAAGAAAAGAAAAAACTCCATTAAAGACCTTTAAGGTTACCTCGGGGGGACGGAGGCAGCCTCAGGTGGGGGGGTGGCGGCGATGAGGGGACGGCGGCGGCGACGGGCCCGAGGGAGGACGGCGACGACCTCGGGGGGACGGCGGCCGCGACGGGCCCGAGGAAGGGGGACGGCGACGGCCTCGAGGGGACGACGGCGGCGACGGGCCCGAGGGAGGGAGACTGTGACGGCCTCGGGGGGACGGCGACGGGCTTGGGGGCTCGACGGAGGTGGCCAGCGACGGGCTCGGGGGACGGCGGCGGCGACGGGCTCGATCGGGAGAGCGACCAAGTGGTTGGTATTGCTAACAACTGCAGTGTACGCGCAAAACCCTAGCAGGGGGTTATATATAAAGGCTTATTACAGACGATTTTATTTAAGAACCGTCTGTGATATCAATATCACAGACGGTTTTAAACTGAGAACTGTCGGTGATAAGCCTTTGCCCCAGGCTGTAGTTATTAATATAAACACCAACCAGCATTCAATAAGACCTCACACAGTGTATTTCTTTACAACAGCTGGGTGTATTTTTTTACAACAGCCCAATGAACATAGAGATACATTTGTATGACTCATTCTCAAAATCACCTATATATCACACATTTTCACATATATGTAAATGCAAATTCACAAATACATCACACACATGCATTGTTGTATACATCCTTGTGCTGGTCGACATAAGGCGCCACTTCAGTCATGTGTTGCAAGACCGTGAAATGGGCTTGAGTATACGCGTCCATATCTAGAGTGATTGCTTTCCTTCTGATAGTTCCAATACCCTTCAGCCTCCCCTCATGACGAGATTGAGGCATACCTATCGGTTGAATATGAGCCATATAATTGACACAAAACTCAATGACCTCTTCGCTTGTATAACCTTCGACGATGTTGCCCTCCGGTCGAGATCGATTTCGTACATAGGACTTGAGAATTCCCATGAACCTCTCAAATGGGTACATGCTACGTAGGAATACGGGCCTGCACATTTGTATCTCCCGCACAATGTGAACAATGAGATGGACCATGATATCGAAAAACGAAGGAGGGAAATACATTTCAAGATGACATAGAGTCATCACCACCTCGTCCTGCAGAGCATCTAGTCCTTCGGGATCGATGACCTTCTAAGCAATTGTGTTAAAGAAATAACATAGCCTCATGATTGTCTCTTGGACTTTGATCAGCAAAATATTTCTAATTGCAATAGGGAGCATCTGTGTCATCAGCACATGACAATCATGAGACTTCATGTCATTTAACTTCAAATCTTGCATCGAAACAAGTTTCTTCACGTTGCTGGAGTAACAAGACAGGACTTTAACACCATGCAAGCACTGGCACAGTTCTGTTTTCTCGGCCTTGGACAGAGTGTAACACACAGGGGGGAGGTACATTCGTCCATTATCTGTTTTTGTTGGTGCTAACTCAGGCCTGATATCCATATTAGCCAAGTCAAGCCGTGCGTTGACGTCGTCCTTTGTTTTATCACGAATGTTCAGTAAGAGACCAATCAAGCTGTCACATACATTCTTTTCTACGTGCATGACGTTGATGCAGTGTCGAACATCTAGATACTCCCAATAAGGTAAGTCCCAAAATACTGATCTCTTCTTCCAGATGTTCTTCTCATGAGCTCTCAATTTACGTCCCTTTCCGAGAACAACATCTAAATCCTTAACCATATTATAAACCTCTTTCCCCCTTAAATGCCTTAAAGCTGAACCGTCTTCCTTCTCTCCATCAAATTATTTCTTCATCTTGCGATATAGGTGAGCCCTCCGAAGGAACCGGCGGTGACGCATGCAGACGGTTTTGCGTGAGTGTTTCAGCCACACACTCTCGGCACCATCTAAACAGTGAGTACAAGCTTTGGCACCTTTTGTACTCTGGCCCGATAGGTTAGCAAGGGCAGGATAATCATTTATGGTGCAGAACAATAAGGAGCACAAAGTGAAGTTCTCTTATTTGTATGCATCCCATACATGTACCCCTTCGTTCCACAGTACTTTTAGATCTTCCACCAACGGTGCTAGGTACACATCAATATCATTCCCAGGTTGCTTTAGCCATTGGATAAGTATCAACAGCAAAATATATTTTCGCTTCATACACAACCAAGAAGGAAGGTTATAGATGCAGAGAGTCACGGGCCATGTGCTATGTCGGCTGCACATGCTACTGAAAGGATTCATTCCATTTGTACTCAGTCCAAACTTTATATTCCTTGGTTCTGCACCGAAGTCTGCAAAACTCCTATCGATGTTTCTCCACTGGGCGGAATCGGCAAGGTGCCTTAGCATTCCATCCTTCTTGCGCTCCTCTGAGTGCCAACGTAGCAGTTTTGCCTCCTTTGGATTTGCAAAAAATCTTTTCAAATGGGAAATTATAGGAAAATACCATGCCACATTAGCAGGAGGTCCTTTCTTCACCTCTGTTCCCTCACCGTCATCTGATTGATTGTTACATTTGTATCGGGATGCGTTGCACACCGGACATGCATGCATGTTTGCATACTCTTTACGGTAGAGGATACAGTCGTTCGGACATGCATGTATTCTTTCTACTTCCATTCCCAATGAACAACCTCATGTACTTTGACCTGCAGCATGTCCGCTAAAAGACCTAGCAGCGCCGTGAAACTCTTGTCGAACCAACCGTTGCTTACCTTCAATTTCAACAGTTCAAGCACGGCCGACAACCTCGTGTACTTTGACCTGCAGCACGTGAACAAAGGTTTCTCTGAGTCCTCCAACAAGCCCCGGAATTTAACACACTCTCTCTCATCATAGTTCTCTTCTACATTGCGAAGCATCTGATCCAGATTGTCATCGTGCAACCTATCCGAATCCAAACAACAATCGACATCGTCCGGCGGCACGTCATTCACTTCACCGGCGATGTCATCCGGCAGCATATCATTCACTTCACCGGCGATGTCATCTGGTGGCATATGATCATTGTAACATCCCAAAATTTGGCTTTCTGGAAAAATTTAAATTCAAATTAACTATTTTAAAGTAATTGGATTTTACTTGGCTTTTATTTGATTTTTTGGGTTTTATTTCAAAATTTAAAGCAAGAAAATGTATTTTAAATATTTTATTAAAGTCAAAAAGGGAAAATTATATTTTTCCTAGCCTTTCCTAAATTTTTAAATATTATTTGAGAATTTTCTGAAATTTAAAATCAATTTTCAAAGTTAAAAAGTATTTTATAAAATTATTAAAATTTAAATCTGAAATTATTTTATTTGGTATTTTCGGGGTCCAAGGATCTTTGTGGAATTTTCCTAAATTTTTTTGAATTTATTTTTTTCGGAAAAACAATTATTATTTTATTATTATTTTTCTCTCTCCTCCACTATTCATCTTCCTCTCACGTAACGCTCAGTTCCAGACCCGAGCGAGCGTCGCCATGGCCGTGATTTTGAAGCTTCTAGAAGTCTTGATTTTC
Organism: Dendrocalamus latiflorus; assembly: GCA_017311315.1. Taxonomy (NCBI): domain Eukaryota; kingdom Viridiplantae; phylum Streptophyta; class Magnoliopsida; order Poales; family Poaceae; genus Dendrocalamus; species Dendrocalamus latiflorus. Next base: position 29,364,702 of record CM029626.1, read on the forward strand.
TCAACGGTTGTTAGCGAAATAAATTGCATTCAACTCCTCTCATCAAACTCTTTAATTTCCCTACCGTTTTCCCCTCATTCATGAGCCGTTTCGCGAGAAATTAACCCATGCCATTGATGGACATGGTCTCTTGATCTCCCATCTCGGACCTCCCCCGCCCCTATAAAAGGGAGCACCGTGAGCCCCTCCTCATCCTCACTCAACCCCGAAAATATCAAGTCCTCACTCCTCTTCTCTTGGGCGCAATCGGAGTTTTTCTTTTGTGTTCCAAGCGGCGTTCTTCGGCTTATTGCGCCTCGTCCGGTGGAGCCCCGCCACTTTTGAGCACATCCCCGGATTCGCCTCGTCGCGTTCTACGCGGTGCTCACCTCGCCTTCACCGGAACTTCGCCGGAGCACCATCGCCACCGTGGGCCATAGCGCGTCGTCGTTCCTCGCATCGCCACCGGCCGTCCGTGCATGCCCGACCAAAACCAAGTTGAGCATCACGTTCCCCACGCTCTACTCTTCGTTTCGCCGCAAGTCTTGCATGTTAATTCTCTCGGTTTGACCGGAATGTCGATGTCAGCCTGTCGGCTACATAAAAGCGTGTCCACCGCGTTTCACTAGTCCGTTGGCCGAGCCGTCTGCACCGTTGAGTTGGTCTCGATGCGTTCTACGCCGTGCTCTCTTCCATTTGTCCAAAACCCTTTCCTAAATTTTTGACCCCGACACCTTGCCATGGCCGCAAATGGCACTTCGCATCCCTGCCTGTCCGGGAATGCTTTCAACAATCCGTTCACGTCAAAACGTGCCAAACTATCCCAGGTGGCTACGTTTTAGACGGTTTTGGATTCGCTCTACCGAGCACGAAGATATTGAGTTTTTCGTGTTTCGGTACCGTTGTTGTTCAAACGACGATTGCGTCGCCTCCGGTGAGTTTTCGGCTTAGCCGATATTTTTCCTAGCTTCGCCTCACCGCGTTCTAGGCCGTGCTCACCTTACTTCTCCTTGTCCCTTTCCTGAAAATTATTCTTCTCTCCACACCTTGTGTCGTTGTCGCCGTACACGTCGTCATCGTGCTCCGTTGACGTGTCGTCACTTCCTACATGTGCCTCGGGTCCTTAGCAACCCATTTTGCTAGTTGGCTTCACCTCCCATGCTTTTTCTCATCGACGCCACACCAAAACACCAAGAGTTGTTCTTTCGTTTCATTTTCCAGAATTTTCTGATCCGCTAATTTTCCAATCGCTCGTTCTCCTCCGTCCGAACTCTGAATCAAGTGATTCAACTTTCTAAATTCATCTAAATTCCTATTCTATCTCCCAGCATATATTGTATAAATTGTGGATTTTATTTGGATTTTATTTGAGTTTAGTTTGTTCTGGCTTTTCACGTGAAGACTACGACTAATCCGAAGAGTATAATTTCGGCAAACCTCAGCAAAACTTCAAAGCAAGGCAAGTCTCCTTTGATCATCTTGAACCTATGATTTTGAAATGTTTTAATTATTTCAAATTATATGCATTGCTATTTACATAAAATATTAGTTCAAATCTTAAGATATTAGTTACCCCAATTTTGTTATGCCCTCAGTTGAAATTGAATGTCATGTACCCTTGTCTCCTTAGGATTTCCTTTGGCTCTTTAATGAGAGTATTATAATCATTTGTGAATAATAGAATGGTAGAACAATGCTTAGCCATGCTATTGAATACCTCATAAATCTTGCAAATGGGAAATTATGATTTATTGTAATACCCCTGTGTTTATGAAAATTAGTGGTAATTGGAGTTGCCACTGTTCTTTTAAAATAAAATAAAATTTGAAAATTGGTTTAGATTACGGTGGATGGTTGGTTTGGATTGGTGCAGGAAGCACGAGATCTTGTAATGTGTATGTTCCACCCTAGTCAATTAAGGACCGACGCTTGTGTTTGTCCAAACTGAGCATTAACCGTACAACCACAAGTCTATATGGGTACGACCTAGCTGACTAACTTACGATAGTCTAGTTTAGGTGCCACCAGTGGAAAGTGGATGCCAGGGATGGACTGGTTATTCACAGTGAGGGACAGGGATTTACTGTACTCATATGGCGCAAGAGGGGGCTTCGGTTCGGGCAGTTAGCCTACCTGCGGTGAAACCTCAGCGGGTGGTATCTAGCTAGATTAGAGTAAGGTAAAGGCTTTGTGATATTTTACCTGGGTCTCATGCCAAAGGAAGCGTGTTGACCTTTAGGATAATTTATCTCTTGTGGGTAAAGTTGTACAACCTCTGCAGAGTGTAAAACTATTCGAATAGCCGTGCCCACGGTCAAGGGCGGGCAAAGAATGCATGCACATGGTAGATTTCTGGTTTTGTTTTAAAAATCAAAAGTTTTGTATTCCGAGAGTGGAGGGAACTCTCGGAAGGGTATCCTGGCGGTTGGAGCCAGAAAGGGTGGATGTAACCCGCAGTATTAAACTTGTTCAAGTTGTTAGCTAGTGTTGGTAGATGGAACCTTCACTAGAAAGTTAATGATAGTTTCTGCTAAAACATTTACTTTATTAAATGGTTGCCTTCGAAAATAATTAGTAGTAATTGAATTTTAAAATGTTGCTTTGTGCAAAAGAACCATATAGCCTTCCTTTGTCAAGCCTTGCATCTATGCATTTTTCCCAAGACTTGCGGAGTACTTTATGTACTCACATGCTACACTTAAAATAAACCTCAGAAGAACATGAAGCTCAAGAAGGTGTTTACGACTACTGCTTCGCTTGTGGCTGTGATGGATTCTTCCCGGAGGACTAGGTCGCGCTTCCCCAGTTAACTGCCTGTGGCATATTGATGGGTCTACTTTGAGTTTACTTTGCTTCCGCTATGTTTTGATTGTGCGAGGTCTTGAAACCTCCAATGTAATAATGAGACCTTTCGGTCTGTACTCTTTAATATTGTAATAAATACGTTGTTGGTCATGAATCATTTCTGTTTAACTGTGTGCACTAGCTTTGATCTGGGACTAGTGCAGTAATACACAGAGGGTCCGGGTTTGAAAATCCGGGGTCCCGACAATCATTGACTTCGCCATGACTGGTCCAACATGTATAACCCTTTTTGAAACTGTCGTAGGGGTGGCCCCCACCTAAACCCAGCAGGCCTGGTAGGAGATTATAAGGCCCAGAATAGGCCATGTGTAATGACATAACTGCCCCCAGAGGGGATAACCAGATGCAAGGGTATAACTGTAAAAGCACTCCTCATGTGTATATATATATGAGTAAGCCATGGGAGAGGACCCAGGCCATTACACTTATCTTCATCACTCTCCACTACCATCTCTCTCTCTGTTTGGTCTGTAGCCACAACAGTTGGCGCCGTCCGTGGGGAGGACGAAGACAAGCCTGAAGACCGAAGAAAAAGATGGCACCGAAAAAAGCTTCCTCAGCGGCGGCGAAGGGAAAGAAGGCGGCCGGGCCGGAGCGTCGTATGAGTACCCAGAGCTTCGGCATCGGCAGCGGCGGACGCGGGTGGCGATGCAGGCGCGGTGGCCGAAGACGTCGACATTCGCGCAGTGGCGACCAACCCCGTCACCGGCACCGCGACGACCAACCCCGTCACCGGCACCGCGACGACCAACCCCGTCACCGGCACAGCGACGACCAACCCCGCCACCGGCGTTGCGAGGACGGACCCGGCGGTCGAAGACGTCGACACGGGTGCGGCGACAACCGACCCCGCCGATGCGACGACAGCCGACCTCGCCGCACCCACTGCAACCCTCGCTGGCGGTGCGGACCGGGCGGTCCGAGGTAGCCACGACGGAGCGACCGGCAGCTGGGACCCCGCAACGCGGTCGTCCCCGCGCCGATCCGCCCGTCGGAAGCACCGGCGACCCCGCCCGCACCGGCGATGGAAAGTGCCCTGCTGGCGGCTCTCAACGCGTTCCAGCGGGAGCTGGGGGACCTTCGCGGAGCCGTCAGAGATATACAAGAGGCTCGGAGTCAGCCGGCCGCGCCAGCAATCGCGTCCGAGCCCGCGCCGGAGAGGGCGGACAGTCGCGAAGCCCCCACGTCCAGCCGCGTGCCGCTGCGGCGCGTGGATCCGGAGTCCCCGCTCTCGACGGGGCTGCAGCAGGCGGCATGGCCCGAAGACTTCAAGTTTCCTAGCGCCATCGACTCGTATAAAGGCGACACGGACCCCCGTGAGTTCGTGCGCGTATACGAAACCGCGATCGAAGCCGCGGGCGGAGACGACACCACGAAGGCAAAGGGACTCCCCCTCGCGCTACAAGGAGTGGCGCTCTCTTAGTTTTTTACCATAGAGCCGGGCTCCATCTACGCGTGGGAGCAGCTCCGCGTCCGCCTTCACAACAACTTCCAAGGAAACTACGTTGACCGGGTCGACGCGGACCAACTCTTTGCCGTGAAGCAAAAACCCTCGGAGAAGCTTCGGGACTACTTCAAACGCTTCGCCAAGATTCGATGTCAAGTGAAAGACGTCAATGAGACCACCATCGTCAATGCAGCCATCCAGGGCCTTCGTCCGGGCCCGATGGCCGAGTACAATGCGCGAAAGCCGATCAAGGCGGTGGCGAAGCTCTTCGACAAGATGGAAGAATATGCCAGGGCGGAGGAGGATGCGCGTCGAAGGCAAGGTGACGACTCCGACACCAACCAGGCCGGAGCCTCGGCAAAAGCCGAAGATCCGCCGAAGGGCGGTTCTTCAAAGGGAAAGCGTAAGCAGGAGTCGTCCAAGGACGCGCCCGACCGCAGGGACACCTCGCACAAGGAGTCGTCCGATCAGCCCAAGCGCGGTCAGCAAAGGTCGAGGCGAAACCGGTACGTCTTCGACATCGAAGGCGGGTCCGACGAGGGTGCTCCAGCGGGCCGAGGCGGCCGGGGGCGCCGTGGCCGGGGGCGCGGCCGTGGCAGAGGCCGCGACGATAAGGGTCGTGGAGATTACGACGACCAGCATCAGGGACTGTGGTGCTTGGTCCACGGCCGCGGCACTCATGATACCCGCAACTGCACCTCCATCGCGGCGCTCCGCGACAGCGTCGCTAGGGACAGGAACCCGGAGGCGCGCCCGCCTGCGGTGGCCCACGTCCAATTCCCATACGAGGCCCCCATGCAGGTACAGGCGCAGGGGATGCAGGTACAGGCGCAGGGAATGCAACCCCAGGAAGGCACCTTGCGGATCCAAGCTCACGTACAGCAGCCTCGGGAGGGCCTCCTGTCGTTGCAGGCCCCGGACGCAACCTATCGCAGGGTCATCAATGTTATATCCGGAGGCTCTGCGCTGGAATTCGCCTCGGCACGGCAGTAGAAGGCCTACGCGCGAAGACTACATCACGTGGCGGCATACCCAGCGCAAGCACCACCGGAATGGGCGCGGCACGAAGTTACATTCACACCCGATGACGCCCAAGGTGTGGACTTCCCTCATCAGGACCCCCTGGTCATCCGGGTCACCATCGCGGGATGCGACGTGGGGCGCGCCTTGGTGGACGAGGGCAGTTCCGCGAACGTACTGTTTGCGGCGGCCTTCGACCAGATGGGGATCCCTCGAAGCCGCCTGGGGCCCTCGGGAATCCCACTACAGGGCTTCGGGGGACAGCCCCTACGGGCGCTGGGCCAGATCGGCCTTCAAGTCTCCTTCGGCCGAGATGACAATGTGCGGACCGAAGATGCCACCTTCGACGTGGTCGACCTTCCGTATCCCTACAACGCCATACTGGGGCGCCCAATCCTCAACTCCTTCGGCGCGGTACCACATCACGGCTATCTGTGCATGAAGATCCCGGGTCCCCGGACCATCATCACCATCCGAGGCGACCAGGATATGGCTCGGCGCATCGAGCCAGGCACCAGATGCCCGCGTCGCGAAGCCCAGCAGCGCTCTTAGAGCCGACGTCACAGCGCGGAGGTCCACGGGGTCATCCATAGGCGCCTGCGCGGGCCCTGCAGATGTCTAGCGACTAGAGGCTGCGGCCGCACCAATGACAAACGGTCAGTATATTCACCCTTTGTAGTTGCTCACCCGCGCAAACGGGGATATAATGAAGATCGCCGTTTGCCGTTAATTTTTCTTCGTCACATGCAAGCACGCGGTGAGGGCGCGCGCCGGCTTGGCCAACGCGCGCGCCGGCTTGGCCAACGCGCGCGCCCCCGCAGTATAAACCAAAGACGCACGTTCGCGTGTGCACTCGCCGTCGCCAGGGAGGGCGGGACTGAGTATAAACCAAAGACGCACGTTCGCGTGTGCACTCGCCGTCGCCAGGGAGGGCGGGACTGAGTATAAACCAAAGACGCACGTTCGCGTGTGCACTCGCCGTCGCCAAGGTGACGGGACTGAGTATAAACAAAATACGCGTCGGGGGGACGCCCTCGCGCGCACAAGTCTCCGGACTATAAAGAAGACGTAGCGTCGAGCCTAGCTCCGCACGCAATAGTCCACGGACTCTAAAGAAGACGTAGCGTTGAGCCTAGCTCCGCACGCAATAGTCCACGGACTCTAAAGAAGACGTAGCGTCGAGCCTAGCTCCGCACGCGCGAGTCTCCGGACTATAAAGAAGACGTAGCGTCGAGCCTAGCTCCGCACGCAGTAGTCCACGGACTTTAAATAAGACGTAACGTCGAGCCTAGCTCCGCACGCGCGAGTCTCCGGACTATAAAGAAGACGTAGCGTCGAGCCTAGCTCCGCACGCAGTAGTCCACGGACTTTAAATAAGACGTAGCGTCGAGCCTAGCTCCGCACGCGCGAGTCTCCGGACTATAAAGAAGACGTAGCGTCAAGCCTAGCTCCGCACGCAGTAGTCCACGGACTTTAAATAAGACGTAGCGTCGAGCCTAGCTCCGCACGCGCGAGTCTCCGGACTATAAAGAAGACGTAGCGTCGAGCCTAGCTCCGCACGCAGTAGTCCACGGACTTTAAATAAGACGTAGCGTCGAGCCTAGCTCCGCACGCGCGAGTCTCCGGACTATAAAGAAGACGTAGCGTCGAGCCTAGCTCCACACGCAGTAGTCCACGGACTCTAAATAAGACGTAGCGTCGAGCCTAGCTCCGCACGCGCGAGTCTCCGGACTATAAAGAAGACGTAGCGTCGAGCCTAGCTCCGCACGCAATAGTCCACGGACTCTAAATAAGACGTAGCGTCGAGCCTAGCTCCGCACGCGCGAGTCTCCGGACTATAAAGAAGACGTAGCGTCGAGCCTAGCTCCGCACTCAATAGTCCACGGACTCTAAATAAGACGTAGCGTCGAGCCTAGCTCCGCACGCGCGAGTCTCCGGACTATAAAGAAGACGTAGCGTCGAGCCTAGCTCCGCACTCAATAGTCCACGGACTCTAAATAAGACGTAGCGTCGAGCCTAGCTCCGCACGCGCGAGTCTCCGGACTATAAAGAAGACGTAGCGTCGAGCCTAGCTCCGCACGCAATAGTCCACGGACTCTAAATAAGACGTAGCGTCGAGCCTAGCTCCGCACGCGCGAGTCTCCGGACTATAAATAAGACGTAGCGTCGAGCCTAGCTCCGCACGCGCGAGTCTCCGGATTATAAAAAGACGTAGCGTCGAGCCTAGCTCCGCACGCGCGAGTCTCCGGACTATAAAAAAGACGTAGCGTCGAGCCTAGCTCCGCACGCGCGAGTCTCCGGACTATAAAAAGACGTAGCGTCGAAGTCCGCTTTCGCACGCACTAGTCCACGGACTCTAAATAAGACGTAGCGTCGAGGTCCGCCTCCGCACGCGCGAGTCTCCGGACTATAAAGGAAATCGTAGCGTCAAGATTCGCCTCCGCGCGCGCCACTCCACGGAGTATAAGCGAGATGCGTAGACCCGTCCTCCGCGTCCGGCGGCAGATAACACCAAGCATAAAGCACTACTTGGTTCCATTGCAAAAGCAAAGGGGTTACAGGGTCACAAGCGTAAGAACCAGTACATCATCCCCCTGCACTACCCGACCAACCGCTCAGCCTTGGCGCGGTGCGGACGAGCCCGCGCCGTCGTCACCGCGGCGCTGAAGGACCCCTTCAAGCCACTGGAGGAGGTCCCCCTCCCCGTGCAACGTCTGCTGCACGGCGACTCTCACTGCACCTTCCCCGAAGCGGCCCCAGATCCGTTGGTGGAAGTTCTGCAGGCTAGCCCCAATGGAGCGGATGGCGTCCGACATAACCTCTGGTCGGTCGGGAAGATCCAGTTGAGGATTCGCTAGCTCATGGGTATGCCTGCACCCACGAGTATGAAGCAGGGCGAGGGCGAAGCACGCACCAACATAGCTGCAGTGCTCACCAAAGGTTCTGGCACCACGAAGAGCAACGCCGGCCCCCTCCTCGATCAGCCCGAGCGTCTCCGACAGGGCCTCCGGCCTGTGCGTAGTGTCCGGCACTCGGACGCACAGATCTCGAAGGGCCTGGTTCAGAGACTCCATGGCCCGCCACGCCGACATAGACGCATTTTCCAAGGCAAGGCGGTTCTCGGCAGCAGACTCCGCCAGCTGGGCGTTCTCCCCTTCTAGGACGGAGATCTGCTGCACGAAGGCGGCGCGCTCCCCAGCCGCGGCGTCCCGAGCTTCCGTGGCCGCGACTTGTGTGGCCACCAGGGCGTCCTCCAGCGCGCGAAGTTCCTCATCCTTCGCGGCGTGGGTAGCGTTTGCTTCGCGGAGGCTGGCTTCCAGAGCCCTCTGCTCCCGAACGCGGGCCTCGTCAAAGGACCGGCTGAGGGCAAGCGTCTGACAGAAACAACGAATTAGCAGGCGTCTCGCAGTACCTTACAAGCTCAAGCGCACGTACTTACCCTCATCTCGGAGGCCTGCAACGCGAGCGCCAGGAGGTCCCCCGCACAGGACGACAGCACCTCTCGGTTGAGGCCGTTGTCAGCGCGCTCGGCGGCGGCGGTGAGGTCGCAAAATATCTCCGGGCGAGGGAGGAAGTCCGAACGAGCGAGACCCGGCCCCAACATGCCAGGGTTTATCGCGGCCACCGCCACGTCAGCAGCAGTGGACACTGGCGGGGCATCCTGCACGAGGCTCCCGACTTCGCGCATACCTCCGCTGCTCGATCCTTCGCCACGCACGGGAGACGTCGTCTCGCCTGATGTCGGCAGAATGAGCGAGCAGATCGGAGAGAGTCTCGCGAAGTCAGGTGAAGAAAGGGACTCACACGTACCTCCTGCGCCCCTCGTCACGGTAGGAAGTGGCGCCGGCTCGACCACCCAGGGGGAGGCGGGCGCCTCGACGGTCGGGGAGAAGGTCTTCTCGGCCGCGCCAGCCGCCGTAATCCCGCGGCAAGGCCCTGCAACAGCGTATCGACTCCTCGTTGGTGGCGGGGACTGCGTCCGAGGGCGTTTCGCCTGCGATGGCACAGGCGACTCCTCCGCGGCAGACCCAGCTCCGGTCGGCGTCGCCCCCACGGCTTCCTCCGTAGAGGGCAAGCCCTCGTCGGCCGCTACAGTTGGTAACGCACCGTCCCCCGTAGTCTGCTCGCCAGGGACGACGCCACCCTCCGGGTGGACGGGTTCCAACTCAGCGGTGGCCACGAGCCCGAGCACGGGCTCGTGGGCGTCGGCAGAAAGTGCCGGGGGATCCGCGGCGGTGCGCCCCTCCGAGGCAGCATGGCCAGGCCCACCGCCGGTCGCACGCCCCGCCTCAGCTGAGCTAGCCGCCCGGGGGGCTGCCGGGTCGCATACGGCAGCTGGGGAACGGGACCGGCGTCGCGAAGACAGCCCCCCCGCAGCGCTATCACCGTCCTGAGCGCCTGGAGTCCCGGCGGAAAGCTCTTCCGGCACCACGCGCTCGGGCACGGCAATACCTACAGCCTCGCAGGTGCGGTTTATCCGCCCCTGCTTAGCCGCCTTGACCGCGGCCTCGCGAGCCCGGTGCTCCTTAAGCGTGTAGGGGCCGAGGAGCGCCGCAACCGCGCGCTCCGCATCTTCTAGCCGACTCACTGCGGAGGAGGTCACGTCAGTTAGGCGGAAGCCAAACAAATACAATGGCGCGATGGGCGACTTACAAGGGGCAGAGGGCGGAAGCACCCGAGACACACGTGGATCGAATCCGTCTTCGCGGGGGCCATTCGGCACAACATACTTCCCCCGGGAGGAGAGTGGCGCCGCCCCATGCATCGTGAACTCCTCGGCTAGGTCGCGCACGCTCATTCGGCGGGCGACACCGACGAGGCTCTGTAGCTTTCGCATGTCATCAATCTCCACCTTCAGACTCGGCGTGCTGTTAAACGAGATCGGCCCACCTCGGCACTGCATTCTGCTCTTCTCGGTCACGGTGTAATCGAACCACCACCGCGTCCAGCCGGATGCCCACTGCCCTGGCGAGGCTGACACAGGGAACAACGTCGCGCAGGACGCCCGGAGCACGAAGTCCACACCGCCGAAGTTTGACACCGCCCCGCCAACCTTTCTGGGTCGACAGTGTGCATCGTGCAGAGTGGCGAATAAGCTCGCGCTGGGGCGCCACCCCTCTGTCCGCATCGCCCATGCGAAGACAGCAAGGCGGAGTATCGCGTGTGGCGTCAGCTGGGCTAGCTCCAACTCGTAGGCCCGCAGGACTTCGCCCACAAACAACGTGCAGGGCATCCGAAGGCCGGCATCGAAGAACGCGATGAAAACAATTGCCTCCAGGGCCCCGGGCTTCGGCTCCGTCTCGTCCCGGCGGGGTAAGCGAGCCCCATTGCGATCCGCGATCTTCCCCTCATCCACGAGCCGTTGCAGCGTCCCTTCCGTCATGCGGCTCTTCCCCAGCACACGGGAGCAGGAGCCTCCCGAGTACTCCATCGCGTTCCACAGCTTGTTGGCGCGCGAGCTCCCCCGCGGCACCAGTTTGTACTCTTGGGAAGGATGGTTCACCTCGCCCTGGCTAGGCAAGGAACCGCTGCGGGGGTGGTAGGTGGCTTCGTCGTGGCTAGCCATCACTCGTCGCGACAGAAGAAGAAGAAGAAGCAGGCAAAGGAGCAACTAGGCGCGACAGTTAGCACGGGCGCAAGCGAAGCGGCAGATCAAAAAGCAAAACGCAAAAGGGTGCCTCCACCTTAACACTAGCACCTTATAAAGGCCGCTCGCCTGCCTTGTGGCTCTACGCACAGACGGATCAAATTCCCAGCGATTCGGCTATCCAAGATTTGGAAAGACGAACCGTCGGGACCTAGAGGTCCGCGCCTGGTAGGTGGCCAAGCAGCGCACAACGCCCCTACCTCTTCAACACGCGTCCAACTTCTCGGGGGACGAGGCGAACGGCCGCGGTCACGCAACCGCCCACATCCCACGACGCACCAGTCGTGAGTCGCCACGTGCCCCACCTGCAGCATGGCAGACTGCACGACGCGACAGCCTGACTTCTGCCAGGCCAGGCGTCGGCGTAATTCCAGCCACCATTAAAAGCGCACTACGAGACTGCAAGGTCACAACAGCCCCGGAGCGCGCGTGTCTACTTCGACTTGGGCGCCAGCTTCGCTGCCACCCGTTCGAAGGGTAGGGGACGGAGCGCGCACGTCTACTTCGGCTAGGCGCCAGCTTCGCTGCCACCCGGTCGAAGGATAGCGGACGGAGCGCGCGCGTCTACTTCGACTTGGGCGCCAGCTTCGCCGCCACCCGTTCGAAGCGTAGGGGACGGAGCGCGCGCGTCTACCTCGACTAGGCGCCAGCTTCGCTGCCACCCGTTCGAAGGGTAGGGGACGGAGCGCGCGCGTCTACTTCGACTTAGGCGCCAGCTTCGCTGCCACCCGTTCGAAGGGTAGGGGACGGAGCGCGCGCGTCTACTTCGACTTGGGCGCCAGCTTCGCTGCCACCCGTTCGAAGGGTAGGGGACGGAGCGCGCGCGTCTACTTCGACTAGGCGCCAGCTTCGCTGCCACCCGTTCGAAGGGTAGGGGACGGAGCGCGCGCGTCTACTTCGACTTAGGCGCCAGCTCCGCTGCCACCCGTTCGAAGGATACCGGACGGAGCGCGCGCGTCTACTTCGACTTAGGCGCCAGCTCCGCTGCCACCCGTTCGAAGGGTAGGGGACGAAGCGCGCGCGTCTACTTCGACTTAGGCGCCAGCTCCGCTGCCACCCGTTCGAAGGGTACAGGACGGAGCGCGCGTGTCTACTTCGACATAGGCGCCAGCTCCGCTGCCACCCGTTCGAAGGGTGGGGGACGGAGCGCGCGCGTCTATTTCGACTTAGGCGCCAGCTCCGCGGCCACCCGTTCGAAGGGTAGGGGACGGAGCGCGCGCGTCTACTTCGACTTAGGCGCCAGCTCCGCTGCCACCCGTTCGAAGGGTAGCGGATGGAGCGCGCGCGTCTACTTCCACTTAGGCGCCAGCTCCGCTGCCACCCGTTCGAAGGGTACAGGACGGAGCACACGCGTCTAGCTCGACTTAGGCGCCAGCTCCGCAGCCACCCGTTCGAAGGGTAGGGGACGGAGCGCGCGCGTCTACTTCGACTTAGGCGCCAGCTCCGCTGCCACCCGTTCGAAGGGTAGAGGACGGAACGCGCGCGTCTGCTTCGACTTCGGCGCCAGCCAAGAACAGAGAATAGCACATACGACCACCGTAACTCGAACAGGCAAAGGTCAATGTTGCGGTAAGAGCAGACATGATCTCGCAGGCAGATATGAATCGCCACACCAGCATATGCTCGTTCCCACGAGCAGAGCGTACGGATGACTCCATATCTGTCTACGAGAGCAAGTCAGGCCTTGCCATTCCCGTGTCAAGCGGCGACGCATTCCCACAAACGGGACGTATTTGGTTCACCGGCGCTCGCAGGCATTGACGCCGGTCGACGCCGTCATCAAACACAGGTGCACAAAACTTTTCCTACATATGAGAAGTTAACCATGAACAGGTACGGGATGTACAGCAAGGGATGTCTAGGGAGCGGCCCCTGGCGCCAGCATATTTATACTCAGCCTCGCTAGACGAAGAGTCGCCAGCGTGGAGGCATGCCAACCGGCGGAAGCACAAGCGCAAGGCGTCGGACGGTGCAGCTACCAGAGGCACGCGAGACCAACCGTCTGCGTGCCTGCCTGGTGGCTCAACACACAGACGGATCAAATCCCCAGTGATCCGGCTGTCCAAGATTTGGAAAGAAGAACCGCCGGGACCTAGAGGGCCGCGCCTGGTAGGTGGCCAACCAGCGCACAAAGCCCCTACCTCTTCAACACGCGTCCAACTTCTCGGGGGACGAGGCGAACGGCCGCGGTCACGCAACCGCTCACATCCCACGACGCACCAGTCGTGAGCCGCCACGTCCCCCACCTGCAGCATGGCAGACTGCACCACGCGACAACCCGACTTCTGCCAAGCCAGGCGTCGGCGTAATTCCAGCCGCCATTAAAAGCGCACTACGAGACTGCAAGACCACGACAGCCCCGGAGCGCAACCATACCAGCGCGCGCGTCTACTTCGACTAGGTGCCAGCTTCGCTGCCACCCGTTCGAAGGGTAGGGGACGGAGCGCGCGCGTCTACTTCGACTACTTCGCTGCCACCCGTTCGAAGGGTAGGGGACGGAGCGCGCGCGTCTACTTCGACTAGGCGCCAGCTTCGCTGCCACTCGTTCGAAGGGTAGGGGACGGAGCGCGCGCGTCTACTTCGACTAGGCGCCGGCTTCGCTGCCACCCATTCGAAGGGTAGGGGACGGAGCGCGCGCGTCTACTTCGACTAGGCGCCAGCTTCGCGGCCACCCGTTCGAAGGGTAGGGGACGGAGCGCGCGCGTCTACTTCGATTTCGGCGCCACCCTCCCCTACCACAATCCCAGACTACAGGCTTCCCAACCGCGAGTTTGGAGGAATTCACAGGCCGCAGGGGACGGAGGGGGCCAAAGGACTCGACGACATGGCTTCGGCCCTGTGAAGCCCTTCACCATGAGAGGCTCCTGTCGTAGGGGTGGCCCCCACCTAAACCCAGCAGGCCTGGTAGGAGATTATAAGGCCCAGAATAGGCCATGTGTAATGACATAACTGCCCCCAGAGGGGATAACCAGATGCAAGGGTATAACTGTAAAAGCACTCCTCATGTGTATATATATATGAGTAAGCCATGGGAGAGGACCCAGGCCATTACACTTATCTTCATCACTCTCCACTACCATCTCTCTCTGTTTGGTCTGTAGCCACAACAGAAACCCCTCCGAATCAAGCGCGCTTCAATTTGCCCTCAGTTCTTAAACATCTTTAAATTCTCGCAGTGAGTGCATGGACAGTACATATATTCCACCCCCTTATTCAACATATCCTCCTCGGCAGCTCTTGTAAAAGTAGACACGCCATTAATGTACTCTTCACTCACAGGGTTCGCAGCATACATCCAGCTTCGGTCCTACATTATGTATATATATATAACAACTTAGTATTAAAAATTAAATTAATTAATTATTACTATATATATACCATATGCATTGAGGCTTTGCTAGCTTAATTCATATTATAAACACAATAGCTATTTCCCTAGCGATCGCTAAAGGTATATAACCAACAATTTTGACAAATTTAGCCTCCCACATGATGGAAACTCATCATGTATGGTCAAGTAGATGCAAACCATCTTCAATAACACTCACCAAAACTTAGATCCAAATTGTAATGCAAAGAAAAATAAATTTCATTACTAACGATATCTAGAGCAACCAAAAACGTATGAATCTTCAAAGCTCAATCTCTGCCTCCTCCCACCAAATTAATTGGCCTGAAATCGTCTAGCTTGCCTCCTGAGCGAAAGAGTGCAGCACCGGTTACATCTGGATCGAAATGAAGACAGATGCGGTTCTGAGCGGCGTAATAAATGTCTAGCGCCATTATCACAGACGGTTTTTTATTAAAAACCGTCTGTGATAATTTTGAGATCATCACAGATGGTTTTTAATACAAACCGTCTGTGATAATCAGCTTATCACAAACGGTTTTTAATAAAAAAATCGTCTGTGATAATTCCAAATTATCACAGACGGTTTTTAATAAAAATCGTCTGTGATACTAAAATATCACAGACGGTTCATCGGTAAGAACCATCTGTGATACTCATTTTCTCCGACGCCATCAACACAAACGGTGTCCAAATTAAAACCGTATGTGTTAGTGTCGGTCATAGACGGTTTTGTCAAACCATCTGTGATTTGGCGTCTAGTATTAGGCTTTCTGTGATAGTGAGTGCAGCTTTTAAGCTTCCAGATCTTTTGTGCAAGTGGTGAACATTAACATAAATAGCAAACAAAAGAATATTCTAACCTAGACAAAAAAAATAAATTAAACTTTGTGAACCCTTACAGAAACAGAAAACAAAAAAAGTCTATCCTAGACAAAAAAAAACGTAAACTTGGTGAACAGAAACATAGATAGAAAACAAAGGACTATTCTAGCCTAGACAAAAAATAAATAAATTAAACTTGGTGAACCCTTACAGAAACATAAAACAAAAAAACCTATCCTAGAGAAAAAAATCGTAAACTTGGTGAACCCTTACAAAAATGTAGAGAAATTAGAGACTAACAAAATCTAGATAAAAAGATTGGTGAACCCCTAGAACTTGTTCAAATGTTTCCAGTCGATTATACAAACAAATAGAAGTTGCGGGCCTATTGACCTAAAATTGCAGAATGCGAAACACTATAAATTTAATTAAAAAGGCATGCAAGTTCATAGCTATCAAGTGGATTCATTCAGAAAATTTCTTAGAAAACATATTATTTGAAAAAATAAATAGAAGTTGCACGCCAAATGAACTAAAATTGCATCATATTAAACACTAAAATTTTCATCAAAAATGTATGCAAGCTGAAACATATCTTGTAATATCATAGAAAGTTTTCATTTAAAAACAAAATAATTGTATAAAACCTAAGACTAAAATTTTAATAAAGAAGATATGCAAGTTCAAATATGTCACATTTTTCATAGAGAATGTCCCTTTTAAAACATATTAACAACAGAAATTAATAGAGGTTATACAACCAGAGAACTAAAATTGCGAGAAACCTAAGACTGAAAGTTTTAATAAGATGATACGTAAGTTGATAGCTGTCAGTATATTTAAAAAACCTTCTTAACATACAAAATAGACGTTACAAAAAGCAACTGCAATACAACCAGGTTCTTAGATTCAGGACTGCAATACCACTACAATTATAGCTAACCTACTATGAAATTTTTTACATGGCAGGGATTCCTAAAGGTTCACTAGCAGGTAGGGTAAATATCTTTTCATTACTTTTATATGAAGTAGAACAGTAAATACTGTATATAAAATGAAAACTTACAGGAAGCTTGATAAAGAATTGCACATTACCTAGCACTACAATTTTAACTAAAGTGGAATGCAATTTTCTACATGCCAGGTTTCTGGAAGGGGCAGAATAAACTTTATATAAAATAAAACAATTTAGTTTTAAGCACAAATAAATGGCTTACAAGACAACACAAACATTCATTACGGAATTATATACACCAAGTTTCTGTCTCTGCCAAAAAAAAATAGAGGAAGAGAGCAACAGCTAAGAAGACAGCAGGTAACCATTGCTACAAGGTATTCTAGACTGAATATATACCTACAAATAAAATATTAAACTCATTCGCTTGTAATTCGAAAACATGGCAGACAATATATGAGCGCAATAGTCAACGAGGCGGGACAGCATCTAACAAAAATGAGAAGAGACCAAAGAAGCAACGAAAGCTTCAAGAGAACTCAAGGCGCTTAAAAGAATGACAAAAGGATCATTGGAGACTCTAATTTATTGGAATAACTCATCATAATGTAATTTATTGGTCGACGATGTAGTTGACCAGGATTATTTTTCAATTACATGCAGATATTAGACATGCATTGAAGTGCAAGTCAACTTTGCATTTACGAAGATTTTGCATGTACTCTAGTGCATGACAGTTATATTTTCAGTAATAATTAACACCTCATAATGCTAAACCAAATCAAACATGTAATTAGCCCTCCTAATCACCTCTACATGCAACCACCAAAATCCACTGCAATCTTTCGGCCAAGACCCATTACATGCATGCAGCCGCACAGATTACCAAGCAAGGACAACGAAAAAATCATGCATCCAAGTAGCAGCCGTCATGATGATCACAAGCCGAGACTTCTCCTTTTTAATCTGCTAACCCCATCCATCTATTGAGAAATCGTCTCTCACGACCATCGATCGATTTCTCTGCTTAATATAAAATAAGATCAATCACAGAAGACAGAATAATAGATTGAAAACACACAAAGAGGTAGAGAATACTCCTGGTCTTTCTTTATTGCCTTTGATTGCATGAGTACAAAATATGCCGGTATGGCTTCCTATTTATAGTCTACCGACGAGGTGACCACCATGTGCCAAGGCTGCTGGCCCAGGCCCAGGTTTCCTAACACTCCCCCTTGGGCACTCATCCGACACGCTCATGCCTCGTTAAAACTCCATAAAAGTCCAGTGAAAAAAATTTGGAGAAAGAGTACATGATACATGTTATGCTACGATGCACGAATTGCCTCATTAAAAACCTTGGTCGAGAAACTTCAGGAAAACTTGTCAAGGGAAAAAGAGTACCATTCGCCCAATTTTATTTTGCCTTCAGAACTTATTCTTTTGGGTACTTGATCTTCATGATCAAGATTTAATAACGGGCTTGAGAGAATTTTTCCACTGAATTTTGCATTTCTCTAAGTCTCATCATTCCAATTCCTCGTATGCACCTTTTAAAGCTAGATGCAGGGAGTGACTTAGTGAACAAATCTGCCAGATTTTCACATGACTTAGTATGCAGTACTTTAATCTCGTGCATCTTTTGCAATTCATGAGTATAGAAGAACTTGGGGTTGATGTGTTTTGTGAGATGACTCTTCACATAGCCTGTCTACACTTGTGCAACGTAAGCTACATTATCTTCATAGATAATTGTGGGGGCTTGCACAATATTCATTCCACATGATTGCTGAATGTGGTGAATCATTCGTCGGAGCCAAACGCACACTCGTGCGGCTTCATACAGTGCTATAATTTCTAAGTGGTCTATGGTGCGAGGTCCATGGGCGGGGCAAACATCTCACCCGGCACTGTCGAACCATCGCAACACTCTGTTAAAGTGTTGCCAGGGACGGAGCCCTCGACACAAGAGCACTAGCAGTGGCACATGTGTAGCAACCCCTGAAGGGCCAACTTATCCAATCCACCCCCACTGCTTTGTGCATACAGGCCCCCGATGGCAGATCACACCGAGTCATCAACATCATCACGCGTGGTTCATCATTAGAGTTCTCATCCGGAAGACAGCAGAGAGCCTACGCCCGCTGGCTACATCATGTCACCACATACCCCGCTCAACTGCCCCCGAGCTGAGCACAGGCCGACATTACTTTCACAGTGGCCGATGCGGCGGGGATTGACTTCCCCCACCAAGATCCATTGGTGGTGCAGGCGAGCATCGGAGGATGCAACATCAAGCGAGTCCTTGTCGATGGAGACGGCTCGACAGATATCTTGTTCGTCAACGCCTTCTACTGATGGCCATCCCCCAGAGCAGGCTTGAGCCTCTGGGCATGCCACTTCAGGGCTTCAGAGGGCAACCGCTGCGAGCCCTGGGACAGGTACCACTCGAAGT
The DNA here is from genome assembly GCA_017311315.1 of Dendrocalamus latiflorus. NCBI lineage: Eukaryota > Viridiplantae > Streptophyta > Magnoliopsida > Poales > Poaceae > Dendrocalamus > Dendrocalamus latiflorus. The sequence continues at coordinate 29,383,244 of CM029626.1, forward strand.
GTCCTTTGGCAAGGGCAAGCAAGCAAGAAGCAATGTGGTAACCTTGAACATCGTGGACCTTCCCTACCCGTATAATGCCATCCTCGGGAGGGCAACCCTTAATGCCTTTGGAGCAGTCCCTCATCATAATTCCTTGTGCATGAAGCTCCTGGGCCCGAAGGGGATTATTATGGTGTTCGGGGACCAAGACCTCGCTCGCTGAATAGAGCTAGGTGCGCGAGGTCCCCTCCGCAAGGTGCACACCTTAGCGAGACCATCGCAACACCCACGCTGTCATCACCGTCAGCCACAAGGTGGACGCCTAAGCCAAAGGGCGAGATCAAGATGGTCCCCCTGCACAGGACGGATGCTTGTCGGCAGGTCTCCATTGGCGAGGGCCTCACCCTGGAAGCTGAGCAGGAACTTCTCTAGGTCCTTTGCAGCAACGCGGATATCTTCGCATGGTCAACGGCGGACATCACAAGACTAGACCGTTCCATCATATAGCACAAGCTGGCGGTGCACCCTGACGTCAAGTCGGTCAAACAGAAGTTGAGTCGCATGTCTCTCAAATGCCAGGAAGCAGCAAAGACAGAGGTCACCAAGTTACTCCAGTCTGGCATCATCCATGAAGTGCACCACCCGAAGTGACTCGCTAATCCGATGCTGGTCAAGAAAGCCAACGGTGTGTGGCGCATGTGCATTGACTTCACGAATCTTAACAAGACATGCCCAAAGGACAATTACCCCCTCCCACGAATCCACCAATTGGTAGACGCCGCGGCGGGTGTGAGTTAATGAGCTTCCTGAACGCATACTCCGGTTACCACCAAATCTGCATGGCCGTGAGGACGAGGCCAAAACAAGTTTCATAATCCCAAGGGGCACCTACTGCTTCACTAGAATGTCCATCAGCCTCAAAATGTGGGGGCCACATTCACCCGCCTGGTAGCCCTCGTCCTCGCCTCCCTGCTCGAGCAAACGTCGAAGCCTACGTCGATGGGCCCACTGACAATGGCGACAGCGTCAGCGTGATTGGTTTGAAACCATACACCACCTCGAATGGACACAATTGAGTTGTAGAATGTACCGCCATATTATATGCAAACTCCACATGCGGTAAACAATCTTCCCACTCTTTCAAGTTCTTCTTTATCATGGTACGCAGCAACATTGAAAGCGTACGGTTCATCACCTCCGTTTGTCCATCTATTTGTGGGTGACAAATCGTTGAAAACAGCAACTTTGTCCCAAGCTTAGCCCACAAAGTCTTCCAAAAGTAGCTCATGAACTTGACATCACGATCAGAAACAATGGTGCTTGGCATTCCATGCAATATCACAATCTCCCTGAAAATCAAGTCAGCTACATGCGACGCATCGTCACTCTTATGACAGGGAATAAAATGTGCCATTTTAGAAAACCTATCCACAACAACAAAGACTGAATCTCTTCCCCTCTTGGTCCTAGGCAGTCCTAACACAAAATCCATGTTAATATCTTCCCAAGGAGCATTAGGAATCAAAAATAGAGTATACAAACCATGTGGATTGAGTTTTGACTTTACCTTATGGCATGTGATGCATCTTTGAACGAACCTCCCAACATCTCGCCCAATCTTTTGCCAATAGAAGTGATCAGCCAATATCATGTAAGTATTCTCTCTCCCAAAATGCCCCATCAATCCTCCTGCATGAGATTCCCTTTGTCCAAAAGTGCTTGCACTTGGCACTGAATTTCCTTTATTTCTTCTGGATTTGTGCGATACGGCGGCTGGTTGGGAAAAGGGGCTTCCGGAACCAAGTCAATTTGATGCTCAATCCCTCGAATAGGTAGTAGACCAGCGGGCACCTCCTCCAGAAACACGTCGTCGTAAGCCTGCAAAACTTGAGAAATGACACTAGGAAGAGATGTTAAATTATTAATAGAAAGTAATGCATCCTTGTACAACAATACAAGGTTCTTGAAAGCGGGATCATCTTTCATCTCTCTCAGATCAGATTTGGTGGTTATCATGACTAAGTTTTTCTCTTCCTCACTCATACTTTTATCTCTCGGTTTTGGTTTGTGGCTCTCACTCGCCTTTTGTGGAATCACACTCTTTTGTTCTCTCCCTTTCTCACTCTCAACCTGCACTTCAATTTTTTGTACATTATCATTTACAATTTGAGTCAACGGTCGTAGCACCACTTATTTGTTGTTCCACCAAAACTTGTATTGATTAGTTCTTCCATCATGAAGCACAGCACGATCATATTGCCATGGCCTTCCTAGCGGCAAGTGACATACATCCATACGCACCACATCACACTCCACTATCACGATAAGTGTCAATTTCAAATTCAACATCCACGGTGTATCTCACATTCAACGAGCCTCTCTCATGCAACCACTGGATCTGATATGGATATAGGTGTTTCTTGTACTTCAATCCAAGTTTATTGCAAAGCTCCTTACTAGCAAAATTATGACAACTCCCACCATCAATGATTACTTTGTAAAATTTGCCATTTTTGCTAACTTGAGTTCTTGTGTGAAATATATTGCAGTGTTGTTCATGGGAAGCCTTTGGTTGCACACTCAACACCGTCGGTGTGCACACAAGTATAGGACCAACACCGGGATCACAATACTCTGTCTTGCTGTTCCTCATGTACATCATCATGTGTCCCTATATCAGCATGGTGATCATCCTCTTCTTCACTTGTATAATCATATTCCCCATTCTCTAACATCAACATCACCTTGTTATTTGGGCAATTCTTTTGTATATGACAGTGACCAAGGTATTTGAATCATTGTATGCCGCTACTCTTCGCCGTAGAACCTACAAAAGATGCACCACTAGCTGCTGGATTTGATGGCTTCCTTGCACTTGGAGTGGCTTCTTCCTTCTTGCTAGATGATGGGCGAAAGCTTGAACCACCACTTGGAGCTGTTCTCTACATCATTGGTGATTTGGGAACATATCTTCCTCCACTGGACGATGTACGGGCAGCAAAGGACGTAGATCTTGCAAACTTAGCATCCTCTTGCAATTATCGTTCTGCCTTTGTAGCTTGATGCACTAGCTCATAAAGATTGTTATAGGGCTAAAAATTGATAATTTGTTTGACTTGATGGTTCAAACATAAGAGGAAGCGTGCTATGGTTTGCTCTTCTTGTTCTTGAACCTTGGCTCAAATCATGGCTAACTCCATCTCCTTGTAGTACTCCTCTACAGAATGTGCTCTCTGCTTCATATTCTGTAATTTATCAAATAGGTCACGTTTGTAATAACGAGGACCAAAACAGGCTCTCATTTCTTGGTTCATCTCTTGCCATGATGCAACAGGGTCTTCTCCATTCTCAGCTCTTTGAGTGATCACTTGTTCCCATCAATCCAAAATGTAACCTTCAAACTCAAGAGATGCCAATTGTATCTTTCTCTCATCCGTATAGTGATGCATGCGGAATATTTTATCAACCTTCAATTCCCAAGTGAGATACTCCTCGGGATCAGTCCCAACTACAAATTTGGGTATGAAAAACTTGAGCTTGCGCAATCCATCATCTTCATTGCATGGACAACAATAATAATCATTGCGATGCAACGCAAAATCACCATCCCATTCCATCGCATGTGCAGCACCATCACGGCCACCACCTAGGCCGCGCCCTCCATGGCCTCCCAAGTGTCCTCCTCGTCCTCCGAGCAGTGGTACATGGGCAGCAGCTCGGTGTTGCGGTTTAGGGGTACATGGGCAGCAGCTTCTCCGCCTTGAACACTTGCTTCATCACCACCATTGCGAGCTTGTATGAGCCTAGTGAGGGCTCCAATGTCCTCCCGCAATTGGCGTACATTTTCATCAGCTTGTGTCTGCAAGTTTTGCACCTCCCTTGCAATTTGATCAGCAAAGGCATCATGCTTCTCATGGAGTTGGTCAAGCCCTTGGCGTATCTCATGTTGAAAGTGTTCACGGAGTGCCCCAACTGATATTGCTTGACGAATGCTTGAGGTTCATTTGTGTCACCACTCTCATCATGGTGTTCTTCTCCACCTAACATGGTTAGTTATGCAAGAAATAAATAACTGTGTAGAATAATGCTTTATGGAAATCACTCAATCTCACTATGTTCTCTCTCCCAAGTAAAGTTCTTACCCTTCCGAAGTGAATTAAGGCCAATAAACTTACACCTGGTAGAAGTGACAACAGTATCGTGATGATCAAGCGAATTCAAGAGTGTTCACTACTTGCATAACAACGGTTATATGGTAGAGCTTGGTATGAAAGTGTTTCTCCTACTCAATATGAATTTCAAGATGTTATAATATTAAGTAATAATCCAAGCTAAAAACTTTGCCCAAGTGTTGATCCAATAGGTTTAAGTGAAGTATATGAGCGTACACGCAAAGATCAATGTAACTTAATGCAAACAAAGAATGAGCTAGCTGGAAGCAATCTGAAACTAATGATGAAATAGCTCGTTTTGCACAAGTATTAGGAGAGACGCTAGCTAATTGCAATAATAAGAATAGAGGGCACAAGATTGCTCAAGAATTTTAGTCACTCAAACTGAAATTATGAACTAGAACCACTCACCCAAATCAGCCTTCTCGCACCTTTTTTCTCTCGGTTTTTTTTCTCGCCTCTTTTTTTTTTTGCTACCGTGCCACTAACCCAAATCTCTTCAAATCACTTTTCTGAGTCTATTGAGGTATATTGGTCACAAATTTTTTGTGCAAGATAGGGGTATAAAGGTAATTAAAAGATACTCTCTCTCTAAACTTTGAAAAAAAATTGATCGGTCGAGTGGGTGATGCACAAGCCCAATGTTCGACTATTAAGTATTCAGAAGCAGCCTTCAATACAATATCAATGACTAGTCTCAAGTATTCAAAGAATATAAGTGAAGCTCATTCTGTATGGTGTTCAACTAGCACCTCCCTAGAGTTGGTTTCGGATGGCAATCTTCCAAACAGATTCGGAAGTGACAGCTAACCAAAACCGACTTGGAATCTAGGGCTGTACTCGGATATGGAACAGTTGTAGACTCGGACTCAACTCTAAGAGTAAATTGAATCTACTTTTTTTGAGCTAATTGAAAAATCAACTAGCAGATTTTCAAATGTTTAATATGACAATGATTAAGCAACGCAAAAGATACTAAGATCAGCACCTAAACAAAAATTCTAATGGACTAAAACCTAATGAAACTCACGTGAAACAACAGATTAATCTAAAGGTTCGGAAATTTTTTTGTGGCAATTTTCAGTTTTAATGGACTATAGGATAGAAATAAACCAATTTAAAAGTAAGGGTAAATAATCCTACCGAGTAAATCGCGCTTTGATACTAAGATGATATGGGGTCGCCCGATTTTCTCGATGTAGGATCAGATACTCACGTGGATTTGAAGAACCGTAGTGATCCCCCGTTGCCAATGCAAGAGTTAGCACTCTATAATTCACCCAATCTCACATACTGAACTTCACGGCCACTAGATGAAGTTTTATCGCGCTCCCAATTCCCAGCAGAAAGGTTGAACGATCTTGATTTCGACAAACTCCCAATTCTTCCCTCAAGTTGGTTCGACCAACCAAAAGAACAAGAGTAATCTATTATCAAAAGTGGTTTGACCAACAATCAAGGGGGTGGCGGCTACTTAAAGCCAACCCTAACCTCACGCACGCACACACTTGGGCCTAAGACCGAGTTCAATATGGTTTACAAATCCTAAAGCAATTCGGAGTTGAACACTTAACTAATTACATGGCTGAATTAAACAATCTCATCACATCATTGGCATGCAGGCCCACAAACTCCTCAATTGGCGTATGGGCCTCTTCTTCATGTCTTTGCTGCGTGGAGCTTCCCTCCTTTTGACATGTGACCGCATGAGCCTCCTTCCTTATAGTCGCATGGCACTCTCTCTCCTTGGGGCTGGCCTGTTGGTCCTTCTGTCCTTGTTCTTCTATTGCTTCAAATCTGAGAACACACAATGTATTTGCATTAGTCAGTATACCATTCTCATCTAAAGCAATACGGAATTCTCTAAGAAACAAAAGTATCTGTTGTTGTAGCAACTTAGCTCTTGCTCTTGTCATAGAACCTATTAGAGCCTCATCACAAGCTTTATCATACATCCTTGGAGCGGAGGGTGAATGCGTAGTAGAGATGTCCTCATCAACTACAACCACGATCCTTACCTGGTCCGTCCGGCTTTAGCAATGACGTAATCAACGGATGGAGACCATCATCACGTGTAGGGGCGGGCTGGATGTGCCATGACCGCGTCAGCGGAGATAGGCGGAGCATGCAATACTCCTCGAAGAGGTCGTGCATATTGAACCGGAGGGCGACACCGGCCAGCCTCTGGGTGTGTTGCTCATCCTCCCGTATGAGGGTCACAGACGGTGACATATTGAAGTCAATTAGACGGCCCGTCCATCAAAGGCTGCTGCCCAGCTCCATTCGGTGATAAAACCACCTCCGCATCCAGTTCAAGTCCCACTTCGTCCTCATCGAATTTGCCGCAAATAGCCTCGTGCACCTGAAGTGGAGAACGAAGTTAACGCTGCCCTGATTTGAGTACTGCCCTTCACTCAGCTTCTTCAGCTAGCACCAGGCATCGTGTAGGAACACGAATAGCATAGCGCTCGATAACACTACTTCGACGCGTGAGGCCCAGCTGTACACGACGAGCCGCGTGATGGCATTATGCGTCAGTTACGCGAGCTCTAGCCTGTACAGCCGAAACACCTCACCGACAAAGGCTATAGCAAGAACGCGGAGCCCGGCGTCGAAGTAGGCGGCGAAGACAAGAGTCTTTGTCTCATCGGCTAGGGCTCAGTCTCTCCCACATCGGGAAGCCGAACCGCCTCACGGCCTGAGATCTTCCCATCACGCACCAACAAGTGGATCAACTCTTCTATCACCATGGTCGGCCCCAAGGTGTTGGCGCTGGCGTCGTTCACCTTCTCCACCACACCTCCAGCACTTGTTCATTGTTGACGCATCACACTCCGCCAGCTCAAATCCAACTGCCGCAGTGGAGGAACCACCACAGCCGACCGAACCGCCGTGGGTAAACGAGCCACCCACGGCGCTGCGACGAGAGCGGCACTCACTACCACGCACAATCCTTACCACAAGGGACAAACGCCGGAGCGACACCACGGGCCACAAGCGGACAAGCGACAACCACAAGCACAACTGGCGCCAGAAAGCGACAGTAAGCAAGGGAGAGTAAGCAGGATAGAGCAAGGGAGAAGAAGCATGGGCCGGCAAGCCCCACCTTAAGAAGGACGCGCCCATTTAATGCGCGCACCTTTTAGGGGCGGGTCTCAGGAACCCACGACACGCACAAACCGAGGGCACATGACCAAACATCTTCCTGCAACCGTGTCACCATGGGGAAACCATGGCACAAAGAGACGGCCCATGGGCCGATCACCCAGTAGGCCAAATGGACGAAGGGGGCCAAGAGGCCAGGCAGTATAGTTTCGGTCTACAGATGGTAAAGCCCTTTACCATGAGAGGCTATTGTTGTAGAAGTGACCCCATCTACACCCGTTCGACCTACTAGGCCAGGAGACCTAATAAACATGTAAAAGGACATCTATAACCTTAGCATAATAGGCCACCGTAAGGAGTATCCTTGTAACCAGACCCTAAGGCCATGTATATATAAATTACGGAAGGACAAAAGGACACGGGTTCACTTGTGTACTCGTCCTGTCAGTTCCCAATCTACTATTTGATCCGTAGCCACAACACATAGAGCTACATAGATCTGCTATCTTGCTTCCCCATACCGTACTTCCATCAAAGGAACACATCCAAACAAACGATTCACAGATATAACAGAAGCAAAGAAACAACCAACAGGGCCATGCCCAGTTTCATCACAAGCGGAGAATCGAGCAACAGTTCAAAGTGATATTGAGCAAGGCATTAGCACCAAAACACGCAATTTTGACGCTAAGCGCCGTCAAAATAATCCTACTCCCTATACTTGCGCTACTATTTTTACACATTGCTGACCAGGCAGGGACCAACGTCCTTCACCAAAATAAAAGGCATCCATGTCCACAACTTGAAGTAATCAAGCACTACTGCACAGTACTCACCAAATTCCTTGACCAGGGAAAGCCACAGCCATGCATCTTCCAGAAAGCTTAGTTGAAGCAGTAGGGTACTGGCGTCTCCAACCGGTCAGCTTCAAAGTCAACTGCCGGTGAGTGGCCTGGGAAATGGCCAAACTTTTAGAAAACTGAGGTGCTCCATTTCATTGAACATTCTAAATGCAAGATTAAGAATATTCCGCTGTTCAGACACCGTATGTAAAACGTCATGACAAAAGGGCAAATGGGAGAAACTTCAGAAACCATTCAGGTCCATGTCAGTCAGTGGAACAGACTACTTCTCCATAGAAACATGAGTGAGTGACAATTCACATGCACCATGGTTCCAGTCACTCCAACACGGTATCTAGAAAAAAAAAAGAATATCAAAACTAAGAAAGGGGTAAAAGAGCGATGCTAGTTTTAAACAAACTAGACAAAGGCTGGATTATTTTTGACTTTCACTCAACTTATGTTTGTACTGTCTATAGTAACTAGCTTTTAAACAGTACATTTTTTTTAAATGAGGTCATCAGAAAGATTGTAGTAAAAAGTGTACTGAGATCAGTTGTATCGGTCAAAATCACATGCGACTATTTTTTCTATGCGTATTACCTCTTGCGAACAGCCAGAATTCAAATATTTAAGCCATAAGTAATCAGCTCAAAAGAATCCACCCAAAATTTTCTTATTAGTGTTTGCATGGAGTTTACTTAAGGTAAATCATGCCAAACATCATAATATAGCATATGCAGTATAAATAGCATAAACAACTAATAACTCAACCCAAATCCCAGCCACAACCAAAACATACGTTTGAACAGACAAAAGATAATCTGCCGAATGTTGCTCACTACCAAATACGGCATGCAACAAAACAAGCAGAAGAAATAAAACCCATCAATTGAATCCAACAGAGAAATATTTGGATTGAAAACAACATTCAAGTAATTTATTTAATACATAATACAGAGAGGTGAGATCAAGGATGCTGACATTACACAGATCACCCAGGGATATTTCCTTAAATAAGTAGTCCTATTATCAATAGATGAGGAATGAGGATGCAACCAAAATCTAGGAACGGTCATACATGTTGATTTGAGTACTTGCACACTAGATGTGTATATAGTACTCGTGCATTCATGTTTGTTAACTTTTTGTACACAATTTCAAAACAAAACTCTTGTAATTGTATTCCACCAACGTACTAAAAAAAGACATTCTCCATGGAATCCAGCTCTCTTAAAATCTAGTGATCCACATGTACATAAAGGATCAGTGAAGTGGAAATGAGGAATTGATTTCCATCCCGCTGTTGATATCCCAAATGAGAGTGGAGGCACCACGTCCACTCCATGAAAACCACAAAACTCATGTAAAGAATAGAGGAGATTCTATCTGGGCTCAGTTTTGTCATGCTTAATAAGTAATTAAATAGAAATAAGAGAGATCTAGATGACTTTCCAAACAGAGATTGACTCAAAGGGGGCACCTCTCTTAAAAATCATACTCAGCTGTTGTACTATGTAGGTATCAACATGCAAAACTAAGATGAAATTTTGACCATATTGCTAGCTTCCCATATCATATTTTTCAATTCAAAAAATTGCTTACAAGCAGATTACATTATGCAATTGCATGGATCCCCGCTACTACAAAGAGCAAGAACAAATAACAAGTATCCTCTAACCAAACTGCCTGATGACATAAACTGAATTTTCTATCAGCAATCAGGAAGAACAGCATGGTACCATCCAGAACGATAAAAACATTGATCACAATAAACAACAACATCAATTAATTTAACATACAAACGTAAAAGAATCAAAGGGCTAAAGGAGCAACCATAGCACCCAATTTCCACGACTCATGAGTTGTAGCAGCTCCCACGCGGACGCCTCCAGAACATGGAAACAGACAAGCAACTTGGCATCAAAGCTCCCATCCGTGCTTTCCATTGTGATGGCCTACCACTGCTGCCACACGAAAGGTCAGGGACCCCTATCCGATCATCCAAATCGTCTGGTACTACATCGCTCCCGGCATTCTCCAGCGCACCACTCTCATCCACGCTCCTAGCATCCTGCAATTCACCAGCGCCACCTGGTGTGTCAAAATTCACAGCAAGGGCTCCATGCCGGCTAGCACGAAGCCGCTCAGCACACTCAAGCGTCACCCCCCGGCACTTCTTAACCTTCACCTTGACAAGGCGTGGGCAGCCTTCAGCAAGCTTATTCATCCCAGCATCAGAAACAGGGCACGCCTTGATGCACAGCTTCCGCAGAGCAGCACATTTCGTAGCCACGCAAGAGATCTCTGCATCCCCAAAGGTGTCAGACCCGCACAGGGCAAGCCGCTCAAGGGTGGAACAGTTGGCAGCAATCAATTCAAGACTAGCTGATGTCAAATTCACACCAATGAGAACCAATTCCTGCAAAGTGGCGCATTTCTGTGACACAGCCACGAGCCCACGGTCACCAATCCTGTTCGCCTTCCATCCATCCACATGCAGCTTGCGTAGGCGTGGAGACTTGGCAGCAAGTGCAGCCAACCCGACATCTGTGACCTCCGGCGCCTTGGCAAGGTACAGGACCTCCAGCCCAGAGAGAGCAGCGACGCCACGATCGCTGACCTGCAGCTTCTCGAGGTGGAGCTCGGCCAGCAAGGCCTCCTGGGGGACCGCCTGGAGCACCGGGTCCCAGTCGCCAGAGCAGCGGATGATCTTGAGTGTTTTGAGGTTGGGGGCCTGGGTGATTAAACAGGAGAAGCACTGCCCGTTGTAGAGCTCTTTGAGGGACAGAGACTGGAGGCGGAGGCCAGAGACTGCAATGGGCTCCGAGTCGGCGAGGCCGCGGAGGCGCTTGATGGAGAGCTCCTCGAGGTGGAGACAACACCGGAGGACGGCCTCGATCCCCTTGGCGCCGAAGGCGCACGACCCGACGGAGAGCTTGCGGATGTTAGTGGCGGCGGCGGCGAGGGCGGCGACGCCGTCGTCGGTGACGGCGCGGAGGGAACGGAGCTTGAGGCGGCGGAGGCCCGGGCCGATGCGGTCGGCGACAAGCGCGAGCGCGGGGTCGCCGACGCTCTCGGCGCGGCGGTCGCACTTGAGCGCGAGCTTCGACACAGCGGGGAAGCGCGCAAGGATCCCCGGGGCCGCGGCGAGGAGCGGAGCCCGCGCGTCGAGGGCGAGGCGGAGGCGCGAGGCGGCCTCGACGGAGAGCCAGTGGCGGCAGACGAGGGAGCAGCGCTTGCGGTCGCCAGACCCCAGTAAGCCGAACACCACGGCCAGGAGCTCCTCGGGGAGGTCGGCGGTGTGGTCCTCGGCCGCGGCGGCGGGAGGAGGCGACGTCGTCTGCGAGGCGGGGGACGGCGGCGGCGGTGGCTTGGGGGGGTGGTGGTGGCGGCGGGAGGCGGAGGGGCACTGGCCCATGAGGGGGAGGCGGAGGCGGATCTGAGGGAGGTGGAAGGAATGGAGGGGTTGGGGTGGTTGGGGAACCAAGGGGAGCCTGCGGACGCGAGGGGAAGAAGAAGCTGGGATTAAATCCGGTTAAGCCTTTCTTTTTCCGCCCCTTTTGCTGTCTGCTAGTGCCTGCCTTGCATTTTGCCGTGTACAACGGTGCAGCGTGACACTACCCGCATTAACTAGTACTTTGAACGGTTCCTCTCTCAAAAGCTCGTTTTCAACATTAAACTCTGCTCTCATTTCGCGTTTCAACCCTAAACTTTCAAACGATCTGAATTAACACTTCAAACTAATGAAATTATCCATTTTATCCTCTCTACCTAAATCTAAGTGATTTTGATCCAACGTGGTATCCCAATAGAAAAGTCTACAATGATTTTGATCTAACATGGTACCCCAATAGAAAAATCTACCGCGGTTATAATGTCATACTACCGGCATAGTAAATATGGTATTATTGCTCCTGACTGGTGATCCCAAAATCGACTGTGACCGCATCCTTATCTTCTCCAAGTCCTCCTTAACCGGTCCAACCATTCCCTTTTGTTCAAACCACTGAAGTCAACCCTTCTCTCACTGCTCTCTTTTTTCCTCATTTCCAAGTTTTAAATCCTCAAGGGAAGGAGTTCAAAAAAAATCCTCAAGGGAAGTGGAGCGAATCTTCATCTCTTGCCAAAAATCAACTCTTAGCAGTCCACCTCCTCCATTCCCCTTGGTAATCTCTAGGAAATTCTTCTCTTCTTTCTTCATTGTGCTTTCTCTCTATTTTCTAGGGTTTAAGTAAATGTGCATAAAAATCTTTATTTTAATTGAGTAAAAATGCTAGAAACTGTGATTGCTGACTTATTATGTCAATTTCATGCATTATGTTATGCCTAATCCCAGTTAGATGCATTTTTGATCAAATTCCTAAAATGCTCATGGGTGTGGTACTACTGCCCGCAGCACAGCGGTACTACCGCTACTACCGCTCCAGTACTGACGATGTGCTAAGTGCGATCATACCGCTCCTATAAAGGAGTTAAAATTTTTCATACACAATTACTTGAGTCGCTCCTTCTCTATCCTAATTGATTCTTGTCCTTGATCCGGTTATCATAGCAAGAACTAAAGGATCTGCTTACAAGAATGCCTATCTTGAGGGAGAACCTGTTGAGCGGTACACCACCCATGAAGGTCCCTCTTCTTCTCATCGCAAGGTGTCTTGTGCAAGTCGGCTTCTAGAAAGTCAGCTCCAGTATCTCAAAAGGACAATAACTCGAAAACTACTTCCTTCCTGCAAGAAATGAGAGTCCATGATGAAGGACATATTGCTAGAGAAGAGGAAGAAGAATATGTTAAGCAAGAGGGAAAGGATGATGATGAGGAAGAGAGCTATGCTCAGGATGATGAGAATGATGATGAGGAGGAGGAGGAGGATGAAGACATGGCCGAAACCGAAGCTCCAAGGATCAATCTTTCTCCAGATTTCCAGTGATCAGTACGCTCAACTTTGACATCCAAATCAGTTTGAGATACCCGTAAGCTCAGCAAATCCTCGATTTTTCACTCAATCGAAGAGGATGTCTACAATCAAATCTACAATTTTCATAAGCAGTTCGTTGATCACAAGTATATTGATTGCAGGCATTTGAACTCTCTTCTGCGCTTCTCGGGAGCCTATAACTTTTTTCATAAAGCTGGGCTACAAGACATAGTGCCATTGAAGTGTGACTATCAGGAGGACATCATTCATCAGTTCTATGCCAGTTTGTTCATGTCCTATGACTTTGAGTACTTTACTTGGATGATGAGAAATCAAAGGTATGAGGTGATCAAGGAAGATTTTGAGCAAGCTTTGAGGACTTATTCAAGCTGGTATGAGAAGGTGTATTCTCATGGAGCTTTTCAAACTCTGGGATAGTGCCAATTCTATGACTCCAATGTAAGGTACACTCCTGGAAAGCTGACAGGGCTCTTTCCTCTTCCTAGTTTGATTAACAAGATCATCTATCACACCTTCTTCCCAAAGAGTGGCAACTTCAATGCAATCCGATGACATGCTTGGAATATCATCGACTACATCATGCAAAGGTAGAAAATTGATGTAGTTAATATGATTATAAGAGAGATTGTTTCTTCCAAGAATGGTAGAGTGAAGCATATTATTATGCTCCATACATCATGACTCTTATCATGAGGAAGACAGATTACCAAAGCGTTAGACCTTTAGTCCATAAGCACCATGAAGACCCTCCAATGCCAAATTTCACTTAACCTTTGTCTCAAGCTAAAGAAGAGCATCATCAAGATCAACCCCAAGTGGTGGATCCCATTCTGCTAGCCTCTCTCAGATTAATTGAACTCTTTTGGAGATCTGGAATGCCCAGCTTGACACTAACACTTAGTTAGCGGCGTTGATACAACAAATGAGTTTGCTTGAGCATCCCTCTTCATCTTCACTGTCGATGCAGCTATCTTCACCTCTTCACTACCGTCGTCTTCGTGGTGACCTTTCCGGCGCTCCCCCAAACTAAATGGCGCTTTTGGTACTTGATGCCAAAGGGGGAGAGAAAAAGGACATGTAAGACCAAGTGAAGATAAGACAAGGAAGCTAGTCAAGATTGTCTAGTATATTTAACTATTATCTATTTTGGCTCTTTTGTAATGAACTCCTTTGGTGGACTAAGAAGCTTTGTTGTCTTGTAATATTTTAGTCGCATGCTTCTTAGATGTTGGTTATGCTACAATGTTATACTACAATGCTTCCTCTATACTACTATGCCTAAATGTTTGATAGAATATCTTGTCATGGTTCATTCATGCCCTGTACATTGCAAGCATATCTTTGTGCTCTATATAGATTATCTTTGCAAATTTGCTTGATGTTTCCTCAAAGTCAATAAATAGAGGAAACTCCATCAAAATTTCCTAAAAATCCACAAATGCATATGAGACTAACGTGTTTGTTAAGATGAGATTGAAGCATCTAGGCCCCCAAAAATAGTTTTATAATTAATAATAACAATGCTTAAGAGACTAATGTGTTTGTTAAGATAATTGAAAGGTTTAGTCTTGGATTTTGATAATATCATGAAAAAACCATGCACAGTTGATTGTGGGTTAACATGGCTCAAGGCAAAGGTAAAATTTAGCCTAAAAACCTCTTATAATTTTACTGATCTTGGCATTTGGTGGATTAAAACTGGATTAATAAGCTAGATGTCATACTATTAAGAGGGGTCATGGCTAGTATGTTAAAGATAATCTTATGACACATTGATCAATTCTAGTACATGTATGTATTTGAAAATTCATTTGGTAACTCTCTCTGAATTTTATTTGAAAATCGGTATGACCATCATTGTGTCAGCAGTAGTACTGCTACATCAGTACTACCAAACTTTTCATGCTTGTATGTTATTTTTAGATAGATGTATTTTTGGACTTCAACTAAAACGGTACTACTGCTGTTCTTGATCGGTAGTACCGCAACGATATGACTGCTATTCTTGTTAGTTCACACTATGATGGTATGACCATTGTTCTTATCCGGTCACACCGTAGTGGTATGACCGCAGTGCCTGTTCGGTACTACCGCACTGCGGTATGACCGCATTTTAGTTAGCGGTAGCTAATTTTTAAAAAGGTACATTTTTTGGAGATTTTTTCTCTTCTGGAAATCGGTACTACCGCTGCTGAATTGTGGTACTACAGTAGGATCAATACGTCCGGATCCTGTATGTGTGGTACTATCGATTTTTGGATAAACGTCAAGTTTATGTGCATACTAGTTGAATGCCCGTGCGTTACTACGGATTTTAAAATTTTATAATACTTCATTATCTGAAACTAACGGGCGGTAAAATTTTTTAAAATATGCATACAAATATGTTCTAAAACTTTTTAAAATCCGTAGCAACGCATAGGCATTCAGCTAGTCCTAAGAGAAGTATGTCTTGAAGAAGTATGGCTCATTCCCTTCAGTGACTTTACATAAAGTGGTACATATGGAGAGATCTTCAATAGACATTGCATGCTCTATGTATTTCTAGGGTAAACAGTAATCGTCACACAATGCATAAAAATGACACAATAGCAACTAAAACAATAAGGACACAATAGCAACTAAAACAATAAGGTCAAAGCTTCAGGAATCATCATGTCACCGTGTGTGTCAAGAATCATCATGTCTTCAGTCAATAAATCATCTTGAGAAAAGTTGAAGATCTCATAAACATGTTAAAGCTCATAGAAATCACATACACTGAATTGTTATAAGCAGGACCAATTTTATGGAAAGCAAGTGTAAGAGAACTGACCTTCTTGGACGATAATACATTCAATAGTGGGATCATTTGCCTATAATAATAAGACAAAAAGGAGCAGTGTGTTAATAATATGCTTTGCTTGGTATTGATGATTAAATTCTATTTAGGATACACCTAAAACCACACAGAATCAACTATGGAAACATTAGCAGGAACAATTGCCTCTGAATAATAAATGAATCTGGATCACAAGTCTACTATAAATACCAATAGCAAAAAAGAGAGGAATCTTTTTCCCTCAAGCAATGGAGTTCATGACATCTATGGTAGATATCCCTGTTTGAATCATCTCTTCTGGATAGGTTCTCTCACTGGGGTTAATAGAACTTCCTGGAATAAACATTAGAGTACATGATTATCAGAAGTCAAAGATGAGTAGGATTTAGCACCATCCATACTTCTAATTTTTGTGTCCCCTCCATGAACATTCACTTATCCATGAGAAATAATATAATTACAAGGCAACCAAGTAAATGCATATAATAGTCTATAATCTACCCAACACAGAACATATGCTTCACACTTTCAATGAATACAGATGAGGATTGTTAAAATTTCATTTAGCACAGTGCAAAACATCATAACATACAAACCAAGTACCAAACTTTCAAGGTTAACCTCGGTATTGGTGGAACCATCAACCCATTTTCTGCATACAGTAGTAAGTTACTCTTATCCTCATTTGACCTTCTGGGTGTCGGTAACTAAAAAAGAATCAGCACACTCAGTACATTGACCACGGATCCTTTCCACTCCATACTTCATGCCCACGTATATGCCAGCAACAGTACCTGCATATTCATCTGAATCTGTCAGAAAACATAAGAAGAGAAATTCAAGGATTAATAGAGATGATATTGCATTTATCTGAGTTAAAAAACAATATGAAAGTTGCACTTAGTTACCCCCAATATGCACCATCCTTGCTCATTTTCTTTAGCTGCATAAACATTCATCAAAGCATATAACTGCACTGTAGAGGGAACCTTAACACGGGTGAAGAACCAAACAGAGACACATCGTGATGCATTCATGCCGGCATTTCGCAGGGGCCTGGTGGGGGGTGCAAAACTTGTTTTGACAGCTCCTTGGCCTGGCTCTCTACGGATCAAGAACATGCCAAAAATAAAATCAGAACCAAAAATCAAAGCCATCAAGTGCAGATTTGGTCCTGGGAGACCTCAGAGATTGCATTTCGAGCCAAAATGTTACAAAATGAGGCCTAAGCAGTAGCAGAATATCTTGGTAGCTCAAAGAAGACCAAAGCTGACTATACCTAATGTAAGCATATCGTATTGTTGAACAGCCACATGCTTATTTGATGTGTATGCTATTGTTCTAAAACATTTCACTTTGGGTATAGCATCCATCGAGTCAACATGATCATGCAAAGCTCAAGGCTGCAATGCGAAAGCTTCAAGAAGGTTACCAAGAATTCCATAATGGTATGTTTCCTAATTTTCTTACTTCTTTTCAACACCTGAAAATTTAGTGATATCCCTTGTAATGCTTTCTAAATTCCTATAGTAAAATATTAAATCTGTTAATCTGAATGACTATCTAGGTAAATTGAGTTGTCACTCGATACAAAATTACCAGTGCGTGTTTTGATCAGAGCACTCTATTTCTTGAGTTATTGATGTGATGAATGATGGCTCCAATTTGTCACAAATGCAGCAAAGAAGCAGCGAACAATACAAATGGTGGATCTGCAAGACCTACTGAAGCAAGGGAGCTAATCAAATTTTAAGCAGGGGAAGGAACAAGGAAATAATGACCTCCAGGGTGAGGCAGTTGGCCGTGAGGTCGAGCTCCTCCAGGGCGAGCAGCATCTCCACCTCACTCAGATCATGCAGTTGGCAGCTCATCAGGTCGAGGCATCGCTCCACCACAATGATCCAAAAATGAACTACATAATCCCCCACAACCTCGAAAAGTTAAAATAGATGCTATGCCCCACAACGTCTGAACAAAGTTCTTGTACTAAAAACCGCCTTCTTGTTTTGTTTAACATTCATAGTAGAACGTATGAAAGCCTGATCACAAACATCAACACACCCGAACTAATTCTTGCGAACTTGAACTCTAAAAGCCCTCCATTCTGTTTAGCAATCTTATCAATTTTAGTCACAACTTATAATCGCCAAAACATTACGATAGCACAACATTTCCACAAAGATAACGTCTTTTAAATAGGGAGAGAAATGTGTAGCAAACCTTGGAGATGTCGTATGAAGACAACGAGCAGGAGCAGCGAGAACGGTAGTACCTGCCCGATCCACCGCGCGACGTGGTGCACGTCGTACCGCTGGTACGCGCGGTCCCCGCCCCCGTTCCCCGCGACGCCGCCCCCACCCCCGCCGCTCGCATCCACGTCGGCGCCGCCTCCCCTCCCAGCTGCGGAGGACGGATCAACGTCGGGGGCGTCGGTCGCCTCGATCGAGTCCTCCGGCGAGGCCGCCGCCACCACGCCCGCCGCGTCCAAGTCACCGGGGCCACCCTGGATCCGGATCAACACCTCCCCATCCCCAGTCGCCGCGGCGGAAAGTAGCCCATCAGCCTCAGATGACGACGACGATGGTACCACCGGCTACGGCATCTGCGGAGCGGGGCCCGAGGCAGGGGCGGATCTACTGTGGTTCATGGGTGTTCAGCTGAACACCCAAATTTTTTGATAAAAAACCTAGTATATATAAAGTATAATACATGTATATATATATAGTTGGGCTGAATCAGCTGTTTATATTCACATTTCGGCCGACAGGCCGAGAGAAGCGCAGCCCCACCAGATCGCGCCCGCGCCCGCGCGTGAAGCCTAGCCCACCAGATCGCGACCACGACTGCGCGTGAGGCATCTTCTGTCGCGCGGCCTGCCCCAGATCCCTTTGGCAAATCGTGCGGAGCCGCGAACCCTAGCCTCGCCGCCTCCGCCTCGCCGCGACGTCGCCTCCGCCCTCCGCCTCCGCTCCGCCTAGCCGCGACGCCGCCTCCGCCCTCCGCCTCACTGCCTCCGCTCTGCCTCGCCGCGACGCCCTCCGCTCCGCCGGCGACGGGCGACCGCCTCCGCCTTCCGCCTCCGCTCCGCCTCGCCGCGACGCCGCCTCCGCCCTCCGCCTCCGCTCCGCCTCGCCGCCTCCGCCCTCCGCTCCGCCGGCGACCGCGCCTCGCCGCCTCTACCCTCCAGTCCTCCGGGCTCCAGGCGCCGATGCTGAGGAAGTGTGCTTCACTGAGGCGGCCAAGGGGTGCGTTCTGCAGCTGCTCAACTTTGGTGATGCCATTGCAATTAGGAAGAAATCGTCGGAGAAGCTGTTCCACATTCTTGGTATGTATGAGGCGCTAGCTGTTCCACATTATTTCAGTACTTTTGTAGTTTATCAGGCAATGTTCATGATAAAATTCTTGAGTAATTTCTAGTGTTTGTTCTGAACTGAGTGACAGATTTTGATATCCCAACTGATCATGGTTTGTTATGCTTCTTAATCTGCAACTTTGATTTATGTTACTGTATGCTTGCCTAAATATCTTCCAAATCCAAAAAAGGGTCTTAAACAATTGCATATTGGAACCAGTAATATGAATTGCATGTAAGCCATTTGTTCCAATTATCCAAAGAAGGGTCTTAAACAATTGCCTAATCTGTTTGTTCCCCATTTGTTTTAGGACTTAGGAGGCTTTCTTTGGAATTGGGTCGCATTTGGGTAGTGATTGGATATTGATTTGGGCACTAGGGTTGGAAATCAATTTTTATCGGCAATGTGATGTAGATATCGGATTCTGCTAACTCGGTTTGGATTGGATTTGCATATGTTACACAGTAGTTTTTTTTGGCGCAAACAATTTGTAGTTGAAACTTGGAATTGGGTCGCATTTGAGTAGTGATTAGACGCGGATCTGTGTATCATGTTCACCTTCTGTAGGCTTTTTCATGCTTTCACCTCTATTGATTGGTAACTAGACAGGAGGCGCAGTAGTTGGCGACTCAATGGGGATAGGCATATTCTGAGCTGCTAACTTCTCTTCTCACGCTAAAAAATATTTTTACAACTTCGAACACCCATTCCAAAATTTCTGCGTCCGCCACTGGCCCGAGGGGACGACGCCGGAGTACTCGAGAAGCGCGACGAGCGGGGCCTGGAGGAGGCTGGAAGCGGAGAAGCTGAGGCCGTAGCGGCGGAGGCCGGAGGGCGGAGCGCCGGGGCCGGGGCCTGAAAGCATCTAGGCCCCTAAAAATATTGGTTTTGGTAATTAATAACATTATGTGATCATGGTACTAATTTGTGTATTAAGTGTTTGCAAGAATTAGTCTCAAGGGCAAAGAAAGAGGTACATAAAAAGATGTCACAAGATTCAAAGAGCTTCAAGTCGACAAGGTAAATAGTTTAGGGCTCTTTTATTTTTACTGGTCTTGGAGAAAGGTTGGAAGACCGGATTATAGCTTAGATGTCGTACTATTAAGAGGGATCATAGTGAAATGCTTGATCATATGCTAATACGCCCTATGGATCAATTTAGGATCATGCATGCATTTAGAATTTAAAATTGAATCAAAATCATGCATTGTCAGAATTTTCGGAAGTACCGGCGTTCAAAGCGCGGAACTTCCGATCGGCCGGAAGTACCGGGCGCCCAGGCAGAATGTTTTTTCCAGAGAGCGCCCGGAGTTTAAGTTAGTCTCTTGGAAATCGGAAGTACCGCGGGGTGAACGGTGGAACTACCGCAAGCGCGGAAGTTCCGGCCTCCCAAGCGGAACTTTAATTCCAGAGTGCGCCCGGAGTAAAACTTAACCTCTCGAAAAACGGAAATACCGCGGGTTGAACTGCGGAACTACCGCATGGCCGGAAGTTCCGGGCATTAGAGCGGAACTTTATTTCCAGAGAGCGCCCTGAGTTAGAGTTAACCTCGCTGAGATCGGAAGTACCAGGGCAAAGAGCGGAACTTTCGGGATTCCAGAAGTACCACAATTTCAACGGCGGTAGTACCGCACTCATTGCCCAACGGTTATTTCTGACCGTTTGACATAGCCGTTCTGTAGCGTCTACGAAAATCTGGAAGTACCGCCCATATAACCGCGGTAGTTCCGATTTCCCTGAATTTTCAGGGTTGTTTATTGCAATGGCTATTTGAGGTTGGTGGGGGTATAAATTCGACCCCACCAGCACTTGTACATGTTGTTGAATCCCCATTGAGCATTCTTGAGCATAGAGCAACCTCTCACACCTCATTTCTTCATTAGAGCATTCAATTGAGGTAGTTGAGCGATTTCAATGTATTGCATCCTAGTTTGATCCATTTGGCACTTGAGAGTGATCAAGCCCGCTGTGATTCATTACTCTTGGTGCTTGCCGGCACCTAGACGGCTTGGTGGAGGTTCCGGTGATCTTCTCAAGAAGATTGTGAGAAGGCCCGGAAGATTGTGAAGGCTCGGAGCTCGCCTACCCGGAGAGGGAAAGGGCTACCGCTAGTGATCGAGGTGATTAGGCTCAATTCGTGGAGCCGGTCCGATTCGTTCGGGCTTACCTCAACGTGGACTAGGGGTGACCAGCAAGTCTCCGATCACCACGGTAAAAAGTGATTGTGTCAATTGTGGTTTGCTCTCTTGTGCCTACTTTCATTCAAGCAATATTACTTCATTTGAATTGTTTGATTGCTTGTTTAGTTAGAGTAGCAAACTTTGACCAAGGCTAATTGAAATTGCTCTTAGTCAATTACTTGTGCTAGTAATATCTTGAGCCTTTCTAGTTTGATTTAGTAGATACATTGGTTACTTGTTTTAAGAAACTGTTAAAGTTAAAATTGTTAGCCTAAGTTAGAAGAAAATTTTTAAACCGCCTATTCACCCCCTCTAGTCGGCCTCCTCGATCTTACAGGGCCGGCGCCAGCCCCCCTCGGCGTCCTGCCGGTGGCTCCATCGCCGCCGCCGGCGGCGGACGCGGAGACCCCTGGAACGGGAGATTCGGGAGATCCCCTTGCTTGGGTTGGTTACTTGGTTTGTTTGGCTTTCCTTCACCGTGGTGGTGGCCTCGGCCTCTGGTCTCCACCTTATGCGGGAATGGGGGCTAAGAGGCTTTAGGGGCGAGAAAGAAAGAGTGGACGGGCCGAGTTTGGGCGGAGGAGCGCTGGCGAGGCGAGAGGAGGAAGTAGCGTGGGACGAAATAGGGAGGAGGCGAGAGAGGGGAGAGGAGGACTGGGGGCTGGAGCGCTGGCGGCAGTGTTGCCCACGGGAAGGAAGAGGTGGGCTGGAGCGGCGGTGTCGCCCAGGGGCTGGAGCGGCGGGGAAAGGATGCCCCCTCAGCCAACCGCACATAGGGGAAGCTATCGCGGGGAGCAGTTGGAGCCTTGGTGAAGCGAATAGGCACTTTGGAGGAGCCTGCGCGTGGAGAGGTGACGAGGGGAACGGAACTACCACCAACTCTTTTTTTTAAAGAGCAGAGAAAGTTTTTTTAGAAGGGGTGAAAGAGGCCGTACCAACCACCAACTCCTTTTATAATTATATGTGCTAATAATGATCCCTAAGTAGCTGTTGAATAGTGGTGTGGTAGTACTGACCGATATATGGCGGTAGTATCGCTCCACCTTATTTTTAGGGATTTCATCCCCAACAGTCATTCTAGTAGGTAGAGGTTATAAATATCTCTTTACCAACAGCAAGCAAACACTTTTAGACCCTCATTGAATACTCTTGAACTCTTGCATTTCTCTCGCCAACTCTATTGCATTATTTCTCATTTTGAGGTTATTGAGAGCATTCAAGTGCATTGCATCATCTAGTTGCTTCTTGTGGTACTTGAAGACCTTCAAGTAAGCGTCATTGGCTTATTACTCCTGGTGGTTGCTGCCACCTAGACAACCTGGAGGAGTTGGCATAGTGGTCTCTTTAAAAAGGTTGTGAAGAGATCCAATGTGATTGTGAAGGTTAGAGCTCACCTTCCGGAGTAGAAAAGAGCTATCCTAGTGGATTGAGAAAAGATTCAAGTTGCCTAAGGAGCCGGTTTGATTTAATTAAGCTCCCTCAATGTGGATTAGGAAAGACCGGTAAATCTTCGAGACCATGAAAACAATTATTGTGTCCTTCATGTGGTTTAATTCTATTGCCCTTTATTTTCCATATTTATATTTTTAGTAATTAATTGCTTGACTTGTTTAGCTAGAATTATATTTTGCCTAGTCCTAGGTTTGTGGTGTCATAGCAAGACTTAAAAGTTTTTAGGCTTTGAATTATGCAAAATAATTTTGTTAGTTAATACTCGCTTTAAAATTGTGATTTAGCTAGATGAATTTAAAAACCTCCTATTTATTCTCTCTAGTCGGTTATTCTTGACCCTATAATTGAGTGATTTTGGCCTTAGAGGTAAAGTAAATTGTGTCAAAAGTTTGAAGGTGTCAAATATCTGATTTTATAATTGATGGTTGATTTCTAGACTTTCGTAAAGTCTCAGAAGGGTAAAGTAGATCTATTCCTTGCTTGCTTGATTGCCCCATTGAAAAGTGCTAGTACTTCAGCAATAGCTTGTCAAGAAGGAGATGGATGAATTTGGTATCTGCTTTTTAATGTTAAAAGTCCAGTGATGCTTATTAGGTAGACATAGGGTTTACCAATTGAAAGTTTTTACGGGTCAAAATAGGTTTAGGAGAATTCTAGTCATTAAGCTAATGATCATTCTAACCCAAAGTCATGATCCGTAGTAGATATGGCTCTAACAACAATGTTGTAAAGTTTACTTTTCTGGAACCTTCTATATACACCAAACTAATCACATCATCAGTAGCTAGGGGACAAAGTAACATCGATTGCAACATGCTGGCATAAGGCATAGTTATTACATAATATTATACGGTACATAAATAGACCATATTGTTGTTTTTTTACGATATGGGCCAATCAAGCCAAATACTTTTGAAGCTCAACAGCAAAAATGGAAATAGAGACCAAAATGCAACTGAGACACTCAGTATATATGCTCATAGGGGATCGATTGGGCCTTTACTTCTTCACTCAGTGAACGCTAGTATTGAGCAAGGATGAGTACATATATACCGAGTACGTCATCACACGGAATGCAATTATAACATGCTTGGCTAGATAAGGAAGGCTTAGGGTTCTTTTGAGTGTAAAGCTAATATATTAGAAGTTGATCTGTAGTCTTTCACTGTGTCAAGAGTGGCTTTTTTTTGGCACCGATGTGATGTGAGATATGTTAATGCTTTGTAAGATAAGCTTTTTGTCATAGAAATCCTCGCAAAGACGATAGAAATCATGCTCACACCTCTTCAGGAGAAGACCGTTAAAACTATCTTGTCCCGGTGCATTATTATTAAGCCTTATATTTTGAAGGGGAGGGGATTCAAATTAAATTGGAGGCACGAAGGATGTTCAAAAGGCAAAATTCTTTCCAGTACCAAAATTAGAGGTGAAAAATAAAGAATGGGAATATAATCTGCCATATTCATGTTGAATAGAGCTTAGAAAGTTGGGACTGTGTATCGAGGATTGAGCGCTTGCTCAGTTAGCTTGACGTGCGGCCAGCCCACTTAGGGCCTATTTGATATGGCTGCGGGTTATGACTTTTTGTTAAAATTTTTGAATTTTGACTGTTTGCGACAGAGATTACGGAGGGAGATATTCGTTTGTGATTTTGGTTGATACAGATATTGGGTTTTTAATGTATACTACAATTAACTTGTAGATCCCGTCTTAAGAAAATACTCTGTTTGAAAGTTAGGTACTGTAGCAAAAGCTAAAAGCCGCTTTTAGAAGCCGTAAAGAACAGGCCCTCAGCTTCTAGCTTGGATTGCCCCATTTTCGCGGTGGCACTGTTCATATGAACATTATGCTTCTGGTACTGTTTATATAAATAGTCCTCTCTGAGTATATGTACGCACGTAGATGCGTTCAGTGGTCAAAACGTGTGTCCGTGCTCTCGGAGATCTTACCTCTTTGTCTCTAGTTTCAAACATGTGCATTGAACGCACCCTATATAAATATGTATAGGTGTATAATGTTGAGTACGTACTAAGTGAATCTTTGTTTTACTCGTGATCTCAAAAAAAAGTTACTTTCCGTATCAGTGATGTAACAAAGTGGTCGAAATGGTATTTTTTTGTTACACCAGGCAGCAGCGCATCAGACTACAAATCAGTTTGCCAAACTCGCAACTCTCCCGTGTCTCCATAAATTTTTGCTAATTATGATGTATAGATTTGTAAAAATGTTGATTGGAAAAGTGACATTATGTGGTCCGTCGAATGTAAGAAAAAACGTCATTTTGCTGCTCGTTTACTCTTGTGACCAGGCCCAGTTAGGCTGGATATATGGGACCATAGGGATAAGCTTCTTGATTTTGGTTCTGTTTGTCATTTCGATGGATTATGATATTTCTTGGCTGAACCGCTTTCAAAACTTTTGGTGTTTTCTTACCTGCTTTTTCTAAACCGTGCAAAATGGAGATGCTGTTGGTTCCAAATAACAAAATATATGACAGTGGTTAGGAGAGAAAAATCCACGAGAGGAGATTTTGGAAGATCAATAATTGGACAACAAAAACTTGTTTAACATTAATCTAATTTACCAAAATATCCACAACTGCTTTTCTTCAACACCTTCGAAAATAAGCATACATAACACAAACACAACACCGTAAGCCTAAGCTGGCTCTTAACTACTGATCATTTTTATAAAGCACGATTTGACCTGGTGCAGGTCTCCCAAGAACGTTGGTCAAATTTGCATAGCTACAAAATCATGATAATAAGGGGTTATTTTTAAATACGAATCCAATGGTATCATTTTTTGTATCACATAACAATATATTGTTGGTCAAAATTACAAAGTTTGAATATGAAATAAATGCATGCCTTATAAAAGTCAACGGAGGGAGTGCGTTAGACTATTAGAGGAAACAAGATTGGCATGGATTGTGTAATGTTTTCATGTTCTGACAGTGCTGAACATTTTTTTCTTTTTTCAACTGCTTACAGTACTGATTAATCAGTTGCTAATTAAAAAAACAAAAAGAAGGATTCTAGCTGGTAGTATTTGGTTGCCACTAAACAAATTATGATTGTGCGGGCCACCAGGAAATTACATCTCATTCAGTGATCAACTCGGCTTCGGCTTCTGGCTTATTTTTCACTATTCATAAGTTTCGTCTTTTTCTGAACTTTTAGCTTTTTGTTGAGCTTTTTTGCCGGTTCTTTTTTTTCCCGTATTTGTTTGTATTATACGTAATGGGTTAACATATTTTTTTATATTTTTAAATTTTTTTAAAATTTAATTATGCTAAATAAGCCTCTGTCAGCTACAGTGCTTTTTTCAGCCAGCTACAGTGTTTTCAGTCATAAACCATGAGCTTTTCAGCCGAACCGATCACCACCTATTGTTGAAGGTTTTGTGGAACCAAAGTGGTAGGTCAACCATTCAATTTTGTCCATCAATCGTATGTATGTATGTCGCCTTAGCTGTTTTGATTAAGATTATTGATCGCATATGTGCTACATAATCATGCAATTGGTGCGTAAGTGTGCAACTAGTGTTAACATAAGCATCCAGTTAGTGCTTAAAGAAGTGCTACAGTATCACATATGCAATCAACTCGAGTGCTAGTATTTGCGCTTACTATTAACGTTGAATAACATTCAAATTCCACCGAACCGTGTAAAGATCCTATCTGAATTTGTATCCACTGTACACGTTGATTGTGTTTGAATCCACATCAGAAGGTGCGGCACAAAATATGATTTAACCATTGTTTGATTTAAATTCGACCGTTTACAACTTTATGGCCCTAGTTTTGATCCACATACTTCATCCTTTGCATAGCGGTTTGTATACTTTTTTTGACGGGAAAGCGATTTGTATACTCGGGCCATATGATTTAACCATAGCGATATGATTTAACCATTGTTTGATTTAAATTCGGCTGTCTACGATTGTATTCTCGGTTCATTATTCCCTTCACGCCGGGGAATCGAAGTATACTACTAGCAGCAACATGGCAGTGTCATCTCCATCCCCTGGGCCCACATGGCAGTCGCCTTCCTTTGCAACATGCGGTTGTAGCGCGTGAGGGCTCGCCAGCGCCGTGGCTACCTCTCTCCGCGCTTTGCATACTGCGTCAAAACAGAGCAAGTCAAAAGGACATTGCCTTTCTTTGGTAGAATGAAAATGTGAAGTCTTCGGTCACTGGTCTACCATTCCTAACAGTCCTAGCTACAGATGTGCACTGACTGACCAGTCCTACTACATGCCAAGTGGACGGCTTTGGCCAAATTTCTGTCCATTTTCATCGTTGCATAGATGGATAGTATAGCCTTGTAGCTTGATGGAGCTTTTTATTTGGCCAAGCGAGTTTGGTCAACGTACAGGGTGAGTTTTTTTCAACTACACTTTGTAGCTTTTAGGTCAAGCATAAGCGTTTATGTGAATGAATTTAATGCTGATAAATCATTTTAAAAAGACTATGCCGATAAACCGCTTCGAAACGCCGATAGAAAAGCTATCATGTTTGTTTATTTGAGAGAAATTGTTGGAAATCTAGTCAATTTTCGGCATATTTTAATCCAAAAACTTGATAGGTCTTTTTCGGTAGTTGGCTTTGCTGCGTCGCTTAAGCCACACCCTCCGTTTGATGGTTCAAATTTTAAGAGATGGCGTGCACGCGCGATCCTGTGGTTTACTGCCATGGAATGTTTTCATGTTGCACAAGGAAAGCCCGCTGAGCCTCTGTCTGATGAGGATGAACGCAAGTTCAATGTAGCGGATAACTTTTTTCGAGGTGCACTTGTCAACATACTGGCGGATAACATTGTGGATGTGTACATGCATTTGCCTACGGGCAAAGATATGTGGAATGCACTTGAGGCCAAGTTCGGAGTTTCCGATGCTGGCAGTGAGCTGTATGTCATGGAGCAGTTCTATGACTACAAGATGGTCGATGACCGTTCTGTAGTAGAGCAAGCTCATGAGATTCAGGCGCTGGCAAAGGAGCTTGAGAACAATAAGTGCGAGTTACCGGACAAGTTTGTGGCTGGCGGTATTATCGCCAAGTTACCACCCTCTTGGTCGGATTTTGCTACTTCTCTAAAGCACAAGAGGCAGGAGTTCAGTGTTACTGATCTCATTGGCACTCTTGGTGTTGAAGAGAAGGCGAGGGCAAAAGATACTCGTGGCAAGAAAGTTGCTGTTGAGGGAGGTTCTAGCGCCAATTTAGTGCAGAAGAAGAATCCTCAGGCTTTCCACAACAAAAAGAAAAATAAGCCTTTTGTCAAGCCCAAGGCTACTACTGAGTTTAAGAAGAAAGGCAAAGGAAAGGGCAGCTGTTTTGTGTGCGGTGATTCTGGCCATTGGGCTAAGGATTGTCCAGATCGCAAGGATAAGCAGAAGAAGTCTGCCAACATGGTTATTAGTGAAGCTGGAGGAACATCGGGGTACGGTAATTATTTACCTACAGTTCTTTCTGTTTGTCAATCACCTGAGTGGTGGGTTGACACTGGTGCTAATATTCATGTTTGTGCTGATATTTCCTTGTTTTCATCTTATCAGGTCGGTCGAGGTTGCTCCTTGTTGATGGGGAACGGATCGCATGCAGCTGTTCATGGTGTTGGTACGGTCGATCTGAAGTTTACTTCGGGAAAGACCGTGCAGCTAAAGAACGTGCAGCATGTCCCCTCCATAAAGAAAAATCTCGTCAGCGGATCTCTACTGTGTAGAGATGGTTTTAGGCTTGCATTTGAGTCCAATAAATGTGTTGTGTCTAAGTATGGAACATTTGTTGGTAAAGGCTATGAGAGCGGAGGCTTGTTCCGTTTTTCTTTGATGGATTCCTATAATAAATTTGTGAACCATGTGTGTAACGATGATAATAAATGTAATGTTTGGCATTCAAGACTTTGTCATGTTAATTTTGGGTGTATGACGCGCTTAGCTAATATGAGTTTAATCCCGAAATTCACTTTGGTCAAAGGTTCTAAGTGCCATGCATGTGTTCAATCGAAACAACCTCGCAAGTCTCACAAGGCAGCAAAAGAGGCGAGGAATTTGGCACCGTTAGAACTTATTCATTCTGATTTATGCGAGATGAATGGCGTGTTGACTAAAGGTGGAAAGAAATATTTCATGACGCTTATAGATGATTGCACTAGATTTTGCTACGTGTACTTATTAAAAACAAAAAATGAAGCGTTGGATTACTTTAAGATCTATAAAGCTGAGGTAGAAAACCAACTTGAGAGGAAAATCAAGCGGGTAAGGTCTGATCGTGGGGGAGAGTATTTTTCAAATGAGTTTACTTTATTCTGCGAGGAACATGGAATTATTCATGAGAGGACGCCTCCCTATTCTCCCGAATCAAACGGGGTTGCCGAAAAAAAGAACCGCACTCTAACTGATTTGATTAATGCCATGTTAGACAATGTGGGACTTTCTAAGGAATGGTGGGGTGAGGCTATATTGACCGCATGTCATGTCCTGAATAGAGTTCCTACAAAGAACAAAGAAGTAACATCATTCGAGGAATGGGAAAAGAAGAAGTTGACTCTCTCATACTTGCGCACCTGGGGATGTTTGGCCAAAGTTAACGTGCCAATTGTCAAGAAGCGCAAACTTGGACCAAAAACCGTAGAATGTGTATTCCTTGGTTATGCTATGCACAGCGTGGGTTATAGGTTCTTAATTATAAAATCTGGAGTACCTGACATGCGTGTTGGTATAATCATAGAATCCAGAGATGCTACATTTTTTGAGAATGAATTTCCTATGAATAATGATGTACCTAGCTCATCTAGTCAAGAACCTATAATTTCCCTTGATTCTTTTCTGCCGATAGAACATGTTGAGCAAACGCCTGTGGAAAATCCTGAGGAGGATAACAATGAAGTTATTCGAAAGAGTAAGAGACAGAGGACTGCAAAGTCTTTTGGTGATGATTTCATTGTATACCTCGTGGATGACACTCCAAGAACCATTGAAGAGGCATATTCTTCTCTTGACGCTGACTATTGGAAGGAAGCGGTACGGAGTGAGATGGACTCTATTATGTCTAATGGAACTTGGGAGGTCGTTGATCGTCCTTATGGGTGTAAACCTGTAGGATGTAAATGGGTTTTCAAGAAAAAGCTTAGGTCTGATGGTACAATTGAAAAGTACAAGGCAAGGCCTGTGGCCAAGGGTTATACCCAGAAAGAAGGCGAGTACTTCTTTGATACTTATTCACCTGTTGCCCGACTGACCACAATTCGAGTACTACTTGCCCTGGCTGCCTCTCATGGTCTTCTCGTTCATCAAATGGACGTTAAGACAGCTTTCCTAAATGGAGAGTTGGAGGAGGAGATTTATATGGATTAGCCAGACGGGTTTGTGGTAGAAGGTCAAGAAGGAAAGGTGTGCAAGTTGTTAAAGTCTTTGTATGGCCTAAGGCAAGCACCTAAGCAATAGCATGAGAAGTTCGACAGAACTTTGATATCTGCTGGTTTTGTTGTGAATGAAACCGACAGATGTGTGTACTATCGCTATGGTGGGGGAGAAGGAGTGATCTTGTGCTTGTATGTTGATGACATATTGATTTTTGGGACAAACTTCAATGTGATTGAGGAGGTCAAGGACTTTCTGTCCAAGAGCTTTGAGATGAAAGATTTGGGAGTGGCTGATGTGATTCTTAACATTAAACTACTGAGAGAAGGTGATGGTGGGGTTACACTCGTGCAATCCCACTATGTGGAGAAGGTCTTGAGTCGCTTTGGTTATAGTGATTGCAAGCCTGCTTCTACTCCTTATGATCCTAGTGTGTTGTTGAGGAAAAACCGAAGAATAACAAGGGATCAATTGAGATACTCCCAGATCATTGGCTCATTGATGTATTTAGCTAGTGCTACGAGGCCTGACATCTCGTTTGCTATGAGCAAGCTAAGCCGGTTTGTTTCAAATCCGGGAGATGATCATTGGCGTGCTCTTGAGAGAGTAATGCGCTATCTAAAGGCAACTGTGAGCTATGGCATTCACTATGCTGGGTACCCAAAGGTACTGGAGGGCTACAGTGATTCAAACTGGATCTCTGATGCCGATGAGATAAAAGCCACGAGTGGATATGTGTTCACACTTGGAGGTGGTGCTGTTTCCTGGAAGTCTTGCAAGCAGACCATCTTAACGAGGTCAACAATGGAAGCAGAACTCACAGCATTAGATACCGCCACTGTTGAGGCTGAGTGGCTTCGTGAACTCCTTATGGATATGCCGGTGGTTGAAAAACCGATACCGGCTATCCTGATGAACTGTGATAATCAGACTGTAATTATCAAGGTGAACAGTTCTAAGGACAACATGAAGTCATCTAGGCATGTTAAGAGGCGGTTGAAGTCTGTCAGAAAGCTGAAAAACTCCGGAGTTATAGCATTGGACTATGTCCAGACAGCTAAGAATCTGGCAGACCAATTTACAAAGGGTTTATCACGTAATGTGATAGATAGTGCATCGAGTGAGATGGGCCTGAGACCCACATGAGTCATACCACAGTGGTAACCTGTTCTATGTGATCGGAGATCCCGTGAAGTAGGATGGTGAAATAAGCTGTTGTTTGACTGGGAGGAGAGACCTTTACAGGGCTCATTTCTTCAGTGATGCACTTATCTCCTATTCTGTATGGCAGGTTGGTTTTTACCTTAATGTGATCCAAGTGGCTTATTTAAAGCAGAGATGTCGGCCTACAGGACATCTTAGAAAGAACACACCTATATGAGTTCGACTGCTGGTCACAGTCTATGAGATTTGGGTGATCTCTAGATACTCATGAATAGGCATGGAGTATGACTTATACGCTCCAACCAGAGGGGATGCTTTAGGCAGCCTAGTACTAGTAAAGGAATTGGGTAAAGCTTGTTCGCACAAAACTGTCAATTCAAGGCATAGTCCATTGTTCAGTTGTGGATGAGTGTAACTCCTTTCCTAGGTGGATGTTCAACTTAACAGTCTCCATCGAAACATTGGTATATCAAACAACAGCAGAACTGAGAGCATTTCTCGTGTGCCTTGAAATTTGGTGGGGATTGTTGGATTAATTGGGATTGGCCCATTTTAATTTAGCAATTAATCAAATGAAATTCCTAGGCCCACAACTAATGCTAGGTAGAAAATTGTTTAGTCCCATATGGAGAATTGAATGGGAGTTACACCACTTTAAAAGGTGGAACGTGGTAACCCCCTTGTGGAATTGGAGAGAGCCATTACACGCGCGCGCTCGCTCGCTCGCTCGCCTCGCCTCGCCACGCCGAGCCGAGCCGTGCCGTGCGTGTGCGTGTGCGTGCGTGCGTACGTGCAGGCGTATCGGGTGCGGGCGCGTTTTTCTTTATCTATTCGAAAATTGAAACGCACTGGCTAGCAGTAACGGTGTACCTGCACGGGTAGGCGGGCGATCAAGTTTTTGGGGAGCGCATCGGTGCGACTACTCAGTCTGCGACGTCTACTTCCTGGTGGTGAACTGTTCGCGGGACTACACTGCGAACATCTTCTTGCATCAAGCCTCGTCCTGCATCACGCCTAGATCGACTACACCGAATAGGCCATCATGTCGACTGATGGTAACGGCGCCTCTGGTGCCTCCGGCACTGGCCCCGCCCGAGGGTATAAACTGCAAACTTCTTTGATGTGTTTTCTGTGTGCTATGAATTTGTTAATAGATGTTGTTGTTAGCTTGTTCATTAGCGAATATGAATACATCATTGTTAGATCGCTCATACCTTTCTATGTCATGTTTTATATGCTAAATTTCTGGATTAAAATATGCCGAAAATTGACTAGATTTCCAACAGAAATTGTAAACTACAAGCTAAAAAAACTCGACAATAATCGTGTCATAATATGCCTGCAAGATAGGACATTCCAAATCAAACCGCAGCTTAATTTCCCTTTTCAACATGGGTTTGCTTCCCAGACCACAGAGAATATTTTGCCATGCATACAACGATTTATTGCAAATATTAGAATTGGAGCACCAATGTACTTATGTAGGAATTTTACGAGGCTATGGGTTTATTCTCAGCCTCTGTCTTTCTAGATTTGTGCTAAGGAAACGATGAGAGAGAGAGAGAGATGAAATGGGATTAGCGATAGTTGATGTAGAGCCAAGTGTGAGCTTCAGTGTTTTAGTCCCCAGAAACTAAAAATGTCCATCAGTGCCTGCATATTAGCCGTTTCCTATTGACAGCTTCATATATTTAGTATAGAGTAAATTACACTGGTCACTAAAGTTGTTTGAGTCGTTCATTTTGTTAGAAATTGGCCCATTTATTTATGACTCATTTTCTTAATTCCAAAGCATACATGATTTAGTACCATAGACCGATTTATAAGGTGGAGAACTCACTACTCCTTGAATATGGATAGAGATAGTATGTTACGTGACTTGTGACTACCGTGCCGTGACGTGACGCGCCACTTGGCAGACCAAGTCCATCTTTATTTTTGCTGAACTCTGCACCTCACTCTCTCTGTTTGAATGAGATTCAAACTTTTGAATTTGAGGCTTAATTGGGTTTTGATGATAGGCAGTTACCAGTAGGTAAATCACTGGTTAAATATTATCAGTTAGTAGTGAATTATTGAGCAGTTATCAGTGAATTATTTCAGTTCAATTGGGCGGTTACTAGAGAGTAATTTGCATATCTTTATATACCTGGAGACGTCCAAGGTATAGGGGTTAGAATCTCTCACTGACAGCATCTCTTACTTCTGCCAACTTGTGCTATTGTACTGCGTCGTCTGGAGTTCGCTAACCTTTCTTCTCGGCGTGCACCTAGAAGGAGGGAGGGCGGCTATCTTCGAACCATTGCCGCAGAGAGTACCTGCACGGGGCGGCAATAAGGTTTCTGGGCAGCGCATCTGCGCGACCGCTCCTACACTGCGTCATCTATGTTCTGCACTGCGTCAAGCCTGTGCGGCTTCCTGTTCTTCTTCAGACTAACAAGTAAGTTGTTTGCGCGCACGTACGACTTTATAACTATATTTTTCTTGAGTATAATCTAAAGTATGATGAGTAACTTGCTGTTAGTAGTAAGTTTTGCATCGCTAGTTTATTGTATTTTTCTCCTCATAAAATTTGGAATTAAAATATTGCCCACATTTATAACACATTTAGGTTATCAATCTTCTAGCTTACATATCTGGGTCACTAATCCGTATTAAGCGACTCAATGGAGATCACTAGCAGGCCAACACGATACGAAGATGATGTGGCGGTGCCATCGTGGCAAAGGTCACACCATCACTAAGTAACTTGCCTAGGCATTTTTTCAAACAAGTTCCCGAATGCATTTATATTGATTTCCCTTAATAGGCTTGCCCAAGTTGCCCTTCACTCTGCTGCTCCGCAACCCACTAGCAAAAAAGAGATATCGAGAAGCGAATTGTCGGCCATGGCAAAGTCACCAGTGGCGAGGAATCCCTCGACGACACCCACCAAACATGATGTAGAAGCACATCAACAGTTAGCACTTAGCAACTGCCAACTAGCAGTCGCAAGAACTAGGAGATAGTAGTAGATATCCCAATTATTTGAGGCATGGATGCTCTGGAGTGAAATTGTAACCTGTACACCATTAGGCGTTGTTGGTGGGCTAGATGTCGCAAGAGTACGTGAGGTGCAACCACTCAAGCTCCAATCCCAGCAACTAGGAGACAGTAGTAGATACTGATGAGGGCATCACGCCTAGGATACAAACAAGATTCCTCAACCTAAAGTAATACAATGACCAATTACTAGGGCACGAGCACAGTAATTGAATTATTAGGTGAGCTCATTCCTAGGGTTGAATAACTGTGATATAGAGAATGTGTTGCTACCTAAATCTTGTTCTTGTGATTTTCTTGTACTTAGGAATTATGGCAAGGATAGCAAGGGGTGCAAGTCTACATTAACCAGCATGTCACCACCTCCTCAAGGTTTCCATGCCACTTCTTCTACAAGTCAAGCCAAAGTTCAAGTTGGACATATTTTGGAATCCAATTCGACCTCTAGAGACAACACTGACTTCAAATGTGCATAGAATTTGCATATGGACTCCGTTTGAGGTGTATGAGTACAGTATAGCAAATTTATCTCGTCCTCTTTCCAACGGATCTAGCTCTACCTCCAAATTCCTTCTGAGCACGCTGCAATCGCCAAAATAAGTCATGACTGTTTTTGAATCTGAGTCAAAAGGTGTTGTGCCTCCACTTGGGCCCATGAGCCTTGTATCTCCTAGGGTTGTGTGCCCACCTCCCTGGCCACCACCTCCTGCCCCTCTTTCTCTTATAAATAGCTCTAAGCATCTCCTTCTTTCTCAGGTTTTGTTTAGATCAGTTTAGTCTGTGTGTGTAAACTCCACGTTGTCGCTTTGCGTCGATTAGACCAACAGATTTCTGTTATAGAACATCAACTACCCTTATGCAATTTTTATATATAGCAATTTTTAGATAGATCTTTCCTTGAGTTGTTATTTGTTCACAGGTCTACCATTCCTAACGACCGTCCCAAACAGTCATAGCTGCTGATGTGCACTGACTGACCAGTCCTACTACATGCCAAGTGGACGGCTAGAGTGACATTGGCTAAATATCTGTCCATTTTCATCGTTGCCTAGAATGGATAGTACAGCCTTGTAGCTTGATGGAGCTTTTTATTTGGCCAAGTGAGTTTGATCAAAGTATTGGGAAGTGAGTTTGATCAAAGTATTGGGAAGGTTTTTTCGGGCTATGACTTATATGTTTGATTTTTACGTGAGTATTTATATGAATAAATTGAACGTTGATAATTTATTTTAAAAACACTGTTCTGATAAGCCATTTCGAAACGGTGATAGATAACCCATCATGTTTATTTATTTGAGGGAAATTATAAAAAAAACTGCACAATAATCGAGTCACAATATGCCCTGCTAAGATAGGACATTCCAAAACGCACCGCAGCTTAATTTCCCTTTTCAGCATGGGTTTGGCTTCGCAGACCAAAGAGAAGATTTTGTCATGCATACAACGATTTGTTAAAAAATACTAGCTGCATAAGCGCGGCGCACGCCGCGCTAGCTACCGTATGGACCAAAGTAAAAGAGACGATAATTCGCAGGAAAAATCGGGGACACATGCGTAATTTCGGAAAAACCAAAGGACTTTTTTGTAAAAAACCGAGGACTTGTAAGGACCTGTACGTAAGTAAATAAGGACCTATACGTAATTTCGGGAACCTGTAAGGACCTGTACGTAAGTAAACAAGGACCTATACGTAATTTCGGGAACCCGCGGGGCGCTATCCAGGATTTTTTTTAAAAAAAAATCTGCAGGGACCTTTTCGCGAGGAAAAAAGGACCTATACGTAATTTCCGCAAAACCGGAGGAAAGCGCCTCCCCCGGCCGTCCGGGAAACCCCCCGCCACGCGCCGGCCGGACGCGCGGGCGGGGGCGACGTGGGCGCGCGAGGGGGCAGAGAGTCCCCCGCTCTTCTGGTTCTGGTGATTAGAATTGTGTTTTGTTTTAAAGAAAAGAAAAGGATAAGAGAAGAGGAAACATGTCCAAATTTGGGCCCAATTCCTCTAAACAAAGAAAAAAAAAGCTAGGCCCAGTCTCATCTAGGCCCATTATATATGTTCCTTAGCGGTTAAAACCCAAACAAACCCTTCCTCTTGTTGTGCTCTGCCACGGAAGCAAACCATGGCCCTGGCCGCCGTCCTCGCCCGAGCGGCCACGCGCCTCCTCCGCGGCGGCGTCCCGCCGGCCGCCGCTTCTCCCGTGCTCTCCCTCCGTAGCCGCCTGTTCTGCGGACGCCCCGCCGACGACGAGCCCTCCATTCCGGGGGGCGCCGAGGCCGAGCCGTGGGAGGCTTCCGAGGCAGAAATCCTCCGCGACGTCCAGCCGGTCGTGGAGCTCGTCAAAGAAATCCTCCACTCCGGCAGGTCAGTTGTTTGTTTCTCTTCTTGATGCGTATGGAACTTCGGTGGCTATCGTGGTAGGTGCTTTCGTTCTTTGCAATGTGGTAAGTGGGAAATGTGTATCAATCAACGCTTGGAGTACTTTGCAGATTGGGCGTGTGATTGGAGTACTTTAGCTTTTGATACATAAAAGAATCTGCAGAAACTCAGAAGTAAGTAGGGGTAAACATGGCGCAAGTTTACGGATGTGTGATGTTCTCTTTGTTATCCTTGACTACTAAGGAAAGGATGAGAGAGAGAGAGAGAGAGAGAGAGAGAGAGAGAGAGAGAGAGAGAGAGAGAGAGAGATGAAATGGAATTAGCGATAGTTGGTGTAGAGCCAAGTGAGCTTCAGTATTTTAGTCCCCAGTAACTAAAAATGTCCATCAGTGCCTGTATTTTAGTCGTTTCCTATTGACAGCTTCATATATTTAGTCTAGAGTAAATTGCACCGTTGGTCACTAAACTTGTTTGGGTGGTTCATTTAGATTATCGATCTCCTAATTTACATATCCGGGTCGCTAATCTGTATTATGTGTCACCGGAGATCACTAGCAGGCCAACACGATTTCGAAGATGATGTGGCGGTGCCACCGTGGCAAAGGTCACACCATCACTAATGATTTGATGCATGGATGCTCTGAAGTGAAATTGTAACCTGTACACCATTAGGCGTGGTTGGTGAACTGGATGTCACAAGAGTATGTGAGGTGCAACCACCCAAGCTCCAATCCCAGAAACTAGGAGACAATAGTAGATATCCCAATGATTTGATGCATGGATGCTCTGAACTGAAATTGTAACCTGTACACCATTAGGCGTGCTTGGTGGGCTGGATGTCGCAATAGTACGCGAGGTGCGACCGCCCATGCTCTAATCCCTCTGGCCTTACCTGGTTGCTCATCACCTCGGCCGCCGCCGGATAAGGATCAAAATGAGACAGGGAGATGGTATCGGATGGGTTAGGGACATTGGAGTATGGGGGAATGAGTATAGAGTAAGTCCTAAGGGGCTCTTTGCAAAATTTTATGCCTACTACCTAGTTGATTTGCATCTTTCATAGTGTTGGGCAGTACATGTAGGCACGGGTCCTCAGTCCAAGTCACAAATTCAAGATGGCATAGCTGTGCAAATTAGGAGATAGGTGGCCTAAATGAACCATCCAGACAAGTTTAGTGACGTAATTTACTCTAGTATAATTCTCAAATGAAGTTCTCACACCATACCTATCGTGAGTGGGCATCGTCTGTTCGTATGCTTCTCCGATCGATCGGTCTTGCTTCACACCTCTTTGAGGAACCCCCTGATCTTCATGCAATGGATCTGTCACATGCTCAAGCCTAGAGGATTGCTGATGATCATGTGATGGGCATCCTGTGCATGAGTGCAGAGATATCCATTCGGATGAGTTTCATTGATCTCTCATTAGCTCAGAAAATTTTGGGGGGGGGGGGGGGGGTATCTCCAGCAGCGCTACCAATAGAGCAGTGAGGTTCTTCGCTTTTCGCTAAGCCAAAGCCTTCAGAATCTCCAGCAGCAACAAGACGTTACTGTGGAAGAGTTCTACAATGCTTTCACACGTCTTTCGAGTCAGTTGGACTCTATGGTGCCCCCGGCTCACTCTGGATGCAAGGATTGATGAGGACACGACCCCTATGGATACAACCATATTTGCTATGCTTGTTGTTCCAATTACAAAAGCTCCTACGCATCACTTAAATTATAAGGTGAGCTCGTTTCAAAAAGATTTTACTTTGTATGATAAAGAACGTATGATATTACATAATGAGAGTTTGTTGCGTTTGTTATTATGTACCGAGATTTATGATGAAGATCATGCAATACGCGAGGCTACACATATGTTAAAACCGAGGACGGTTTTCTATCAAGAAGGGGAGGATGATGTGACCACGCCACAAACACATACGACAATCGTGCCCAATATCAAGATTGAACTAAAGGTGAATTCGTTTCTTCAGCCTTCATATGTTACTGAGAATAGACCGCTACCTAATGCAAGTGATTTAATTGTGCTTAGGAATTTGGGAAAGGATGAAGGAAAGGGACATGGAGTCCTGGACATGCATGGAAGGAATAATGGAGGTCACCACGTCACTTTGGGACCAAGTCAAGCACGAATTCGAGTTGGACACGTTTTGGAATCAGACTCGGACTGCTGCAATGGTGCAAGTTTAAACGGACGTAACTTTCTCATACGGACTCGGTTTGGGACGTTCTTGGACTTGATGGAAAGCTTATCAAGTCTACTTTCTAAAGAATTCAACCCCATCTTCAAATTCTATCCGAGACAGCCGCAATCATCAAAAGAGTCCGTGTTGGTCACGTACTGGAATCAGATTCGGACTGCTGCAATGGTGCAAGTTGAAACGAACATAACTTTCTCATACGGACTCCGTTTGGGATGTTCTTGTACTTCATGGAAATCTTATGAAGTCTACTTTCCAACGGATCCAACCTCATCTTCAAATTCCATCCGATCCGACTACAACCGAACGACGTCGCTTGCGCCTTAGCAATCGCTGAACCACACTCCAAGTTGTTATCAACCGTGCCAAGAACGCGGTTGACCTGACCACGAAGGTCTATTCCTGCATGCAACCGAAGAACACGCAAGAACAAGATAACAAGCAATCTGAAATTGCAAATATTGATATGAAGATCAAAAGGTGGGATTCCGAAGGCTGTCTTGACAGGTGGTCGTCCGACACAACTGAAGAACAGAAGTTTGCATAATAGCTAAACCTAAACTAAACAAAATCCAAGTCCTAACAAGGGAGGCGGCGGCTCCTTTATAGGGAGAACAACCAGGAGGGGCGTCCAAAGTGCATGCTCTAGGGTTACAAGGCCCATGGGCCCAATTGGTGGTGGCGCAGCACCCTTTTGACTCGGACTCAAAAACCAACGTGGATTATTTTGATGATTGCAGCCGGCTCGGATGGAATTTGAAGATGAGGTTGGATCCGTTGGAAAGTAGACTTCATAAGATTTCCATGAAGTACAAGAACATCCCAAACGGAGTCCGTATGAGAAAGTTATGTTCGTTTCAACTTGCACCATTGCAGCAGTCCGAATCTGATTCCAGTACGTGACCAACACGGACTCTTTTGATGATTGCGGCTGTCTCGGATAGAATTTGAAGATGGGGTTGAATCCTTTAGAAAGTAGACTTGATAAGCTTTCCATCAAGTCCAAGAACGTCCCAAACCGAGTCCGTATGAGAAAGTTACGTCCGTTTAAACTTGCACCATTGCAGCAGTCCGAGTCTGATTCCAAAACGTGTCCAACTCGAATTCGTGCTTGACTTGGTCCCAAAGTGACGTGGTGACCTCCATTATTCCTTCCATGCATGTCCAGGACTCCATGTCCCTTTCCTTCATCCTTTCCCAAATTCCTAAGCACAATTAAATCACTTGCATTAGGTAGCGGTCTATTCTCAGTAACATATGAAGGCTGAAGAAACGAATTCACCTTTAGTTCAATCTTGATATTGGGCACGATTGTCGTATGTGTTTGTGGCGTGGTCACATCATCCTCCCCTTCTTGATAGAAAACCGTCCTCGGTTTTAACATATGTGTAGCCTCGCGTATTGCATGATCTTCATCATAAATCTCGGTACATAATAACAAACGCAACAAACTCTCATTATGTAATATCATACGTTCTTTGTCACACAAAGTAAAATCTTTTTGAAACGAGCTCACCTTATAATTTAAGTGGTGCGTAGGAGCTCTTGTAATTGGAACAACAAGCATAGCAAATATGGTTGTATCCATAGGGGTCGTGTCCTCATCATCCTCCCCTTCTTGAAAACAAAGCCGTCCTCGGCTTTTGATAAACTGAAAGTATGGTAACAAAGAAGCCAAGGTGTATGCATGGTATATGTATATGTCATCCGTTTTAACAGTTCTTCGTTGTTGCACAATTAATGTTATAACACAGCAGCAATCATAAAAGCTCATTGTATTATTAACCCAAAAGTAATGATATGTGTTAATGAACAAATCAAAATT
This sequence comes from Dendrocalamus latiflorus, assembly GCA_017311315.1. Lineage (NCBI taxonomy): Eukaryota > Viridiplantae > Streptophyta > Magnoliopsida > Poales > Poaceae > Dendrocalamus > Dendrocalamus latiflorus. The sequence continues at coordinate 29,424,060 of CM029626.1, forward strand.
TCTCACACAGTAATTATCGCAACTTGTTTTGCAAATGTAAGTGAAGCATTTATGCAATTCAAATCTTTGAAGTTGTAAACTTGTTGTGGTGGCACATATAGGCAAAGCTACAACTTTTGGAATCAAACAAAGTTTATCCATATAATCAGATTTCAATTGAGCAATAGCAAATTCATCTAGTAAGGGTGAAAATATTTGCAAGTTCTTCCATACATCAATTTCATTATTCAGATTGCCAATGTTAGATGGTTCAATAAGAGAAGAACACATAGGCATTGAATGATCACTAAATTTTATTTTTCTTTCATAATGAACAAGATTGAGCATACAAGAGTTGTTGTTCAAAACAACAAGCTGCAATTCATCCATGTGGTCACAAGTTATGCATATTCGGTATACAAGAAATTGATTTCCTACACCATAATCTCCAATCAAATTAAACTTATACCCAGGGGTGTAGGCACTAAACAAGAATTTTGAACATGTAAGTTCAGAAACTTTCTCCAAAGCATGTGACAATTTCATAGGAAGATCCAACATGATGTAACACAATGAATTGGCAGGAGAAATTTTAGTTAAAACTTCTTTATGTCTAACCAAAGCCACATGATCATTGTATGTGATTAATTCATCACGTGAATCACTCAAAACAGCAGACAATTCAATTATTTTTTGACAAGGTGCACTCAACGTATTCTCAACACTCAAATCAATGCAGTGTGAATTCTCTACTTGAAATATGGGCATGTCAGAATTGTTTTCCACTAAGTTTTGCTCTAAAGCATAATTGTTGTTCTTCACAAGCATACTCACCGTGAGTGATGATAGCACCATGATCTTTACCTTTTTGGCTCCCCTCAGATGATGTAGGTGCATCCATCTCCTCATCTTCGTTCTCAACGAATGGAATCGATGGTTCAATCAACTCATGCTCCTTTTCGACATGGTTCTCAACTGCCTGCAAGTTGTTAGTCACAGAAAAAGGCACAAACATGGGTTTGCTCTCATGTTTCTTATCATCAAGCACTCTCAATTTCTTCTCAATCTGACGTTCAACATTACATGCAAGTATAAACAAATGAGGGAGAGAATTATATTCTTTGTGAATGAGAAGGTCCTGAATTTCTTTATTAAGGCCACGTAAGAATCTATTCTCTGTAGCTTCAGCATGTTCCTCTAAGCCACAACGCAACAAAAGAGCTTTCAATTCTTCATAGTATTCACTTATAGTTCTCCTACCTTGTTCTAAACGTTGCAATCTTTTTAACAAGTCACGTGAATAATATGAAGGAACAAATGTAGATCTCATCACTCGTTTCAAAACATTCCAAGTTTTAGGTACATGTGGTAGTCTACATTGTTTCCTCCACCAAAATAATGCGAAATCAGTGAATTCACTAGTAGCAGCCCTAACTCTTTCATCGTCAGGAAAATCATAGCATGCAAAATTTCCATCTAATTGTATTTCCCAATCAAGATAAGCTTCAGGGTCATATCTACCAGCAAATGGCGGAATTGTAAACTTGGCATCATCATCACATACCTCTCTTGTTAACCTACCTGTGCCTTGTTGATTTTGTCGAAGTCGACAACGGTCGTGATCATTGGATCCCTCAATTCTGTTGTTGATGGTGGTGAGGGTCTTATTAATACGATCCAACAGGTTGTTGGTCTCACAAAAATTGCTACAATGTGATCTTGAACCTGTCATGGTTAATAGAAAACAAGGAAATACACTAGAATTATGTAAGTCCCTATAAACTACTAGGAGGTGGAGCTTCGCAAGTCACACATCTCTCGAACTCTTACCAAGCTCTTACAAGTTCTTACCAATGCAAAACAGGTGGTGCAACTGGTGGCTGGTTCGTGATAACTTAACTCAAGTGATGAGTATAGCGATTGCAAAGTACAGCGAGACCTGTTCGGTTGTAGAAAAGTGGAGCTTGGATAGGCTATGTATTTTGTAGCAAAGGAAAACAATCAATTAATTTCAGAAATTGCACAGAATTGAATTATAGTTCGTATCTAGCACTTAGCCTATATTGCTGATCAACCAAAGATGGAAGAAGGCTAAAATAAGTGTATGGCAATGTATGGGAGTGGTAAATACAAGATAATTCGATCGAATGCAATCTGGAATTGAAGAACACAAGGATTGTTCCAAAACTTGGAAACTGAAGATTTCTGTCCACTGGACAGCGCGTCGGTATTTCGGCCGTAACTTTTTGTCAGTTGCCTTTTTTTCAATGATTCTTTTTTTTCTCCGTTTTCTGACGGCTTTTTCTACACCTTTTGTTTTTGGGCCAAGGTCTGGAAACCGACCTAAAAATTCTCACAAAATTCACAAGTGCCGACTGTTGCAGATTCAATCTGGAATTTTGGGTCAACTTCCACCGCAGATATCTCTTAACTGCCTTGCTGGAATGACGTGAAATTTTGTAGATAGATGGACAATGAAGTTTTGAATCTAATGACGGTGGTCTCACTCAAAAATAATCTTGGAATCAAAAGTTATGGCGTTTTTGGTGGCGGCTGCAGAGAAAGGAAAGATCAGCCGAAATTGGAATTAGGGTTTGGGGTGGGGAATTTTTTTTGTTTGGATTTTTATTGGAACAAAGATATGACCAGCAACTAGACAAAGTTAAAACGGACACAAATTCAATTTAGCAAACCAAAACTAACAGATTGAAAGGCACAACGGGGTTTGGACAGCGGAAATTAACTCTTTTTGTGGGGCAATTTTTCTAGACTATGGGAAATAAAAAATCAATCTACTAACTAGGGATACAAGAAATTCCTACCGGTCAACTGAAGCTCTGATACCAACTGATGAGGCGATGGTGTCCCGATCTTCCGATAGGATGATAACTATCGATTTTGGCGGAGGCGACCCTTGCGATCCGACTACAACCGAACGACGTCGCTTGCGCCTTAGCAATCGCTGAACCACACTCCAAGTTGTTATCAACCGTGCCAAGAACGCGGTTGACCTGACCACGAAGGTCTATTCCTGCATGCAACCGAAGAACACGCAAGAACAAGATAACAAGCAATCTGAAATTGCAAATATTGATATGAAGATCAAAAGGTGGGATTCCGAAGGCTGTCTTGACAGGTGGTCGTCCGACACAACTGAAGAACAGAAGTTTGCATAATAGCTAAACCTAAACTCAACAAAATCCAAGTCCTAACAAGGGAGGCGGCGGCTCCTTTATAGGGAGAACAACCAGGAGGGGCGTCCAAAGTGCATGCTCTAGGGTTACAAGGCCCATGGGCCCAATTGGTGGTGGCGCAGCACCCTTTTGACTCGGACTCAAAAACCAACGTGGATTATTTTGATGATTGCAGCCGGCTCGGATGGAATTTGAAGATGAGGTTGGATCCGTTGGAAAGTAGACTTCATAAGATTTCCATGAAGTACAAGAACATCCCAAACGGAGTCCGTATGAGAAAGTTATGTTCGTTTCAACTTGCACCATTGCAGCAGTCCGAATCTGATTCCAGTACGTGACCAACACGGACTCTTTTGATGATTGCGGCTGTCTCGGATAGAATTTGAAGATGGGGTTGAATCCTTTAGAAAGTAGACTTGATAAGCTTTCCATCAAGTCCAAGAACGTCCCAAACCGAGTCCGTATGAGAAAGTTACGTCCGTTTAAACTTGCACCATTGCAGCAGTCCGAGTCTGATTCCAAAACGTGTCCAACTCGAATTCGTGCTTGACTTGGTCCCAAAGTGACGTGGTGACCTCCATTATTCCTTCCATGCATGTCCAGGACTCCATGTCCCTTTCCTTCATCCTTTCCCAAATTCCTAAGCACAATTAAATCACTTGCATTAGGTAGCGGTCTATTCTCAGTAACATATGAAGGCTGAAGAAACGAATTCACCTTTAGTTCAATCTTGATATTGGGCACGATTGTCGTATGTGTTTGTGGCGTGGTCACATCATTCGGTTGTAGTCGGATCGCAAGGGTCGCCTCCGCCAAAATCGATAGTTATCATCCTATCGGAAGATCGGGACACCATCGCCTCATCAAGGATTGTACTGCCAAGGAAAGGTATGATCAGCAGAATCTCATGTTTGACTTTGTGATGAGGCTTCATTTAGAGTTTGAGCCCATTCGGGCTCAACTTCTTGGTCGTTCTACATTACCTACTGTGGCTGAAGCTCTCTATGTTCTGATTGCCGAGGAGACTCATCTTCGATCACTTGCTATCTCTCCAATGTCTTTACCTCATACTGTCCTGGCGGCCCCTCAGCAGACTGGTGTTACCATGGTCTCTTCTTCTTCTTTTGAAGAGTTCATTTGTTCTCGTTGCAAGAGGCCTGCCCATACCACTCAGCGCTGCTTCAAGCTTCATCCTGAGTTATTGGCTGAGTTGAGGGCCAAGCGTGGTTCATCTCGTCATAGCATGGCTGCTAGTGCTTCCTCTACTAACATGGCTGCTATTGCTTCTTCTACAAGTTCTACAGGACTTATTACTGCTAAGCCTCAGCCTCAGTCAGATGGATTTGTTGTATCCATCTCTGCATCATGTACTACTCTTCCTTGGATATTGGACTCAGGGGCCTCTTTTCATATGACTGCAGATAGTTCTCAGTTAGCATCATGCAGACCTGTCATAGATGGTGCTCAGGTTCAAACAGCTGATGGCACTACCTGTTCTGTTACCCATCAAGGCACTCTTTCCACTTCACAATTTGTTGTTCCAGAAGTCTCTCTTGTGCCTCAACTCTCTATGAATCTCTTGTTTATTGGCTAGCTCATTGATATGCATCTCTTTGTTGGTTTTGATGATTCTTCGTGCTTTGTGAAGGATCGTAGGACCTGAGCTCTCGTTGGTACTGGCCATCGCCATAAAGATTCTCGAGGATTCTACATTCAAGACCGTCTGAGTCTCTCTCCATCTACATCGTCTATCGCTTTGTCTTCATCATCTGCTTTTGTTTTGGCTTCCACTGCGACTTTTCCCCAATGGCATTGTCATTTAAGTCATCTATGTGGGTCACGTTTATCTACTTTAGTTCGTTAGGGTGCTCTAGGCCATGTTCCTATTGATACCAGTTATGACTATAAGGGTTGTCAACTTGGCAAATAGATACAACTCCCATATCCCTCTAGTGATTCTAGAGCTAGTCATCCTTGTGATTTGGTCCATTCTAATGTCTGGGCACCTGCTCCTTTTGTATCCAAAGATGGTCACAAGTACTACGTAATTTTTATTGATGATCATTCTCGTTACACTTGGATCTATTTTATGAAGCATCGCTCTCAATTGTTGTCTATATATCAGTCTTTTGCTAAGATAATTTACACTCAGTTTTTTTTGCCATTCGTACTTTTCGTTTTCAGTCCGAGTCTCTCTCCATCTACATCTTCCCAGTGCTCATGCTCAAAATAGTGTTGCTGAATGCAAGCACCGTCACGTAATTGAGACTGCATGTACTCTTTTAATTGCATCCTTTTTTCCTTCTCATTTTTGGGCAGAAGCTGCCTCAACACCTGTTTATCTCATCAACCTTTAGCCTTCCTCTCGTCTTCAGGGCAAATGCTCTGGAGAGGTCTTGTTTGGATCTCCTTCGAGTTATGATCATCTTTGTGTTTTTGGTTGTACTTGCTATGTTTTGCTTGCTGCTAGTGAGCGCACCAAGCTGACGACTCAGTCGGTAGAGTGTCTTTCTTGGATACAGTCTTGAGTATAAGGGCTATCGTTGCTATGATTCCTCTAAACGTCGCATTTGTATATCTCGTGATGTTACCTTTGATGAGAGTCGTCCCTTTTTCTATTCTCTTACTGCTTCTCCATCTTCCACAGAGTCTATTTCTTTTCTATATCTTCCTCCTGTTCCCTCAGTTGATTCAACCCCTCAATTAGAGACTTCTGATGTGTCATCTTCTCCTCCTCCAGCTCCTTCAATCATACCTTCTGTAGCAAACATATCCTCTTTTCCTTTTCACTATAATCGTTGGTCTAGAGTTTTTCTGGACTCTCCCTCTTCCACTCTTGTTCCTTCTGATATTCCGGCCAATACCACTATTGCTCATCCTGGTGATCCACTGCCTGCACCTCGGTATGACCTTCGTGATCGTACTACTATTATTGCTCCGAATCGTTTTGGTTTTCCCACTAATGCTGTATATGAGCCTAATACCTATCAGGAGGCAGTTGGTATTCCTGAGTGGCAGCTGGCCATGTCCAAGGAGCTTGCAAATTTGGAGCATCCTGGCACTTGGGATCTTGTTCCATTACCTACACAAGCTGTTCCTATTAGATGTAAGTGAGTATACAAGGTTAAGATAAAGTCTGATGATTCAGTGGAGCGCTACAAGCCTCATCTTGTAGCTCGTGGCTTTCAGCAGGCACATGGGCGTAATTATGATAAGACTTTTGCTCCTGTGGCTGACATGACCACAGTTCGCACTTTAATTGCTGTAGCTGCTGCTCTTTGATGGATTATCTCGCAAATGGATGTAAAGAATGCTTTTCTACATGGTGACTTACATGAAGAGGTTTATATGCATCCACCACCAGGAGTCGAAGTTTGTACAGGACATGTTTGTCGTCTTCGACGTGCTTTCTATGGTCTCAAGCAAGCACCTCGTTCCTAATTTGAGTGGTTCAGCTCAGTAGTTTGCGCTACAGGTTTCTCTCCTAGTGATCATGATCCTACCTTATTTGTTCATACATCTCAGCATGGCCGAACTCTACTTTTGCTTTATGTGGATGACGTGCTAATCACTGGAGATGATATGGAGTACGTTGCTTTTGTCAAGCAACGTCTTGTTGAGCAGTTTATGATGTCTGATCTGGGATCTCTTAGCTACTTCCTTGGGATTAAGGTCACTTGCACAAATGAGGGTTACTATCTCTCTCAGCATCGGTACATTCAGGATCTCCTTGCTCACTCAGGAATGACTGATATACGGACTGCTGCAACTCCTATGGAACTTCATCTCCAACTTTTGTCATACTGATGGCGTATTGCTTGATGATCTTTCTCGCTACCATCACATTGTTGGCAGTCTTGTTTATTTTACAGTTACAAGACTGGATATTGCTCATGTTGTTCATATGCTTAGGCAATTTGTTAGTGCTCCTACTTCGACTCCTTCGTGTTTTACGTTACTTGAGGGAGATTGCTTCTCGTCGCCTCTTCTATGTGCGGTCAAGTTAACTTGAGCTTCATGCTTACTTTGACTCGACCTGGGCGAGTGATCCAATTGATCGCTGATCTATCACTGGTTACTGCATCTTTTTTGGGACATCTCTGATAGCATGGAAGTCCAAGAAACAGACTGCAATGTCGCGCTCTAGTGCAAAGGCTGAGCTACGGGCTCTTGCTACTACTACATTGGAGATCATTTGGCTTTGTTGGCTGCTAGCTGATCTTGGTGTCTCATGCGATGCTCCTACACCTATTCTTTGTGACAACACTAGTGCCATACAGATTGCTAATGATCCAGTGAAGCATGAGTTAACCAAACATATTGGTCTAGATGCATCATTTACACGGACTCACTGTCAGCAGTCGACTATTGCTCTTTAATATGTGCCTTCTGAGCTCCAAATTTCTGACATTTCACCAAGCCCCAAAATCGAGAACATCATCATCTACATCTACTCAAACTCCATGTTTCTGATCCTTCTGATCCACCTTGAATTTGAGGGGGGTGTTAGTAGTGTATGAAGTGTATATTGGCCCATTAGGCCCAATAGACTTAGGGTTGAGCTGTAAATACATCCATGTATCTCATATGCTAAGGAGCAATAGAGTTGAGCTTGCCTTTCTTTAACAATTTGTTCCTGCTGATTTCCAAAAGTTTTTGGTTCATAAAACGTTTCTAGAATGGCTGGTTTGTATCAGTTAGATGCTGAAATTGCAAAAAATGTTTAACATCACAATAATCCTTGCCCTATTATCAGCTATGCAACACTACAGTAAACAGTAACAATGCTCATCTTTACGGCCATGTCCTCCAATGTTGCAGCATTGCATTGCGGGGGACCATTGTTAATTCTTTTGCTTTGCTGCAAACAACAACTGTATATCTCTTGGTCATGTTCTCCCTGAGCCCTGACATGATAAGTCAAGGACAGCTCTCTTTTAAGAAGAAAAGGTTTGTATTTAGAGTGTTTACAGCATATGAAGAGCACATAAGGGGCGAATGGGTTGAGATTGCTTCTGATGGGTGGCCAGATGCCTAAAGATAATAACTTACCAACTTTCTAGCTGTTACTGAAGTGGGACTGTTTTTAGCACATCGCATAACTTCATATCTTATGGGCAGCATTTAGGACTATTTCATATCTTGTCAGTGTCCACTACTCCACTGTATGTAAAATCTCATATATAGGCTTGAGGGATAAAAGAATGAAGTTCATTGTGTCATCACAAGTCTATCGATTTTTTCCATTCACAAATTGTGTTTGCCCTGCATTTCTTGTTCCTACATGCAGCCTATCCATTGAAATGCTTATTCCAAAACCTCATTAACATGATCACAACAGAGGCAAATCTTTTGCGAACTATAACAAACTTGGAACTTGCTAAATGCATTGAACATTGCGAATCTCGTGCTGTATAATTTAACATTTTTTATGTTGTGGCTATTGGTTGGGTACGGATCCAATGATTGAGGGTAGGCGTTTGCCCTCATCTAATCACTGGCAGGACTCTTCCCTGACGTACGTGGTAGAGATCTAAGGCCTGATTTTAAAAGAGGGAGATTAGAGACTTCTTTATTTATTGCTTAATGTCAACGATTACATTAGCCCTCCTTATATAGGGGGGTTTTCTAACAATTATAGATAAGATCAATCTAAATGATAACTTTCCTATCTAATAGATAAGATATCAATTAACTAATTCCTATGCAAGGAAACTATTTAATTATTTAGGGAAATATATATTCTTATTGGGGAAGGTAAACCCTTCCTAATCCCAATGCTACAGCACACGGGTATTGTTCATGCACAGTACCAATGACCATAACATTTTATGAAATAACCATAACTTGTAACATCTTATTATACTAGTGGGACTCCTTATAGACATCTTCTGTATTTCTTACAGTAATATTAAGTCCAGACTTCGTGGAACCAAAGGAGTTCTTGAAATTTGATTTTAGTTTTGCTTCAGAATCATCCGGCACCTTTGTAGGCATGGGCATAATCTGTAATACTTTAACTACATCTTTTAAGAACCCACTTCTTCAATCACAACAAGAATCTTGATGGCAATGTACTTCTTCCTCTTCAACTTGCCTTTCTTACTAATTACACAAGAACATTGTCCCAATCAGTGATGAGAAGATTGTTGATGTGCAAAATAACGGGATCTAAAGATTTCTCAGTTTCAGCCTTTTCTTGTTAAATAAGAGTTCTCCATTTGCACTTTCGGGGGCAATAGCTAGAGAAGTTGTTGGCTGCAGCAAAAGAATATGAATTATGGTAATCAGGATTTCTTGAGATGTTGAAAAACACTCCTTTAAAGAGAAATAAACATGTATGTCATTTGCAAGGAGTAATCCTAGGATGAATTTATGGAATGTCTTCCAACTTTCAAGTCAAGGATGTAAATATGAAGAGTAAAACACCCTTGCAATTTCAGCATAGAAATGACTGCAAACTTCCATACCATAATTCAATGTGGTGGTGTTTAAACAACTAGAATACTAGAAAGTTACTGGTTAAACAACTAGAATGCCTGTACGATTATCAAAGTCTGATGAACATTGTATTATTGCATCATTCAATTGAATAATTAGAATACTAGATTGCCACTATGGCAGTGATTTGTTGCCTTCATTAGTCCAAACTAGCTTGACGGGGTGAACTCGTTGGGTCAGGACAGGAGCATCAAAGGTTTGGTTAGTTGCATGAGGTGATACAGACTGAGTTGAGATGTTTGTTGGTTGGATGGATGACAGATAGAGGATGGACGTATTCTTGCTGGGAGCAGCGACGTCTCAATTAAATTAACAATGATGTGGCTTTTTTTATGGAAGGGTAATCCCTTCCTGCAGCTGGATCTTGTCTTGTTACCTAGGATAAAGTTTTCAAGCTAATCTAAATGACTTTTCATCCATCTTCATACACACTAAGAATTCTTAATCCACATCAATTGCTAGCTTAATTCATATTCTTAAATGAGCCTACCTCCAGAAAGTCCTAAGTTTGAGGTGTGTGGCAGGGCCTGGCCCAACCAACCAAAATACATGCTCGAGGCATTTAAAATTCTGCATGAAAAATATTCTGGTTAGATGGTGTAGCTAATAAAATTCTGCATGAAAAATAATCTGGTTAGATGATGAACTATAGTACTTCCAATTTGCAAGGATGTACTGTTGCATGCTTACCATCAAATTTTCCTGCCTTTCTGACTGTGTTTTTGTTATGACAGATACGGAGATGGTGGATTTCTAAGCCCAGATGACGAAAAGGTTGTAGTAGAAAAGCTTCTTGCTCACCACCCCTGTTCGGAAGACAAGATTGGTTGTGGACTTGATGCTATTATGGTGAGCTAGTGCGATCACTTCCTTCTATTTACTAAAAAGTCATGAGCCCTCAAACAAATATATTTTTTGTTTTATTATTCCCAGACTTTTGTTTTTTTTGTGCCAATCCTATATGATTAAATATATTTTCTTAAGGAATTTATCATTTGCTTGTTGTTAAAACGGCTGCAGAAGCTTATTGTATTTGCACTACTTTTGATTCATAATAAAGAGAATCTCCATTGAACATGCTAATGAGAACTGCATTTTCGAGTCTCGACCATTGCCCTGTTTTGTTTTAGTAACCTTCCTATTTGGACATGAATTTCTCGATAGGCCCAATCTTGTTCATCGCACTTTTAGATGGTAATTACTAACATCAGATATGTCAACGTTTGCATACATTATTACATTAAAAGGCTATAGTAAACCTCACTGCTGCCAATGGTATCATCAAACTCCATATGTTCTTAGATAGGGCCAGGCAAAGAAAACAAGCATCTGTCATTACTTTAAGTTGATGTGCCACAGCAGCCATGGTGGCGCTCTGAACTAAGGTGCTCAGCGTCAAGTAGCTAAAACAGCCACCTCACTAATATTTTGGCCACTAAGCTGCAAACTGCAAGTCTGAATATGCTACCTCCATTGCTAATTATGTCCTTGTAGCCTTTCGTTCTTGTTTTTAAATAAGTTTTTATATATTTTCTAGGAGAATTCCGTGCATTGTTTCTTTCATACCGTTGCTTTTTTCCTTCAATAGCTGGTCAAAAGACTGTTGCTTGAATGGCATCAAATCCAGACGAAATCTTGTAGCACCAATTGTTTATGACTGTCATACATAACTTCCTTAACTTTTGTATATTTTTAAGAATGGCATAATATTTCTTCTACGCTACGTATGCAATGATTCTGTGTTGCTTAATAAATGGTACATCACAGTCCAAAACATTTAGTTTGTTTGATCAATCCTCCCTAGAATTTGGTCCAGGTGTTTATTTTCAGTCATACCCTTCATTAAGATCCCTATAATTTGGTCCAGGTGTTTATTTTCAGTCATACCCTTCATTAAGATCCTCTAAGTGAAAATCCAAAGTTGGTTATTCTAAAGTTGGACGAAAGGTTCTTAACATAAGATTGAAATAGCAATGATAAGGTATGGATACAGGCATGATTTTTCTGTCAATGAAGTTGACTAGAATGTACTTATCTTCATGTACTATCGGTATGGGTAGATACTATGTGTTGCAACTTTTCAGGTACAAACATAACAGAATGCACTTATTACCCCTTCATATCAATTGTTATGTTGCCACTCTGACGTTGTCTCTGTTTACTCCTGACAGAGCTAAAGTGAGAACACTAGGATACCAAGAAGTTAGGATGAAAAATTGATATTGATTACCTTATGGGAAAGTAATTTTGGATTGTGTGCCTAGGACATGTAATGCTTGCGGTGCATGCTTGATGACTACAGATCCCCCTCTGTGCATTTACAGCTCAAAAGTGTTATTTCCTAACTTTGTGCCATGCCTATCTTTTGAAGGTTGACAACCACCCTGAGTTCAAGAAGTCGAGATGCCTCTTTGTTGTTAGAACAAGTGGTGATTTGGAAGATTTCTCATACCGCAAGTGTCTCCAGGCTTACATCAAAGAGACCTATCCATCCCACGCAGATAGGTTTATACAGAAATATTTCGTTCAGAGGCAGTCACAAATTGCCCGTCTTCCAAAGTAGAAAATCTTTTACATGATGTTGCCTCTGGCAGCTGGGCAATGTTAAAATCGTATTTTTGCCTGCTTCTTATCATCCTTTGCATTTGCATGTATAGCACTGGTTTGACCATCTCCGTTAAGACTATGTTTGGTATGTCAAGTGAAATATGCCATTATCCGGGCTTTGTTTAATGCAATATCCAATTCTCCATCCATGTTTATAATCTAGTAACAAAAAGACACATAATTTTGTCATATTCTTTTGACGATGTATCGTACTCGTACATTTCGGTTTCGGCCTTAACTGTCAGCATTTGGGGCTGTTCAGACGATGAATTTTAGGTAAAAGCAAGATTTATTGTTTCATCATGTATGGTGATTGCATTGCCCATTATATTGCACGAAGGTAGTGAATTCATGTATACTTTACCACGATGGGTTCTGCAGACCATTTGGGTTTACACTGGAGTTACATGGCTAATGATGATTAACAATGGCACATGGTATACTTGTAGTATCTGAAAAAGATAACCTTTTCACAATGGGAATTTACAGTAGTTACTTCGTTTGTTTACCAAATTGAGTCTCCTCTCCTGGTTCATTTGCCAGTGTGCCCTCCTGTGGTACTGTGGCTAGTGTCCGACAGTTTTACCTTCCTTTCTGTTGTACCCCATGGTCTCCCTAAAGAAACACATCCATCAGTATTGTATTGTCATGTTCATTCTTTAGGAAATTGTGATAAAGTGAAAATGACAACGGGTGGGAACAATAAATGTAACACTGCTCCTGCTACCGTGGCGAAGTCGGAACGAAAATGGAGGCTGGACTTAAAGGGCTAACCTAAATTGACACAAACATAATCATTAACTTTTTGTGCAATTTAAATTCATACTTAAAACGTAAATAGATGAGATGCAAATAAAAGATTCAAATTATTGCAAATCTATCAATAATTTGTAAAATTCAAACTACACAATGCAACTAGATACTAATAGTCTAGATGACTAGAACTCTAGATTACTGTCTAAATTCTAAATTTCTAATTGTAAATTATCTATGGAATACATAAATTCATAAATACATCGAGTCATCATAATTCATAAATCATAATCAGTAATTGGAAGCCATAAGTACATCAATTCTAAAATTATCATTATAAACTATATAAAACACATACCAAGAGGTTAAGAACTTCTACTCCCCTCAATTCCCTATGCTTTGGCTCAGCTCACTTCCTCAGTTTCCTTAGTCCCCTTCTCTCCTCAGTCCCTTCCGGTTCCTTAGTCCCATGCGTTGCTACCTGACTGCCAAGTGCCAGCCCTAACCTACCTGCCTCGTCTCTCTCTCGGTCTCTCCTAGTTTTGGAGCTGGTGAGTGGCAACCTTGTTGACCTCACCGAATGGTGCCAATAGCCCAAGCCAATCCCCACGCCCTACCGACCTGTCGCTCAGGCAAGCTCCTTTACTCCTCACCAGCTACCCGCATGGCCATGTGGTTCGCGTTGCAACATGTCTGCTTCTCGCCTCACGGCCGCCGGCCACCACCCTGAGCTTGAGGCAACTTCCCCCACGCTGCACGGCCTAGTGGCTTGTTGTCACCCATCGGCCTGACTTCCTCTTCCCCACGCTTCCTCGTGCTACCGGCTGCCGCTCAAGTGCCACTCTCCATTCGACCCTCCTTCGATTTTGCATATGGAAACTAGTGGGGGTGAGGCCATGGGTAAATCTGCGGACGTGACTCACAATTGCTAGTTGCTAATTGGGCCTTGTGGATTCGTGGTTGCGGGCCGGCTATTTTCTCAACGCATCTTCTCTTCTACATTTCTTCTTCTTCTTCTTCTTCTTCTTCTTCTTCTTTAATCCCAGATGTAGAGCCATCGACCATCAACTTCCATGGCTATGCGGTGGGGGGTGGCTAGCTCTGACGGAGGGTAGGCTGAAGCCTAACGAAGCCTACTTGGTGGATTCGCCCCTGCTTGCTATTGCTAGTGCTAGCATAGGAAGCCTAAAAGAAAAAATGCAGCTGGAAATAGATACGATCCTGGTGGGGAGCATAGCATTGATATTGATAGCAAAAAGAAACTTGTGTAGACAACTAGACATTGTGAAATAACAAGACCACAAGAGGTGGTGGAATATCTTGACTGAAACATTATCTAGCTTGCCCTTGGATAAATGTGGAACCTTGTTCTATAGTACTACTTAATGTGCAACAACACTTTCTGAATATTCTTGACCATGGCGAACAATGTTAGAATTTAGAACCTTTTGTTTGCGTTTGTGTTTTAGTCTGGAGAGTGGAATCAGGTAGTCTGTAACTTAATAATTCATGTTCAATGGCAGTTTAGTGCATATTTGTGAGTTGTGGCAGGGATCATCCTATATGTGATTAATGATATTAGTATATTACTCAGGTTCCTATGGAATTGCAATAGAGCGTCCATTTGAAGTACTTTTTGTATAAGGCATAAATTTATTATACTGAAAATAAAAAATCTTATTGAATCATTATCATTCGATCTCATCCTACTCGCCAAAACAATCCTACCTACATAGGATCACAATCATGACAATCTTGGTGATAGGTGGGGACCCTATAAAAAAGCGAATAAGAAACAAAGTGATACGGGGAGGGGTCCCGATCTTCTCGGTGAGGAAACGTGGATAGTTGATGCGAAGTAGACGATGTCGTTAGTCGAACACTCGCGCCAATGCACGAACCCTCAACTCTTCGGAATACGCCCAAAACACACCGAATAATTGTTCGTCGCGAGACCACAAACGACGAACGCCAAGTCCTCAATTCCCAATGGAACGACGGCTTGACCTTGAATTGCAGAACGAACAATGGATCGCCTAATTCTCTCTCAAAGTCCTCGCATGAACTCTGGTGTTGAAAGAACAAGCAATAGCTATGTTTCAATCTTATGCATAAAGTTGGTCTCCCTCTAAAGGCTGCCAATACAAGGCTTATATAGCCCCTTGGGACGTCCATATCGTCCCCAAACCAATTACAACTCAACCCTATATGGTTTTGGATACGAACTCTCACAAAAAGAAAACTATATTTTTCACCCGTCATCTTGTTTCGGTCATAACTTTTTATCCATGACGAATTTGAAGGTGGGACCAAATCCATTACGTAGCCCTTGAAATTATCTTTCCAACGAGTACAAGAACACCTGAATCGGACTCCGTTTATGAAAGTTATGACCTTTTTAGTAACTGCCTGTCAGGCTGTCCCGAACCGAATCCGAATTGAATTCTGAGTTGAATCCGAGTTTGAATTGGGTTGAGCACGTGGGATGTCCGAATTTGGCTTGAAAATCTTATCCAAAACTTGTAGTTTAAGTCCTTGGCCTTCTCCCCTTTTGCTCTCTCACTACATGGGCTTCTTTCTCCTTGATCAGCTGCATGGGTTGCTTGGCTTTCTTCTTTCCATTCCCATGGGCTTTGAGTTTTTTGTTCTTAGTAGCAAATATGATTAACCTCCTTGTGCTTCTCCATTGTTTTGGCCCCGGAATCATCATAATATTCAAATCTAATAATAAACAAGAATTTGGCATAAGGTAGTATATCGTTCCCACGAATAGAAGGAAATTAATTAAGAAACAAATTCACCTGACAATATTTAATACAGCTCAATACTTCTTTCCAGTGAAATAATGTATTTGATTGAAAAGTACTAATCATGTGCGTATCCACATCATCCTCCCCTTCTTCAAGAAAAGTCGTCATCGGCTTTTGGTAGCCTGAAATTGTACTAAGCAAAGAATACAACGTATATGCATGATATATATATTTGTCATCAACACTTCTTTTGCTTAGCATATCAAGAACATATGAAGGTGTAGTAGATAAAAAGAAAAACACATATGCATGGTATATGTATGAATCAATTATTGTGTCATTCTCGTTGTTCCACACAAATCAGTTGATATAACAACAACCATAAGATGTATACATTGCAATATTGTCTTTCATATCTTCTTCCTCCCATGAGAAAAAGTCGTCCTCGACTTTGCTAAGCACATGGACAAGTCATTAATGGGCCAAACCAAATTAAGTTGTTCAAATATGGGGGAGAAAATTTTTAGTTCCTTCCATGCTTCAACTGCGCTACTCTGATTATTTGTACATGATTGTACATTAAAGAATGAATAAGTAGGCTTAAGAAATCTTTTAAAACATGAAGCACTATTGTTGAAACTCATCTCATTGTGATCATGATATGGCACAAAAGTTTGTTTATCCAAAATATGCAATTTCAATTCAGCAAGCTTATCACATGTAATGCATATTCGGTAAACATAAAACTTATCATCTATACCATAATTTCCAATCAAATTGAACTTATATGTATATGCATAGGTACTAACTAGTGATTTTAAACACGAAATTTCAGCAACTTTCTCAATCACACTAGATAACTCTCTAGGATCATCAAACATGATATAGCACAAAGAATCACTAGGAGATATTCGAGTAAGAACTTGCTTATGAGTAATCAATTCCACATTATGTAAATTGAGCAAAGAAATTTCAGAACATGGAATTTTTATTCGCACATATGAGTTCTCACAAGTACTCACCGTTCCACAATTAATTCCAGCGCCAATATTGTTACCTTTATTGTTCTCCTCAGTTGATATAGGTGTTGTATGTATTAAATCATCATGATGTAACAACGGGGCAGCAAGTACTTCATCTTCAACCGTGGTTATCTCCTCATCTTTGACTTCCAATGATGTCGGTTGTTGAATGTTTAACTCCTCATCTTCAATTTCAACCTGCACAATATGAGAAACAACACTAGAAGTAGACATTAATGTGTTAGTTTCAAAATCATCCTCACTTTATCCATCATCTACCTCTTTCTTCTCTTTTGGTGTTTCTTTCACACTCTCAATTGGGATGCGCTCAAATTCACATATGGTGGAATCACACAACTCACTCTTTTTCATACTCTCTTTCCCTTTGGCTATGTGGCTCTCACTCTCACATGGTTTTTGAGGCATCTCAAGTGTTGTTTGTAGCAATGGGGCAGCACGTGCACTAGGAGTAAAACTTCCACTAGATGGATTAGTTTTAAACGAATTGAAACGAGATGTGGGTTTACCTCCTGTAGGTGCTGTATGGGGAGTGTAGGAAGATGATTTTGAAACCCTCATGTCCTCCTCGGTCTTATTGTGCAAAACGACCGGAGGGCCATGCACACTTGTGTCATCAGCTAGTGTACCCCCACGTAGATTGTGTGCGAACATGGCATGCAGCTCCCGAAAGTTATTGTTGATGATCGTACGCAACTGTTTGACCTCCACCCCGAGGGTGTTCAATCCAGTCTGAACTTCCCTGAGCTCATCGCGCACGCCATTGTCACCATTATGACGTTGTTTTTGTCGCATCTCGCGCAACCGAGTGTACTCGGTCCACGTAACCGGCGCCTCCGGATTAGGTGGATCCTCCTCGTGACCTGACATGGGAACGACTCACAAACAAGAAACGAGGTTATATCCAGGTTAGTCAAATAAAATCTCTCTCTAAGTTTGCAACTCACTGTCCTGAAAACAAGACAAGCTTACCGTTCCAAAGTGAATCAAGGACGGCAAATCGACAATTGTGACAGCGAACGACCTCAACCCGGTAATGTATGAGCGTAACCAAGAGCAAAGGAGTACACAAACGGGTGTCGGTGGAGCTTGGACAGTTATGTATTTGTAGCAAGGGAAAATAATCAATTAATTTCAGAAATTGCACAGAATTGAATTATAGTTCGTATCTAGCACTTAGCCTATGTTGCTGATCAACCAAGGATGGATGAAGGCTAAAATAAGTGTATGGCAATGTATGGGAGTGTTAAATACAAGATAATTCAGTCGAATGCAATCTAGAATTGAAGAACACAAGGGTTGACCCAAAACTTGAAAACAGAGGATTTCTGTCTGTTGGACAGCACGTCGGTATTTCGGCCGTAACTTTTTGTCAGTTGCCTTTTTTTCAATGCTTCTTTTTTCTCAGTTTCCTGACGGTTTTTTCTACAACTTTTGTTTTAGGGACAAGTTCTGGATACCGACCGAAAAATTCTCACAAAATTCACAAGTGCCGACTGTTGCTGATTCAATTCAGAAATTTGGGTCAACTTTCACCTCATATATCTCTTAACCGCCTTGCTGGAATGACGTGAAATTTTACAGATAGATTGACAATGAAGTTTTGAATCTAATGACGGTTGTCTCACTCAAAAATAATCTCGGACTCAAAAGTTATGGCGTTTTTGGTGGCGGCTGCAGAAGAAAGGACAAATCAGCCGAATTGGAATTAGGGTTTGGGGTGGGGAATTTTTTTGTTTGGATTTTTAATGGAACAAAGATATGACCAGCAACTCGACAATACTAAGACGGACACAAATTCAATTTAGCAAACCAAAACTAACAGATTGAATGGCACAACGGGGTTTGGACAGCGGAAATTAACTCTTTTTGTGGGGCAAAATTTTTTTCTGGACTATAGGAAATAAAAACCAATCTACTAACTACGGGTAAAGAAATTCTCACCGAGTAAACCTAGAATCTGATACCACATGATACGGGGAGGGGTCCCGATCTTCTCGGTGAGGAAACGTGGATAGTTGATGCGAAGTAGACGATGTCGCTAGTTGAACACTCGCGCCAATGCACGAACCCTCAACTCTTCGGAATACGCCCAAAACACACCGGATAATTGTTCGTCGCGAGACCACAAACGACGAACGCCAAGTCCCCAATTCCCAATGGAACGACGGCTTGACCTTGAATTGCAGAACGAACAATGGATCGCCTAATTCTCTCTCAAAGTCCTCGCATGAACTCTGGTGTTGAAAGAACAAGCAATAGCTATGTTTCAATCTTATGCATAAAGTTGGTCTCCCTCTAAAGGCTACCAATACAAGGCTTATATAGCCCCTTGGGATGTCCATATGGTCCCCAAACCAATTACAACTCAACCCTATATGGTTTTGGATACGAACTCTCACAAAAAGAAAACTATATTTTTCACCTGTCATCTTGTTTCGGTCATAACTTTTTATCCGTGATGAATTTGAAGGTGGGACCAAATCCATTACGTAGCCCTTGAAATTATCTTTCCAACGAGTACAAGAACACCTGAATCGGACTCCGTTTATGAAAGTTATGACCTTTTTAGTAACTGCCTGTCAGGTTGTCCCGAACCGAATCCGAATTGAATTCTGAGTTGAATCCGAGTTTGAATTGGGTTAAGCACGTGGGATGTCCGAATTTGGCTTGAAAATCTTATCCAAAACTTGTAGTTTAAGTCCTTGGCCTTCTCCCCTTTTGCTCTCCCACTACATGGGCTTCTTTCCTTCTTGATTAGCTATATGGGTTGCTTGGCTTTCTTCTTTCCATTCCCATGGGCTTTGAGTTTTTTGTTCTTAGTAGCAAATATGATTAACCTCCTTGTGCTTCTCCATTGCTTTGGCCCTGGAATCATCATAATATTCAAACCTAATAATAAACAAGAATTTGGCATAAGGTAGTATATCGTTTCCACGAATAGAAGGAAATTCATTAAGAAACAAATTCACCTGACAATATTTAATACGGCTCAATACTTCTTTCCAGTGAAGTAATGTATTTGATTGAAAAGTACTAATCATGTGCGTATCCGCATCACAAAGTCAATGGATACACGAGTTAGTTGGAAGCGTGATATATGATCGAAACCGACAAAGATGGTATAGAACTGAGATCACGTAGAAGGTCTAGAATATAAGCACCACCCCTAAGTGTGATAGACAACAATTATATTCTATACTACTTTAAAAGAGAAGTTGGTGAGTGGTTATACACTCTATATCTTTTCCCACCTCATCTCTCATGTCTATCTTTCCCCACTAAAAAATCTCTAACAAAACATCATCTTATACACAAATAAATTAAGTAGTAAAAAAATTTAATGCTTATCCCAACAACCTCCTTCTCCCTCCAACGAATTCCTTTCCACGGGTTTTTATTGTCCCCTCCTCGTTATCTCCCTCTAGTCACCACCAACAAATGAGGCTATAGCAAATCTTGCTATCGCTAGGTTATCTTGTTCATTGCCTTCGAGTAAGGCCACCTCTACCAACCCCGTAGAGTTGAGGGCATGGCGCAAGCCAAGCTCGGCGGCAGAGGCACGACATGGGCAAGGGTGATGCTTGACCAGGCACTACGGTGGAGCCGAGGGGTGCATGCTAAGCCCATTAACATCAGCTAGACGTGGTAGCTAATGTGATTTTTTATTCGTAGCAACGCACAGGTATTAAACTAGTACGTAGTTCTAATTAGGACTTCTGGGCCACTAAACATCTTGTCATATATTTCCACTAACTTAAATTTTGAGATGAATGTTGATGGAGGGTGCCAATAACATTGTCATAGGTCACATTAGGAGAGGGCAATAGTGCTATGGAGGTGGCCTTGGCACTAGTGGTCCTCCTAGAGGAAGAGTGCGAGGAAGCGGGAGAGGCAGTAAGGGATTTGCGGTGGTAGTTCTAAATCTAAAGTTCACACATAACAGATTTTATTTTTTGAAAAATAAAATGCACACATAACAGTTACTAAACAAGGAATGATGATTGCACAATAATGTAATATAAGTGGCGAAAGGAGGAAGTTTTTTCGATGCACTTCGCGAAACAACACGTATGTTACCAAAACTATGGGAAAAGCAGCCTTTAATGTTTCATTTCGCAATCTTTGTGCCAAATTTAATCACAAAACTATGCATCCATCAACTCCCCCTGTTAGCTAACAGGATGGGCCCACCTGTCAGCCGCACACTTCTCCCTCCTCCGTCAGCCTGTGCTGACTAAGCACACCACACAAGCACGTAGGGCTGACTGGGCACACCACCTCATATCCCTCTCTCACTGAGATGGGTCCATGGACTAGGTTCATTGTCTAATTTTTGACAGTTGAGCCCATGAGCCGGTCAAACAGAGAGGGCTGGAGGGGTGGTCTTCTTCTCTGTTTGCACAAAGCGGGATGGAGGGCGAACAGGGGAGCTCTAGGCACGGGCTCGCCGGTGTCGAGAGGAAGTGGGGAGGCCAAGGCGACGCAAAAACAGGACGAGGTGGCTGCGAGGAGGACAAGGGAGGTGGGTCGTGGCGTACTGGCAATGGCGGCGTGGAGGGCATCGCAGTGGGCGAGTGCAGTGGTGGCGCTTCGGCGTGACTCGTGAGGAAGCTTGACCCGAGTGTGCAGAAAGGTGGGGGTGAACGGAGAGGGTGCTACACAGGAGCAGGGAATCGGAATGGGACTTACAAGGACGGCAACCGGTGAAGGTCGTCAGAGTCAGATCCGGTCGCTTGAGAGAGGGGAGAAGAAATTATTGATGTCAGGGATGAGACGAGGGAGGCCGGGAACATGTTGTGACGTGGATGAAATGGGCTACAACCAATATCACAAAATATTTTTAGACCAGAAAAATAAATAGAAATTCTTAGCAGTGACTAGCTAAATCTAAATTTACAAAGTAGAACAATAAGTAGAAGTGTAAAACAAGTAAAACTTACAAAGTAGAACAAATCATAACTCTCGTTCACTGGACACTGCCGCATGAGAGGTGAGGCATGGCTAGTTGTCATGGTGGCACGACGCATGGGGGCACGCTGCACGACAACATGGCACGTGGTTGTCGAGCTGGGGTTGCCAGGTTTACCGGTTCGACAACGACGTACTCAAGTAGCATGGTGGTGGGCGGCTGGGAAGGAGCGAGGGTGATTGGGCAAGGCGACCATGGCCGAGGAGAAGACGAGGGTGGTTAGCGGGTAGCTAGTGGCATGTGGCGAGTTGGCCAGCTGGGCGGCTAGCGCCTAGCGGCGGGTGGCTGCTGCTTGCTAGGGCATAGCTTGAAGAGTGAAGCTAGAACATGCGGATTTCCTCAATTAAGGAATTTGCCAATTTTTGGTGGGCGGTTGGGGATAAAGGGGATCGATTAATTCTCTCTAGAGGATGATCGGGTGAGCTGCTATGTTGTATTGTGGTTGTTGTGTTGTTGGGCTTGACTTGTTGGCCCTAATGGGCTATGGGCTATGGACTGCAATTGAAGTCTTAAAGGAGTATGTTAGTATGTAGTGTATGCTTTATGTATTAAGAAGGTATATACTGGATTTTTGTGCAAAAATATTAGGGGTGCAGTTGTACCCCTATACATTATTGTGGCTCCACCACCGTCACTAGTGTCCCAACCCTCCACACTAACCGAGGCAACCCATCCCCGCTGCAGACCTAGGTGGCGATGCAGGGTTGCACGCCTAGTGCTTTGGCTTAGCTGGCGAGTAGGCGATAAAGGAGAAGGTGGCATGCCCGGTTGGAGGTGGAAGTTGAGTTGGAGGGGTCCAGCCACGGGATGACGTGGTGTGCCAATTCAGCTGGCCCAAACGGACGGATTTTTGCTAACTGGATGACACGTGGGCCCAACTTGTTGGTTAATGGAATGGGATTTTTATTAAAACTGGCGCAAAAGGTGTAGTTTTATGCAAAGACTCCTTAAAGGTGTTATGACCCTCTTCGTTTGGCCTTTGGCATTTTTGAAAGTCGAAATAAACAAAGCGGTTTTTTAAAACGGATTTTCCAAAAAAATTTTGAGTCTAAAACTGTGTATATCATCTACTGCTATCTTAAAAAGCACTAACAAACACCATCGGTCACAGTCAAAAGCAATCATACCACAAGAACATGCGGTAGGTTTCGCGACATATGTGGGCGTAAAGTGGCATATCGTTTTTCTGGGGAAAAAAAGGAAAACAACAGCAGCTTAGCCCAAGGTCAACAGTACCAAAAACCCGAAACGACTAGTGCATTTCGTCCTACAGCCATCCATCATGTTCGTCTTCACCTGGCGGCGGCGGCTCCTCGTCCACCTCCGCCAAATCCCCGGCGGTGGCGGCGGCATTGACCCCCTCCAGTCCAACCCCGGCGCCATCCTTCTCTCCCGCAGCTACTCCTCAACAGCCGGCGCTGGCGCCCCCAACTCCGAGCCCTGCACCGCCACCATCTCCTACCTCATCTCCTGCGGCCTCTCCCCGGCCGCCGCCGCGGCGACCGCCCGCTGCGGCCGCATTCGGTCCGCCGCCAAGGCCGACGCCGTCTTCGCCCTCTTCCGCCGCTACGGCTTCTCCGACGCAGACATCGCCCGGGTGGCCCGCGGCGCCCCGCGGCTCCTCTCCGCCGATCCCGACCGGATCATTCGCCCGAAGCTCGACTTCTTCGCGTGCCTGGGCTTCGAGCCCCGCAAGCTCGCCTCCGCGCACTTCCTCCTCTCGCGCAGCCTAGACAAGCACATCGTCCCCAGCATCCAGTTCCTCCGCGGCGTCATCGGCACCGACGATGGCATCCGCCTCGGCTTCAGTCGCAACCCCCGCGCCCTCATGGTCGACCTCAACAACAAAATGCGCCCCGCGGTGGAGGCCCTCCGCAGCCACGGCCTCACTGAGGTGGCCATCTCGAAGCTCCTCGTCCTGCAGATGGGCGTTCTCACGTTGTCGCCGCACCGCATCGGCAAAATCTTTGAGGACCTCAATGCGCTCGGTATGTGCAGCGTCACGGGCACGCGCTTCCTCTACTGCTTCCGCGTGATGTGCCACTTAAAGAGGGAGACATGGCTGCGGAAGGTGGCGGTGTACCGGAGCTTCGGGCTGACCGAGGGTGAGGTGCTCAGGGCCTTCAAGACGCAGCCCACGATACTAGTTTTCACCGATGAGAACATCAAGAAGAAGCTCCGGTTCTTCCTGGACGAGTTGAAGCTTGGATCAGCTGATGTAATGAGGTGCCCGGTGGTTCTGGCGTACAGCATGGAGAAGACCATCCTACCAAGGTGCGCCGTGCTGAGCGTGCTGATGAGGGAGGGGAAGATTGAGCGAGATATCAAGCTGCTTCCAGCGTTGCTCGGCAGTTCCAGGGTGTTCTCTGGCAAGTATGTATCAAGGTATGCTAACGATGTGCCAGATGTTGTTAAGGCATATGACGGTAAGATCAAATTCCAAGGATTCAGGTAAGATCAACTCTTCTAGGTTAAGCTTTTCCAATGCCAATGTTGAGATAAGGGTGAAGCTAGCGATGCTTCCATGAATGGATTTATTTTGGATTTTGGTTGGTTCGAGAACGACTAGAGTGAAAATGGATCAAATAATGATATATTATAATTATGAATACAAATTCGGATAGTCTCCAAAAGCAAATTCGAAACTACTATGAATTAAGTGTGTTTTCAGTTATGAATATAGTATGGATACCGTTAAACAACCAAATATATTGATTGTTGTGTGGAATTCTAATCTGATGTGCTTTCCTTTACGTTAGTGTGTGGAATTCTTAACTGGAGTTGGACAAGGTTGACATCAACAATGATCGGATAGATTTTGTATTAGCTGTTTTTTTTCAAAAGAAAAGATGCAGCTGTCTAACGCAATTTTAGAACCAACTGACCACACAATCTACAAATTTGCGATTGGTTTATTGAGAGAACTGTTAAAAATATTACTGAGTTGTACTTATAAGGTACTTACATGCTTGGTGCATAGGACATCGTTTTTCTTGATAAATAAAAACCAGTTAAATTGTAAAGGATAACCCCTAAACATCTACTTTTTTAAAAAGAGGGAGATTAAGAGTGGTTGCTAGCGTGACACATACAGAAATATAGTCAAGTTATATTGGCTGTAACACTGATTTAGATGATGACTTGTCATGTTTAATATGGTGTTGTTGAGTTGAGTTCTTAATTTACATAGATGGACCATTTCACACTTGATTGAACTCAAACAATATAGATGAGTGTTAATTGACATGAAAACAAGTTTTGGAAGCATTTTGAAACTTTGTGCAAAAATGTCGGGTGCTCTGTAATTATCTCCAAAAATATAGTGTGCTCTGCATATAGTCACAGCAACTGTGCGTGGGGAGTGTGAATGTGTGATCAAGGAGGGACCGTTGCAGTTCAGTCAAGGGAGGTGTCGACAGCTTATGAATTTGCGAGACTTACATAAAGCCTACAAGCTTATCTTAAACAATTGCCATTTTCAGACTAACATAAAGCTGGAACATCAGTAAAGGGTGGTCTTCTTGCTTCATTCCCCAACAACAGATTACCTCATCCAACTTCACGGCCTCACAGGTCTGATTGGAACTTACTTACACAGAAAATAAATCTCAGGTCAAAAACTACGCAAAGACTTGGGTGAGTTGCGTCTAATCGATATATTTATTTGTTACAGCCTGCTTGGTTGTATGATGAGGCATTTTCCGAACAAAGGCAGGATGAAATCATAATACAATGGAAAATCTTTTGACCTCAACCAAGAGGTGGAAGGGTATCATCATATCACAAGCACTAATTTCACTATATTAGTCAATGTAAAATGCTCACGTGTACAATCATTGAGAAAAAAGAATATCAGCCTCCAGAAGGTGTGCTACTGCTACCTATTATAATACTAGTTAAATGCCCGTGCGTTGCTACGGATTTTTAAAATTTATCATACTACATGTTTTAAAATTCATGGGTGATAAAATTTTTTAGAATATGCATATAAACTGTTTATGATCGAGACTAAATGTTCGACAATTATGTTTGGGAGTCCAGCACTTCCTGCTGGGACAACACACAGATTGCTCAGGGTGTAAGCCGCTTCTTTACGAATGTCAAACTATGCACTTGTGAGGTGGTGTATCAGCAAAGGCGTGGCCTCACGGGTGAAAAATCAATTTCTTGTGCTCAAAACTACCTGCTGCTATATTTGACAATGCCCACGATGCCTCCTACATAGGCAGTCCACAAAATTGATAGCATAAATCAGAAAACAGTATGCGTTGCTCAAGTCTAGTAAAGTTGAACCAGCAAAGGAAACCAGACCTTTCTGAGGACCCTACTGTCACTCTTCAAACATTTTATAAGACTTGATCTGAGAACAATATTTAGTTAGTACTTGCAAAACCAACATCCTCTCTGGAAGACAAACTATTAACTCACGATAAATAGTCACAAATGAAACATGGTGCTCTTATATAATTGGAGACTAAGGGTGGTGAGCTATACTGTGATATTGTTTCCAACAATTAGGATTGAATCAACCATGTATCCATCACCGGCTACAAGATTTCCTAAACCACGAAGTACCTAATTTGAAGTAAAAGTATCAATTTACCTGTGTTGCGAAATCACGCACGCTACTTACATGTTTAACACTAAGTGCAGAATTCGACAATAACTGGGAAATCAGAACAGTGTCAGCCAGCCAGAGAGAGAATTCCTCGGTCTTGGCTGGGAGGTTCTGGAAACCAAGGGAAACATTAAAAATCATCCCTTCCTTCAGTGTCCGATCATTTTTCTCATTCAAGGACAACCAAGTTTCGCGGAACTCAATGCAAATTCCTGTTCCACTTGACTTGGTAAGAAAGGGAAGAAGATCAGGAACTTCACCTCTGACCACGGCAACCGCAGCTTGGTAACAGTTACCAGCCTTGCTACCAGGTTTCAAAGTAGAAATAGCAGCATCATGCGCCTGGCGGAGGACCTTATATGCATTACATTTTTCCACAGTACAATCGATCAAGAAGGTTCTTGCGACATTTGAGCAGTAGCCATTGTACTTGGCACCCATCGCGCACACAAGAAGGCTTCCAGAATCATAGAACAGATCATCATCATTGCTAAAAGCAGCAGGCCTAAGGTCATACTTGCCTCCACTTTGAAAAATAGGTGGGTAGCATATGTCCACATTTTCTGCCTTAAGCTTGACATTTATCTTTGTGGGGGAAAGTAATATCTTCTCTGTCAGATCCATCAGCTTAGAATGTGGAACCTTCTTTTCATCCACTATAATGTTCTCCAGCTTTGGAACTACGTACTTTCGCAAAAACTGAAGCAGTTAAATATACAGCCTTTTTCACATACATAATCTCTGTAACATCTTTGGCAGTAAGGAGCTCAGAGATGCTGCTTGACACATCAGAAAGCTTTAACCGTGATCCATGCAGCTTTTCAGACCATGCTTCAAGAACCTTGCCTTCATGCTTCTCTCTTGCTAAGTACCCAATAACACCACCATTTGATTGAGAATGTGCACACACAGCATGTAGGATATCATCCATTAAGGCAGAACAATTGTTACCCTTCTCCAAAATATGCAGCATGATATCAACACCGACTGCTTTAGAAACAGGCATCTTTAAAGGTTTAAGCACATCACAACCTTTCCGCCTGCACAGGAAATGAATCTGCTTGCTCATGAAGACCATTATAGTTTCTGGCAACTCACAACCAAACAACCACATGCTCAGGGCTAAAGATTTCTGACATCGAATATCTTCAGAGGGTGGAGGAGTAGCTACAGTAATTGCACACAAATAGCCCCAAAGATCAGATGTATCCTCCTTCCAGTGGCGGTAGAACTTCTTCAAACATTTGATGAAGTTTTCTGGACTTACTACAGCAGAAGATCCACGATCAGGGGTTGATATATGATCCAGTGCTTCAAGAATAGCCATTTATAACCACGATACCTTCAACAACAAAAAAGTGTTTCAAACATTGATGTGAGCACAGTATGACCAAAAACAGAAGTTATCAACCTCAGAGCAAAAGATATGAACAGGCAAGTTTAGTAAGATAAGAGAATAAGCACACAAACAATGGAAAAATGGTTAGCAAACAAGGCTGTTTTCTGTAATCGAACACCATGTTAAACAATTCTTTCCTTTGCCCCTAAACTAAGTTTTCGAACTTATTAAATGGTCCCTTAGTTTCTTTGATCTAAACTTAGTTCGATGGTCCCCTAAAGGCCCAAACAATTCCATTAAAGTTCAAAGTACAATACCTTATTACAATACACTTCATATAAAAATACTATAACAACCTCATAGAAAAGGAAGCAGACAATCAATTTTCAGTTACTATTCTCGATCACAAACTTGATTTTTTTTTATTTCTGGCAGTCGTAAATCTCAGAAAATTTTATCATCTAATAGGTACAAGATGGGCTATTCTTAACAATTAAAATTGCTACACAGAACTGGTCGTACCCCGGCGGCACGTCGGGTCCTGACTTTCTCATCTGCACCGAGCAGGAAACAAGTAGAAACCTTAAGTCCCCCTAATAAGAACAACGAATCGAACAACGACGCAGCTTTGATGCAGGGAAAGTAGGGGGCGAGGACTCACGAGGGCGCCCTTGGACTGGTAGATGGTGACCTCCTCCTGGGGAACGTAGCCGGTGCGGATGCGGATGGCCTTGTGGAGGGTGCCGTCGGGGCTGTGCGTCGGCGTGATGATGCGCTCGCCCTCCTTGGGGATGGAGAATAGGCGCCGCTGCTTGCCGCCGCCGCTGTTGCCGTCGCTGGCGGTGGCCATGGCCGGGGAGGTGTACGGGGTTTGGAGAGGAGAGGAGAATGGGGGGAAGGTGGCGGAGCGGAGGAGCGGGGGGAGGAGGAGGCGGCGGCGGAGCGGAGAAGTAGAGGGAGGAGGAGGCAGCGGCGGTGCGGGGTGGGGAGGAGTAGGCGAGGGCGGAGCGGCGGATGAGGGAGGGGAGGAGGCGAGGGCGGAGGAGGGAGGGGAGGAGGAGGCGTGGAGAATGGGGGGGGGGGGAGACGTGGAGAACGTGGGGAGATGGGGGAGAAGGTGGGAGGAAGATTCGGTGGGAGGAGGCAGCGCACGGTTTCGTGAGACGGGGTGGGACGGGGCCACACGTCAGTAAACATATCTTTTTTTTTGTGAGAAGGGATGGGAGAAGACGGACCAACCACCAACTCCTTTTTAAGGAGTAAAGATAGAGAGGCAACCAAGTGTGCTGACCACAAATGAATTGTAATTGTCCCAATGCAACACTATATTCCAACTCTCTGCAACATGACACTACTTATATTACCTGTAAAGAACATTATCCATCTATGCTCCAGGCAGAATCTGCTGCTGCACTCGCAGTGTATACAACGACCAGAATTTTGGGCTATGTTGGCCTCCCTTGTGCCACCGGAATTCCCCATTCGGCTCTCGCGCGCACGATTTGCCAGGATTTGTTTTTTTTTTGAACTCGATTTGCCAGGATTAGCCCCCGCGCATGGCCGGGGCGTGCGCTAGGGCGAGGTGGCGCACTCCGGTAGCGTGCGAACCGGCTGGCGCGGGCGGTGAGCGCGCTAGGGAGGTAGCCCACGGCCGCGCACCGAAGCCAGCAAAATTTTCAAAAAAAATTTCGTATGTTTTTTAAGAAATAGTAAATGGACTAAAAAAATTCATAATTTGTTTTTGGCAAATTTAACATTTATGAATTAGTTTGGAAAATTTATATGATCGTATTATTTGTATGAATTTTGTAATACAGGAAATGAGATGAAAACAGTATGGAATTTATTTTGGATGTTTTCCACAGTGTATTTGGTTGTATAATTTTTTATGAATTTTGTATGTTGTTAAATTGTGTTACAAATTTCCTACAAAATTGTATTTTATCATGACTCTTTCAGTGAAGATATTTATGTGAAATGACATCATTTTATGTAGTTGGTAGTAATGTTCGGTGTAATGAAAAAGATAGTGGTGTACAAATTATTTTTGAGAGACATCCGACATCCGATTGTTTTGTAAGGTATACTTGAATTGAAATTGTATTATACGGACATACAATGCGAAAAAATATACATAAAGTCATGGTTCACCTAGGCATCACGGCCTCTAATGACATAGGTGATCCTCGGAGAAGATAAACCTGGCGGGAGGGCGGCGTGCGTCTCGGAGCTCATACTGCAAGGCCTACATCTGAGGAAAGGCTATGGATGACTGTGTGTAGGGCTACTACGAGGCCTACGTCAGAGGCAGGGCTATAGATGACTGCGTGTAGGGGTACGGCGAAGGGCCAAACCAAGTGTGGAGTAACTCGTTCGAAGATGGGTCAATATCCTGCGCGGATGGTACAGGTGGGTTAGAGCAGGTGATGTGATGTTTGCAGTGCGTACTATTGTTGGAAGGCACGTACCTGGGGAGTGCGAAGTGCTGATGACGAGCACTGTCCTGGAGACTAAGCTACTTTGTCCAGGCCTGCGGATTGTGTGCCATGCGTTAGTGTGGCGGAGTGTGGAAATATGTTCAGTTATGTACATTACAACGTACTGGTGTATATGGCTGAGCGGATGACGATCCCAAGCGTAATCACCGTTGTAGTGTTGCACAGTGTATGCTTTGTACATCTGGGTGAACCAGGTGTCGCCCTCGCGTAGGTCGGACAGAGCCCCATGTGCGAACGTGGGCAACACGTCGTCACGACGCGGCCGAGAGTCAGGGTCACTGTTTGGGCTCAGTTTCCATCGGCCCAGCAAGGAAGTTTGTTTGTGCATCTCCCTCTGTGATGAAGATGGTTGTAAGAGAGTGCTGTTCCCTACCAAATTCTGCAAGAACAAATGGTGGTGAGATGTACTTTACAATTGAGTGCACGGACAAAAAATGAGGACAACATCTGTGAACTCCTATACCGCTGCCCCGAAGCGCATAGAGGAGGAACGATCGTAGCAAGGATGACTGCCGGAGTGTGGTGGATGTGTGATGGAGGTGCGAAGGGTGCTGCAGAGGTAGACGCGGAGGGCGGTGGGGGTAGAGTTTGTCCTCGGTGCCCGTCTCATGGCATGGCAATGTTGTTGTGCTAACCGCAACTAATGGACCTAAGTCTTGGCCTTGCGTCGTCGTAGATGGAATGCATTGTACCAAAGAGCTGTTCGATGTTAGTGTTCCTCCCACGACGCAGAGCATCAGCAGCCTCATGGTGGACACAGTTGAAGTGGTCATACTGTAAGGAAAATGAGAACTAGTTAGAAATGTGCTATCGTCGCAAACTTGTATGAAGATTGGCTTACTGTCTCATCCTAGCATGCCGCTCAGTGAGCATTTGGACCCGCTTGTATGGCCTC
The DNA here is from genome assembly GCA_017311315.1 of Dendrocalamus latiflorus. Lineage (NCBI taxonomy): Eukaryota > Viridiplantae > Streptophyta > Magnoliopsida > Poales > Poaceae > Dendrocalamus > Dendrocalamus latiflorus. Next base: position 29,455,206 of record CM029626.1, read on the forward strand.
ATCGTGCGTGATCTCTGATGGATGGTGCGTCGCCGACCCAGTAAGCCTACTCTTGGTACGCGGAAGTACCACGTTAAGTACGAAGTGTACATGTCCACGTCGTACAGCCGTGCCCCCCGCGCAACGTTGATTGTCGCCTTCTCAACCCACTCTGCCATGTACGGTAGATGAGCCTGGGGTCCAATCGTCGCTCTTTTGCCCTTTCGGTGTTCGCCTACAAGTTAGTGCGGATGTATCAATATCAAACCATGTGAGACACAGAAAATAGGGTAATGGACAAAAACAAATGAGGACGCACCTGTGCGTGTGGTCTCGAAGCGGTCATCCCTGTGCCAACGACACTTGCTGGTACAGCCCGAACTGTATGAGGACCCGCTGTAGGTTGTATGGCTCTACCATGTGGGAGAATACCAGGTGGCAGGTCGTAAGCTAGTACTCTTGATCCTGATTGCACTGAGAGCACAAGTCGTAGGGGGCTGCCTTGGCAAGGAACTATGTAGTCCATGGCCACCAGATGACCTCACTCTTTTAACTTCCTTATTGTAGTAAAGTGAAATTTTAGGGGCATTTAGATAAGGAAGTCATAGATCTAATGACGGTAGTTTCACTCAAAAAGGATACTGGAAACGACAGTTATGTCGTTTTTCGTGGAGGTGACAGAAAAGCCACTGGTTTGGCCAAAATTGGAAATTATGGTGTGGGGTGTTCTTGATGGATATTGATGTGGGAATTTTTTTGTTTGGATTTTTTATAGGAACAAGGATATGACCAGCAACTACACAATGCTACGACAGACACAAATTCAATTTATCAAACCAAACCAATAGATTGAAGGGCACAAACGGGGTTTGCACAGTGGAAATTAACTCTTTTTGTAGGGCAAATTTTTCCTAACTATAGGAAATAAAACCAATCTTCTAACTAGGGATACAAGAAATTCTTACAAGTCAACTAAAGCTCTGGTACCACTTGATGCGAGGGTAGGTCCCGATCTTCAAGTAGGATGAAATGTCGATTGGTAGAGAATGACGTTGTTGATGAGGCTACTTGACTGAGACACAACCAAGCTATCCAACAATCGCTACACCATACTCTTAGTCATTATCAATCATGCCAAGAGCACGGTTGACCTAATTACAAAGATCAATTCCTACAAGCAATTGAGAACAAGAAAGAACAAGGATAAAAGAGCAATCTGAAAATTGCTAGATATAAAAGATGCACAATGAGAGTTGAGGTTTTGTAACATGGATTTATTAGTCTAATCGACATAAGAGACAACGTGAAACTTTGCACACGTGCTAAATAGATCTAAACAAAACATGAGGAAGAGAGAGGACCCTAGGGTCTACTTAAGAGAGAGAAGGCAAGGGGTGGCGGCCAAGGTGGTGGGCATGCAACTCTATGTGGTACAAGGCCCAAGTGGAGGTGGCCTAACACCTTTTGACTCGGATTCAAAATCAACCTTGACTTGTTTGGACGATTGCAGCGAGCTCAGAAGGAATTGGAGGTAGGGCCAGATCTATTGGAAAGAGAACGAGATAAACTTTCCATGCTATACTCATACACCTCAAATGGACTCTATATGTGAGATCGGACCTGTCAGGCTAAATTCGAATTGATCTGAAGGCCGAATTGGATTCCAAAATGTGTCCAACTTGAAATTTTGCTTGAATAGGTCCAAAAATGACATGATGACCTTGAGGAAGAGTTGGAGAAGACGTCGACTTGGTCTTGATATGCTAGTTGGCTTCCCTTTAGGTGGACCCCAACCACAAGCTCATAGTATTGATGCAATCCTCCTTATATAACCGCATAAATATATATTTTCACCATTAGGTAGCATCATATTCTCAATTAAAATATGTTGAAGCTGAAAAAAATGAATTTACCTTTTGTTCAATCTTGATATTAGGTGTTATGGTCGTATGCATTTATAGCATGGTCACATCGTCCTCCCCTTCTTGACAAAAAACCGTCCTCGGCTTTAACAGGTGGGTAGCCTCACGTATTGTATGATCTTGATCATAAATATTGGTACATGACAAAAGATACAACGAACTCTTATTATATAATATCATAAGTTCTTTATCAAACAAATTAAACCTCTTTGAAATGATTGTACCTGATTGGTAGTATTATCACGGATGGTGTTGGAACTATGTATGTATATGTCTCATCCGGCTCCCATCCTTTAGAAAAGGGGGTATTGGATTGTGACCTGATATTGATGATTTCAACAAGAGGCAAATTATTTTCCGACGCAAATGGAGAAATGGTTATGATGTATGGAAGTAGCCCACAACGCTCCCCTTCTTAAAGGTTTCCTGTAGCTCACAAACAACACTAGATAAACTAGAAATATTAAGGTTGGTGCCATTGTTGTTTCCTCTACATTATAGTATTCCTTCTCGATAGTTGAACCTTTTAGTTATGATGTTATGCAAATTTTATAAACCATGTAATTTCCCTTTTCATCATACTCGCATTTTAGGTGAAATTTATAATGAAACAATAAAAGCGAAGTGGAAATAACAAATAACTTCTTCTCTAAATAACTCAGTTCAAAAGGATGATCCATCTCAATATAACCTGGAGTGTTCAAAAAAGAAATCTCGTTCGGCTTATCTATAGCATGGATCAATTGCATATTAGTAGAATCAAAAGCACATAGATTTGGAATTAAAACAAGAGAACCATGTTTAATTTCTAGCTATGTCAAAGATTTATGTAAGGAATTAGCACTCAGCTCATTCTCAACACTCAAATCAATGCAGTCTGAATTCTTTACTTAAAACATGTGCATATCAGAATAGTTTTCCACAAAATTTTGTTCTAAAGTAGTATGAATAGTGGACAATTATAGTTCTTCACAAGTAGACTCACCGTGAGTGATGACAGCATCATTATCTTTAACTTTTTTGGCTCTCCTTAGATGATGTAAGTACATTCATCTCATCTTCCTTCTCAAACAATGTAGTCGGTGGCTTAATCAGCTCAATCTCCTCTTTAGCATCATTTTCAACTTTCTGCAACTTGTTAGCCACAGAAAAAGTCACAAACGCATGTTTGTTCCAATGTTTCTTATCATCAAGCATTGTCAATGTCTTCTCAATCTGGCTTTCAACCTTACAAGCAAGTATAAATAAATGAGGGTGAAAATTATTTTTTTTGTGAATAAGAATGCCCTAAATTTCTTTATTAAGCCCACTTAAGAATCTATTCTCTGTAGCTTCAGCATGTTCCTTTAAGCCACAATGCAACAAACGAAATTTTAATTCATGATAGTATTTCCTTACAGTTCTACCTTGTTGTTTTAAATGTTACAATCTAGCTAGTAAATAATCAGCATGATATTTAGTAACAAAATCATCTCTCAAAAGTTTTTTCAATGCATTCCAAGTTTGAAGGGTTTTCCCATGTGTACAAAGATACTTCCATCAAAGTATTACATCATTAATAAAAATTTTTGTGGTGGCTCTAATCTTTTGCCTATCAAACTAATTATAATATTCAAATTCTTTGTCTAATGCTATCTCCCAGTCAACATAAGCATCAGAATGAAATTTACCAGCAAAAGATGGAAATGCATACTTAAATGCACCTCATTTAGGCATAGGAGATGAGTCAATAGTGTTGTCGATCTCATGAATCTTCCTCCTATATGATCTTGAACCTGCCATGGTTAGTAGAAAACAAGATGATACACAAGAATTATGTAAATCCCTATCAACTACTAGGAGGTGGAGGTTGGCAAGTCACACATTTCTCAAGCTTAAGCAAATTCTTACAAGTTCTTACTAGAGCAAACTGGTGGTGCAACCGGTGGCTACTTCCTGATAAATCTAACTTGAATGATGAGTATAGCAATTGCCGATACAACGAGACCTGTTCAATTAGTAGAAAAATAGAGCTTGGATAGGCTATGTATTTGTAGCAATGAAGAACAATCAGTCAATTTTAGAAATTGCACAGCTTGGATAGGCTATGTATTTGTAGAAATGGAGAACAATCAGTCGATTTCAGAAATTGCACCGAATTGAATTATAATTCGTATTTAGCACTTAACCTATGTTGTTGGTCAAACAAGCATAGATGAAGGCACTAAATTAGGTGTATACCAATGTACGGGAGCAACTGACACAAGATAATTCAAAAGAATGCAATATAGAATTAGAAAGCACAAGGATTGATCCAAATACGGAAACTGAAGATATCTGTCCTCTGGATAGTACGTTGGTATTTTGGTGTAACTTCTTGTTAGTTGCCCTTTTTTTGAATTATTCTTTTTTACCATTTTCTGATGACTTTTTCTACAATTTTTGTTTTGGGGCCAAGTTCTGGAAACAGATAAAAAAAATTCACAAAAAAATCACAAGTGCTGACTGTTGTATATTCAATCTAGAAAATTGGGTCAACTTTCACTGCAGATATCTTTTAACTGCCTTATTGTAATGAAGCAAAATTTTAGGGGCAGTTAGATAAGGAAGTTATGGATCTAATGGTGGTAGTTTTACTCAAAAGGATCTTGAAAACGAAAGTTATGTTGTTTTTCATGGAGGTGACAAAAAGCCAATAGTTTGGCCGTAATTGGAAATTATGGTCTGGGGTGTTCTTGATAGAAACTGATGTGGCCATTTTTTTTCTTGGATTTTTATAGGAACAAGGATATGACCAGCAGCTAGACAATGCTAAGACAGACACAAATTCAATTTAGCAAACCAAAACTAATAGATTGAAGGGCACAAATGGGGTTTGGATAGTGGAAATTAACTCTTTTTATAGGGCAAATTTTTCTGGACTGGAAATAAAACTAATCTACTAACTAGGGACATAAGAAATTCCTATTGGTCAACTAAAACTCTGATACTACTTGATGTGAGGGTAGGTCCCGATTTTCTGGTAGGATGATACGTCGATTGGTAGAGAATGATGTTGACGACGAGGCTACTTGACCGAGACACAATCAAACCATCCAATAATCCCTACACCACACTCTTAGTCGTTATCAACCGTGCCAAGAACACGGTCAATCTGATCACGAAGATCAATTCCTGCAAGCAATCGAGAAAAGTAATAACAAGGATAAAAGAGCAATATGAAAATTGCTAGATACAAAAGTCACACAATGAGAGTTGAGGTACTGTAACATGGATCTGTTGGTCTAATCGACACAAGTGACAACATGAAAGTTTGCACACGGGCTAAACCAGTCTAAACAAAACCCAAGGAAGAGAGGCCCCTCGGGGCTATTTAAGAGAGAGAGAGGGAAAGGGGTGGCGACCAGGTGGTGGGCACACAATTCTAGGTGGTACAAGGCCCATGGGCCAAAGTGGAGGTGGTGTAACACCTTTTAACTCAGATTCAGAATTAGTCTAACTTGTTTGTGTGATTGTGGCACGCTCAGAAGGAATTGGAGGTGGGGCCAGATTTGTTGAAAAGAGAACGAGATAAGCTTTCCATGCTGTACTCATACACTTCAAACAGACTCCGTATGTGAGAGTTATGCATGTTTGAAGTTAGACGTGTCAGGCTAAATTTGAATTGATCTAGAGGCCAAATTGGACTCCAAAACATGTCCAACTTGAACTTTTTCTTGAATTGGTTCAAAAGTGACGTGATGACCTTGAGTAAGAGTTGGAGAAAACATCGACATGGTCTTGAAATGCTTGGTTGGCTTCCCTTTAGGTGGACCCCAACCACAAGCTTGTAGTGTTGATGCAATTCTCCTTATATAGCTGCACAAATATATATTTTAACCATTAGGTAGCACCATATTCTCATTTAAAATATGTTGAAGCTAAAAAAACAAATTCACCTTTGTTCAATCTTGATATTGGGTGCTATGGTTGTATGTGTTGTGGCATGGTCACATCACTGTCTACGGGGTACCCTCTAGCACCCTCAGGGTACAACTCAGGCCTCAACTAGAAAGGGTACAGGTTTCTATGGAAGTATGGTCAGCCAACTGGAAAATAGTCCTAGCACCACAGCTGTAGCAAGGTCACCCAACTGGAAAATGGTCATAGGTCCTCACCGGTGCTGTGCTGTGCGGCATCACACAAGTCTCGATACATGGCGCAAAGCACCGCAGAGCCACAACTGTACTGCGGCACCTCGTCGGGCCAAGCTCTGCTAACGACTCAGCTAGATGGATGTAGCTAGGGTAGACACAGTCTCCCTTAGTCGTAAGAAACAACACCCACCCAAATAGAAACAATAGATACGTGACATAGTGCGTGCACACCACATGCTGGGTCACGTCTACGGGTCATGTCATGTACCGCCTTAGCCACGAATGTGGCACCCCTATGATCTCTCCAAGACTGGGTGACCGAATCGATCCTCCATTCGTACCTTCCAGTCTGGTCGCCTGGGAGGGGGCACTACCATAGAACCATGCAGCGGTAGACCTGTGAGCATGGAAACATTCTCTAGAGTAACGGTCATCTCCCCCTAGAAAAAGTGGAATGTATGGGTCTACGGACGCCAACGGTCCATGAGCAAGGACAACAGTGACATGTCCAACTGGAACATGTGCGGTACGTCCAACATGAGAGCAAAGGGTAGGAGCCCCGCGTCTCACAGTAGTGGGACGTATCACTGGTTGAGAGGCCAGTGCCCTCTAGAGGGCCTCAGGATGAAGGCTAGAGGGGCGACCTCGGACGCCCATGCACGGTAGCGGTGTCGGCCATCCCAGCGTGGGTCGAGAAGCTCATATGCGAGGTCAACTAAAGGTTGCGCCATGTCCTGTTGAAAGTATAGCATCAAGTTAGTTCAAACTCAAAACGTGGGATACATGAAACAAATTACAAGCAAAACACATGACAAATTTGGAGACAAGGAACATGTTAAGCAAACACATTCAAATGGTACCACTATTGGATTATATGCTACCAGCCAACAACTGCTTGCTAAGTTTCCACATATTAAGCAAACATCCTGCCTGTTTTGACCATGATTACCACATATTTCATCAAATATGGAAAACATTTATTACACGTTGTACATTTGTCATAAATCACGCAAAGTCTAAATTTAAATCTTTTTTTACTTTCACATTTTCAACTCGAATAGAACAGTTAACCCCATGCAAACTAACGTAACAAATTTTGTAGGGCAAATTGGCCAAGCCAAAAATGCTAAAACTTTTTCCCTACATCATTAGGGTACTGTACAACTCCAATATAAAATTTTATGAACTGACCCTTCCATTTCATGCATTTGTGATATTCAACTCCAAAACACATCCTATTTACGCTATATTCTCAACGGGACAAATTCGCTATACAAAAAACTAAAATCAAAATTTTTTTGGTGCTATGTGACATCTTAGGAGCATGTGAGAATTTTTGTAGAATTTCTAGACCTCATTTAGTCTCTGTTTGTAAATAGTAGCCTTTGTTACCTTAAATTAAAAATCTAAACATTCTCTTTGAACAGTGCCCCAAATATTTTTTCTAACTCATTGACATATTAAAAAACAACTCTATGTGCGTATTTTTTTGAGGTTGTTTGCTATTTTAAATAAATTGAGTCTTTCGTCTTTTTGTACGGCTATTTTGGTCTTTTTAAAATAATTTTCTTATTAATAAATCTGTTAATTTATGAAAATTCACAAAAAAGGAGAAATAATAATACTTACATTTCTTGGAGTCTAATCCATTTTTATTTTCATGGCAATTATGACAACTAACCTAAAAAATTTCGTAGAGTGTCCAACATTCAAGTACACCATTTATCACTACTTTTACCACTAGTAAACTACGCACAACTAAGCATATGACACATGTACCACTGTACCATTCAAAAATTAGTGACGCGGCTACTGCATGATATTTGTAAGCAGACAACAACGTTATTCAATTTTGAACACAATAGTAATGCGACCGCTTTCCTAATTACATGATAATCATAGTGCTACAAATATTTCTATGCAAGCCTAACTATCAAGTTTTTGTACTAACAAGCCACTGCTTTACTAATGAATTGCTAATCACAGTGCTAAAAATATAGTCGCATGTTAATAATAAATATCTGCTTTTCTTAATACATGCTAGTCACAGTACTACAAATGTTTCTATACAAGCCTAACTACCAAGTTTTTATACTAACAAGCCATCGTTTACTAATGAATTACTTGTTGAGGAACCGTCGCTGGCGACCAGTCCGATTGATTCCTCTGCTTAGAACAAGAACGAATCAATCACAGAATCACAGAACAATAGATTGAACACAAAGAGGTAGAGAGAACTCCTGGTCTTTCTTTATTGCTTTCAATTGCATCAGGTGTACATAATGAGGGGGGTATAGGTCCCTATTTATAGCTTACGGTGGGGTGCCCATATTGGACCAGGACTCTTGGTCCTGGGCCCAGTTTCTCAACACTCCCCCTTGGGCACTCACCCGACATACTCATGCCTCATTAAAACTCCATAAAAACCCAGTGGGAAAATTTTGGAGAAAGAGTACATGATATATGTAATGCTGCGATGCATGAATTGCCTCATTAAAAACCTTGGTGGAGAAACTTCATGGAAAACTTGTTAAGGGAAAAAGAGTACAATTCACCCAATTTCATTTGGTCTTCAGGACTTTATTATTTGGGTACTTAATCTTCCTGATTAAGATTTATCAGTGGGCTTGTGAGAATTCTCCCCCAGAATTCTGCACTTCTCTAAGTCTCATCATTCCAATTCCACGCACGCACCTTTCAAAGCTAGATGCGGGGAGTGACTAGTGAATAAATCTGCGAGATTTTCACATGACTTAGTATGCAGTACTTTAATCTCGTCCATCTTTTGCAATTCATGTGCATAGAAGAACTTAGGGTTGATATGCTTTGTGAGATGACTCTTCACATAGCCCGTTTGCACTTGTGCAACACAAGCGATATTATCTTCATAGATAATTGTGGGGGTTTGCACAATATTTATCCCACATGACTGCTGGATGTGGTGAACCATTCGGCGGAGCCAAGCGCACTCTCGTGCGGCTTCATACAGTGCTATAATTTCTGAGTGGTTCGTCGAAGTAGCTACCAGGCTTTGCTTAGATGATTTCCATGAAATTACAGTTCCACCACACAGGAATACATACCCTGTTTGTGACTTTGCGGTATGCGGGTCCGACAGGTACCCAGCATCTGTATAGCCAATCAAGTTCAGATCTTGATTCTTTCTGTAGAACAATCCAAGGTCCTTGCTTCCTTGGAGGTATCGGAAGATGTCCTTTATGCCCTGCCAATACCTTTTGGTGGGCTCTGCACTGTACCTTGCTAACAGGTTCACGGCAAATGCAATGTCCGGTCTAGTACAGTTTGCTAAGTACATGAGTGCTCCCACTGCACTCAAGTATGGGAATTCTGGTCCCAGAACTTCCTCCCCCTCTTCCCTAGGTCGGAAAGGATCTTTTTCTTGCTGTAAAGACCTCCCGATCATCGGTACTTTCGAGGGAAATGCCTTCTCAAATCCAAATCTTTCAAGCACCTTCTGAGTGTAGGTTGACTGATGTACTAAGATTCCTTCAGGGACATGCTCAAGCTGCAGGCCTAAGCAAAACTTGGTCTTGCCCAAATCTTTCATTTCAAATTCTGACTCTAAGTAGGAGCTTGCTTCTTTTATGTCTTCGGCTGTCCCGATGATGTTCAGATCATCTACATACACAGAGATTATGCAGAATCCATTCTGGGATCGCCGTATAAATACACAAGGACAGTCTTCATTGTTCGTGTAGCCTTTCTTGCAGAGAAAGTCGCTTAAGCGATTATACCACATTCTTCCAGATTGTTTTAGTCCATACAGTGACTTTCTGAGTTTCACACTGTACAGATTTCTATTTGCTCTGTCTTGGTTCGGGAGAGGGATTCCTTCAGGGACTTTCGTATAAATCTCCGAATCCAAGTTATCGTAAAGGTATGCAGTCACAACATCCATCAATTTCATTTCTAAGTTCAAGTTCACTGCCATTGAGATCAAATATCTAAATGTGATTTCACTCATGACCGGGGAGTAGGTTTCTTCATAATCAACTCCAGGACGTTGGGTGAAACCTTGTGCTACCAGCCTTGCTTTGTATCTCACTACTTCGTTTCTTTCATTTCTCTTTCGAACAAATACCCACTTGTGCCCAACGGGGTGTATGTGGGAGGTGTGCGGCATACGGGCCCAAACACCTCTCTTTTGTTCAGAGACAGCAATTCAGTTGCTATTGCCTTCTTCCAATCTTCCCAATCTGATCTTTTCTTACATTCAGCGAGCGATGCAGGCTCGGGATCAAGATCGATGATTGTGGCAATTTTCTTTGCGAAGTAGGTATCAATATTGGCTGTTGTCCTATTCAAGGACTCTCCTGTGTGCATATAATTTATAGCTATTTCTTCATGAGTTGCTTCTTCTGGAGCGATTGCTTCTGCTGGAGCTTCACCTTGCGCATCGCTTCTTTCAATTGCGGTGGCAAGTCCCTTTAGTTTTTTGGCTCCGATGTGTGCGCACACATCCATGCCGATGGGGATATTCAGATCCGGCATGCCCTTTTCCGAAGGTGTCATACATGTGCCAGGTCTCAACTGGCTCCCCTTCTCATTCTAGGGGACTTCAATGATCGGCTATGATAAATCCCTCTCATCCTTTTTCGCCGGGCGTCCCCGGTTACTTTGGACTCGAGGAACCGGAGTTCTCGTCCTTTTATTCTGAGGCCTCTGGACAGGATTAGGGATACCTTCAATTTTCTTTGGTATTTTAACCCTCTCCGGTGCATTGTGTGCAGGCACATGCGACTTAATCACGCTCTTCAAATCACTAAAGTGATCGGGCAGTTGATTTGCTAATGCTTGCAAATTAATGATCTTCTGGACCTCTTTTCAGTTTCACTAGTGCACGAGTCATGTGCATAAATTCCCGTGGCATCCCACATAATTTCCCGATATTTTTCATCAACGGGTTGATTTCCTCCCCCTAATGACGGGAAATTATCCTCATCAAAAATGCAATCAGCGAAGCGTGCAACATGCAAATCTCCCGTCATGGGTTCCAAATACCTGATTATGGATGTAGTCTCATAACCAACGTATATCCCAGTCTTGCGGAGTGGGCCCATTGCAGTACGCTGTGGAGGTGGTATCGGTACATAAACCTTGCATCCAAACCTCCTAAGATGAGAAATTTTCGGTGGTGACCCTTGCGCTAGTTGCATAGGTGAATGGATGTTGTAGGCCGAAGGTGTAAGGTTGATGAGATTCGCTGCATGAAGGACTGCGTGTCTCCAACATGTAGCTGGCAAATTACTTTTATGCAAGAGGGGTCGGGCAATAAATTTAATTCTTTTAATTAAAGCCTCTGCCAAACCATTCTGGGTATGGACATGCGATACCGAATGCTCAACTGCAATTCCCATTGCCATGCAATAATCATCAAATGGCTTTGAAGTAAATTCGCCGGCATTGTCAATTCTGATGGACTTGATGTGATGATCAGGAAACACATTTCTGATGCGAATGATCCGCGAGATCAATTTTGCAAAGGTGTGGTTTCTTGTGGACAACAAACCCACATATGACCACTTCGAAGAAGCGTCAATGAGCACTATGAAATACTTAAACGGCCCTGAGACGGGCTGAATGGGACCGCAAATGTCTCCCTGGATGCGTTCCAAGAATGCAGGGACTTCATCATTCACTTTAAGAGTGGAGGGTCTAGTAATTAGTTTCCCGGTGGTACATGCAGGGCACACAAAATCTTCATGATTCGGGAAATTCTTCACATTAATGTTGTGCACATGCGGGTTATTTATTATGTTTCTCATCATCCTAAGATTTGGGTGACCTAATCTGTCATGCCAGAGACAGAAGAGTTCAGGGCTTCTAAACACTATCTTCAGAACAGTGTACGCTGTAGGCACTTTAATGTTGGTATAATATAGCCCAGTTTCAAGTGAAGGAAGTTTTTCTAATACCCTTTTGCCATTCTCTTCGTCAGTCTAAATGTGAAACCATTGGCACGAATATCCTTAAAATTTAGGAGAGTTCTAGTCGATTCTGGGTACAATAAGGCTTCTTCAATGACCAAAGTTGTGCCCATTGGAAGTATAATAGTGGCTCTTCCAGAACCAATTATACATGCATTGCTTCTGGCGATTGTCGTAAGGCTGCCGGTGCTCTTACGGATCGACTGGAAATACTTAGTCTTTCTTAAGATGTATTCGTTGTGCCGCTGTCGGCAAGGCATACTTCCTCCATAGGGCGCCACACGTGTTCTAATATAACGTATTTAATTAACATGTATTAGAAGGCATTCAACACATAAATAAAATACGCCAATATTAGAACATATAATGCCATTATAAATTGAATAAATGAATGTTTTATTCCAAAATCATCCAACCATTATGAGAATGCAAAATCCTAAAGCACCAACCATGCAAGTTCTAAACTTGTCCATTTAACACAAAATAAATGACAATTAACGTCTCATGCATTCTGTGCATCAGATGGAATCAACTAGAAAATCATCGACTTCTTCGGCTATTTTCTCAGCAGTAACATTCTCTTCAAGAGAGATCATGGTGGTGGCTGCCTCTAAGTCGTAAGGAGGTGCTGCTACCGGGATGGACTCAACCTCCATCATTTCTGGCAGCTGCTCAGGCTGCTCCCCCTCAATGGCTGCAAAGTGGGCTTCAGGTTGCCCTTTGCCATTCTTCTTTTGAGCTTGGTGGGCATCAATGACATGTTGCGATTCTTTGCATATCCACGACCAATGTCCCCACTTGCCATATTTGTAGCAACCCTGGTTCTGCTAGCCATAGGTCTTGCCACTCTTCTTAGCCTTTTTATCGTTTGGAGCATCTGACTTGCCTTTCGGGCAACGATCTTACCCTTCTTCCCCCTTCTCTTCATCAAGGGCTTTTCGCACCTTGAAGCTGCTAGCGTTGGCTTCGCAGCCAGTGGAGCTGCCTGGTGGCTGTGAGACGTAATTCTTGCGGAGAAGTTCGTCCTGAGCCTCTGCCACCTGCATCATATCAATCAATTCGACGTACTCTTTATAGCCGTCTTGACGATAGTTGCGGGCAGTCTGTACAGCATTGGGGTGAAATGTGGACAGGGTCTTCTCAATCTTTTGCTCATCTGTGATCTCCTTGCCACAGAGTTGAAGATTAGTAGAAATCCTGTGCAAGGCAGATTGTACTCCCCGACCGTCTTAAAGTCGGCAAACCTCAGTCTGATCCACTCCTGCTCTGCTTGAGGAAGAATGGTGTACTTGAGCCTCTCAAACCGCTTCTTGAGTGCGGTCCAGAGTGCTAGCGCGTTTCTTTCTGCCATATACTCATTCTTGAGAGTCGGGCAGAGGTGGTGCTTGAGAAAATGAAGTGCCTGAGCATTTTTCCTCAGGTGTGGGTCGGGCGTCTTTCTGTCCGCTTAACCCAATAGCTGCGCTGAGCTTCCAGCCCCCAAGCACAATGTCGACATTGGATGCCCATGTCAGATAGTTTTGACCATTCTGGGCCAGCTCCTCGAACTCCCGGTTCGAAATTCCAGTCATCTACATGTGTATGAACGAAATAAAATAAGTTTACTATACGTAAACATGCATGAAAAATTTACTACAGGTAAATAAAGTGGTACAATAGGTTCCCATAATGTTTCATAATTTTCTGTGCATTTTCTATAATTTTACTGCTAATTGCAGTGATTAAAAGCAAATTAACCAATTACAATTAATCAAAATAGTAAATAAATACAGAAAATACAGAGAACAATAATGGCAGAAATAAATAAGCTTCAAATGCTAAAAATAATTCAAAATTTGGATTCCCGAGGCCCTTTTATACTAGAATATAAAATTTCAGCGAATTCTGCAATTTCTGGGGATTTCTACGCAAATTTTCAATTCAGAGAAAAATTCGCGCACTGATTTACCGATTGGTTTTCTGCAAAATTCTGGACCCATACGTAAATCTGAGGACCTATCGACAATTTTCGGAATTACCGAGACCTTTTTGTAAAATTTGGGACTTATATTAATAGTTTAGGGGCCGATCGGTAATTCTGCAAAAACCGGAGGGTTTGCTTGCACAAACGCCCTGCGCTGGCCCACTCCCTCCTTTCTTTTTTTTTCTTTCCCGCCTGGCCCGTTAGCCCCCTCTCTCGGCCTGCTTTCTTCCCTCCCCCTTGGCCCATTTCCTTCCGGCCTGCTCCGGCCCATCCAGCCCACCCGGCCGCACCAAAACCGGTGGGTTAGGGTTTCCCCCTTGCCCACACACACTGCGGCGGTGGCGGCAACCTGAGCTTCGGCTCGGGTGAGGTGAAGCGAGGCAGGCGGTCCGGGCGGCGGGGCCATTGGCGCGGGCGGCCGGCTTCGGGCCGGTGGAGCGAGCGTAGCGGCGGCACACGGCTGCTAGTCGGCGAGGTGGAGGCGCGGAGCTCAGAAGTCAAGGGGCTGCGGCGGCGTGCACGTGAGGTGATGAAGCCGAAACGACATTCGGGTCGGCGGCGGCGGCGCTCATGCGCGGGGAAGCCGAAGCAACGTTGGGGCCGGGGCGGCAGCGTTCGTGCGCGGGGAAGCCGAACCAGCGTTCGGGTCGGGGCGGTGGCGCTCGTAGGCAGGCGCCAGCTGGTCGGCGAGGCGCGGCGGCGTGCGGGCCAACCGGCCGGCCGAGTGCGACGCATTAAGGTGGCGACTTCGGGCCGGCAACCTTGACGGCGAAACGCGCGTACGGGCGCGGTGAAGGCCATGTCGCATGCCGGCGAGGCCAGGCGGTGGCGCCGTGCAGGGCTCCGGCCGGCCTTCGGGTGGTCGGCCAAGTGGCCGGCGGCGGCAGCCATGCAGGGCAGTATCTGTGCGGCCGGTGGCTGGCCGGTGACCCACGGTCGGCTTCAGGCTGGCAATGGCTTTCTGTTTTTTTTTTCATGCAATGATATGCAGATACCAGCTCGAAATCGAAACAGAGAATATAATTCCAGATTCTATTTCTCGTGCAGTGATCATGCAGAATCAAACAAAACCATGCAAAAATTTTCGTTTCCAATCTACGATAAAAAATACCTGCTATTGATGCTCACAAGTCAAAGTGGTACTAACTTGAAATGCCAATTCAGGAACTACTCAAATTCCCTGCGGTCTTTGTTTCTCTCTTGTTTGCCTCTCGCAGTCTCCATTTCTCTCCTCTACCTCTCGTAGTCTCCGTTTCTCCCACAGTGCCATTTTATCGCCGAGGAGCGTAAATAGCATGCCAGCAGCCGCGCGAGACTCCCGGTTGTGGTGGGGCCACTTTCGGGCCGGGGGCTACTTTCGGCTACATTATCCGATTCAAGGGCCTTCTTCAGCATTCTTCTTTATTTTGATGGCAGCTCTGACGACGTTCCCTCTTGTTACCATCCCAACCTTCAGAATAGAAATTTCGTTCAAGGCAACTAGCTAAAGAAACGAAACAGAAAAGAAGGAAGGAAAGATAGATCCATTCACCAATTTACCCATGCTATCAACTACAGGCAGTCTGCGATATTTGGTTTCAAGTAGCAACCTGTGAAACAAAAGATCACCATTCCTTCTGAGTGATAATAAATTTGTAGACGTAGCCCTGGGAAGTCACACGGATTGGCTAAACATACCTTGGAGCAGCGTCGAGGTTAGTAGTTTCACGCACCACAAGAGGCGCAGGAGTCATCACATCACCGATGACTTTGCCATTGGTTTTGCTCAGGAGTCTCTGTATCTGAATTTTTTTTGTACGAATAATCCATTTTTTATTCGAAATTACAGAAATATAACTGCGGAATTTTTTTTTACAAAAATAGGTTCCAGTCGCCCAATGTGAGGAGCCGGGAGGGGGGGGGGGGAGGGACGACTGGAGCCTATTGCCCAACCAGGGGCCGACACAATCCCTGTCGCACTACCCTGGAGCAACTGCATCTAGTCGCCCTCTCGTTGGGCGACTTTCATGCAGTCGCCCAATGGGGCGGCGACTGGATCAGTCCCTCGTGAATGTTTTAAATTTTGTCAATTTTGTAGTTTTAAACTGGTAAAAAATCTGCTGAAGTTGTAATAAAAGTTTATATTCATTGTATGTTGTAGGTGTGTAAATAATTTTGGAAATTGTTTTTACGAATGATTGACCATAAAATGATTGATGCATACGATGGTAAGTGATATTTTGATGTTACTGAGAATCTTCGTGCGGTTGCCATCATTGAAGTTCACTATTCGTTTGGAGCGTGCATCGAGTAGGGAACGAGGAGTATAAGTAAGCACGGCACAGTACTAAAAAGTTCACATCGTAAATAAAAAATGTAAGCAGTACATGAAACAATGGTGTACAATCAAGCGCCACCCTGGCCTGCCCCGTCTCCACGCCCGTGTCCTCCCATACGGACCCGCTTGGCCGTCCTCTGCTGCAACAGGTTACGACGCTCCGAGAACGTAAAACGATCAGGAGCGTGTCGCACCCGCCTCTGAGCTGGTGGAGTCAGCTGCACCTCTGGTTGGGTGCCCTCCGGTGCACAGGGAGGGCACTGCCGGAGAGGACCTCTGGTGCTGTGTCAGGAGGTGCAGACCCAAACGGCTGCCTAACCCACTCGGAGAAGTACTGGTCCACATCGTCTGGGCTCGCGGAGGGGCCTACCGGTACTCGGATGGGAAAAGACCTGTAAAAGTAATATCGTTAGTTTCAGATGTTAAACATTGCGATAAAACAGAGATCGTACGATACGTACTCTCAGTTGGCGCCATCGCGTCTGGAGGAGGGGCGCACGATGTCGAGTACACCCCCTGTGTGGGTAAGCTAGTGATGTACGGAGGACGCGAGAATATCTGCCCTGGCGGTGTACGAGGCTGTCCCCAGGCAGATCCTCCAGCCTCGTTCGGGTGAGGTGTTGTAGGACATGCCCACGTAGAGCCTCCAGAGTAGTGCCACGCTGGTCGGGGCAGCACCGGTGGCCGAGCCATGCGTGTGCTGGGCATGGGCGTGGAGGCCACTGGTAGCCTTGTGCAGGATAGTAGGTGCACGACACGTGTACCCCACTCCTTTAAACGACGGTATGCGCTGATGTGCTCCTCGTGGCCCACCTCGGCACCTGCGGCGAGCCTATGCAGCATACTCTCGGCCTCCGTGACGATCAAAAGACCCACGCCAGATTGAAGGAAAAGACATAAAATGGTTAATTATCCAAGGTAACATTGCCATTAGGGAATGTTCGAAAATACGTGTAACGTACCGCGATGTGCGCGTCCCACGCGAGGTGCGCGGGATACGTGTTTGTTGGAGCGGCGAGGTGTGTGGGGGGCGGGTCCACGATATGTACGAGCCTCGTACGTGTCCGGCTCTTGTACCAGCGTAGGTACTCCGTGTACACTGTGCTGTCGTAGGGGCGGTCCTCGTCAACCACGTCGTCAAGCGCACCGTCCCACTGCGCAATCCACCCCTGCATCTTCGCCGTCCAGTCTGTGCTGCGTTTCACTCTCTTTCTAGAGTGCCTGCTTGTAGGACCACTTCGTTAGTAATTTCCAATGGAATAGTAAGTATGTACAATTTTATAAGACGTGGGCACTCACGCGTGCACAGGAGGCGGCAGTGCAGGTCCGACTGGTACCGGGACAGCCTGGCGTAGACCAAACTGACGCGTCACTCGCTGCGGCGAGTAGTCCTCCACGAAGATGTCATAGACGAGCTTCCGGCACGTTAGCCAGAAAGCCCGGTCGCGCTAGCACAAGGTTGACAATCCATCGGGTGCACGGTCCATCAGTGCCGCCTGTGAGTACGGCTCCTAGCGCACGTCGTCGGCCGTGAGGCGGTCGATCTGCTCAACAAAGGGTAGATATACCCGCGTGATCTGGACATGTGCGAACTGCACCTGCAAGGGTGAATAGGTGTTACGTACGACCGTCCTTAATATCTTCTGTCTTTAATTGCATAAAACTATCTTTATAATATTCATCTCAATTCAGCTTAGTCATTTGAGCTCTTCCTCTATTTTTAGCTTGGCTTCACCACTTGTACGTAGCTCGGAAAATGGAGAACACAACCAAAAAACCATGGAGCAATGATTTTCACTGATAGCATACGCTTTAAAAAGACACGTGAATCTGGTCCATCTAAACGTCATCATCATAGGTAACACCGGACTCCCAATTAGGATTTGCAAGATAACCTAACAGCTGTCGCAGACAGATGGTATCGACTAGCGCCCAGTTGCCATCATTCCCACCATCAGTACTATGGAGCCAAATACGAAGCTGAAACTCATTCGCATGGATGAGGTAAAACCTGGAATTCTCTGCCCGCGACAGCTCAAGGTTATTTATGTAATTGTAATGCACCCCTTTTGTGGTCATGCGCCATCGTTGTTGCCCCCCCATATTTCCACAACTCTTGGATTCGAATTTGGTCGTAGCTTGTACAAAACTATAAATATTTGGTAAAAAATATAAAAACATATTGCACATTTCACAGCACTATGCATACCAAATTCAGTTGCATTTAACTGGGATCAATGAATGTGGGTTATTTAAACTTAATGGGCAAAGTCTGTTTACTTTTGTGTGATACAAACTAACATGTGTAGTTTTTTTAATATTTATGCCAAAACATCCGCAGTGTTACTTTTTCAAAAACAAAACATTTTCTAGTAGCTTGTACAAACTACAAAGTTGGCAACATAACATCGTTCCTTATCATGTAGGTCTGCAGTCTGGACAGCACACAGAGATCTGCTTCATCGACTATCCAATCGTAAATCAGAATTCATAGTAGAGTTCAACGAGATATTTAACAAAAACACTTCTAACATTGTGAAAGTTCAGAGCGGCAGTCCAGCTCTATAATAGCAATCAGGTGAGCACAGGAAATTGATCATTATCCACTTTACACACTTGGAAATATAACTTGTGCTAAACTTTCTGACAAGGTTCCCAGAAAGCTCAAACATTACCATGATCCATGGTCAACATCTTGCGTGTCATTCATAGACAAGTGCGGACATTATGCGGTTTTCGATAAACTCTCTAGCAGTGCTTCCAGGCTTTGAAAAGCTTGGATAGCCACCAATCACATTGAAACAAATTCCATAGACATCAGAATTCCTCTAACCTCTGGCAAAAATTTTCTTGAAACGATAGCGCGCTGGTTCTCACAATGGCTTGTGCTGCCTTCTGGATTGATTTATACGCTGAGGCTCTTCCATGCCTGCCAGCTCTTGGCTTTCAGCCTCTGAATTGCATCTGTGGTGCATGCAGAAGTCAGGAGAGTGACATTTAGTTAGCAGCAAGAGAAAAAAACACAAAGAACAGCCGTGCTTTCATTGTTCAGTGGTGCCAATGTTTCCCATGTAATGAAAGAGAATCATAAAAAGGGAACAATTCAATGCTTGGGCAAGTACCTCACAATAAACATAAGGTTAAGAATATACTTTTTTTATTCTGTAGAATATTTTTCTCTTTGTAGTGCTATCAAACTGCCACTTAATATCTTATCCCCCCCCCCCCCCCTCACTCCGGATCAATCCACCTAGTCGACTTCGTGTATTTTTTGTGAGTTGTGTATTCACTCCAATAATACCTTTTAGTATCGATGGGCTCTTGCAATGTGCTTGTACTTACAATTAACCGGTGAAGTATAAAAGGATGAAATTAAATGATGATTGAGTACACATGATTACATGAAACAAAAATTCACGGAAGTGCTTGTACTGTTACAGGAAAAAAAAAATTTCTAAAGTAAGGGATCAATGCTCCTATAAGATTTGTAGGTCAGCATCCATATCAAGTATGGGTAAACAAGCAGTACAACTGTACAACAAACTTCACCAGTCTGCAAGCCTTCTTGTGACAAAAAGGAATCTATACATTGTTCACCAGTCTTTATGTGGCAATGCCCATGACAAAAAAGATCGGTTATATCCAACATGAACAACAATTAACAAGGCATAAGGCTTGGAACTGGGGAGGCAGGAGTTATTAATATATAATAACATGAATGCGACTCATGGCATGCTGGTAAAGTGGTAATGCTGTGAAACAATGTGAGTTTCAGAGAAAAAAATGTGACTATGACGTATGCAACCTTATAAGAATTACTCCATTTGATAATGCTCGGACAACCTAACAAAAAAAATGTCATTGCATATGTAGTTTATTCACTTACCAAGCCTAATCAATAGGGTGTTGATTAGAAAAATTGCGATTGTCAACCGCTCATCTAGATACTGATGAAATGACACACTGGAGCTAGAAAGAAACAAAACCAACAAGGAAGCAACCAAATCTAACTCTTCCAAATAATTAAAGAAAGGAGCTAAACATGTGCTAATCAATGGGTTGAGTATGTACCGCATTTTTGCATTTGCTGGGAGTCAATTGACCCAAATGTAACATCCCGCCCACTCACTGGGCCAAGATGCTACCACCTCTGCATACTTTTACCATCTCATCAACACTAGAAGAATTTAAACGAATATTATCTTTATTTATATGAATGCGTTTGGATACATCATAGCATTTTTAGTGATTACTCTAGCCTAGTAACAGCTAAAGTACATTGGCAAAAGTGATACAAGAGTGCTGCTGGTTCGTGCCAATTATCCATGTGCTACTCCCGCCCGCATGTCGTCCTCAACGGTCACCTAAAAAAAACAACAACAAAGCAAAGCTGAGTCCACCAACTCAGCAAGTAAAAAGCAAAACAGCAAATAACAGGTTCATTCGTTAGACCATGTTCAATCCAGTTTCATTAACCACTTCTCCATTTAACCACTTTATGTCCCGATGGACTACTCATCAAGCACATTCACATTTCTCTTATCTCTTTAGGTTCACATTAACCGATCGTTATGCACATGCCCATGTACATGCTCATGCACTTCTTTCTCAACTCTTTAGCCTATACCGGTACAGCAGAGTGTGCACCCGTCGATGCTCACCCAGGCCCGCCCTATTTCATGCGGGGACCTCAAGCCCGTCCTGTTTCATACGGGGACCTCAGTTGCCCGTAACTCTCATACGGGGACCCAGCTCCACTCCTGTGGAGCGTCCACTCAACGTGGACCAACACTATCTCTTTTATGACATGCATGAAATGCAAGTGCTCCGACTATGCATACCATCATGGCATGTCTCAACATTCCTCATTTCTCAATATGCATTCCGAAACTCTTTAACTTACCCTAACATGGTAAGCATGCATGCTTCATCCACAAATATTTGACTTACCTCAACAAGATAAGCAATGCATCATCATTCAATTTTTTTACTGAAATCACTACCCGAATTCACCGCTTTACAATGCACTTGCCTGGTTAGCCCGGGGATGGCGCGCGGACGGCTCCGACCCGGGACCTCCACCTACGCACATGTCAACCCGACTCAACGGCAGATCAATAAAAACCAGAGCTTTAACGGGTGTGAACGATTCTACGCGCTGACTCGACTTGAGTGTGGAATACACGGGGTCAAGGTCCCGTCGCGCGGGTACCACCCCGTCTCTTCTCGTTTTTTTCTTTCTTTCTTTTTCTCCTCTTTTCTTTTCTTCCTTCTTTTCTCCTCTTTTCTCTTTTTCTTTCCTCTCTTTTTTTCCTTCCTTTCTTATCCAGTTCGGCCGAATGGCCTTGACTCCTCTTCCCTGCCACTCTCTGTCTCCCCATTTCAATCTGGCCGAATGGGGCCTCCTCCCCCTCACCGACCTCGCCCGGGCGGCGCGGCGGTCGGGCACCGTCGCCGGCGGCCCTCCGCCGCCCCCTCCTACCTTCCTCTCCTCTCCCTCTCTCCTTCCTACTCCCCTCACACCCACTGCACTAGAGCGCATCACATGGCGGCGCGACGGCACTTGGCGTCGCCGGCCTCCTCCCCCTCGCTGCCGACCAGCGGGCCGCCACTGGCCTTCTCCGCCTCCACAGCTCCCCCTTCCTCTCGCGTGCAGCCGACCGGCCGGACTCCCCCAGGGCGAGGCGGCGGCATGGGGGTGCGCCGGCCCCCCTCCCCTTGTCGCCGGCTGCCGGGCGCCGCCGGCTCTCTCCTCCTTAGCCCCCACTCTCCCCTTCCCTCTCTTGCGCGCGCGACCACTCGGGTCCTCTCCGAGCGGTGTGGCGGCGCGCGGGCGTTACTCCGGCGTTGAGGGCTCGCACGGCCGAGCTTGGGCCCACCGGCCCTGAGCTCGCCGTCGACGGTTCCTCCGCCTCCCTTGCGACTCCTCGACCTCCTTCTCGCACGTGGCGGTAAGGCGCTGGGCGCCGCCGCCCGGTTGGACATGGCCAACGGCCGCCTCCTCCCTCTCGGTCAACTGCGCCACCCACCACCGAGACCGTCGCTCCGGAGCCGGTGCAACAGCACTCGGCCTCGGCCCCTACTACTACTCGAGCTCGCTAGCCACGGTTCTTCACCGGCCGGCCGCTCTCCTATCTTTGCTTGCTATCCCTCTACCATGCGCATGATTTGGGGAAAGCAACCCTCACTCGGCTCGGGTTCCCGGCGGTTGTGGACTTCTCCGGGTTGTTGTCGATGGCGTCGCCTTAACGTCGTCGCCCTCGCTCTTGCTGTCCTCTTGCCGTCATGGCCGGCTGCTCCCTTGCTCCTCCTCTTCGGGGCTCCCTCTTCTCTGTGGTGAGCTTGGAGGATGAGCTTGTTTTGGCTCCTTGGTTTGGCTGTGAGAATGAATGGAAGGTGTGCTTCGGTTGGCTTTGTTCTTTCCTTGAGAGAATGAGAGAATGGGCTTGGCTGGTTGAGGTTAGCTTATATGGGTATGGTTGGGGCTGCCCCTTGCACTTGTGAAATGACCGGGATACCCCCCACTCCTCTCTCGTATACATGACTGCCCAAGGGCATTTTGGTCCAAGGCTATGTTGGTCTTACTGCAGCGGTAAGTCGGTAAAAGGTAAGGTGGAAATTGCCGGATGACGAAAACCCAAGTTGCGAGACGGTGCCGACTGTCCCTAGGCGGTCTGGGAACCTCTGAGTGCGCTAATTATACGGCTCTCTAGACGGTGCCGACCGTCCTGGGATGGTCTGGGAACCTCTGCGCGCGACACTAAATCGACACTCTAAAAGTCGATGGGTCTGACGGCAAACTTCGCTCTTTTATTTACTTGTTGCAAAATTGGGGTATTACATTCTACCCCCCTTAACAGAATTCGTCCCCGAATTCTGGCATTCAACGATATGCACGAATGAACAAAACGTAATAAACTGCACGAAGGAACAGGAACGTCGTTACCTTCCGAAACAGCCCAGGAGTTCAGTTACGGACAAAAGAAGCATCATGCCTGCTTACGAATATTTCAAAAATTAGTTTGACTGAAATAAAGACCTAACGGCCAATTTTAAAAATTTTAATGGGCGTCCAAGCCCAAAATTTAACTTACATTCAGAAGATCCAACGAAAATCCACAGGAACGCTTGAGTGCGATCGTAACCCTAACATGAATACTCGTAACATTTTTTCTTCTCTTGATCTCTGTGTTGGTAGAAAATGAAGCAAGACTGAGTACAATCAACTGTACTCAACAAGTCATATGGGGAAATGCTATATAGCTACTTGCCAGGATTTCCTAAAGATAGGGATATATGGGTTTTACCAAGTATTTGTGGATGCAGTTTTGTTCATAAACATTTTTAAACAATGAAAGAACAATACTTCTTAAAGAGTCGAGGTTTCAAACTTGATTACCATATTTCAACGTTTCTAAATCATTTCCAAATCTACTTATGCTTCGCTGTTGGATTCACCCATTAAACACAAGCTTCATTTACCAAAAGCACGGCATATTCGAATACCATTAATCATGACTCTGCAGAGCTGTCCAGCTTTACCCACAAGATCTCTTAATCCCCGCGTCCGGGCTTAAGAAAACAAGGCTTCACTGTTCAATTATTTATATAGCCTCTACCTAGTAGGTCTCCAGTTCCCAACAAACTCGAGTAGCCCACGGCCTCGCCCGATTTGTTGCAGCTCTACCGTTGTATGGTTAACCACCTCCCATACGAACTCTCCCTCGGTCTCCCCCCACCATTCGTAGATATTCAATCGAACTTAAGCAGTTACTATGCCAGATTTGATGAATGAACGCTTGTGGTTGGGCGATCGCTATATTCTTTGCTTAACATAAGGTTCTAGTCCTTAGATTTCACTGAGGCAACTTCCACGCACAAACCCATATTGCAGTGCCCACTACACTGCCACCATTCCAATCCAAGCCTCCACCCTAGGATAAGGGCATGGGACCCGGCCAACTCATAGCCTCCCGCGATCCTTTCTTATCCTAGAATCATTTTTAAAATTCTGACAACAAAATGCTAAGTCTCTTAGCAGTGGAAAATTGTTGAATTCCAAAATTACCATGATTACATTAATAATATATACAATATTACTAAGTCTTGTAAAGGTGAATATGGCCATCAAATTAAACAGGGTTTTTTCGGATGGTAGGACATTAGCTAATATCATGTCATTCTAAACATTTATTGTACAAGAAATAACAACTTATAAATAACATAATACGTGCTGATAAATAAATAATAATTAAAGGAATATAGGTTCAATATGTTCAAAAACATGTGACTTGCCTCTTTGTCCATAGTCCCTGATTATCTTACTATAGTCTTCAGATTGGACACTGACTTCTTTAATTGCTCTTGTAGTCCTTCTGTTGACCTACTCGTGTGGTCCGAGTACTAGCGCGGAAGACGAATACGAATGAGTTCCTGCTTTGCAAAATGCAAGCTGGAAACAAATTACCGTAAAATGACCAAAACGACGTAACGATTAAAGGTTGGGCGGTTCGGGTTTAGGCGATGTTTGGTTTGGCTGTTTGGAGTTAGGAATTGACCAGGTGGATTTGAGGCGGCCAAAATGGCTATATTTGGGTTATCGGACTTTTAGTGAATAGTAACAACCAGAATGGTACTGGACATGGGGTTGAAATAACATCTAGACTGGCTATGGTTTATCGAAGTTCATTTACGTTAAATGGAGTCAAATGTGGTTTTAAGGGGTTTAAGACGATTGGATCGAATATACACATTTTATGGGTTTCGGTGAATAGGGCTTGAAGAGTATTTGAATTTGGGTTTGGAATGGTGTTTGAGCTAATTAGGATTTTATTGGTGTCTAATTTGACCAAAGGGAGTAGAAATTAGACTTTGCAGGGGCAAAACAGTCAAAATGACTATAAATATGTTTTTTCAGATTTTTGGATGAACAGTAACGGGTGTCTACTATTCATAACGGGTCTACACTGTTGACAGTGGGTTCCGGTTCTGTTTAATATGGGTTTTTTACTATCATACTGTGTCCATTTGCTACAGTATCGGTCTGCACTGTTTGCTAACAGGTTGGACTGCTACAATACTGGGTCGAGCATTGTTCAGTCTTGCTCCTACGCGGGCACTATAGCGGCCGAACAGAGAATTTTTGCGACGGCGACTCCCGATGCTACGGTCAACTCCGGCGGAAACCGGGGGCATGGATGGACTCCTAGGACTAAGGGGAATCCATTTTTGGCCTTGGGTGCGATCGGGGATGGCCGAAACTTCGCCGACGGCGAGGTGTCTTCATGGCGTTTTTTAACGGCAAAGGTGGGCTTTAAGGGGACAAGAGCACTGGTGTTTGAGCATCCTTGGGGTGAGGGGGTGTCGATGGTATGGTCGGTATGGGCTGGGGCAGCTTATGGTGGCGCACCCATGGCGGGGTGGTTTTGACTGGCGGAAGAAAAGGTGGTCGAGGAGCTATAGGGCTTGGCTGGCCATGGCGATTCTTCGATGTGGTTCCTGGGGTCATGAAGATGCTACCGGTGCGAGCAATTGAAAAGTTATAGACTACGCAAAGAGAATTGGAAATTGGCTTACTTGGAGCTTTTCCGGTGTCGCCGGTGAAGCTGCGGTCAAAGGCTCAATTGGGTGTGGGTGGCTTGTCTGGACACTAGTGAGTCTCAATGGAGGGGGTTCGAGGTTTTAAATAGGTGTCTTGAGGCAGTTCGAGGGAGGCGCTGGAGAGTTTGGTGGCTTGAGGAGTTTGCGGCCATGGCGTGGTGCCTTGGGCATCGAGAAGTCCACGGGCACAGGTTGCGGTAGTGAGGGGAATGCTAGGTGTGGCAAAGGCGTGTACGGGGCGGCGGCTGGTTGTGAGAGGGAGTGGTGGCGGCGAATTTGGTTTTGGTCACTCCAACACACGGACAGGGTATAATCAAGGATGTCTATGCATCGCAGACAAGGTGTACGGCGGCTGGCGGCGTGGACCAAATGAGGTGGTGGGATGGCTACGGTGAGTTTTGTCGCATGATGAATAGTGTCAGCCGGCTGGTTTTGCACAAGTGAGCAGAGGAGGTAGCAAAATTAAGAAAGGATTATGCTAGAGAATGGAGGGAGTGTTGAATTAGGCAAAGATTCAAAGAATCTAGTGAAATTCAATACATTTTCAAATTCTAGGTTGTTTCAACCTACCCCCCTTAAAAAGAATCTCATCCTCGAGATTCACCCAGGTTATGGATTGGGTTGAAAAACAAAATGTTACAATTTTGATTTCTTTCTTTAAGTCTTGTCTGTCATTCAAGGTGAGCTTCGTGTAGTATTTGTCAACTGGTGCTTCTATTGGTCCGTTGTCCTTTCTGGTTATATCCGGGTTCCCATGGCTTCATGAAGTTTTCTCAAAGTATAGATGTGACTTGTACTCCTTGGCTTGGGACGAGTCCCTCTAAAATTTCATGTAGCACTACCACTTTGGTTAGGCGTAGTTGTGCTAACTTTATCTTTCTGTAGGTTAGCTTTAACTGGTAGGAAATGTGCTATTTTAGTCAATCGGTCTACAATCACTATAGCCTCATATCTCTCATGTCTTTGGGAGTTTTGTAATAAAATCCATAATGTTGTCCTTCATTTTTCCATTTGTATTCCAGGACTGGTTATGACTGTTGCAATCTCAGTAGATTTTGATGATCTTCCTTTATTTTCTGGCACACGTCGTAATGTGTTATGTATTTTGAGATTTTTCTCTTCAGATTACTTCACTAGAATCCTTCCTTCAGATCTTGATTCATCTTTATCCCTCCAGGGTGTATAGCGAATTGTGAAGAGCAAGCTTCTTTCATAATCAAATCTTTTAATCCCTCTTTATGTGGTGACCATCTTGACGCAGATGTTATAACTCTTCTATTGTCACAGTAAATTTAAAATTCTTCTCAGGGTTAGGGAGCATCAGAACTGCGGCTGTGATCAATCTAGTCTTCAACTCCTAAAAACTTCCTTGTCACACTTGAGTTTCTACATGCTACATGCTCTTTGTTTTGACTGTACCTGTATATCATCCTTGTATATATCAAATTATGACATGTCCTGCATCTTTCTGTAAACTGCTTTGATTTATTTCTCGGAACCTCTACAAATACTCATTTTGTATATCAATATTCTTTATGATTTCCTTTAGTGTCCTTTAAGATGTGTCTGGTTTATCTTGTACCGGTGTGCTGTGGTTCATGGTCTCATCACATTCTTGTTACGTCACTTTGACTTTCTACTTAAGACTAAGTTGGCTTGTCTTTAGAACCCAATCCTTGTATATAGCCATTCAAAACTCCTCTTTTGTCCTACTTTCCTCAAGATAGCTTGAAGTTGTACATCAAGTTTACCGCGATTGACTTTAATATGACACAAGCTTCTTTATTCCTTACATCATTGTACAGACAGCTCACATATACTTCTATAATCTTACAACACACCTTAGTCCAAATAGCTTATAAATGAACTACTTGCTTATACAAAAGTATGAGATAGCATTCATTTCATGTCTTGTTCCTAACCGACAGTGTTGCCTGACGCTCGCTTTTGACTTTTCTAACTGTCTTCTTTGTCACTTTTCCTTACGTCATTCCTTTAGGGTGGAATCGTTTCCTTTTCCACTCAAGCTTTCTTGGGATGAGTTCCCTCTTCATCCATTGGCGGTTGTTATAATGTTGATGCCTGTCCTTTGGCTTGTGCCCAAGCCTCTTCCTTAGGTAAGGATCTCAGTGGATATTGACAACGATAATGTCCATTCTATTTGCAGTGAAAATAAGTTGTACATGCCAAAATCAAGGGATCATTTCGCTTGATGATCCTTACGCATTCTGATATCTCTTCTTCCATCCAGAGGGCTCGATCAACTAGAGTTTGTAAGTCTAGAAATTCGATGGTCATAATAAAAGGCTTTATTTTTGGTTGCAAGTCTCTTATAAAGTATCCCATCCTTTTTGTTTCAGTGTTTTGTCTCAACACATATTGAGATAAATGATGAAATTGCTACAGATATTCCGTAATAGACTTGTCTTCTTGTCGGAGATTAAGAAAATCCTGATACTTTTCTGTGATAACTTTAGGAGAAATATAGGCTTTGCGGAATCTTTTCACAAACTCTTTCCATGTAATATTATTCTTATTCGAATATACCGATTGAATAGCGTTCCACCAGTTAATGGCCGGTTTTGATAGTTGTTAGGCAACGAAAAGAACTTTTTCTTTATCTGTACATTGGATGGTCTCCAGTCTCCTCTCAATATCTTGTAACCAATTATCTGCGCTTAGTGGCTCTGTTGCTGATGAAAACTCAGGTGGTCCAGTCTTCAGGTAGGTTGTAAATTTGAATGCAGTTGCACTTGAAGTTGACACTAATTCTTCTGGTAACATTCTTGCAGTAAATTATTTCAATATTCTTGTTGCTTGTTCCAGTATCTTGGCTTGTTCTTGTTCACATTCAATCTAGTTTCTCTATGGTAGCTAGGACTTTCATTATACTAGGTTGTCTTTCCTGAGTTCCTTTTTTCATTTGTTGTACTGTCAGATCTTTGGTTTGTTAGAGACATTCTATTTAATGGTAACTGGGACTTCGAAATCAGTTCTATAACATTTTTGGGCTAACAAAGGGAAGTAAGACTAAAATGAGGATGAGAGCAAGAAAGTAGGGGAGAAAATGAAGTGAGATTAAATGTTTTTTCTTATTGCTTTTCCCAAGGTATCTATCTCCAAAATTTTCCATGCACTTACAAGGATAATCCAAAATTTTCCATGCACTTACACTTTTGTATTCAACATTCTTCAATGGACTAATTTACTTCCTTGCTAATTCTATGCATAGGCTTAGAATCCAATGGTTTTATTAATTCAGCTTCTACTTCATACTATCTATGGCTACACCATCTCCTTTATTTGTCTAGTCATAACAAATATGACTACTCGGCAGCTGTTATGGGCTAGCACCATTGAAGGTGCGTCCAGGGGATGGGCAGAGGAAGAAAAGAGTAACTGATTGTTTTCTTAATTCTAATAGCATATAGCGGGCCCCTTATATAGATGGGTTCCCCCTAATAGATAGAATCTAATCTCAATCATATCTCTAACAAATATAGAAACTGATATCATATCTCTAATCATATCTCTAACAAAATGAAACTAATCTCTAACCTAAATAGAAACTAATCTCTACTTCCTAATAATGAACCGGCTGGGCCCAAGGCCCACACCCATGACATTACACTCCTCCCCGACATGCAGCTCGTCCTCGAGCTGCTACGTGGTGGCCATGGTTGCAGTTTCACATCGACGAAGTGTAGCGCTTTCGGCTAAACGACGCCTGTAAAAGAAGTTTTTTTCTCTTTTTTCTTTTCCTTTTCTTTTCTTTTTTTAACAAAACCGTTGTCGGTTACAAAACCGACCGACCGTATTAGAAAAAGGGCCAAGACTTGACCAAAGAAAAAAGGGCTAGCGGCTAGGGGTGCAAAAGGAGCGGACGAACAGATATTGCTCATTCCGTATCCTTTTTCATATTTCATGTCGGAGTCGAAGTCGAACACGGATAGTGCCGGATACGAATACGAATGCGGATACTCGGTCACGAATACGGAGCGAATACATGCCGCTCGGAATATCTATTTATATTTGTACCAAACATGATAAACCAAATCACTTCTAGAAACTAAGGAAAATTATTTAACTTGCCCTAGTTGACTTCATAATTTAATTCTGCCATATACTAAATCAAATTAGCCAATTTCCACGATTGCGTCCATTGAAAACAGATTCCAACACATCAACGTTCTCGATACCGTAACTTCGAATCTGCATGTCCAAATTTAATGATCTCATACTCATATGGAAATGTTAAATAATTATCTACAATTTTTTGTATAGCGTACAGATCCTAATTAAGCAATCTAGTATGTTTAATCTAAGTTTTTACTTCGACACTGCCAATTGACGTTGACCCTCCAGACAACACACTTACAAAATTCATATCTTTCAATCGATCCAACAAAAGTACGTGATTAATGACTATGTAGAAACACAACAAAATTATCTACAACTATAGTTACTGACCATAACTAAGTCAATCGTTTTAAAGGCTGAACCCACTCAAAACCGCAACACCGCCTGACCATTATGATCTGCAGGACAACAGACTTCCAAAGGATATATCTTACAATCTACCCGATACAATCTATCCTTGATGGTCTTCTCGTTTAGGGCACGGTAGTCGATGCAGAAACGCCAAATATCATCCTTCTTGCGCACCAGGACCAGCAAAGAGAACGCAGATGTACTGATGCGTATAATGCCCTTGTGTAGCTTGTCCTAACATTGGCGTTCCAGCTCGGCCTTTTGTAATTGTGGGTAACGATAGGGCTGGACGGCCACCGATTCTGTGCCTGACATCAGGAGGATACGATGGTCATACAACCACTTAGGGGGAGGTCCTCTAAGCATGGTGAATAAATTGAAGAACTCGTCGAGGAGGGCCACCAAAAACTTGTCGCCCATGGTCATACTCCGAACAGCAGCCTGCCCTTGTGCACCATTGCCATGTAGAAGAACCTGGTGGTCGTGATGCCAAAAGGACATAGAGAGGCTGCTGAAGTCCCATGTGATTGGTCCAAGTGTCGCAAGCCACTGGACGCCCAAGATGACGTCGAAACTCACCAACGGTATGGAATAAAAATACATGGCGAATGGTTCTGCCCCGACATGGAGAGGGAGTTGCCAACACATGCTTCCGGATGGTAGCCGTTAGCCACAGCGACGCGCAGACCATGCTAAGCCGGCTGCAAGGGCAGGCTCAAACGGGCCTAAACAGCTTCATTGATGAAGTTATGAGTTTATCTGAAGTCCACCAATGCGACGAGATGCTGGTCAGCCAGCATGATGTCCACGTGCATGGTCTGGCCCAAACTGACCTCGGTAATGGCGAGAAGGGATATTTCCGAGTCAGTCCCTGCTGGTTCGACACCCCCTACCATGCACTAATGTGTCCAGTGTCAAGTCTATGGAGAAGAGTTGTTTGTAGACATGTTGCAAGGTAAATTTGTCGTCACAATTGTAGCAAAGTCCCATGCGATGACGTTCCTTCATCTGGGCGCGTCAATTTGCGAATATAGCGCTGGTTAGACCATTTGGTTGTGCCCACTGGTGGATCCTGCTTGCCGCCAAGGAAGGGCGCCAGTGACGAAACCGGCATGGTTGAAGGTGTTGCTGGCTGGCTGGCGAACCCTCCCTTTTGTGGGCCGCCTAGACTGTAGGCTGGCCCGGGCTGCGTCATGGCCACCTGCGCGCGGCGTTCATACGCACGAGCCAAGCTGTAGGGCGCCTCGAGCTCCACGTCGATGCGTAATAGCTCGGAGAGGCTTGTGGTGAATATGTTTATTTGCTGTTCCGGGCTCAGATTCGCACGATTTAACAAGGCCAAAAATTTGGTTTGATATTCGGCTAGTGTGCCCGTCTGCCGAAGATGCATGAGCTCGCCGAGGGTGTTGTGGTGGAGGGGCGGTCCGAAACGCATATGCACCAACTCGGCGTCCCCTCCCATTCGATGCGAAGGTACCACTGTTGGGCGACATCGGTCATGTGATATGACGCGAGCCACACCTTCTCCTCTTTGAGCGTGCGTTGCCCCTGGAAGAATTGCTCGCAGTGATTGAGCCACGACAATGGGTCGTCTTCTCCGTTGAACACCGGGAACTCCAAGAGATGAAAGCACGGGAGCTTGACATCAGGTGCTGGTGCAGTCCGCAAGGTAGGGGAGGCGCGTGCAGATGTTTAGTCACATTGCTGGTGCCTTGCGCCCCCTCCAACAGTGTGAGCCGCGAGTCTATGGCGATCGAGTCGGCTTGTCAGGGTCGCCAGCTGAGCGATGATTTGATCAAGCTTCTTGTCGGTCGAGGTGGTCTCATCGCCACTGCCGGACATGGCGTCAAGGACAGCAATGGGCTCTGATACAAAGTTGTTATGGCTTAATGTGGAGTGGCGAAGGTGGTAGGTGTGTCACGGCTGGACGGGACTTGAAGGGCTGGCGGCAAGGAGGCACCAGCCGACAAAGTAGCCCTGTGCGCCTGGAAGCGTAGCAGGACCTAGACGGAAGAAGAAGAAAGGTAAATTACTTCTTTCTTAATTTTTCCAAAGGATGCGTCAGTCCCTAATATATGAGACCACCCCTAACAATCGACTGCTAATAGCATATCTAAACTGACACGGAAACCAACTCTATCTCATATGTATTACTAATCAAACTAGGAAAGCAAATCTCTTTTATTTGGAAGACTTCCGAAACAACAAACTATTCCAAGTTGGCACGAGCATCTGGCTTTAGCACGTCCGGCACGTTTGCCGCTGACGTGCACATGCCTGGGCCTGGCTGCTCTGCTACTGCTGTTTGGTCGCGGTGCCGGCACATGTAGTGGCGTCCGACCATAACAATTCTCCCATAAGCACTGTAACACCCTAGGGCCCAAAATCACTAAAGCCTGTCCCAAGTAGAATAGGCATAAGCATGCATGGCAATAACCTTACTCTTATCCTTGCTTTGACAAAAATGGTTAACCTCCCAATAAAAAAATGGTTAACCTGGTTGTGCTATGTTGATAACACTTCCTATGTGGGACTAACTCACCAATATTACACACATGCGCCACACAGGCCACATCCAAATTGAGCCTTTCCTTATTAGCCTACTAAATTAACGTTTCGATTTAGAATGAGGTCCTTCTGCAGCATTTAATCTCTTGCAATGCTTATCAAGAAAAAACCAATCAAGGCAGTATGGAATCATAGAATGCATTACAGGTTTAGTTTGGTACAGATATCACTTTCAAATTGCATAAATCAAGTCGAGATAGAGTGCAAACTGCAAAATAGTATGAATGTTGGACCATTTAGATACCTTATACAAAGACAGGAACATACCTGTAATGTAGGGATAAGAACAATCATTAGACAAAACCGCAATGTATGTGAGCTTACATGTAAAATCACTAGATACGAATCTACAGTAAATAAATAGTTACCTTCCATGTCCAACGAAGCGGTTTGGCCATTAGAGTTATAATCTCATCAACTACATCATCACAATCAGCAGCCTGTGAATTGAAATTAAAGGTGGCATTGTTAGAAAAACTAGTCACTAGTTAGCAACCCAATGCATGGGAACATGGGAAAACCTTAAAATATGTTTGTTCATAGATATAAATGCAATTAGCACATTAACATTGTCTGAGCAATAGATTGGTAAAGTGCATATATTATATGGTATTTTACCGAGGCCGTGTGAAATCCTAAGGGGGTTTCAAGCTTTAGGTCACCCAAATCATGTGTTTTACATGAGTTTACTCAAGACCAGAGTTTGCCTCATCCACCAGCATGGTACAATAGCATCTCTCTTGTGAAAAAAAAAACTCCAGCATAAGAGAAAAAAAAGGGTTTTGTTAAACGTCATCCGGATGTTTTTTTCCTAACTATCATCCAAATTTAGGACCATTAGATTAGAGATCTAATGGCCATGAATTCTCCTCCCTCCCCTTGAATTCTACCCTCCCACTTGAAAAAAATCTCCCCCTTTAAAAAATAAGGGACCCTTTGATCTCTAATCCAAAGGTCATAAATTTGGATGATAATTAGAAAGAAAACATCTGGATGATGCCTATACACTCGCGAAAAAAAATGCAGGAACTATCATATATTGTTGACAAAAGAACCTATTCTACTGTAGTGCTATTCTGGTACTGGAAGAGAAATATCTATAATCAAACATCAAACAGAGACCTCACAATTGTTTTTTGTTCAAAGGTACAGAGAGTGGGAGAGGAAGATTCACTGGATATTACTTCTAAAGAATGAACACGGTGCTTCTTGGAATTGCAATAAATCACAAAAAATTAGTAAGATGCGAAGAAAATTGAGAGAATGATTTTCCATGCAGCTAAGATAACATCTACAGAATATGTAAATGTTAAGGCCGCTAGATATTATGACTTATGCTTTGTGCTCTTAATCAGAGAAGTAAATTTCATTGGAAGAAAAACAGAGAGACTAATTGAACCATGTAACAGAGAATGCTATAGATAGATCATAGATCTACTAGTTGAGCTGGCACACTCTCACCAATAGCTCGAATGCTATTTTGATGGTTAAAATACTTGATCTTCTCATTTCTATCCAAAAATCAATTACCAGGCACATGTGAAACAAAACTGGTAACTGAGCCCAGGGAAGTTGCTGGTTCTAACCAAATGAATCCAAAATTCCCAATTGAACGTGGAAAGGAAAATGTTGAACATGCAACAGATACAATATGATAAAACAATGGCATAGTCTTGGCGTCTTGGATAACTAAAATTCTGGCCTGCAACTCTGTTTAGGTGTAAACAGGTAAAGAGATTCAATACTGGTACTTTGCATTTCTAAGAACTTCACAACTAATATGAGAGTTCCAATATCAGTACGCACACTCTTAGAAAAAGTATAACCATGTCTCTACAACCTGGAAGAACAGAATGTATATGCTCCCTCCAGTCAATAAAATGTGACGTTTTTTTCAGAGAAATATTCCCACTAACTCCTCCAGTTCCAAATTAAAGTTCTGATAATTCATGGAAGTAGATTGTTTGAGAACACTAACCAGCATAGCAGAACATGCGGTTTTTAGTTTTGGGAATGGAAGAATCCTATATGAGGAACATGCAGGAGAAGAGAGCGGCGGCGCTTTGAGAGGAGAGAGAGAGAGAGAGGAGAGGGGCAACGTGAGGGGTATGCCATCAGGCGTGCTGTAGTCACTCTCTTTGTAGATTGGGCAGGAAAGAAATTTATAGAAAACATTAACAATCATGATCAGGAAATACATTAAAAACTGAGCTATTATAAGATTACTTGACTGGTTGCATACCTATTTGCTTGTTGTAATGACAGCATGATCTGAAAAACAGAAAATTGAGAAATGAAACAGATTAGTGTCCCAGGGACATAACTTTGGATTTAAGAAAAGGTAAGCTAATTTGGCACAACACAATCATATAAATCTGACACAAACAATAGTTTAGGGAAAAGATGAGGGCCATGAGGCAAGCATGCAACAGAACAGATTAAACAAAAGAAGTGAAGCAATACACACCTGGAGTTGTAGATTTGCGACTGTAAGCCAGGAACTTCGCTCCTGAACTCTTTTTGTCAAAAAGATAAAGCGAAAGTTAATCAACATCAAAGATTAGATGGGAATGTCAGTGCAACATGTAAATGAAAATATAAGGTATATCTCCGGTAAGTGATGTTATAAAAAAAAATCCTTAAAACACAAACCTCCAGGAGCCTTGGCATATCAAGGTTGGAGGGCTGGATAAGGACTTGTGAGATCGGAGACATCATGATGTGGCCTAGGGAGTTTGTGGGGAGGGCACGCAGCAGCAAGAGGCGTACCGAAGCTACCAGGTCATGCACACATTGAAAAATGTTCTCACATAAAACCTTCGCCAGCAATTCCTCACTCTCTACGAAACAGGGCACACCAAGTCTGTGGAATCAAGATGCATGAATCAAGATGCAGGAGCACGCTAAACCAAGAAACAGGTTGTCCACATGCACACAAGTCAATTGGAAGCCTAAAACACACCTAGTCACGCAAGAACAACCCTATAAATATGCTACTCCTAAGCAATCAGATCACAGGACCCACTAGCAATTGTGCGTACTGCGTACAATGAGAACAATCATCCAGTTTCATAGATTGTCTGGTTGAAAAAAATATCAAACCAGGCCAAACACCACTACATAAGCACCGAGACAAACCAGACCCCACCGAACCAGCATTAAAAAACATCAAACTCTCACAACAATGAAAAGAATTGTAAAATCGTCAAACAGGGCAGACTATGGGCCACAAAGTGCAAAAGACTATGAAGAGAAATTAGGAAAACAATGAATTTGTGCAAAAGACTTGGTGCATTACCTTCTTTTCAAAGTGGTGGCGACTCCTTTATTAGCGTCAAAAGGAATGTTTGACATTGTCATCACTGTTAGCCTGTTACTCCACTAGTAATTAAGATCATAAATTGGGCAGGTTGTTCGCTTAATTCCCTCACACAGTAAGCAAGTAAAACAAAAAAAAAGAGCAACACGAAGACTGGAAATGAAGTAGTTTAATATCCACCAACCTATTCTATATCAAGTAGTGAGCGATGATATCTGAACAGAAATTAATAGAATTTTATTGACTGAAAGTAACAAATAAGGAAGTACATAACTACATATTATGTTAAAAAAATTGGTTTAACTGTACTGTTGTGTCACCATCAACACAGGGACAAACATAAAAGCATAGCTAATTCATCCACATTACGAATTGCAAGCACAACCAAACCAACCCAGTTAAACCATTTGAGTCTTGCTTCTCAAAACACACACCACGCTGTAAGCAAAGGTACCTGGCAATTCCATCCGACAAACTAAAATAAATCAAATTACCACTTAAATGTGTTTCTTGGTAGAAGTAAAAACCCAAAGTAGATCAAATTTTCTGCTCACATTGCACACTTTCTTATATGCACAAAGTGCCAGTAGATCAAACTGTAAGATATGAAGGAAGCTAAAATGTATTGCAATAGCTCTGGGGCTTATATAGTACATGAGAAACATAAGGACTCAAACCCTAGACAATAGGAAATGATCAAATACCCTTAACACCCCCTCAAATGTAAGGCGTATACAATAGTATTACATTTGAAAAAGGGTTGACACTAAAATAGAGAAAATCCAAAGTCCGAATCTTAAAGTTGTCGTCATAGCGTGCGGCTCTTGGAAAATTGTGTCGAGTACCAACCATCTGGAATCGTGCAATAGCCTAGAAAGCACAAAGTGCAGGAGCGGGAGCAAAGTAGACCGCGGTAACACGATGAAAAGGATATGGAATGTGGCACGGGTAGAGAGAGCTGTCAAATCAAGTCGAAGAGAAATAGATAGAAGCATAGTAGCGCAAATCGAAGCCCAAGACGGCGGCGGCGCAGTGCATAAGAAACGCAACGGAGGCGAGGTGCGGAAGAAGCACGGCGGCCTTAGAAGCTCAGAGCGGCGGCTCAAAGAGAAGCGGCGACATTATAACGACTTCTACGGTCTACAGCAGCTCAAAGAGAAGAGCAGCGACTGTGGCTATGCGAAAGGAGGACCACACCCATCCGAGAGGATGAACTGTGGCTAGCAAAACAGTCGGCTGACTGACAAAAATTTTGTGAACTCGTATGGCTTTGACGATATGAAAGAGAGAAGCTACGGACTTAGATGGACGCAACGGAAGACTCAGAAAAGGACTCAAAAGATACTAGCAGTAGAATAAGACTATGCCTTCAAATTCCCTTCCTCCTCTCTCTCTCTCTCTTCACCACCTCCCCTCCCTCACTCCCCCGTCTCCCTCTGCCCCTCCCTCTTTCTCTCCTCTCTACACCACCGGCCGGGGCAACAACGAGAGGGCGTGGCCGAGGGCAGCAAAGACCAGAGAATCAGGCGACGCCGTGAGGCGTCGGGGTGGCTGAATTCGGGCACAGGTGGCCGGGAGGCGGCATCGGGGTGGCCAGATTCGGGCGCAGGCAGCCGGGAGGCAGCTGAGGCAACGTCGGGGTGGCCGATGCATGGAGGCGCCGGGATCCAACGGCTGAGGAGACGGCGGCACAAGAGAGGGAGCTGCGGCCGAGCGCCTCCCCTCCAGATCTAGGCGAGGCAGCGTCGAGGAGGTCGGATCCAGTCGCGTCCAGGCCGGTGGTGGCCGGATTCGGCTAGGCGACGCGGATGGAGACTGCCGGAGAAGGCCGGATCTGGAGTGGGGACCGTTGGATTCGCGATGGCACGAAGGAGGCATGATTGGATCCGGGCGATGGCGGCCCGCACGGGCGAGCTTGGCTGGATCCGGGCGGGGCGAGGGTAGCAGCTGCCGGATCCGGGTTGGCAGCGGTGGGGAGGCCTTCTAGCGGCGGCGCGGCGTAGAGGAGCGTGTGGGCGGGCGACGGCGGCGCGCGACGACAATAGGGTGGTGGCCGCCCCCGAGGTGGAGCACACTCCTCCCAGGGCCCCGAGCAACAGCTGGAGCTAGGTTGTAAAACTTGGGCTCTGATACCATGTAACATATGGAGAAAGCTCAAATGTATTGCAATAGCCCTGGGGCTTATATAGTACATGAGACATATAAGGACCCAAACCCTAGACAATAGGATATGACCTAAATACCCTTAACACAAACCAGAACACGAAACCCAAATCAAGCCACATAAATCATTTCTCAGACAAGCATCACACACAAGTTCAATTAAACTACAACAAATCAAACCAACTGCTCACGCTCATCTCCCCAATGTAGGTAAAAACTGCCGAATGCCCGAATGGAGGAGGATGCCACTGCAAAGAACCAGAATCGTAACCAAATCAAAACAATGACTTGCGTTAACTCCTAAGGCACAAATGCATGATAAATAGAACCAAATCTATCAACTTATCCAAAACTTAGAATGCACCCCTCCCAATTCCACCATTGAGCTAAAATACATGGAGGAAAACAAAAAATTGAAAGCCAGATCACAACACACACCTGTGACCTCGCCCTAGGCACAAGCACACAAGACATACAACATATAAAAGACAAACTAAACATAAGTAAACACAACATAATCTCATCGCTTAAAATCCTCCCTTCCTAAGCACGAACACACGCACAAACTGAAGCAAACCAAATTGCATAGATTCCACTACATTGCCACAAACATAAGAACATAACCACACTTAAATTCACCACTCACATTCTGCTCCTCACCTAAAGCAAAACAGCACTAAAAACTAGATCACCAAAACCAAAACCAAAACCAAATCAAGTTGCACTAATAATCATAAGCACAGGCACACGGTCCACACCAAGCCAATTACTCTAGAAGCATATCAAAATTACTACTTGTGTCACTTTCTTCACTCCTCACCATTCACATAGATGTTCTGATAGACACATCTATCCAAACCAAAAGCAAATCAAATATGCAATTTAAATTACATTCCTTCCAACAAGGAAAAAAAAGAACAAAACCAGAATGAAATCATGTGCACACCTCATTCTAACCACAAGGGAATCAAATTCATCACTTAAACCATATCACTCACTGTCAAACTGCTAAGTACCAGGCGAATTCAAACCAAAAGCACATTAAATCTCCCACTCAAATTGCGCTAGCTCACGAGATCAAAAGCATGGACATATCAAACTAGAACACAATGCAGAAATCAAAGTGCATTGCACTAATTGTCATAAGTAAGCTCAAACACGCATCACACATCACGCTAATTAAATTAAATGTAAATAAAAAAGGTTCTTCACTTCGTTGTCCTCACTCTAATATTCCAAGCCGTCCAAACCAAAAGCAAATCAACCTGTAGCCTAAATTGTGTTATTCCCCGCAAGCAGGAGGACGCTAGAGAGTAGAACCAGAACGAAAACCAAACCAAACAACGATTTTACATACTAAGGCACACATGCACAACAAATGGAACCAATATGCCAATGTATCCCGTGCTTAGAAGACACTCCCCACAATTCAACCAAAAACAAGTACACATGCAAAAATGAAAGAAGCACACACAAATCAGAGTAAATGAAAGAGTACACAGGAACAAATACACTAGGAACAAACAGACCAACAAATCTCACAGCTTAAGCTGCTCATGTCACTGCCTAAGAAAAGGCACACACAAATCAGAGCAAACTAACACTAGGCCTAACCAAAACCAAAGCTAAAAGGAAACCCATCAATCTCACTACATTGTCATGAGGATACGCACATTCAAATTCACCATTGTACGTGAATGAAGGAATATTAGCTAAAAACGGATCAAATTCATCGCAGATCATGCTCCTCACTTTAAGCACTGAAGAGTTAATCGATCAAATAAGCAAATGAAAACAAAATCAGAACACAGTCATTGCAGTAAGTAGAGCACCAGCACATTCCGCACACCAACCCAATTGCACTCAAAGCAAATTAAATTAACTATTAATGTCACTCAACTCTGTACCTCACCGTACAA
Organism: Dendrocalamus latiflorus; assembly: GCA_017311315.1. Classification (NCBI taxonomy): domain Eukaryota; kingdom Viridiplantae; phylum Streptophyta; class Magnoliopsida; order Poales; family Poaceae; genus Dendrocalamus; species Dendrocalamus latiflorus. Next base: position 29,495,510 of record CM029626.1, read on the forward strand.
ATAACTATACAGATAGGCCAATCTAACCAAACCAAAAGCAAATCAAATTGGCAATTAAAATTGCACTCCTCCGTGCAAGGACAAAACAAGCAGAACCAGAAACGGGATATAATCGTATGCACACGTCATCCTAAATCCCAATGCACAACTGCACAAAAGATTGAGCTTAAACAGAAGAAATATCAAAGCAGCCAAATTCAGCATTTCAAATGCCTCCTTTTGATTCAACCCGGTAACCACATCTGCATGGATAAACTAAGAGAAATAAAAGCTAAACCAATACTCACACCTCACCAATGGCACAAAACCACAATAAACAGAACCGAAACAAATGCAAAACTAATTGAAAACAAACAACATGAACCAACTCCCAATTCTTCCACTTAAAGTTCTCTCCTAACCAAATTGAAATAACTAGCACTAAACCTAACAAATCCAAAGGAAACCAACGCAGTATGCACACATCAAATCATATCACATCCCCATCATCGTAAGCATAAGCATAAGCACATATACCAATCAAAACCCACCCAAACAAACCCAAACGGTAATATCAAATTCTCACAAGATCTGGATGACCTAAACTGTACCAAGCAAAGTCTACACCAAGTGATCCAAAACCACAGGAAAGTGAATGCACAACCTCCTCAATACAAGTAGTACAAATTTTAAAGCAAGGGAAGGGGTAAGTAATTGTCATCCACCCTTCATTCATGCTTTAATATTTGTTCAACTTTGGAATAGTGATGCAGAAGCACCTCCCTTAAATCTATCAATCAAACCATCCCATTCACTAGAAGTGCAAGCATTTGAATGGCAAGCAAAGAATTGATGTGTATTCCATGTAGAAAGAAAAGTGCTTTATCAAATATCTGGTAATTGGTATTAGTTGAACATTCAATAATTACATTCTAATTTTAGTATTTCACTAGTTTCACATACGGAATTCACATTAGTTAATTTCATTATTTTGACATTAATTAAATTTCACAAATTCTGCAGCACAATATGTTTTTAGTACTTTTCCTCAATGCTGTCTTTTAGCTGCAATAGTAATTGAAAGAAATAGCGAAATGCATTTCTTGCTAGACAAATCATTTCCTATCATAATTTGCATGATTTAAATTACTATTTGGGTTCACTAATATGTAGCAAACAAGGAACCACAAAATGGACAGATAGGGTAAGTAGAGATAATTAACCCATGTGTCAATGACATGACTCAACCATTTGTACATCCACAACATGTAGGTAAGGCAGAGATCAAACCTTCAGGCAAAGCTACAAAGCAATCAGCAGAAATTGAACTGGTTCGCTCCTATGTAGCACGGACACGTCTCAAAACCGTCGTATCCGTGTCTGACACGTGTCGGACACGGATACGACACAGACATGTCTTGGACACGTGTCAGCGACGTATCAGGCGATTTTAGAATTAATTTTAATTATTAAAATTCTCGACACGTGTCGGACACACTAAATATACGAGTCGGACACGGCCTGGACACAGCCGGCCCAGGAATGGCCCAGGACACGGCCGGCCCATAACCTCCTGCCCCGGATACCGAGCGCCTCATTCCCATCGCGCTCGCACGCTCGCGCTTCTTTGCTTCTCCGCATCTGCCGCTCGCACCGCCGCCCGCTCCCGCATCTCGCCACCGCCCGCTCTCGCCGACTCCCGCACCTCGCCACCGCCCCGCTCTCGCCAGCTCCCGCATCTTGTCACCGCCCGCTCCCGCACCTCGCCGCCACCCGCTCCTGCACCTCGCCGCCGTTCGCTCCCGCCGGCTCCCGCACCTCGCCGCCGCCTGCTCCCGCCGGCTTCCGCACCTCGCCGCTTGCTCCCGTCGGCTCCTGCACCTCGCCGCCGCCCGTCGGCTTTCTCCCGTGCGCTGCCGACTTTCTCCCGCGCACCGTCGGCGTCCGCACTCCACCGAGGTATCATCTCCCCGCTTCTCTGTTTTAGCATTTAGGGTTGAGATGCAAACTGCAGTAAGCTAGCAATATATATTTTGGCATTTAACAAACTTGTGCTTGATTGCTTGTTTCATCATTCTAGAAAAATGGAAGCCGCTAATTCTAGTGCTAGAGAGGAAATTACACTTTACAAATTACAAGTTTACAATTTACATTATTTCAATTTAATAAGCATGTGGAAACATAAAAAATAATACATATATATATATAATTTATTTATTATTTAAATATATATAGCCGTGTCGCCGTATCGGTGTTTTTGGGAAAACGGCGAATTCCCGTATCGATGTCGTGTCGAGTCGACGTATCCGTGTCCGTGCATCATAGGTTCGCTCTATCAATAGGTGCAAATATGATTATTTGTAAAAATTCATCACAAAAGATTGCTTAACAGTATCTACAACCATAATTTGTTAAAAAATCATTATAAAAGATTGCTCTAACAGTCAAATATAATTTGTAAATTCATTTCAAGGGAAGTTATCATATAAGTATACACAAAACATGTTTGTAAACGAGAAAAATTATTATATAAGGTGTTGTGGTTACATACCAAACAGAGATATGGTAGTATGGTTGTGGAGAGCTAAGCGAGCAATGTTTGGGGCTTCCCCATGGCCTAGATGGCTTATATACATTCACATGGGAGTATTTTTTACATTTATGTCATTACATCCAAGTATCCCTCTTAAGGACATTTATGTTATTATACATGCCCCATTTTAGGCTTTACGACCCTCTAACAGGCCGACTGGGCTTAGGTGGGGGCCACCCCTACAACATAAGGAAAGCAGGTAACTTGCGCATTTAGAGTCCTACAGTTTGTTGAACTAGCTTGAAAGGTTTAATCTGTCAGGATTTTGAGGGCAAGCTTCAAAATCATAATTTACAAATTACAACCAATTTGAGTTGTACTACCCCAATCTTTTCAGCATGTTATTTTCAGAGGGTTTTCTCGGCAAGATAAAGCAGCTTGGAGCATCTCAGAGAGATATAAATAGTGTGAAACTATATATGCTGAAATAAGGATGACTTGAAACTCAGTAAAAAAATAGTATATAGGCGTACTTGGTCAACATCCTCGGCGAACAATACATTCCTTCATTACAGCAAGGATGCCTTTAGAAGATGAATATGTTGACAGCAAGAAAAACAAGATATTTAGTTTAACACATCATTAACACTTTTGGACTATGGTCATCTCTAATCAACTCTTGGACAAATGCTAGGAAGCATGATAGAGAAACTAGGAGAATAAGAGTGTTTGCACATCAAAAGATAAATGTGGGCATACATTCCACCACTAAACGATGTCAACATGGACCAAAAAGTGCAAAAAGACTTGGTACATTACCTCTTTTTCTAGTGGCAAAGACTCCCTTGTTAGCTTCGAATGAAAATAGGTCTGACATTGTCTTGACTGCTACTTTTCAAGCCTGTTACTCCACTAGTAATTAAGGTCAAAAATTGGATAGTCTATTCAATTAATTCCCTCTAATAGTACTGATTAAATAAAGCTAGTAAAAACCCAAATGAACTGAAAGGGAAGTGGTAACGAGGTATATTGATAATGAGCTGATTCATGTGTTCACCTCGACAAACTAACTACTCATTCTTTTATACCAATTATCTCAAGAAGTGAGCAATGATATCCGAAACGACTTAAACTGACCTTAACAACTTCAAGTCAAAAGTAACAATACAGATTATGTAAAAAAAATTGTTTAACCCCTATTGTTATGTCCTCATCAGCTACACATACAAAATGATAAAACCAAGTCTAAGAAACACCAAGAATTACTTGCAAACTCCACATAAAATTTCTGCATTACTCTGAACCATAGAGGCGACCAAACCGATGCAGCTAAGTCAAAAAGTGACTCACACTCCTTAAACATACACCATGTTGTAAGCAAAAGTAATCAATGACAAAGTTCCTAGTCTCTCCCTCTCTTCTTCAACTAAGCCTCAAGAGTCTTGACGGCGGCATGGCCAGCCGTTCAAGGACAAATGCCTTACCCTCGGTCCTTGGATCCGTACCCAATCAGCCCATACCACAACAATTACAAAGGAATGTTCTAATAGTAGATGCAATTATAATTTTAAAATACATTACAATATTGACATATAACCGTACTCAAAATGTGATATCCATTAATAAAAAATAATAATAAAACAAGAAACAGGGAAACCAGCTTAAAAAATTAATAAAACAAGAAACAGGGAAACCAGCTAACTTGTTTTCTCAGAGTTGTACAATCTGCAAAACTAGCTTGAAAGGTTTAGGCTGTCAGGAGTGAGGGCATTGAGGGCAAGCATCAAAATCATAACTTTAGAACCAATTTGAGTTGTATCTCTCCAATGTTTTCAAGAGGTTATTTTCAAAGATTTCTTAATGGGATAAAGTTGATTGCGGCATCTCAGAACGGCATAAATAGTTAAAAATACAAAGGCAGAAAGAAGGAAGACTTCATACTGAGTACAAACTAGTAATATAGTACAGAGGCATACCTTCTCAACATCCTATTGAATAGCACATTTTTCACGACAGCAAGGATGCCAGTTGAAGAAGAATATGTTGGCTGCAAGATCAAGAAGTCATGTGATACATCACTGGAACAAAAAAAATCTATACATCCCTATGATTTAAAGCATACCATAATCTAATGTTGGACCATGGTTATCTCTAGTCAACTCATGGTCAAATGCTACACAGCATGATAGAGAAGTTAGGACAATAAAGAATGCACCTCAAACGATGAATGTGAGCATACATTCCATCAATCAACAAAGACTAAGAACAGTTCTTTTTCGAATTACCTTCTTTTTGTAGTAGCAGTGACTCCTTTGCCAGCAACAAATGAAAGTAGTTCTGACTTCTGACATTGTCTCAATCGCTACCCAACTCAACCAGTAATTAAGGTCGAAACCTATGTATATACTTAATTTCCTCAAATGTACTGATAAAATAAAGTTGGTAAAAAAACCAAAGAAACCAGAAGGGAGAGTGGAAACAAAGCACTTTGATAATGAGTTGATTCATAAGCTCACCTCTGCAAACTAATTAGCTGATTCATAAGAAGCAATGACATCTAAAAGGAAGTAGTGGAACCTTAATGACTGCGAGTAGCAAGTAAAAAATTAATGAACTATAGGTTGCGTAAAATAATAATTAATAAAGTTGTTTAACTCCTATTATCTCCTCACAAGATAAATCATGGGCAGAAGAGTACAGAGAAGTCAAACCAAAACCTATAAAACCAAGTAAAAGAAAAGCTGAGAACTACTTGCGCACTCCGCACAATACTTCACCACTCACTCTGAATGAATCATAGAAGCATAGAATTGCATGCGCTACCAACCAATTCATTTGCAGCAAGAAATTCCATGCACATCCAAACCAACTAAGTTATACTAGAAGTGACACCAGCTCACTTCTAAAAATATACACCTTGCTGAAGTACTTGGACAAATCTAGCCGAAAATCTAAAAGAGAATCAAACTCACCACTTAAATTGTGTTCCTAACTACTACCACTTCAAGTAACCCTGTAGTTCAAACCCAAGGCATATCAGATTTGGCCCTATAATTGCACTCTGCTCTAAGCACAAAAGTATAGGTAAAACAAACCAAAACACAAACCCAAAATCAAGCCGCACAAATTATCATAAGTAAGCTCAGCCACACATCACACACCTCCTATTAACTAAAAGCATATCACATCAACTGCTCACGTCACTCTCCTCACTGTAAGTGGAACTGTTATAGCATATTACGTTATCCAACCCAAAAGAAAATGAACCAGCAGCTTTAATTACATTGCTTGCTGCAAGGAGGAGAACGCCACTCAAATGAAACGAGGAGTAAAACCAACTCCAATTACAATTTGCCCTAAGGAACAAGCACACGACAAATGGAATCAAATCCACCAACTTATGGGGCTTAGAACACACTCCTCCCAATTCCATCAGTAAGCTAGCACACATGCATGGACGAACATAAACAAACAAAAGCCACATCACGACACACGCCAAAACAGAACAAGCAAACCAACTAGATCTCACCACCCTCCTCCCTGCCTAAGCATAGGCGCGCACACACACAAATTGAAGCAGACCAGTATCGGATTTAACCAAAACCATACCAAAAGGAAACCAAATGCACTCATCAAATCTTGCTACCTCACCAAGTCAACATAAGTTTGCACATTCAAATTCAGACCAAATAAGCCACTTGTATTGCACTCGTATTAAGCACAAAAGCCTCCAAAAAAGCTAAAAAAAAAAAAGTCAGTCGCACTACTCATCATAAGGGACAGGAACATATCACACATAATGCCAATTACACTAGAAAGATAATCAAATTTAACCACCCACGTCACTGTTCTCACAATGTACAGAAATATTAAGGTAGATCATCTCTCCAAACCAAACGAAAATTAAATCAACAACTAGAAGCCAATTATTGCAAACATAACAATTCACACACACCAACCCAATTACATTAGAAGTAAATAAAATTAACCACTCACTCATGTCAAGTCTCCACACCGTACAGAGACCTTTTCGTACGGAACGATTTATCCAAACCAAAAGCAAATCAGATAAGCAGCATTACACTCCTCCCAGAAAGGACAAAAGAACCAAAACTATCACATGCTCGCTTCGTCCTAACACTCAAGAAGCAAGGAACAAATCGGACCCAACAAAAGCTATTCAGAACAAACTAGACAACCCAATCCACCATTCAGGATGCGAGTCTACAAATTCGGCTACTAATCGCACGTGAGTGGATGAACCGATAAAAACGAACAGAAGCTAACCCAGTCACTATCACCTCGCCCCAGGCACAACAAAACCACGAGGAACAGAGACAAAAAAATCAAACGCTAAACTAAACAGAAGTAAACGATGCCAGCGCAAGCGCGAGCACACGAACGAATCAAATCAAACCAGCACTAAACCATACCAGAAAGGAAACAGGCAAACATACCATACCAGATGGAAACAACCCAACCCAAACAACATCTAACCCTCCCAACATCGACTAATACAAAGAAGAATCGTCAAAAAATGGCCAATGCGGAAGGAGACAAGGCGGCGCCCAGACGTCGTCGGGGAAGCCTCGCTACCGCCGGAAACGAGGCGCGGCAGCCAACATCGTCGAGCACTGCCTCGAGTCCGGCGTGCCGCCAAGCCCACCTCTCCGCCTCAGGGCGCCGTGCAGCGCCCCTGCGCCACCGGCTCCGCATTCGCGACGTCGAGGGGGAAGCAGCCGGACTCGCCGTCGCCGTCGAGGGAGGCCAGCATCGTCTCCGCGGTGCCGCCTCCACCGCAGCTCGGCGCCGCGCCCCACCGTCTCCGCTTCCGGCTGCAATTGTAGCGCGCGCTGCGCCGAAGGCTTCGCCTCCAATTGCGGACGCGCCGCTGCGCCCTCCGGTTGCGCTTCCGGCCGCAATGCCGCTCCACCGCCGCACCCCCAGTATTCCGCCTCCGCCGCAACGCATCTCCAGCGCTCCGCCACCTCTTCTAAATGGATGGATGGGGCGGCGTCTAGGGTTTTGGTGGGCTATAAGAGGAGCTCGGAATTCGGATGTGAGGGGGAAAGAAAAGGAAAGCCTCAGCTCGGATTCGAAATCGGGAGCCCAACGGTAAAATCGCGGAGCCTAACAACGTCGAGTAACTCGAACCAACGCTGCGCTTTAAGGATCCTTGGGGACGAGAAGCTGCGGCGCGGCATGGCTTGTTAAGGATCCTTGGGGAGAGGCGGTGGACGAGAAGCTGCGGAGGCGTCGTGGGAAAGGAAAGGAAAGGAAAGAAGCGTGAGGGAGGAAAATCCAGTGAGGAAGCAAGGGGAGGTGCTCGCTCGTGGGGCCCGCGGGTAAGAGAGAGATACGTCATAAGTGGCGTTTGACCGTTGGTAAGGGCGCTGCTGCTTCGGCGTCCTCCCTCCATCCAAACCTGTCGACTCGCCAAGGCTAGGAGGCAGCGCGGGCATGCGCACGGAGGCTAGTTCGCGACCATGTCGATCAGGGAGGGGTGATTGAGCCGGTGACGGGGTGATGGGCACGGCTGGTTGCTGGTGCGGTAAGGGTGTGTTTGGTTCAGAGTCATGGTGGGACGGGATGGATCCAACCCATTTTTTAGGGACGGGACGGGACGGTCCCTGTTTTCTGTTTGGTTCAGAGTCATGGTGGGACGGGATGGATCCAACCCATTTTTTAGGGACGGGGCCTACCTGTCAGCCACTCGTCCCACTTCATCCCTCACCATCCCCTCATTTTTGGGGATAGGATCATCCCCAATTTGAGAGCATATCCACAGAATATTCCCTAGAGGGATATCCCCCATCCCACCTGACTCTGAACCAAACAGCTCTGGAACGAGGACCGCCCCATCCCATCCCTCATGGTCCCATGAACCAAACACATGCTAAGTGAATGGAATGCAGATTCATTCTGTTTTCTTTTGACGTAGTAACCGCAGGTACATAATGCTCATCTTAAAAAAGATACCCAAGTTGTACATGTATCCAACGGTGACTTGTACTGATTGGCTTTTTAACAGAAAAAAGTTTGTATTTTTTTCAGTAATGGTGTTAGTGTTGGATGCAAGAGTGATTTGCCGTAAATATCTTAATCACTCTTCATGTTCAGGCTTGATGTACCATCTTGTCTTAAACTTTTCTAATTTATGAGACTAAAGATCTCTGTCACTGCAAAGTGTAATTAGCCCTTTGTTTTTTGTTTATATAAATATTTTGGAACTAGGAACTCCAATACTATGGTACCAATAATTTTACCATGGTGCTGAGTATCTATATCTATATGTATCTATACTAGTTGAAGTCTCCTCCAAGAGCCTCTCTATTAATCATAGGAGATAAAAGGCCAACAATTTTCTTATTAATCGAAGAAAAAATACTAGAGTTTGTTGTATTAATTGGAGAAAAGAAAAAATCTCAATCATCCAATTGAAGTAACTTGTTTAGCCTACGGCTTGGATTATTTGTGTTGTGCCATTCAACGGGAACAAAGGAATTGGCCAACATGCTAATAACCTTCGAAAGTCATAATCCGAGTACTGTTATTCACACAGCCGGTTATAGCTTGTCTATCGTAATCTTCTATATATGCATGTAGCAGGTTACAACTTCGATTACACAATTAATGCTAATAAAGTACACAGTGTATTGAAGTGTTAGTACTATACTACGTTGCCACCTCTCACCCTCTCTGCATTTATCTTTCTTCGTCTATATTGATACATTTGTTCATAATATAAATAAGTGCTAGATTACTACGTGCTACATTATGTTAATTAGAAATATAATTGGAGAATATTTTCCATAAAACTACAACTAGAGTTTCCATATATGGAGTATCTTTTAAAAAAATTCATATTAATGGGAAAAAGTAATCTCATCCATCACCAAAATTAAAGCCGACTATATATTAATGTATTTTATTAAACCTTAGATAATAATTTGGTACAAATTTGAACCTAATTAAGCAACACATATTATTTTTGAAATTGTATGCGCGTATTCGGATTGAAGTAGGATATGTATGAAAATTTAAATTATGATCCAAAATTTTGAAGAATGAACACAAATATATTTAAATTCAGAATACAAATTACATAATAAATCTTGGCATACAATTACATAAATTAGAAATTTAAAATTAAAAAATACGATATTCAAATATATGTAAATTTGAAAACTAATTTTCAAATAAAAAGATCTGAAGATATGCATGATTTCAAATATATGTTCTGTTAATTTATTGACACCCGATCGCCTTGGAATATTAATTCCAAGTAAAGTATTGTATCTAATATAATCTCAAATGTATAAATACAGAGAAAAGTACTTAATTTTCAACATTTGAAACAGTCAAAATCGAAGCTACATCTATGATACCCAATATGTATTCACAGCAGTAATGGGCTCAAATTATTTTCAATTAAAATACTCAAGTTTGTTCGTATGTGCTCCACCGATTGCATGCAAACATGAAAAAAAATCCTTCTAAAGCACACATATGCAAGCAGTTAGCAGTACATATTATTTTTTAAGACAAACTCCATGTATTTCATGCTAGCTACCGATTCATGCATCCATCTATCTTGCCTTTGTTTACTAGGGCGAAATATATTATTTTTTTTGTTCTATAGGGCTTCTACCAAAATCTTTAGCTACAGTAAAATTTCAGCTACAGTAAAATAAACCACATTCAACTACAATAAAATTTTAGCCACTATAGTACATTTTTAGTTATAAGCTATAGCTTTTCAGCCTAACCGGACGGGCCTAATTTTTCAATGCACATGATGAAGTTTTGTTCGCAGCTCGGTGGAGAGAAGACAGGTCAAAATCTGCAATGCTGTCTCTGCTGGTTTCTTAATCCACGTGGAGAGAAGACACGGAGAGAAGACAGATTATTCCTTTATTAATGGACACACGCAGGTGGCCCGACATTAAGCGAAATTTGGACGTTTTTGGCACTGTTACTACCCGAAATTCCCGAAATAGCCCCTCCAGAAACGAAATTCCAACTCTAACCCACATCTGACCGCACCATTTAACCGTGGGGCGACACGTGTTAATGGTGCGGTCGGGGAGCGCACCACTCCGAGGTGGTGCGGTGACCGCACCACTCGCCGGTCACATCAAGCAAATGGTGCCCCCACACCACTCGGAGTGGTGCACTCCCCGACCGCACCACCTCGGAGTGGTGTGCTCCCCGACCGCACCATTAACACGTGTCGCCCCACGGTTAAATGGTGCGGTCAGGTGGGGGCTAGAGTTGGAATTTCGTTTCCGAAGGGGCTATTTCGGGAATTTTGGGGTACCAACAGTGCTAAAAACGTCCAAATTTCACATTAAGCCAAATCCGTGGGTCCCACCATGGCTCATGTGGCACCACAATTAATACAAAGGGACGATTGTGTCGTACGCAGATTTCCGTCCAGTGCCGGCCCTGGAGGGGGGCGAGCGGGGCGGCCGCCCTGGGCCCCCAAAATCCAGGGGCCCCATATACTAGTACAGACAGAGTATATACATCGCGGTTGGCCGTTGGCCCAGTAGCCCACGTACGTTAATGATATTATGCAGCGGCCGGCACTGATCACCGCATCTGCTGATCCGATCCGCATAGACGTCTCGTGATCTCGCCTTCTCTTCGTCTAGGGCGGCGCCGCCGGCCGCCTAAGCAGCTTCTGCTAGCCCCCGCCCCGGAAAAATTTCTACCGTCGGCCGTCGCCGGTACGCTGCATCGCCAACTCGCCATCGCAATATCGCATCGGCTGAATAGCTGATCGGCCGCTTGCCCGCTTGGCGCTTGCCCACGCTCCTACCTCCTGGACGGAGAGTTGCTGCATGCATGCCACAGAAACGAGTCAACGACGTACACGTACGTATAGACATATTGAAATTTTATATTCTACGATCATACATTCATACGATGTTTCATGTTTGGCTATAATACTATTGTGCTTTGCTTTGTAGTTTTGCTATTGTTCTTTAACTTTAATCAATAATTAGTGCTTTGTAGTTACTAATTATACTATTATTCTTTAAATTTTCAGTACTATATCATCTAGAAAATATGCATCCGGCAGTGAAAAAAGAAAAAAAAAGAAAACGAATAGATGAGTTGATAGAATCACAGAGGGGATCCATTGACAAATTTTTTAAAAGTAATACGAGCAGTTCAAGAAATCCTGATGAATTGGCGATAGTTATTGTGGAGGAAGATACTAATGTGAATCTAGAAGATGAGGGCCCTACGGAAGACCATGTCAACGTCAACACAGATGATAACAATGTGAATGATCATGAGCACATATTTAATTCATCTGCTACAGAATCTGCTAGTTTTGATGAACCAGTATTTACTACAAATATTTATGATCCGATAAATTGGGGTAATCTTGATAACAAAGCAAGAGACATATTAGAGGAGAAGGGGCCTATAAGAGAAGAAAATATTGAATTTCCTTTGGATGACAACTCAAGACATTTTTCGTACAGTCATTACTCTAGAAAAATGAGCAATGGAGAGGTACATGATAGAAAATGGTTAGTTTATTCAAAACACATTGATAAGGTGTTTTGCTTTTGTTGCAAGCTTTTCAATTCTGATAATTGCAAGAGTTCATTGGGGCATGATGGGTTTAGAGATTGGAGGCATATCAATGAGAGGCTGAAAGAACATGAAGCTAGTGTCGAGCATATTTCCAACATGAATTCTTGGAATGAACTAAGAGTTAGATTGAGCAAACATGAAACGATCGATAAAGAGCTACAATAGCAAATTACAAAGGAGAAAGAACGTATAAGGCAGGTTCTATTAAGAATAGTTGTCATTGTGAAATTTCTTGGCAAACGTAATTTGGCTTTTAGAGGATCCAGCGAGCAACTATATAATGATGTTAATGGTAATTTCTTAGCTTGTGTTGAGATGGTTGCTGAATTTGACTTGGTAATGCAAGACCACCTTAGACGTATTCAAAGCAAAGAGATTCATTATCATTATCTTAGTCATAAAATTCAGAATGAGTTGGTTTCTCTTTTGGCTTCTGAAATTACAAATTCAATCATAAAGACTGTTAAAGAGGCCAAATATTTTTCTATTATCCTCGATTGTACACCAGATGTGAGTCACGAAGAACAAATGAGCTTGTTGGTTCGATGTGTTGATATTTCTGATGGCAAAATAAAAGTTGAGGAGTACTTTCTTGGTTTCTTGAAAGTGGATGACACATCTGGTTCAGGGCTTTTCAATGTATTGCTTGATGCAATCAAGTCTTTTGATTTAAATGTTGATGATATTAGGGGTCAAGGTTATGATAATGGCTCTAATATGAAAGGAAAAAACAAGGGGGGTGCAAAGACGGTTGCTTGGTATAAATCAAAGAGCTTTGTATATGCCATGTGCTTGTCATAGTCTTAATCTTACCCTTTGTGATATGGCTAAATCTTGTGCTAAAGCTATTTCATTCTTTGGAATTGTGCAAAGGATATATGTATTATTTTCTGGTTCTACTAAAAGATGGAAAGTTGTGCTTGACCATATAGAAGGTGTAACTGTGAAATCATTGAGCAATACTCGTTGGGAGAGTAGATCAAAAGTGTCAAAGCAATTAGATATCAAGCTCCTCAATTAAGGTTAGCTTTACTTGAGTTAATGGAAGATAGGAATACCGAACCCAAGGATAGGAGTGATGCAAAAAAATTATATGAAGTGCTTGGTAGCTTTGAGTTTATAATTGGTATGCTTATTTGGCATGATATTTTATTTGCTGTAAATACTGTGAGCAAGAAGTTGCAATCACCATCCATGTGCATTGAGTCTACCTTGCAACAAATAGAAGGCATGGTTAAATACTTTAATACTTATAGAAATGAAGGGTTTGCTTCGAGTATGATCATTGCCAAAGATATTGCAGCTCAAATGAATGTAGAGCCATCATTTCCAGTTAAGCGGCGTGTTCTTAGGAAGAAACAGTTTGATGAAATTGATTGTGATGAAGTAGTTTTGCAAGCTGAGAAGGAATTTGAAGTTAATTATTTTTTTGTTATGGTTGATATGGCAATCAATTCATTGAAAAGTAGATTTCAAGAACTCCAAACATTCGGAAATATATTTGGATTTTTAATGAGTTCAACAACATTGAAGTCATTGGATCGAACTGAATTAAAAGAATGTTGTACAAAATTTGCAGAAACTTTCTCTCTAGATGGTTCATCTGATGTTGAGTTAAATGATCTAATTTCTGAGTGAAGTGTTATGCAATTGACTTTATCAGATAAACCAATGTTTGCTATGGAGATCTTTGAGTTTGTCAGAGAAGCGGATTGTTATCCTAATATTTCTATTGCTTATCAGATTTTATTTACTATGCCTGTGACTGTGGCATCAGCTGAAAGAAGCTTTTCAAAGTTGAAATTGTTGAAGAATCATTTAAGGTCAACAATGTCTCAAGAGAGGTTAAACGGTTTGACAACTTTATGTATTGAGAAGAAATTATTGGATGAGGTTGATATCAATACCATCATCAATGACTTCGCATCTAGAAATGTTAGAAGAAATTTTTAAGGTAATATCTATAAACTCCTTGATATGAATTTTTCTTTAATACATAACGCATTTTAAGTGTTTGTTGGTAAAATTATATATATATATATATATATATATATATATATATATATATATATATATATATATATATATATCTGTGTGTGTATGTAGATTTATATTTAGATATTTATACTAGGGCCCCTATTTCTAGTTTCGCCCCGGGCCCCTAAAATCCCAGGACCGGCCTTGTTTCCGTCCCTTCGGCCGTAGACCGCACAAGGCGTCACGCACAGGAGTTGGGCAATCGTTGATTTCGTACGCGAGCCGGCCGAAGAATAGTCAGGAATATTTTCTTTAACTTGATTTGTTTTGGTTTGTTTCCAATTAGATTGTGTTGGTTGTTTTCTTTCCGTTGAGTCGGCTATATAACTAGTAGCGGTAGCGTGACGCTACACTGCGCTAGCTACCGTATAACCGAAAGTAAAAGAGCCGATAATTTGTGAGAAGGGTCTTCTGGGAAAATTAAAAACTTGTACGTAATTCCAAAAAAAATATAGGTCTTATCCGCAAAAACTCAAGATCCGTATGTAATTTTGGAAAAACCACATGACTTTATCAAGCAAAAGGAGGGCTTTCCTGAAAAACTTAAGGGTCCATATGTAATTTTGGAAAAAAGGAGGGACTTTTCACGAAATTGCTGACATGGCAAGGACCTTTTTTAAAAACCAAGGACCTTTATGCTATTTTCAAAATCCTAGGGCCTTTTTTGTACAATTGCTGACGTGCAATAGGGGGAAGCCAGAGTTCCCCCCAACTATAATATAGGGATGATGACCATATATTCCCTCTTTATGAGAGGCCATTCTATTTTTAAGATAACTAATATTGCTTATTCTTGGGTTTATGTTACGCGTTGTCTTTCGTGAATTGAGCGATTTTTTTGAGAATACATTCGTTGTTATTGTGATTCCTTGTATTTTTCAGGAAGAATATCATGTTTACTTTTGCGTGGTCGAGTAGATGATGATCGAAGCATGTAGTTAAGCGAATTCTTTTATTGTAGGTTGTTGTATTGACACTACTACAAAAGGGCCATCACAGACGGTTTTCTGAATCGTTTAAATTTATGGGTCAGTGATAATCGGAGGTTATCACAAACGGTTTATGAGCTATTTTTGATAATACAATACAGAAGGTTTGTAACTAGAACCGTCTGCAAAGAACACTATCACAGAAGCCTCGAATCAAAAAACCGTCTGTGATATTAACACATCACAGACGGTTCTAGCTACCAACCGTCTGTGATGAGCGAGTATCACAGATGGTTGGTATATAGAACCATCCATGATATTTTTCTATCATAAACAGTTGGTAGATACAACCATCTGTGATGGTACGAGTATCACAGACAGTTTTTGGTTCGAGCCATCTGTGATAATCCTTCACACACGGTTTATACAACAAAACCATCTGTGATAGTTCATTTTATATCTATTTTTGGCTAGCCTTAGAAAATGTTAACTATGTCCTTTGAAAACAAGCAAATACAACAGTAAACCCAACAACACATTTCATTTTTATTAAGATTAGAATCCACCATTACAGCATTACAAGATAACGAGCAGGTTACCCATCTAACATAGCAAAAATATGGCAAGAACACATCTTCTAATCCTATGAACCTAACTCTTAAACATGGCAAGAACATAGAAGAATCAGATATCCTAGCAAACAGTAGAAACTCAACCGCACTAACGAGGCCTCTATGCCTTGGCCCTCTCGGCCCTGATGCAGCGTGCGAGCTGGATGTCCTTGATGCCCGCTGGTGCCGATTTGAGCACTGTCTTGGTAGCCAGTTGCTTTCGCGGTGCCTTGCTGCCCGTAGACTTGCGTGTCGTCTACTTTGTAAGGGCCATCAAGGTCGGGATCGAGGAGGAGAACGGTGAGGAGGTTGGAGAGATTTTGAGCGCGGTAGGGGATGGGTTTGAGTGAGTATTTATAGGGGAGGGAAAGATAGGAGTGAGAAAATTTTTGGCGGAATGGGCGCGGGGACGGAGAGGTGGAGCAACGATCCGTGGGGTGGGGGTTGGTGGGTTTCTATTAGCTAGGATTGGGTTGATGAGGATCGACGGGACCAGCGATCATGGACATAATTATCACAGATGGTTTTAACCACAAATCATCTGTGATACATAAATCACAGACAATATATATATATATATCGGTTCAATGTAAACAACTAATCTCAAAAGATGAAAGAGCAAAGTTTTATATAGCTTATATATGCAGTTGAGGCGAACCTCAAATTCCAAAGGGAAGATCAAACATTTTAGTAAAAACAGAAACTAAGAACTTGCGACATAAATTCAAAGCCAAAGATGGCCAATTTTTAGGGTCTTAGAGGGAAACTAGTGCAAACAAGTTATTTGTTTTGGATTGAGCTCGTTGTTAACATTCCAACGAGTATAAAAACGCCTAAAATGGACACCCAAAAGTTATGCCCGTTTTACTAAAGTTGTCTCGGAACGAAATCCTACTCGGACTCAAGCAGAAAATTATGAAATTGTAGGGGATTGTGAGGCAGGAAACATATCACAGACGGTTTTTAATACAAATCATCTATAATAACTTCATTATCACAGACGGTTTAAATAAAAAACCGTATGTGATATTTGGCAATATCACAGACGGTTTTTGGTTATAACTGTATGTGACACTTCACAGATTGTGCCGACCATGAAACGTTTGTGATATTATCTTTTCACAGATGGTTTTTAGCACTGGCAGCAACACAGACAGTCTCTAAACCTAAACCGTCTGTGATTGTATTTAACACCGGCGATTTTGGTGAATCGTCTATGATGAGGCGTTTAATATAAACCTTTTTGTAGTAGTGTGAAATAGTTGTTGTCACCATTAATTCATTGAATTATACGAATTCAAAGTTATTCTTATCTTACGTCGTGAATATCGGCATCCCACATCAAGTTTTCATTCAGCATGTGCGTGCAACGATTAAAGATCACTTGGCCATAAGGCCACTTAATTTGAGGCGACCAACGTTGACGTAGGCATTGCAATTTTCTTGTCTTCCTTGGTTCTTTTGCCTTTGTGTGGCATGTTTAGAATCCTTGCAAGTTGCATTGGATACAAAAGTGAATGTTGGTACGGTGTTCGTAGGGTTATATAGTTTTGTTGAGACACTGTAATGGTGTGATCTTTCTTTTTGTCAGGGAAGCTTCAAATTTCTTTTCAATCATCTACTAATAACTATTCGAGATGGATAACAGTTACGTACTGCTATTCAATTAGACAATGGAGGTCCAAAGTTGTTGTAACATCCCGAAAATTTAAATTTGAAAATATGAAGGTCTTGAATTATTTTTGCAAAATATTCTATGGTGCTTTTCTAAATTTTGGTTGAGGTTCCAAAAATTGAAGAAGTTCAAGAACGACAAAAGCAAACATTAGTAATACCCTAAACAAAAATGTGCAAATAATAGAAAACTAAAATTGTAAATACGAATATGAAAAGATGATCCAGTATAAGGAGGGAGGAACCTGAGTTTAAATATAAGATTCCATTTCGGAATAATAGCTTGATTAGTAGTAAAAGTAAACGAATAAAACACAAACATAAACATACATACATACATACATACATACATACATACATACATACATACATACATACATACATACACACACACACAGACACACACACACACACACACATACATACATACATACATACATACATACATACATACATACATACATACATACATACATACATACATACATACATACATACATACATACATACATACATACATACATACATACATATGTATGCAAAAGGTGCATGTGCAAGAAATAGGGGCTAGCAATATAAGGGACAGAAATACCAAAATTCAGTAGGTAAGCAAAATGAACAAACATGAAAATGTATACACAAATATACATATCATATAAATAAATAAATAAAGAGGAGAGAGATGAAGTCAGGCCGGCCAAACCAGCCCGGCCCAACCCCACCTTCTCCCCGCTCCTCTCTCCTCCCGCCTCAGCCGAAGCGGCCCAGCCCGCTTCCCCTCACCCTCGCTCACTGCTCCGCAGGCCCCGCCCCGCCCGCACTCCTTCTTCCCCTCTCTCCCGACTCCTTTCTGCTCCACACCTGCTCTTCCTCCCCGTGGCACGCATGCGTCGGTGTTGCTGCTGCCTCCCTCCGCTCTGTCGAGTCTAATTGCGTGCGCGGCGCAAAGGCTTTAGCGTCTGCCCGGTGTGGTCACGCTCAAAATCCCCTAGATCTCGCTGCCACTGCCGCCTGCCCGACTTGACCGCACGGCGTCGCCCGTTGCCGGCCCCCTTCAGCCTCCTATAAAGCCCACGCATCCCTCCTTTCTCTCCGCCACACCTCCCTCCACCTCCTGCCCCGGGCAATCGAGCCCCGAGCACCCCAGTCGCCGGCGAGCCCACTTTCTTCCCCAACTCCGGTCACCCGACCCGCCACCGATTGAAGCAGAGCTGAGCCGATTCTTCTTCCCTGGAGCATCCTCAGAGCAAGGTGAAGCTCCTCTTGGCCTCACCCGAGCTTCCCCTTGGCCGTACCTCACCAGCGACGAGCTCCTTTCCCCGCTCACCGCCGCCGCACGCCGTCGGCCCGCTCCGAAGCTCCTCGGACCTCGTTGGCGACACCGTTGGCATCCCCTCAGCACAGGCAATGCATTTTTGCCGTCGCCTGCCCCTCTCCGACTACCCCTCGTCGGCAACGCCATTGATCGTACCCACCCTTGAGCTTCCTTTGTTTCAGGCGCTGCACCCTTGGCCCAACTAAGTTTCCTGCCTCCAATCCATCTTGTAACACCCGAGATCGATTGGCTATCTGTGTGCGCGTTCACTCCGGAGACCCGAGTTCGATTCCTTCCGGCCGCAATATTAGATGTAGGTTTCAGATATTTTTGCTAGCACATCCAAAGAGAGAAAAGCAAATAAAAATCCGAAAATAATTAGTAAAAGATGCTAAAAATTTATTAGAAGATAAATGAGCTCATATAATGTTCAGACATAGATTAGTAAATGCAATTGATGACTAATTAGTAGTTAACAGACTATCATAAATGCTAATACCAGTTTAATATTTAAAACCTCTCACTGACATGTGGGCCATACCACCCAATAGGCACAGAACTGACCCCACATGTCACTGGCACAGAGAATGAGAATAAAAATAAAATAGAAACTTAAAAATAGAAAGTGGGACCCACCTGTCATAGTTTTAATATTTTCTAGATTTAATTAAACTGAGACTTTAAATGGGCATAACTTATTCATTTTAACTCCAAATTGAATGAAACAAAAATTTTAAATTCATCTAAATCCAAAATCTTTCCAATGGAACCATGATTTTTGAAGCTCATTTGAATTTTTCATGAAACTTTGTATGATTTGCTAATTTTATCCAAATTTTTGCGCACCGGAAAAGAGCGTACGAAGCCCAGGAAGAGGAAGCCGAAGCCAAAGCCAACCTCGACAGCCAAGACCCAGACACCCGTGATCAAGGTGAGTGAACACTTTGATCATATTGAACCCATGGTTTATGCAATTTATTTTCTTTTAAATTATCAACATGCATGCTATTATTTCATGTGTTATTATATGTTGATTTCAACCTGTTAGCTATACGCCCATATTACACTGATGAATATTACTTCCTTTGACATCTGTGGACATGTAAGCCTTGTCACCCTAGAAAAACCATAGTATTATAGCTTTCGAAATTAAGTATAATGTTATACGCTTGCTTAGCAATTGCTTAGGTAATCGGGGGCACCAAAAATGCCCCGAGTAACATTTTTAATCATGAGTAATCAATTTGGGAAGTCATGGTGGAAATGACTGGTGAATGTTAATGTGATTATTTTATGCTCCTAAAATCCCTAACTTGCTTGAATATCTGGGCGGATGGTATGGGGGCTGGAATGTGGTGCAATGGTAGCATAGAATATGAAATGTGGTAGAACCGCCTAGGTAAATCTAAGGACCGAATCTTGGCATGAAACCCTGTGTAAAACAGTACAGCCACAAGTCGGTAAAATACAACATGGCTAAGTAGACTTATCAAAATTCCCGGACTCATCTCACCGGTAGTGGATAGGAATGGTTAATGCTAGGAAAAGGGGAGAACTAAAGGGACACCGAGTGGACGGTGAAGTTTACCAATTGTACTAGCGTTGTGGGGAGTGGAGCTCAAATGCGGTCGTAGCCGTGGTAAGCATCCCGTGCAACGTATGGGACCCACCGCAAGTGGGTGTAGCCCATAGGGTGAGATGACAAAAGGAACTAGATATTTTGAAAACTCACTGTGATAATCTACTCAACCGCATGGCTAAGGAATCGTGCGGGGCAACGAGCTGATTGTCTCTTGTGGTGAAAGTGTACAAACTCTACATGGTAGATTCATATTGTTCAGAAGTAATGGTAAGCGCTTCTAGTTTATAGCTTGTGTTTTTACTACCGATATCTGAGTCAAAATTATTCGAATAGCCGTGCCCACGGTCAAGGGCCGACATGGGGGACCTAACTAGATATAGTTCTGTTTCAAAATGTTGAATGGGAAGGGTTGAAAAGTGAAGGGCAATGAAAAGCCCTAGTTTGATTTGCCCTGGGTGTCGTCCCAGTGTTATGATATGTGGCTATAACACTAAAAGCTAGAGTATGGTGCGGATGCCATGAAATGGTGGATGGAGTTCGTACCGCTGCTATTGTGGTCTTACCTCTAAAACTTTATGTCAAAGTTTTCAAAATGCTAGGTATTAGGATTCTTTTAAGTAATTGTATTCAAAAGCACTCTATGGCAAAATAAAAATAACCCTAAGCCTTCCCTTGCAAAGCGGTACATGTTAATTATTGCATATTGTGTGTTGGTTTGCTGAGCACGGTGGAATTCAAGATCACTACGCTCACGAGGATGCCCCTGCCAATGTTGGAGGAAGCAACAATGAAAATTAGGGCACTTTTTGCGTATTTTGGTCATAGACAAGAAGGCTTGATGGAGATTGTGTGCATATATATTATCTAAGCCTAGATAGTATATGTAGCACATATCTACCCCCAGTCACTTGCCTGTGGCAATGGTCTCACTTTTGCTTTCAATTCCGCTGCTATTTTGTGATGTAAACATTTGGCCAATGTGGTCCTATTGCAACTGCCACCCGATGCGGTGTAATTTAACTATGTTCTATTAAATCATGATTTTATGCGATGTATGAGTTGAAGCAGCAATGTACGTGTGTGCACTATCTACTGATACAAGGAATAGTGCAGTGAAACACAGTGGATTTTGGATTGAAAAATCCGGGTCCGACAGAGCTGGTATCAGAGCATATGACTGTAGGGTAGAAGCCTTAGAATGGTTATAGAAAAGGGTATAGGGTTATAAATTTTGAAAATTTATAAAAGGAATTGCTAAAAATATAGTGCAATATTTCCTTTCTTACCCATCCTAGCTCTAATCTCATCCATCTTTCATTGGTATTTGGAAAGGATACTAATATTAGTAATTTACTTTACAGATGGCGGGAGCTGCATCTGAGGGCCGATGGGACTTTTTGGCTCATGGCCTCCACGAGGGGGATTTTGCGTGTATTACGCAAACTGCTGCTGTTGTGGTTATAGACCAAACAGAGAGATAGTATGGTAGTGGAGAGTTAGGTGACCAAGTGCTTAGGGTTTCCCCATGGCTGGTATGGTATATATATATGTCCACATGGGGAGTGTTTTTATAGCAATACCCTTACATTTGAGTGTCCCTCTCGGGGGCACTTATGTCATTATACATATCTCATTTTGGGCCTTACAACTCTCTAGCAGTCCGGCTGGGCTCAGGTGGGGCCACCCCTACAACAGGAGCCTCTCATGGTGACAGGCTTCACGGGCCGAAGCCATGTTGCCGAGCCATTTGGCCCCCTCCGCCCCTGCGGCCTGTGAACTTCCGAATTGCTTGGTGGGTTGCTTGCTTGCCATGAGCCTTGTCTCTCCGCGAGGGTGCGGCACTGGGCGGGTCGCCCTCACCCGCAGGACCGCTTGGCACCGAGGCCGAAGTCGAAGCCGCAGCGAAGGCGTATGCTTGTTGCAGAGTCGAAGGCGCTGGCGAGGTGGAAGATGCCGGTGGCGTCGAAGCAGAAGCGGAGACAGGGTGGGGGGCTTCGCTTGATGCAATGTCGGCTTGGCCAGGCAGCTCCGTGGTCCGATAGTGCGTTTTAATGGTGGCGAGAATCGCGCTGGCCCCTAAGTTGTTAGGTGCAGGCTGCTGCCGCCGTACGCACTGTCCCGATGGGAGGGTACACACGATAGGCTGTGATTGGCGCGTCGTGGGCTGTCAGCCGTCGCCTGACCACGGCTTCTCGCCCCTTCCCCAGAGGGGCGGGACGCGTGGCGGGATGCTATTGGTGCGTCGTGCGCTGTTCGCCCACCTACCGCTGCGTGCCTCCCCCCAGCTGTCAGCGGTTGCACTTCCCGATGGTGGGTAGCCGAACCGCTGGACTCCCGCCGGTTGCGCTTCCGCTCGTGGTGGAGGTGAGGGGGCTTTATAATGCGTCGCTACCGGCATTGGAACGCTCTTCTCCGCTTGTCGCTTAGCCCTGCCTTTTTGCTCTGCTGCTAGCGCGATTCGCCCCTGCTCTTGCTCATTAGCGCCCCACCTCGGAGAAGTATGGCTGGCCACGACGATCCCACTCGCCGGCTCAGTGGTAGCACCTCGTCGAGCCGGCGTGAGTTGTCGCCTCCTCCGGCGGAGTATGCTCTGGTGCTGTGAGGAGCAACACATGTCAACAAGCAGTGGGACGCCATGGAGCACTCGAAGGGCCGCTGTTCCCGTGTGCTGGGGTGGAGTCGCGTAACTGAGGAGATGATCCAACGACTCCTCCGGGAGAGAAAGATTGAGGAGCGCGGCGGGGCTCGCATGCCCGGTCCCAACGAGACGGAGCCGAACCCGGCGGAGACGGAGGTGATTGTCTTCGTCGCGTTCTTTGATGCCGGGCTGCGAATGGCCTCGACGGTCTTCGTGGGCAAGGTCCTGCGAGCTTACGGGTTGGAGCTGGCGCAGCTTACCCCCAACGCCATAGTTCGCCTGGCTGTCTTCGTTTGGGCGGCGCGAACCGAAGGTCGCCGTCCCAGCGCGAGCCTATTTGCCATTCCGCATGATGCGCGCTGCCAGCCGAAGAGAGTCGAGGGAGGGGCGGTATCGAACTTCGACAGCGTCAACTTCGTGCTGAGGAAACCGTGCGCGAAGCTGTTCCCCGCGTGGGCTTCGCGGGGGAAGTGGGAATCCGGTTGGACGTGGCGGTGGTTTTACTACCACGTGACAAGCACGAGCGGCTTGTTGTGTCGGGGCGAGCCGATATCCTTTAACAGCTCGCCAAACGTGAAGCCGAAGGTCGAGGACGCGCAGAAGGCGAGGAGGCTTTCCGGTGTCGCACGCCGGTTCAATATGCGCGACCTCGCTGAAGAGTTTACCATGTACGGGGTGGCGCCACTTTCCGGTCGGTGGCAGCATGAGCGACGGGGCAGCACCTGGAAGGACGGCGTCCATCCGACCGTATCTTGCCTCGTAAAGCCCTCCACTCCTTGTAAGTATTTCGGCCTTACTCGCTCGCTCACGTAACCGCGTGATCCTTTATGATCAACGTCCCACTCTTCGTGCAGTGTCCCGGCTGGAAGACACAGAACGCGCAGTCGTTGCGCTCCTCGGGCCATACACGGCCAAGGAGCACAAGCTGCGCGAGGCCGCGACTGTCTCGGCGAAGCAAGGGCGGATAAATCGGGTGTGCGAGGTCCTGGGGATTCCCGTACCCGAGCGCGCGGTGCCGGCGGAAGCCCCAAGCCGCCGCGATGGCGACAGCCGAGCAGGGGCGACGCGCTCTCGGCGCAAGGCCCAATCTGACGCCGTCGTCTCCAGCCCGTCGGCCGTGTCACCGGTCGAAACCGTCGAGGCGGGGAGTGCGACCGGCGCTGGGTCTGAATCTGCCGATTCAGGGGGGCACATTGCCCCTGACGATGAGGCCTTAGGTGGCGGGCCCCAGTGTTGCTGCTCCTGAGGATGAAGTCACGTCACCTGCACCGGCCGCGGAGAACTTGCCGCCCGTGCCAGCACCGGCCACCGAAGACTTGCCGCCCATGCCAGCCATTGTGGCTGCTGGAGTGGCTGACGAAATGTCGCCCGCACCCCCAAGGGCAAAGCGCCCCCGGGTACAATCGCCTCTGCGTTCGAGGGGGCGATTCAATGTGGCGGGCCCAGTCACCGTGGTCTTGGCGCCCAGCAGGGAAGATGTCGAGGCCGAGGGAGAAGTCGTCGCTCCCCGGGCCGACGAGGCCCCCGTACCCAGGTGGAGGCTGGGCGGTCACCCCCCCCCCGCGCCGCGATACGGGGGTGTCGAAGGTAGGTGCGATTCCTTTTCCTCTCGTGACTTCGCAAAACTCTCTCCGATTTGCTCGCTCATTCCGCCATCAACATCAGGCGAGACGAGGTCTCCCGGACGCGGTGAAGGATCGAGCACGGGGGTGTGCGCGGAGTCTCCGTCCTTGTTACACAGGGCGCAGCACAGGCGTCCGTTGCTGCCGAAGCCACCGACGAGGAGGGGCCTAGGCCCGTCATCTCCGATTTCATCCCTCGGTCGGAGATGCTCCGCGTTCTTAATGAGGCCGCGGAGTGCGCCGTCAGCAGCTTGGATCGGCAGATGCTGTCAACGTGCGGGGGAGACCTTCTAACACTCACACTGGGTGCCTCAGAGATGAGGGTAAGTAGCAAGTTCATGGACCACGCCATTGCCCGATGTATTTCTAACTCCCATAGTTTCTGCCAGACTCTTGTTCTCAGCCGAGCCCTGGAGGAGACCCGTGTCCTCGAACGAAGGGTGCTGGAGGTCGACCTCCGTGCTGCGGACGTGACTCACACCGCCAAGGATGAGCACATTCGCACGTTGGAGGCTGAGAATGCGAGGGTGGTATCCCATGCAGGGGACGCCGTAGCGGCGGCCCAACGCGCCACGGAGGAAGTCAAGCGCGCCGCGGCAGAGGAGCGGGCCGCCTTTCTTTAGCAGATCTCCGTGCTGAGGAGGAGAAGGCCCAGCTCGCCGCATCCCTTACGGAGCGGAACCGGGCCTTCGACGATGCGTCGGTGTCGGCATGGAGGGCGATGGGGTCTTTGGACCTTGCCCTGCGGGACCTTTCTGTTGACGTGCCAGAGGTTATGCATGGCCCTGAAGATCTGGCGCAGACACTTGAGCTAATCGAGGAGGGATCGAGCGTCGCCCTCCGTAGTGCCAAATCCTTCGGCGAGCACTGCGGTTTCATCAGTGCCTGCCTCGCCCTCGCCATGCTCCACACTCATGGGTGTAGGCACGTCAACGATTTGGTGAACCCTCAGTTGGATCTTCCTGCCAGGCCCGAGGCGATGTCCGACGCCATCAGCTTCATCCAGCCCGGCCTCCGGAATTTCCACGACCAGAGAGTACGCGCGAGGGCAATGCCCGCACGTGCACGGGAATATCCGTGTCTTGTTTATACTCAGTAGAGTGTGCAGGGACACTCCACAAGTGCGTGGGAACGTCAACCACGTCTTATTTATACTCCGGAGAGTACGTACGAGGGCAATGCCCGCACGTGCACGGAGACATCCGCGGCTTGTTTATACTCAGTAGAGTGCGCAGGGACAACATCCGCGTCTTATTTATACTCCGTAGAGTGCGTGCTGAGGCGGACCTCGGCGCAACGTCTTATTTACACTCCGTAGAGTGCGCGCGGAGGCGTCCCCCCGCTGCGTCTTATTTATACTCCGTAGAGTGCGTGCGGAGGCGGACCTCGGCGCTACGTCTTATTTATACTCCGTAGAGTGTGTGCAGAGGTGAACCTCAGCGCTACGTCTTATTTATACTCTGTAGAGTGCGTGCGGAGGCGGACCTCGGCGCTACGTCTTATTTAGAGTCCGTAGACTGCGCACGGGGGCAAGCCCCCGCGCGTTGCGGGCAGTGAGGGTGCGTGTGCAGAGGCGGACCTCGATGGTACGTCTTATTTAGAGTCCGTAGACTGCGCGCGGGGGCAAGCCCCCGCGCGTTGCAAGCAGTGAGGGTGTGTGCGGAGGCGGACCTCGACACTACGTATTATTTATACTCCGTAGAGTGCGTGCGGAGGCGGACCTCAATGCTACGTCTTATTTAGAGTCTGTAGACTGCGTGCGGGGGCAAGCCCCCGCGCATTGTGGGCGGTGAGGGTGTGTGCGGAGG
Source organism: Dendrocalamus latiflorus (assembly GCA_017311315.1). Classification (NCBI taxonomy): domain Eukaryota; kingdom Viridiplantae; phylum Streptophyta; class Magnoliopsida; order Poales; family Poaceae; genus Dendrocalamus; species Dendrocalamus latiflorus. Next base: position 29,521,853 of record CM029626.1, read on the forward strand.
TGGACCTCGATGCTACGTCTTATTTATACTCCGTAGAGTGCGTGCGGAGGCGGACCTCGACGCTACGTCTTATTTAGAGTCCGTAGACTGCGCGCGGGGGAAGCCCCCGCGCGTTGCGGGCGGTGAGGGTGCGTGCAGAGGTGGACCTCGATGGAATCCTGGCAGACGATTGGCTTTATTAATTTCCCGTTTGCGCGGGCGAGCGTCTTACAACAGGTAAGGTGCCGATGTTGCTACATGCTCCCCTTCTGCCCTAGACGTAGTACCTCCGCAGCCTGTCTGCGTTCCATGTGTGGTGGAGTGTCTGCCCTTCTAGCGTGGCAAGGCGGTATGCTCCCTTCTGCAGAGCTTCTGCGACGATGTATGGACCTTCCCACTTGGACTCCAGCTTGCCGACCGTCTCTGCGTGGAGCACCATTTTGAGGACGAGGTCCCCGGGCTGGAATTCTCGCGGATATACGGAGCGACCACGAGCGCGCACCATCTGGCGTGCGTATTTTATGGCGTGCTGAGCTGCGCTTAGACGCTCGCCATCGAGAAGGTCCAGAGACAATCAGCGCTCCTCTTCGGGCGCTTGGACGAGGACTCTTCTCGATCCGGCCTTAATTTCCTCGGGCGTCATTGCTTCATCGCCAAAGAGGAGCTTGAACGGCGTGAATCCCGTCAGTCGCGTCACCGTTGTGTGGAGGGACCAGAGGACGCTGTGGAGCTCGCCTGGCCACTTGCCTTTTGGCAGCCCTACAAGGCGCTTCTTGACTCCAGCAGAGATGGCACCGTTTGCCCGCTCGACTGCTCCGTTAGACTGTGGGTGCCCAACCGACGCGAAGCGAAGCGTGATGCCCATGCTGTCGCAGAAGTCCTTGAATGGGGCCGCGTCAAACTGCAGGCCGTTGTCGACGGTGAGCTCCTTGGGCACGCCAAAGCGACATATGATATTCTGCCAAAGGAAGTGTTGCATGGCCACCGAGGTTATCTTGGCTAGAGTTACAGCCTCTGGCCACCTGGAGAAGTACTCCAAAGCGACCACTGCGAACCGCAGGTCGCCTGGGGCCCGAGGAAGTGGCCCTACCACGTCGACGCCCTACCGTGCCAGCGGCCATACCGGGGGAATGGGGTTGAGGCTCGTCAGAGGCTTGCGAATGACCCGTCCCATCCACTGGCAACCTTGGCACCGGCGCAGAGATCCTAGGCGTCGGTGACAACAGTTGGCCAGTAAAAGCCTTGCCTGAATGCCTTGCCAACCAGTGACCTCGGCACTAAGTGCGAGCCGCAGAGTCCCGTGTGGATTTCTGCTAGGAGCTGCTTTCCTTCTTCACGCGAGAGGCACCGCAAGAGCGGTGCGCAGACCCCTTTGTATAGTATTCCATCGACCTGGAAGGATCTGGCACGGTGTTGCAAGCGCTAGATCTCGACAGGATCATCCGGCTCTGTGATGCCCTGCAAGAAACCAAAGATGGGCTCACGCCAGTCACCCTGCTGGGTGATCTAGTGAACGAGGGCTGCATCGCGGTTGTCCTACACGATGGCAGCTGTTGGTAGGACCTCGTAGAATGCCCCCTCGGGAGCTGGGAGCTGCTGACTGGCGGCCTTTGCCAGGACGTCGGCTTGCTCATGGTTCCCCCGAGTGATGGCTTTTACGGTGACATCCAAAAAGTGTCGCTCCTTCGCTCTCACGGCTGCTAGATACTTGGACAGCTCCGGGTCCTTGGCCTGGTATGATTTGTCCACGTGGCCCGCGACCAAGCGCGAGTCAGTGCGGACAAGGACTCGCCGCGCCCCCAGTGCTTTGAGCTTCGTGAGGCCAAAGAGTAATGCCTCGTACTCGGCCGTGTTGTTGGTAGCGGGAAACGCGAGCCGCGCTGAGTACAACAGGCGGTGCCCCTCAGGTGTGGTGACCACCGCACCTACGCTGGCACCTGCGACACCGTAGGTTCCGTCGGTGTTAAGCATCCACACCAGGTCTTCTAGCTGCTGAGCGGGCTGAGCCAATGGGGTCCACTCTGCCAAGAAGTCTGCAAGGACCTAGGACTTGATCACCATTCTCGAGACATACGTTAAGGAGAACACCGGCACAATTGTTGTCCCAGCGGAACCCGTCGCAGCCGTGGAGGGTCTTGAAAAATGGCAAGCCCGGCTCTACTGCCCTAGAGAGGAAGCGGCTCAAAGCGGCCATGCGGCCGGCGAGCCTCTGGACCTCCCTTGTCGTCTTTGGTGGCTCCATGGCAAGGATTGCGTCGACCTTGTCGGGATTCGCCTGGATGCCTCGTCTGGACATGAGGAAGCCCAAAAGCTTGCCCGCTTGCACGCCGAAGACACACTTGTCCGGATTGAGCTTGATGCCTACCTTTCTAAGGTTGTCGAAGGTCTCCTGGAGATCCTTACCGTGAAAGGCGAGCTGTCTGGTTTTGACCACCACGTCGTCGATGTAGGCCTCCACGTTCCTCCCAAGCTGAGCAGCCAGCGCCAGCGCGACGAGGCGGGTGAAGGTTGCACCGGCGTTCTTCAGCCCGAAGGGCATCCTGACGAAGCAGAAAGTCCCGACCGGTGTGATGAAGTTGGTCTTGTCCTCGTCGTGCTTGGCCATGTAGATCTGGTGGTAGCCGGAATACGCGTCCAAGAAACTCATGAGCTCACACCCCGCGGTGGCATCGACCAGCTGGTCTATGCGCAGCAAAGGGTAGTCGTCCTTTGGGCATGCCTTGTTGGGGGCGGTGAAGTCGATGCACATACACCAGGCACCGCTAGCCTTCTTGACTAACACCGGGTTGGCAAGCCAATCCGGATGTTGGACTTCGTGAATGACCCCGGCCTGGAGGAGCTTTGCTACTTCCACCTTGGCCGCTTGCTGCTGGTCGATGGACATACGCCGAAGCTTCTGCTTAACCGGCTTGGCATCGAGGCGGACTGCCAGGTTGTCCTTGATGAGGGCGCGGTCCACGCCTTTAATGTCCTCCGGGGACCATGCGAAGACGTCCGCGTTGCTCCGAAGGACCTGGAGCAAGTCTTGCTCCACCTCTAGGGCAAGGCCTTCGTCGATTGACACGAAATGCCCTTCTGCCTGGAGGGGTACCCTTTTGACCCCGCCATCCGGCCGGGGCTTGGACGTCCACCCTGGAGCGGACGGCGCGTTCGCCTGCAGCTTGTTAGCGAGGACGTGCACCCTGCGGTGTGGACCTCTGGCGCCGACTTCCACACGCCTGGCGAGATCCTGGTCGCCGAAGATAGTGATAACACCCCGCGGGCCCGGAAGCTTCATGCACAAGAAGGCATGGTGCAGGATCGCCCCGAAGGAGTTGATGGCCGATCGGCCCAGTATGGCATTGTATGGGTGTGGGGTGTCTACCACGTCGAAGACCACGTCTTCGCTCCTGGTATTATCGCTTTGAGAAAGGGAAACTTGGAGACATACCTGGCCCAAGGCGTTCAGCGGTTGGCCCTCAAAACCTTGAAGCGGGGTCCTCGACGGCCCCAAACGGCCCCGGGCGATCCCCATGTGGTCGAGGGCTCCCGCCACCAGGATGTTCGCGGAGCTGCCTCCGTCGATGAGGACATGCCTGACGTCACAGCCTGTAATATCAGCCTGGACGTCCAGGGGATCCTGGTGGGGGAACTCCACACCCTGGGCATTGGCCAGCGTGAAGGTGATATTACAGTACGGCGCTCCCGGAAGCGGTTGCGCCGAGGTCCCCGGCGAAGAGCCCCCGGAGATGACACTAATGATGCGGTGCTGGCCCCCCTCGTGAGTGCAGCTTGCGGGGGACTTCCCAGTGGCTGCTGTACGTGGGCTACGGCAGGGGGCCGCACTTCCAGAGCCCGGGTTCTGACGGCTGCTTGCCGCAGCTCCCTGACTGCGGTGCACACCCGCGTGACATGAGTGCCGTAGCCATGTACTTCGCACCACCGGCCATAGTCCTTGATTTCCTGTTCCGCGCGCGGTCTCTCATCGGGGCCACCTCCGCACCCCCATCCGCGGGCGTCCTCCATGCCGAGGACGTGGCGAACCTTTGAGGACCTGTGCTGGTTACGCCGGGGCTTGTGCCTTCCGCTTGGCGAGCTCTTGCGTCCCCCGGCGTCACCACTTTCAGGGGCGTCTCCCGCGGACTTTTGCTTGCGTTTTCCTGTCAGGGAGTCACCTCCCGCGCTCCCTTCTTGCGACCACTCCTCCGCTAGAATGGGGTCGAAGTCGTCGCCCTCGCGTCTTCGCGCATCCTCCTCCGCCCGCGCGTACTCTTCCATCTTGTCGAAGAGTGCTTGATCGTGCAAAAATAGCACACCCGCAAGTGCACGGGTTGCCACTGAAATAGCGGCGAGTGTCGTGTTCTCCACAGGGACTAGACTGAGGCTACCAGTGCTCAGCTAAAGCTGGGTCAACCAAAAAGGAGGAGAAAACTAAATCTACAACGACTAAAAATGACTGAACGAACTAACGAACTACCAAACGAACTCTAATTAGCACGGAAGAATCGACAAACGAACTAAACGAACGAAGGACGACGGGACGAACGACCGTACGAATTGACGTCGTACGACCGAACGAACAAAACGACGACTAAACGACTCAACACGACTACCAAACGAATGAACACGACTAACGATCGACGATCTAACTAGCTACCGACCGCAAGATAGAAAGGGGGAAGACGAGAAGCATGGAGGGAGGGTTTAGAAGCACTAGGTGGGTTGAGAGGGAATGAGAGGGAAATACGGTCGACGGCTAACTAGACGACGACAGCATACGACAAACACAGGACTACGACGAACACACGCGTGACTTAACTAACTAACGACCGTGGAAAGGAGAGAAAAGAGGGAGGTCGAGAAGCAAGGAGGGGGATTGAGATAGCAAGAGGGAAGGGAAACGGCCGCCGGCTCGCTAATCCGCGCAACTCAATCACACAAACTAACACGGACTACTAACACAAGCACAAGACAAAGCCTACACAACACTGATCACAATTGACCATAAACATAGACTAACCACTGACACATACATCACAGTAACATAGCAGGGAATAATATCATCTCAGTGAATACATGCACAATCACAGTTCTCAGAAAATATTCCACAATTCATCAACGCAGTGCATAATCCACAGTGCAATAGTGAGTCACAGTAAGAACAATTCGCAACCACAGAAAAATTAGTGCATCATGAAGCTTCAATTAACAGAGACTAGCAATTAGAAAATGGGGGAGGAAATAGAGATAACCAAGGAAGATGTAGCAGAGGAGCAGCATCGGTGGCGCCGTGATGGAAGAGGAGGGTTGCCGTGCAGATGAGGTTGCGGTGGAGACGCCGGCGGTGTCGGTGCTGCAGATGGTGTAGCAGAGGAGGGGTCGGTGTAGAACCAGAGCTCGCCGGCGTCGGTCTCGGTGAAGAGGGAGCAGGCGGCGGTCTCGGTGAAGCAGGAGGCTGCCGGCGTCGGTGGGGTGATGGCAGTAGAGAGGAGGCGCATGGGTGAAGCGGCGCCTTGTGGATCTGGAGCGGCGGTCGGTGAAGATGTTGGAGGCGGCGGAGGAAAGGAGGCGGCGCACGAGAGGTCAAGCGGCGGCGCCGAGGTCGGGAAAGAGGAGAAGGGATGCTGTGGGGGGCGCACTGCGAAGAACGGGGCTTTTGGCGGCGCGGCCGAATCGAGGAGAGGAGAGGCGGCGGCAGTAGGGCGGCGGTGTGGTGGCGTTTGGTGGATGGCGCACGGGTGAAGCAGAGATGGCCGTGGAAGAGTAAAGAAGAGGGGAAGGAAAAGGGGGGCGCACGGGTAGCGAGAGGAGGCGGTGGATTGGCAGGCGGAGAAGGGGAGCGGCGGCGGTGGCGTGATGCGAGTGGTGGCGCACGGTTGAGGGCGGCGGCGCACGGAAGGATGCGGCTGGCGGGAGGCAGTGAAGAAAGAGCAGGAAGAGAAGGGGGCGGCATTGGGAAGGCACACCGGCGAGTCGGCCCGGCCTCGCCGGCGACCGGAGGCCGAGATGAATGGGGGCGGAGAGAAGCAGTAGGGGGTAGGGGAAGAAGAGGAAAGCCGGGCTCAAGGATTTCCCACAGGCGGCGCCGGCTTTGAGGGATGGGGAATTTTTGGCATTTTTGCAGATTAGCCCTCGAAGATTCTAGGGTTTACAAGGAGGTCCTTTTCCAATTTGATTTCTTCTGTTTTGGACCTCGGAAACTCCGATTTCATCGCGGTTAGATCCTACGCATCCGTGACGACGCGAACATCTGTACAGAGCAGTCCAATTTATCGCTTATGCGCCTAGATCGCGCCGGCCTGCGGAAAAGTGCAAAAAATGTAAAATGGTCCATTTCGAGCAATTAAATATAGAAAATAGTGCAAATGATGATAAATGGTCCTAAAATGCGAAAAATAATGGGGCAAAATGATGGGTAAATGTATATAAAAATGACGCATGTCAGTTTATAACTTGTTTAAAATAAATAAAAAATTAAAATTAAGGTATCATGGCTCAAGTGTGGGCTTTTTCATAAATATCATGCAAGTACTAGTCTCTTTGTCTCAAATAGCATATGCCTTAGCATGACTCTTTGCTATGCTCATTCTTGATGTTATACCTAGTTCCGATGCTTTACAATTTTGGTTGGATTCATGTGATCACTTGAGTGTATTTCGACACTTGTGTGTAATTTGATTTGGTCAAATGCTATAGTTATCACTTGAGATCTTTGTTTGCACATTGCATTCTCATCTTGGATGGTCCTCAAAACTCAAGTCAGATGATTTCATTTTACATTATGTATGCCTCTTGACTTATTCATGCATTTAACTAGTCTTTTACACCATAATTACTTGTTGTCCGGGTTCGATAATTTCATGTCATTTACTTGAGGACAAGTAAACGTTTAAAGCTTGGGGGTATGACATGCGTCATTTTTATATACATTTACCCATCATTTTGCCCCATTATTTTTCGCATTTTAGGACCATTTATCATCATTTGCACTATTTTCTATATTTAATTGCTCGAAATGGACCATTTTACATTTTTTGCACTTTTCCGCAGGCCGGCGCGATCTAGGCGCATAAGCGATAAATTGGACTGCTCCGTACAGATGTTCGCGTCGTCACGGATGCGTAGGATCTAACCGCGATGAAATCGGAGTTTCCGAGGTCCAAAACAGAAGAAATCAAATTGGAAAAGGACCTCCTTGTAAACCCTAGAATCTTCGAGGGCTAATCTGCAAAAATGCCAAAAATTCCCCATCCCTCAAAGCCGGCGCCGCCTGTGGGAAATCCTTGAGCCCGGCTTTCCTCTTCTCCCCCTACCCCCCACTGCTTCTCTCCGCCCCCATTCATCTCGGCCTCCGGTCGCCGGCGAGGCCGGGCCGACTCGCCGGTGTGCCTTCCCAACGCCGCCCCCTTCTCTTCCTGCTCTTCCTTCACTGCCTCCCGCCAGCCGCATCCTTCCGTGCGCCGCCGCCCTCAACCGTGCGCCACCACCCGCATCACGCCACCGCCGCCGCTCCCCTTCTCGCCTGCCAATCCACCGCCCCCTCTCGCCACCCGTGCGCCCCCCTTTTCCTTCCCCTCTTCTTTACTCTTCCACGGCCATCTCTGCTTCACCCGTGCGCCATCCACCAAACGCCACCACACCGCCGCCCTACTGCCGCCGCCTCTCCTCTCCTCGATTCGGCCGCGCCGCCAAAAGCCCCGTTCTTCGCAGTGCGCCCCCCACAGCATCCCTTCTCCTCTTTCCCGACCTCGGCGCCGCCGCTTGACCTCTCGTGCGCCGCCTCCTTTCCTCCGCCGCCTCCAACATCTTCACCGACCGCCGCTCCAGATCCACAAGGCGCCGCTTCACCCGTGCGCCTCCTCTCTACTGCCATCACCCCACCGACGCCGGCAGCCTCCTGCTTCACCGAGACCGCCGCCTGCTCCCTCTTCACCGAGACCGACGCCGGCGAGCTCTGGTTCTACACCGACCCCTCCTCTGCTACACCATCTGCAGCACCGACACCGCCGGCGTCTCCACCGCAACCTCATCTGCACGGCAACCCTCCTCTTCCATCACGGCGCCACCGACGCTGCTCCTCTGCTACATCTTCCTTGGTTATCTCTATTTCCTCCCCCATTTTCTAATTGCTAGTCTTTGTTAATTGAAGCTTCATGATGCACTAATTTTTCTGTGGTTGCGAATTGTTCTTACTGTGACTCACTATTGCACTGTGGATTATGCACTGCGTTGATGAATTGTGGAATATTTTCTGAGAACTGTGATTGTGCATGTATTCACTGAGATGATATTATTCCCTGCTATGTTACTGTGATGTATGTGTCAGTGGTTAGTCTATGTTTATGGTCAATTGTGATCAGTGTTGTGTAGGCTTTGTCTTGTGCTTGTGTTAGTAGTCCGTGTTAGTTTGTGTGATTGAGTTGCGCAGATTAGCGAGCCGGCGGCCGTTTCCCTTCCCTCTTGCTATCTCAATCCCCCTCCTTGCTTCTCGACCTCCCTCTTTTCTCTCCTTTCCACGGTCGTTAGTTAGTTAAGTCACGCGTGTGTTCGTCGTAGTCCTGTGTTTGTCGTATGCTGTCGTCGTCTAGTTAGCCGTCGACCGTATTTCCCTCTCATTCCCTCTCAACCCACCTAGTGCTTCTAAACCCTCCCTCCATGCTTCTCGTCTTCCCCCTTTCTATCTTGCGGTCGGTAGCTAGTTAGATCGTCGATCGTTAGTCGTGTTCATTCGTTTGGTAGTCGTGTTGAGTCGTTTAGTCGTCGTTTTGTTCGTTCGGTCGTACGACGTCAATTCGTATGGTCGTTCGTCCCGTCGTCCTTCGTTCATTTAGTTCGTTTGTCGATTCTTCCGTGCTAATTAGAGTTCGTTTGGTAGTTCGTTAGTTCGTTCAGTCGTTTTTAGTCGTTGTAGATTTAGTTTTCTCCTCCTTTTTGGTTGACCTAGCTTTAGCTAAGCACCGGTAGCCTCAGTCTAGTCCCTGTGGAGAACACGACACTCGCCGCTATTTCAGTGGCAACCCGTGCACTTGCGGGTGTGCTATTTTTGCACGATCAAGCATTTTGGCGCCGTTGCCGGGGACTAGCTTAGAGCGACAGTGTTAGGCTATAGACTAGGTCGTTTGTTTTCTTTTGCTTGTTTTGTGTTTGTGCTGACCTGTCTTTTATTTTGTCATTGTTCATATTTGTGATATATTACTAACCCCTAACCCTTTCCGTAGTTACTTCTCTTTTTTGCGATCTTCGTATCCATTCTCGCAGGTTGATTGATATTGGTACTTATTGAGGCTATGGCTTACTATTCTGATTCTCGTGGTTTTATGAGCACCCCTAGTACTTATGATACTCTTCAAGAACAGGTAAATCTATTGTCTCGTCAGTTAGAGCGCTATGCTTTAGAGCGAGGAGTTGTGTTAGAGAGCGGGCATGATCATTACAGTTCTTTATTAGGCGCCCACTCTCCAGTTGTTCCTATATGCCAGACTTGTAGTTTTCAGGGCCATTCACCCGCTGAGTGCCAGCGTGGTTATTTGTCCACTCCAGAGTGTTATGGGATGAGCTTTGCTCAGCCGAGTGGGCCATACCCTGACACTTATCACCCTGGATGGCCTGAGCACTCGAGTCTGTCATATGGAAACAACAACCCTGATATTTCATCATTTTCTTCTAGTACACCATTGCAGGGTTTTAGATATGGAGATCAGGATATTTCTCATTGGTCACACCAGCACTATCCTGTACCTCAGCATCAGACTCCTACTCCTGAGCTCGATCAGTTGTCTAGATTTGAGGAGAGGATTTCTAGGATTATAGGAGATCATGAGAGTAGAATGAGTAGTTGCTTCGCATTGGATCCGACACCTCCTGCCTGTAGTTTACCTATGCCTTCATCGAGCCAGTTTGTAGTTCCTATGCCTGAGTTAGAGCAGTCTCATGAGCCACCTCCTTCACATGTAGATCAGGCTGCCAGACTTGATGCATTATGCAAGGAACTGATGACTGTGCCTCCTGGTGGTGATCGTGCGATGACGATTCAGGACGAGATTGAGACGATTATGAGCACCAGTCCTACTTGTGTGGATAGTTTTACCGTTTCACAGCCTTCCATTAGCACCACAGAGATAGTTCTGGATAGAGATGAGTGTCAGCCTTTGAGTCTTACACCTGATCTTGCTAGCGAGGGCCTGTTGTTGGAGACACCACATATACACTTAGAGGCACCTCAGTCCGATCCTTTGCCTATTGACTCTGAGAGAGAGATCATTGAGCTAGATGATGAGGACCTACCTCCTGATGATGATTGTTTCACTCCTGATTATGAGGATGAGTTTGCGGTAGATTCACTCTTGAGTTGTGATGAGTTAGATATAGATGATGAGAGCTTTGTGCCAGATGATGATGAGTTCATTATGGATATGCTTTTGAGTTCTGAGGTTCCACATCTTGATGAGGGGGCTGCTTCCGATGTCGAGGAGGAGCACATTTCTATTGATCCACCACCGGCTACTTCTTTCGTTGACATCGCCCCTCTGGAGATTTCTACTACCATATATTCTCTTTCGCCTACACTTCAGGTAGTATGGAAACTCTTCCCCGACCACCTCAGGTTTGATTTCCTTGGCTTAGACGAGACATATGCTATTACTAGTTGTGCTCATCTCACTGATAGACCTCATGATGTACTTTATCGATATACCTACATGATTGGATATTCGATTGATGACTTAGAGGGTGTCAACCCTATCACACATACATGCCATATCTGTGAGTCTACTTGCAGGGTTACGCTTGTGTACCATCGACTACGAGCGGACTTGACTCGAGTCGACATCCCTTGGGATCCAGGTGGATTTTGAGGCATGCTGCTTCATGTGGAGGGCGGACATGTGCCTTTTCCATGTCCCGTCCTTGGCCCTCCTCCCGCTACATCCAAATGAGCATCCTTTTATCTTTTTATTTCCATTCCTTTCGTTAGTTTTTGTTGGTTTCTTTTCTTTTCTTTCTTTTTTATTTCAGGTCCCGTGCTAGATCCTTATCCTTATATATGCGAGAAGCCACGGGATGATTTGCCTACTTTCACTACATCATATATACCCGGTGAGCTGTTCCTTACCCTTTTAGGCGCATTCTTGATACATTGCTCAATTTAAGCTTGGGGGAGGACTTGTATGTGTATGGACGATGTTCTAGCATGTTTGTTTATATTTGTGAGTATTTGAGCTTATTGTCGTGTAGTTGATGATATGTGGTCATTCGTATGCTTCATATTATGCTTATGTGATGACATATGGCCTTTACTATTTGCTCTCATGTTATGCTTATTGTTCATTTTAGCTATGTGAGCCCATGCTATGATTAATCAAGAAAGGTCATGCCAAAATTTTCATTGTGCTAAATTGTTACTAGTTCTTCGAATATCTTAAGTCACGTGGCATCATATTAGAGCTTGAGTTTTGTTTATTATCCTTGATGTGCTTAGAAACCTTGTGATCCTATAGCATTTGATTCATTGCGAGTTACACATGTGTCTTGACCATTTGCGGATTGAATTGGTTCTAGTCATAGCCTCTTGAATGATCATATCTTAGTTTCATGCTTTGGCATAGGTTATTTTAGATATTGATATTTTGTTTGAATGAAAAATTTGTGAAAGGGGTAGTCCTATCTTGAGCCAATAACTTGGTTGATTTATCTAGGTATCCATGTCTCGGGACACGTGTTACTTAGCATTAATGAAAATCGGTTAAAGATGCTTAATCTAAAAAAGGAAAAGAAAAAAAATCGTTTTGCAATGTGTGAGTGTGAAATAAGTGACTTTGTCACATTGGTTTGGAAATGTGTTGAATAAGTGACATTTTTGCCCAAGTAAAGTGTGAGTGTGAATAAGTGGCTAGCTAGCCCAAGGGTTGGAATAAGCGGCACTTGTGCCCAATGTGTGTGTTTATGACTTGATCGTGCAAAAATAGCACACCCGCAAGTGCACGGGTTGCCACTGAAATAGCGGCGAGTGTCGTGTTCTCCACAGGGACTAGACTGAGGCTACCGGTGCTCAACTAAAGCTAGGTCAATCAAAACGGGGGAGAATCTAAACTACAACGACTACTGAAGCAATCGAATGAACGAACTCTAACCCGCACGATCAAAACGACGAACGAACTAAACAAACTAAGAACGACGGGACGAACGACCGTACGAATAGACGTCGTACGACCGAACGAACAAAACGACGAAAGACTAGACGAACGACGCACGAACGACACGACGACTAAACGACTGAACACGACTACCGACCGATGATCTAACTAACTATCGACCGCGAGACAGAAAGAGAGAGTCGAGAAGCACTGGGGGAGTCTAGAAGCAAAGAGGGAGTTGAGAGAGGAGGAAGAAAACGGTCGACGGCTAACTAGACAACGACGGCACACGACAACACAACAAACACAGACTACTAATGCTCGACCTAACTATCGACATACCGCGGAGAAGAAAAGAGAGAGTCTAGAAGCAAGGGGAGGTCGAGACAGCACGAGAAGAGGAAACGGTCGCCGTCCTAGCTAAATCGGGCACTCTCTCAAACATACACATAAACTGAACAATGACAGCTGCACAAACACACTACAAGACCACTGATCACAGACAAAACACTAACCCACTGACACTAGAATAATTGACAAATTAACTCCTAATCACAGTAACATCTCAGCAACCACAAGCATTCATCATCATCACAGAACCAGATTAACAATCACAGTTCACAATTCACTAAACACAAATCACAGTTGTAATTAACAGTGCATAATTAACAGAAATTAGGGGAGGAATTGGGGATTTGAGTGAACCGAGGGGAGTAGAGGAAGCAGAGGGCTGAGTTCGGGTGAGATGCCGCCGGTAGAGAAGCGCACGTCGGAGAAGAGGTAGAAGTTGAGGTGGACGGCGGCGGCGCTGAAGATGACTGTCGTGGAGACGTCGCCGCTGCAGAGGGGATCGGTGTGGTCGGTTGGAGCAGCCGATGAGGCGATGGCGCTGAGGAGGGAGAAGCTCGGCCTCGGGTGGAGAAGTAGAGGGGCACAGGGGCGGCCGATGAAGGGAGGCGATGTAGGCGGCCGGAGAGGCGGACTGGTGGAGGAGTAGGTGAGGACGGCCGAGATGTGATGGCGAGGCGGCGGGGACAGGCGGCCGGATGTGGAGGGGTCGCCGGTGGAGAAGAGGAGGGAGGTGAAGCGAGGAGCAGCGGAAGAGTAGGCGGCGGTGGATGGAGAAGTAGTGGTGGCCGGAGGGAGTAGGTAGATGGTGGCTACGGTCGGCGTGGAGCAGCGGCGGTGAGGAAAGGGTAGCGCGCGGGTGAAGCGGAGGAGGAGCAAGAAGGAGAAGGGGAGCGGGCGGTGAGGAGCGGCGGAGAGAGGTGGCTGCCGGTGGGAGTGCAGAAGGAGGAGGAAGCAAAGGGAGGCGCGGTGGAGGGAGAGCAGAGGAGACGGCGGCGCTCTGTGGTGGAGTGGAGGAGCGGCAGAGGTGAAGAAGAAGCAGGGCGGCGGCGCGGTTGTGGAGGAGGCAGAGAAGGGCGGCGGTGAGGCAGATAGAGAATCGGCGGCGGAGGAAGGAGGAGATGGGGAGCGGCCGAGAGAAGGGTGGCGGTGGCGAGCCGGCCTGGTCTCGCCGCCGGCTGGAGCTAGAGAAGAGAGGAGGATGGGGGCGAGAGCAAGGAAGAAGGGGAGGAAAGGTAGAAGAACCGGGCTCAATTTTCCCACAGGCGGCGGCTAGGGTTTTTGAGGGGATTGGGGTTTTCGGCATTTTGCGATTTGGTCCTCCAGGTTTTCAGAATTTACGAACAGGTCCTTCTCTAATTGATTTCTTCTGTTCTGGCCCTTGGAAACTCCGATTTCATTGCGGAAAGATCCTACACATTCGTGTTGACGCGCACATCTGTACAGAGCAGTCCAGATTTGTCGTTTATGCGCCTCGATCGCGCCGGCCTGAGGAAAAGTACAAAAAAATGTAAAATGGTCCATTTCGAGCAATTAAATATGGAAAAATGTGTAAATAATGATAAATGGTCACAAAATGCGAAGAACATGAGGGTAAAATGACGGGTAAATATATATAAATATGACGCATGTCAAAGAGCTTTGCCACCGTCTTGACTGGCTTCCGCGCGTTGCATTCGGCCAGCGTCCCCGGGCGAAGACCCTGTACTGCTGCATTGATGATGGTCGTTTCATTGACATCCTTGACCTGGCAGCGTACCTTCGTGAAGCGCTTGAAGTAGTCCCAGAGTTTCTCCAAAGGTTTTTGCTTGATTGCGGAGAGCTGATCCGCGTCGATGCGCTCGATGTAGTTCCCTTGGAAGTTGTTGTAGAGCTGATCGCGGATCTGCTCCCACGCGTAGATGGAATTTGGCTCGATGGTGAAGAACCAGGAGAGTGCCACCCCCTGCAACGCGAGGGGGAGCCCCTTCGCCTTCGTGGTGTCGTCCCCGCCGGCGGCTTCGATGGCGGTCTCATAGACGCGCACGAACTCCCATGGGTCCATGTCACCCTTGTAAGACTCGATGGCACTCGGGAACTTGAAGTCCTCCGGCCGTGCCGCCTGCTGCAGGCCCGCGGAGAGTGGGGACTCCGGATCGACACGCCGCGGTGGGTTGCCGCTAGACGTGGGGGCGTCACGGCTGTCCGCTCGGTCCAGCGTGGGCTCCGGCACGCCCGTTGGCGGAGTTTGCTGACTCCGAGCCTCCTGCATGTCCCGTACGGCCCCACGGAGATCCGCCAGCTCCCGCTGGAACGTGCCAAGGGCCGCCAGCAAGGCGTTCTCCACCGTGGTCGCAGCTGGAACGCTCGATGTACCTGGCTGCATTGTCGGAACAGCGGTGATCACGGTTTGCACTCCTGGATTACCTGCCGTGGGGGCGTGGTGGACGTCGGAGCCGATGACGAGGCCCACGTTGCCGCCAGGACCGCTTGCCACTTACGCACCGGGCGGGGGGACGACGGTCGCACTAGCGTGGATGCCGGCGCTACCGCCCCCGGCCACTCGGACGGCTACCGCCGCGCCCGCGGCAGGACCGCCCACCGTGCGCAGAGCGGTGTTGACCGTCGCGACGGCGGTGGCGGGGTTGGTAGTTGTGGCGCGCCTGCCAGTGCTCGCTGCCACCGTGCCTACGTCGCTATCCACACCCACGGCTGCCGACACCGAAGCCCTGGTGTCGATGTGAGACCCCGTAGCTCCTGCCTTCTTCTTCTTCGCCGCCGACGATGCAGCTTTCTTTGCTGCCATCCTTCTTCGGATCTTGTGGCTTGCTCTTCGCCCTCCCCACGGACGGCACCACCTGTTGTGGTTATAGACCAAATAGAGAGAGAGTATGGTAGTGGAGAGTTAGGTGAGCAAGTGCTTAGGGTTTCCCCATGGCTGGTATGGTATATATATATGTCCACATGGGGAGTGTTTTTACAGCAATACCCTTACATTTGAGTGTCCCTCTCGGGGGCACTTATGTCATTATACATATCCCATTTTGGGCCTTACAACTCTCTAGCAGGCCAGCTGGGCTCAGGTGGGGGCCACCTCTACAACAACTGCACTATCTTGGATATAATGAACAGCCCATCTATCGTGGGCGTAAGTCCAACAAAGGAGGAGAAGAGTTCTGGATGGTCGAGGTGTTTATCTATGCCAAAGACGAACAAGACCCACCTCACATCTTTCGAACTGAGCACTAGTGGTGTACCTTTTTGGTGGCTCTCCAGGATGCCGCCCGCCTAGCTGTAGCACGGCAATGAGACATACATGGACCACCGCTGTGATAGACCCTATTTCGCTTTTATCCATCGCGTCAGGAGGGCACCCGTTATAATGAGACTTTCATGCCGACCAATGAGGACGACCCGATGCTCACGCATCAGGTCCATCTTACTCGCGCTATTGGGGCGGCTCACACCGCCACCCTTGAGAAGATGTCTACCCTGCGGCAACACTTGATCGCTAACCATGATGAGATGGCGGTCCTACGAGAGAAGCTCGCCAAGTGCGAGTAGGCTTTGGCAGACGCGGAGGCAGAGAAAGTCGCTGCCCTAGCCCAGCTACAGCAGGTCCAAGCTCCTGCTGCCCTTCCAGCACCCACTGCTCTGGTTCGCTCCTGGCTCAGTGGACCTCGCACCCTACTCATTGCACACAAGAGTGTGTGACTTTTGGGCCCCAGTCTGCTATTCGCATGGCGGGAGCTCGTCGTAGTCGCAGTCGCTCCCGTTCTTACTCTGACTCCTTAGAGTTTAACGGAAGCCGCTCTCGCTCACAGTCTCCGGGAGACAGTCCCTCCTGCCCTGGAGCCAGTCTGATGGAGGAGTAGGTAGGAGAGTGCAGTGCTGGCCAAGTGTAGTGCGAGCACTGATCCCCGTAGTCGTAGTACGTTGTGTTAGTCCCTCAGTACTATAGTCGCAACCATGGAGAACTTTGAGTATGTTGTTGTACCCGTGAAGTCCAGTTATAAAAGGCTGGCTATGTAACCGTTTGCTATGTTTAATGTATGGCCAAGACATGGCCTTGTGTTGAAAGTTTGCTTTGCCTTTCTTTTCTCAATTGGTTTTCTTTTATATGCTTGCTATGGGATGATACCCCCATACCTTGGCTAGTAATGGCACCTAAACCATGGAACCCTAACTCGAGATGGCTAGCAAAAGAGTAAACAGAGCCCAGGCCGGTGCCAACCTCCACCTCCAGGCAGAGGTAGACACAAACCAGCGGGAGCAGCTCGCAGGGCAAGGTAGCGACCAAAACCAAAAAACCCATCTTCCACCACCGCCAGTCAACCCAACCATGGCGCAAGTCATGGTGCAGCAAACCCAACTTTTGCAAGCTATCTACGCTGGACAGCAAGGCAACAACAGCAACCACAGGTCTGATTTGGCCAACTTTCAGAGGACTCAGCCACCCATATTTGCTTTGGCAGATGAGCTGCTTGAAGCAGAGGATTGGCTAAGAGATACGGAGAGGAAGCTGCACCTTGCCAAGTGCGCAGAAGAGGACAAGGTGGTGTTTGCCGCTCATCAGCTCCAGGGAGCAGCGGCGGCATGGTGGGAGAATTACATAGTCGCTAGAAGACAAGAAGATGCCACCACCAGTAATGATATGGAGGCTATACCATGGTCAGAATTCAGGAGAGCCTTCAAGGCCAATTTCATCCCGACAGGGGTGATGCGAATGAAGAAGAACGAGTTCTACACTCTCAAACAAGGCAGTATGACTGTCAATGAATATCTCACGAAGTTCACCCAGCTTGCCCGCTACGCCCCTAAGGACGTGGCGGAGGATGAAGAAAAGTTTGACCGATTCTTCGAAGGCATGAACGAGGAATTGAGAGTGCAGCTAATTGTCCAGGATTTCACCAGTTTTCACCAACTGGTGAATAAGGCATTGATCTTGGAAAATGAGAAGAAGAACCTGGAGGCAAGCCACAAGCGCAAGCTATCCATATAGTGACCCCAAGGAAGATTCATCCAAAAATTCTTCAATAACCCGTCCTCTTCAAAGGCTAATCAATCTAAGGCACCTGTCCCAGCACCCCGTCCAGGCGGCCAATCTACCGGGACAAACCCTGCCGCTAACTACAAGTGCTTTAGCTGCGAGGAAAAAGGGCATTTCGCCAGTCGGTCGGTGCCCGCATAAACAAAATGCCCTGGTAAAGTTCAACAAGGGGACCGCTCCTACTTATGGCCAAGCATTAGGAACTAACAAAGGGTATCAAGCCTCCCAGTCCAACCGAACCGTGTCGACACCCAACCGAGGCCGTGTCAACCACATCACTGTCGAAGAGGCTCAAGAGGCCGTAGGAGTGCTAATGGGTACGTTTTTTGTCAAATCAATACCAGCACAAACTCTATTTGATTCTGGAGCTTCACACTCATTTATATCCAAGGGATATGCTGATAAACTTGGGTTACCGATCTATTCCCTAAAGAAGCCAGTGGTACTTAGCTCGCCGGCTGGTATAATCACTGCTACCCTAGTATGCCCTGGGGTAGAAGTTACTGTGGAGAAATGCGACTTCCTAGCAGACCTGATAGTATTAAGCTCCCAAACCTTGGACATCATATTAAGAATGGACTGGTTAGACAGACATCATGGGGTCATAGATTGTGCCACCAGGAGGGTGAAACTAACCAAATGCCCTGTATTAACCCTAGATGTAAAGGTGGACCGACCCTACCGATGGGGCCGTGCAGTATACTATTGTGAAGACATACCCCTAGAAGGAATGTTGGTAGTACATGATTATCCTGAAGTGTTCCCAGAAGAACTGCCGGGTATGCCCCCTGATAGAGACATGGAGTTTGTCATTAAGCTAAAACCGGGAGCCGCCCTAGTTTCCAAGAGGCCCTACAGGATGACGGTTGATGAGTTGGAAGAGCTAAAGAAACAACTCCAGGAGTTGCAGGACAAAGGATTTATTAGACCTAGTTCCTCACCATAGGGATCTCCGGTGCTGTTTGTGAAGAAGAAGGATGGTATTGCTAGAATGTGTGTAGACTACCGGGCCCTAAATGAAATGACCATCAAGAACAAGTATCCTCTCCCGAGGATCGATGATTTGTTCAACCAGCTAGGTGGAGCTACTATATTCTCCAAGATAGACCTAAGGTTGGGCTATCACCAGCTGAAGATTAGGGCTGAGGATATACCCAAAACAACATTTACCACTAGACATGGACTGTACAAGTTTACGATCATGTCTTTTGGTCTAACTAATACTCCAGCCTACTTTATGAACCTCATGAACAAGGTATTCATGGAATATTTGGACAAGTTTGTAGTAGTGTTCATCGATGATATCCTCATCTACTCCAAGAATGCGGAGGAGCATGCTGAACATCTATGCTTGGTATTGGAGAAGCTAAAAGAGCATGAGCTATACGCTAAGTATAGCAAATGCGAATTTTGGCTAAGTGATATCAGCTTCTTGGGGCATATAGTGTCTGCAGGAGGAGTGTCTGTCGACCCAGCCAAGATAGCGGCAGTAACGGGACGGAAGTAGCCCACCTCAGTCACGGAAGTGAGAAGCTTTCTTGGTCTGGCAGGGTATTATAGAAGATTTATAGAAGGATTCTCCTGGATTGCCAGTCCATTGACTCAGTTACTCAAGAAGGAAAGAAATTTGAATGGACCAAGGCCTGTGAAGAGAGCTTTCAAG
Source organism: Dendrocalamus latiflorus (assembly GCA_017311315.1). Lineage (NCBI taxonomy): Eukaryota > Viridiplantae > Streptophyta > Magnoliopsida > Poales > Poaceae > Dendrocalamus > Dendrocalamus latiflorus. Next base: position 29,540,982 of record CM029626.1, read on the forward strand.
AGCTGAAGAAGAGACTAACTACCACCCCGTTGTTGGTCCTGCCTGATGTATGCAAAGACTTCGAGGTATACTGTGATGCCTCACATCAAGGGCTTGGATGTGTACTAATGCAGGGAGGCAAGGTTGTGGCATATGCATCTAGACAGCTTCGCCCCCATGAAGCGAACTACCCAACCCATGACCTGGAATTAGCTTTGGTGGTGCATGCCTTGAAAATTTGGAGACATTATCTGATTGGCAACCACTGCGATATATATACTGACCACAAAAGCCTCAAGTATTTCTTCACCCAGTCACACCTTAACCTAAGGCAGAGGAGGTGGTTGGAACTAAGTAAGGACTACGAATTAAGTGTTCATTACCACCCAGGCAAAGCCAATGTGGTAGCAGATGCTTTAAGCCGTAAGGTCTATTGTAATAACCTCATGGTTCAAGAGCAACAGCCTGAGCTATATAAGGAGTTAAGGGCACTGAACTTGGAGATAGTGGAACAAGGAACCTTAGTGGCCATGGAAGTACAACCGAGTGTAGAAGACAGGACCATAGCCGCATAGAAGACCCATCTGCTATGAGGTTAAAAAGATTAATGGAAGAAGGGAAGGCCCCCAAGATGTCTGTGGATCAGCAAGGTGTTTTAAGGTACGGGACACGTATCTTCGTACCTCACCAGAAAGATCTTAAGGACTTGATACTTAGGGAAGCACACAGCTTAGCATACTCCCTCCATCCCAAGAGTACTAAGATGTATCAGGATATGAAGCAGTGGTACTGGTGGCCACGTATGAAGAGGGATATTGCTGAACATGTGGCATGTTGTGATGTATGCCAAAGGGTGAAGGCCGAGCATCAAAGGCCAGCAGGGCTATACAGCTATTGCAAGTGCTGCAATGGAAGTGGGAAGAAGTTGGAATGGATTTCATCACTGGGCTCCCACGAACCAAATCAGGATATGACTCTATATGGGTTGTGATAGATAGATTGACCAAGGTTGCACATTTTATCCCTGTCAAGACCACGTACAAGGGCGATAAACTGGCAGAATTGTACATGTCTCGCATCATGTGCTTGCACGGTGTGCCAAAACGGATAGTCTCAGATCAAGGTTCCCAGTTTACCTCGCATTTCTGGGCTAGCCTTCATGAAGCTCTCGACACCCACTTGGATTTTAGTACCGCCTATCACCCCTAGACAGATGGTCAAACTGAGAGAGTAAACCAGATATCAAAGGATATGCTTCGTGCCTGTGCCCTAGACTTCTCAAGGGATTGGGACAAATGCCTGCCATATGCCGAGTTCACCTACAACAATAGCTACCAAGCTAGCCTTCAGATGTCACCATTCAAAGCATTGTATGGAAGGAAATGCAGGACCCCTCTCCATTGGTCCGAAGTAGGGGAAGGCTATATCTTTGGGCCAGACACACTGAAGCAAGCCGAAGAAAAAGTTCGCCTGATCCGAGATCGACTACTAGCAGCTCAGTCTAGGCAGAAGAGCTATGCAGACAAGAGACGAAGGCCATTAAGTTTTGAGGTTGGGGACTATGTATATCTGAAGGTATCACCATTGCGAGGAGTTAAGAGGTTTAAGGTCAAAGGCAAACTTACCCCACGATATGTTGGACCATTTCCAATCGTGGCTAAGAAGGGGGAAGTTGCTTACCATCTAGAGCTACCCCCAAACTTATCTGATGTGCATGATGTCTTCCATGTATCCCAACTCAAGAAGTGTCTACGCGTGCGAGAAGACCGAGCTCCGTTGGAGGCCATCGAGCTTGAAAGTGACCTAACCTACAAGGAGCGCCCGATTAAGATCTAGGACACCGTAGAGAAGAAGACAAGAAATCAGACCATCCGCATATGTAGAGTGCAATGGAGTCACCACACGAAGAAGGAAGCCACCTGGAGAGCGAAGATCAACTGCAGAGAGATTATCCCGACTTGTTCACTATTTAGGCTGAATCTCAGGGTCGAGATTCTTTTTAAGGGGGGTAGGTTTGTAACATCCCGAAAATTTAAATTTGAAAATGTGAAGCTCTTGAATTATTTTTGCAATATATTCTATTTGAGATTGGGTTTTATGGTGCTTTTCTAAATTTTGGTTGAGGTTCCAAAAATTGAAGAAGTTCAAGAATGACAAAAGCAAACATTAGTAATACCCTAAACGAAAATGTGCAAATAATAGAAAACTAAAATTGTAAATACGAATCTGAAAAGATGATCCAGTATAAGGAGGGAGGAACCTGAGTTTAAATATAAGATTCCATTTTGGAATAATAGCCTGATTAGTGGTAAAAGTAAATGAATAAAACACAAACATATATATATATATATATATATATATATATATATATATATATATATATATATATATATATATATATATATATATATATATATATATATATATATATAGGAAAATTACGTAATGCACCATGGTGCCTAGGCACCAACATCCGATACACGTGTATGATTGATAATTTATATATATATATATATATATATATAGGAAAATTACGTAATGCACCATGGTGCCTAGGCACCAACATCCGATACACGTGTATGATTGATAATTTTTTTGAGTTTGGGTATGAAAATGTTTTATACCCTTGATATATTTATGGTAAGTTAGTTTTGAACTCAGTTCAAACTAGTTTGAACTACTTTTGAGTTCAATGCAACTACAGTGAGTATATACCATAAAAATAGTTCAAACTAATTAAACTGAAGTGGAATTTAAATTTTTTCGGAGTTTGATATCTCAAATATACTTTTTTATGGGTATATGAAGATACCCACATCAAACGTTGCGAATCTCGAAGCAAATCAACAGGTATTGATATTGGTGCCTAGGCACCATGGTGCATGAAACACTCGTCCTATATATATATATATGCAAAAGGTGCATGTGCAAGAAATAGGGGCTAGCAATATAAGGGACAGAAATACCAAAATTCAGTAGGTAAGCAAAATGAACAAACATGAAAATGTATACACAAATATACATATCACACAAATAAATAAATAAATAAAAGAGGAGAGAGATGAAGTCAGGCCGGCCAAAACAGCCTGGCCCAACCCCACCTTCTCCCCTCTCCTCTCTCCTCCCGCCTCAACCGAGGCGGCCCAGCCTGCTTCCCCTCACCATCGCTCACTACCCCGCGGGCCCCACCCCGCCCGCACTCCTTCTTTCCCTCTGTCCCTGCTCCTTTCTGCTCCGCGCCTACTCTTCCTCCCCGTGGCATGCATGCGCCGGTGTCGCTGCTGCCTCCCTCCACTCTGTCGAGTCTACTCGCGTGCGCGGCGCAAAGGCTGCATCGTCTGCCCGGTGTGGTCACGCTCCAAATCCCCGGGATCCCGCTGCCACCTCCGCCTGCCCGACTTGACCGCATGGCGTTGCCTGTTGCCGGCCCCTTCAGCCTCCTATAAAGCCCGCGCATCCCTCCGTTCTCTCCGCCACACCTCCCTCCACATCCCTCTTCGATCACCCCTCGCCAGTGACGCCACCGACCGTACCTGCCCTCGAGCTTCCTCTGTTCCAGGCGCTACACCCTCGGCTCAACTAAGTTTCTTGCCTCCGATCCATCAGGTAACACCTGAGATCGATTGGCTATCCACGTGCGTGTTCACTCAGAAGACCTGAGTTCGATTCCTTCTGGCTGCAACATTAGATGTACGTTTTAGATATTTTTGCGAGCACATCCAGAGAGAGAAAATCAAATAAAAATCCAAAAATAATTAGTAAAAGATGCTAAAAATTTATTAGAAGATAAATGAGCTCATATAATGTTCAGACATAGATTAGTAAATGCTAATGATGACTAATTAGTAGTTAACAGACTGTCATAAATGCTAATACCAGTTTAATATTTAAAACCTCTCACTGACATGTGGGCCATACCACCCAATAGGCACAGAACTGACCCCACATGTCACTGGCACAGAGAATGAGAATAAAAATAAAACAGAAACTTAAAAATAGAAAGTGGGACCCACCTGTCAGAGTTTTAATATTTTCTAGATTTAATTAAACTGAGAACTTTAAATGGGCATAACTTATTCATTTTAACTCCAAATTGAATGAAACAAAAATTTAAATTCATCTGAATTCAAGATCTGTCCAATGGAACCAAAACCATGATTTTTGAAGCTCTTTTGAATTTTCAATGAAACTTTGTTTGATTTGCTAATTTTATCCAAATTTTCGTGCACCGGAAAAGAGCGTACGAAGCCTAGGAAGAGGAAGCCGAAGCCGAAGCCAACCTTGACAGTCAAGACCCAGACACCGGTGATCAAGGTGAGTCAACACTTTGATCATATTGAACCCATGGTTTATGCAATTTATTTTCGTTTAAATTATCAACATGCATGCTATTATTTCATGTGGTATTATATGTTGATTTCAACCTATTAGCTATACGCCCATTATTTACACTGATGAATATTACTTCCTTTGACAACTGTGGACATGTAAGCCTTGTCACCCTAGAAAAACCATAGTATTATAGCTTTCGAAATTAAGTCTAATGTTATACGCTTGCTTAGCAATTGCTTAGGTAATCGGGGGCACCAAAAATGCCCCGAGTAACATTTTTAATCATGAGTAATCAATTTGGGAAGTCATGGTGGAAATGACTGATGAATGTTAATGTGATTATTTTATGCTCCTAAAATCCCCAACTTGCTTGAATATCTGGGCGGATGGTATGGGGGCTGGAATGTGGTGCAGTGGTAGCATAGAATATGAAATGTGGTAGAACCACCTAGGTAAATCTAAGGACCGAATCTTGGCATGAAACCCTGTGTAAAACAGTACAGCCACAAGTCGGTAAAATACAACATGGCTAAGTAGACTTATCAAAATTCCCGGACTCATCTCACCGGTAGTGGATAGGAATGGTTAATGCTAGGAAAAGGGGAGAACTAAAGGGACACCAAGTGGACGGTGAAGTTTACCAATTGTACTAGTGTTGTGGGGAGTGGAGCTCAAATGCGGTCGTAGCCGTGGTAAGCATCCCGTGCAACGTATGGGACCTACCGCAAGTGGGTGTAGCCCATAGGGTGAGATGACAAAAGGAACTAGATATTTTGAAAACTCACTGTGATAATCTACTCAACCACATGGCTAAGGAATCGTGCGGGGCAATAAGCTGATTATCTCTTGTGGTGAAAGTGTACAAACTCTACATGGTAGATTCATATTGTTTAGAAGCAATGGTAAGCGCTTCTAGTTTATAGCTTGTGCTTTTTACTATCGATATCCGAGTCAAAACTATTTGAATAGCCGTGCCCATGGTCAAGGGCCGAAATGGGGGACCTAACTAGATATAGTTCTGTTTCAAAATGTTGAATGGGAAGGGTTGAAAAGTGAAGGGCTTTAGTTTTATTTGCCCTGGGTGTCGTCCCAGTGTTATGATAAGTGGCTATAACATTAAAAGCTAGAGTATGGTGCGGATGCCATGAAATGGTGGATGGAGTCCGTACCGCTACTATTGTGGTCTTACCTCTCAAACTTTATGTCAAAATTTTCAAAATGCTAGGTATTAGGATTCCTTTAAGTAATTGTATTCAAAAGCACTCTATGGCAAAATAAAAATAACCTTAAGCCTTCCCTTGCTAAGTGGTACATGTTAATTATTGCATATTGTGTGTTGGTTTGCTGGGCACGGTGGATTTGTGCTCACACTCGCATTACCAAAATAGAAATAGGAATTCAAGATCACTACGCTCACGAGGATGCCCCTGCTAATGTTGGAGGAAGCAACGATGAAAATTAGGGCGCTTTTTGCGTATTTTGGTCATAGAGAAGAAGGCTTGATGGAGATTGTGTGCATATATATTATCTAAGACTAGATAGTATATGTAGCACATATCTACCCCAGTCACTTGCCTGTGGCAATGATTTCACTTTTGCTTTTAATTGCGTTGCTATTTTGTGATGTAAACATTTGGCTGATGTGGCCCTATTGCAACTACCACCCGATGCGGTGTAATTTAACTCTGTTCTATTAAATCATGATTTTATGTGATATATGAGTTGGTGCAGCAATGTACCTATATGCACTATCTACTGATTCAGGGAATAGTGCAGTGAAACACAGTGGATTTTAGATTGAAAAATCCGGGTCCGACAGTTGTTGATAGGTGGATCATCAAACCGATTAATCTAAGGAAAAAGTTGATAACAGTGGGCATACTATATATTTAAGTTGGAAAGGAGATTTTATTGCCAAATGGATTTATAATATGAATTGAAAAAAATGAATTGAGTAGGCCCAAATTCTAATAGCTGACTAGAGGGATACATAATAGCTAGCTATGCAATTGCATGGGCATATTGGCCAATTATTAAAATAATAGAAAAAGAAGTCATAATGTTTGTTCTTAAGGCTCGAAATTACCACATTAATCGGAGAAAAAAAAGAAAAATCTACACTGTCGATCGTGGTAAGTCTATATTATCATGGAGGCAGATTAATATGATGTGTATGGGAGCTGTTAAAATCGTATAAGGAATAAAATTGTATTTTCAGCCATATATAAGTATTAGAGTTAGATAATAGATACATCTCTATTTTTATAGATATTATACTATCTATTCACGTAAGTGCGAGGAAATTCAGCTAGTGAATTGAAAATCTCTCTCGGAGTTCCTTATGAATAGAAATATGTTGCCTTTGTATTGTAGTTCCTTTCAAGTTAATATGAGTATTTGCGCTACATGTTCACTGTGATAATATGGATATGTATACATAGTGTTTGTCCTTACGTCCAAGTACAACATGGATTTGCCATGCCTTAGCTGCAGAAACATGAGGGGATGCTACTTTCTGTCAGTTCACCGGGAAAACATTTTGTTAGCTTTGATCAAGGTGCACCTGTGTCCAACTTTCATTATGTCTTCACACTGCTACAAAACAAGCTATACTAGACATCTTATCACAGACAATTCATAGGGAACAGTCTGTGTTATAATTATCACAAACAATTTTACAAGTGTAACCATCTATGTTACTAGCAATGGCTAGGATCATCTGTGATACACAATTATCATAGATAGTTCTTGTTAATAACCGTCTGCAATAGTTCACAGATGGTTATTAACAAGAACCATCTATGATAACTGCACAGTCACATACAGTTTTAATTAGAATCATATGTGACATTACCACAGATAGTTATTAATATGAATTGTCTATGATAATTATGTATCACAGACGGTTTGTGGTTGGAAGTGTCTGTGATATATATCCTTTATATGCATGAATGGTGCTTCGGCTCCCTGACGCGTCTCTTTGTTTTGACTCCCCGATGAGTCTTTTTGTCTCACGGGCTAAATTTATTCTTTGTTTTATAAACATGATCATCTGCCTTGCACTAAGATAAATCCCCACATCGTTGATCTACTCTCAAGCACAAACAGATCGCCTACCTAGCCACCCTGTACGAGCACTTCGCCGGTCGTACGCTAGCAGATGTTGTGGAAGGACATTGTGCTAACAGTGTCCTCCCTCCTATGTCAGAGGATTTGCCGAAGTAGGTGACGGCCACCTTCCATCATCTTGACATCCTGCTCTGCGGCGTCTTCCGGTTGGTCTCCCACTTCCAGCAAACTAACCCCGCCATCAATGTGGTCCTCCACAATGACGTTGCACGTCTCCAGGAGGTTTGTCATCGCTTGGGCTGCTTAGTCGAGGCGTTGGCCGACCGAGTCAACCTTGATGAGAACCCTCAACCAAGGGAAGAGAGCATATGAGCTCAATTTGACTTGATTCAACAACCAGAGGGTCTTCAGGAGAGACTAAAACCGTCTGATGTGGACAATGTCACCTACGAAAATTTGAAGACGGAGATAGTATGCTACCTCTACAACTAGAAAAACTTTGATTATTTAGATTTGTACTTTTTTTAATCTTTGTAAGAAGCGACTGGCTATGCTGTTTGGCCATATATAAATACAAAAATAAAAAAAATGTCTTGTTGAATTTGTATTTACTGTATATGTAAACAGTTTCGGTATAATGACATTATGATATTACTGACCGGTAAAAAACAATTAAGTGATACATATTTACTCCTGAGGCATTCCTGAATTTGTATTTATGTATATGAGAATGTGTTATATATATATATATGTATATGTATATGTATATGTATATGTATATGTATATGTATATGTATATGTATATGTATATGTATATGTATATGTATATGTATATGTATATGTATATGTATATATATATGAATTTGCATTTATGTATATGAGAATGCATTTAGAACCATATATGATTTATCACAAACAGCTCTACTGTAGAAACATATGTGATGTGTATTTATCACAAATCAGAACCGTCTTTGATGTATATTATCACAGACGATTATAACTTAGAACCATCTGTGATGTCCAACTTATTTATATTTGGAATCTAGAGTTTGCCCACACCCCTACTCTAATGCTTAATATTCTCTAACTCTCCCCTGAGCATGAGTTGCCGCCTCCTCCCACGAGCCTGCCGCCTCCTCCCCGAGCACGCTGCCTCCTCCCCAGCACGCCTCCTCCCCGAGTACGCCGCCTCCTCCCCGGCGCTCCTCCTCCCCAAGCACATCGTCTCCTCCTTGAGCACACCTCCTCCCTGAGCACGTTGCCTCCTCCCCAGCGTGCCTCCTCTCCGAGCGCGCCACCTCCTCCCTGACGCACCTCCTCCCTAGCACGCCTCCTCTCCGAGCACGCCGTATGTAATATTCTTCTTTTCTGTTTATGTTATGGCAATGAACAATGTATCATCATGGTTACCAATTATATATCCCTTTTGCTATGTTGTTGTTTCGTCAATACACATCCTGACGATGAATGCCTAGGCTTAAGTTTAAGTTATGCCCTTTTGATGTCAATATCCCGAAGATGAATTACTAATGCTCTTAAGCATCAATTACCTAAATAAAAGATAAGTCATATTTTAGTCCTCTTTGGTCGAAACAGAAATAAAAGCAATTATATAATAATCATTGAATCTGATAGTACTCATATTCACACCAACAATATATATATATATATATTGTTTGTTATATACTTTATAGAAAGCTATTAGTTATATATAGATCTCAAGTCAATAACTTGGACAATTATAATTAAATAAAGTTACACTTGATTTTCTTTAGCTATGCAAAATATGTTACGTTTGATATCGCTATTATCTGAGGAATGGAGTAAAAATGAGTTATGCCATCACGTCATGATGAGTGCACCCACCTGCCCGATGGCCTCCCACCCGCTGAGGTTCACAATTATACAATCCTAACAATTCATACCCCATACTAAATGATTCATGAATTAAATTAGTACTACTAGCACAATTACAATGGTTCTAATCCACAGTGCACCAAGAACTCCAATTTCGTCTAAAACTATATTTTTCCAACAAAATCTCTACCATGTTCGATGTATTTATTGCATCACTAAGGTAAGAATATATCCACAAAATGGCTCTTTTTAAGGCGTAATTGTTGCATTGTTGAATACTTATTAATTTGCTATGGCTTTCTTAGTAATTGAGTACCATATATTTGTTTCGCAAGGCAATATTGTTTCACAACACTTATTAATGCTTTGTACCACTTTAGTTTCACAATTCGTATTAATTCATTCTTTATTCTATAAGATATACTTGGTTTGTGCTGTGTAAAATTATTTTTTTTCATTTCAGATATCACCAACTCGTAGATGATTGTTATGGACAAACTTTGACCAACCTCTACTAAGAAACTACCTGTTATCATTACTAATCACTATCATGGTTTTTTATATCTTTTCCATGCATTGGAAGTAGTATGTGTATGTTTCATGGTAACACTAACATATGTACTACGGCTATGATCATTGGGCTTCAGCTTCTGGCTTCCGGCTTATTTTTCACTATTCATAAATTTCATCTTTTTATGAACTTTTGGCTTTTTATTGAGCTTTTTTGCCGGTTCTTTTTTTCCGTATGTGTTTGTATTATACGTAATGGGCTAACATACTTTTTATATTTTTTTAATTTTTTAAATTTAATTATGCTAAATAAGGCTCTGTTAGCTACAATGTTTTTTCAGCCAGCTACAGTGCTTTTCAGCCATAAGCTACCAAAAAAGCCCAAATGATCACCACCTAGCACATCTTATAATTTAAATTAGTTAGAGATAAAGTCAGATCGCATATCATACTTGAGTTTCAAAAGGCATGAAGTAAATCATACACTAGATCTAGTGTGTGATTTGCTACATGCCTTTTGAAGCTCAAATATGATATGAGATCTAATTTAAATGAGCTCAGATTCTATATCACACTCGAGCTTCAAATGACATGAAGCAAACTTCTTCTTCAGGGGCTCCGTCGGCGCCGCTCCGGACACCGTCTACGGCCTCGCGCTCTGCCACGGCGACGCCAACGCCTCCGCGTGCCACGCCTGCGTCGCCACCGCGTTCCACGAAGCACAGCAGCTGTGCGCGTACAACAAGGACGCAACCATCTTCTACAACCCTTGCCTCCTCCGCTTCTCCAACCAGGACTTTCTCAAGGCCCAGTTTTCTGGAGGCAGGTTTCTGTTCAAGATAAGCCCGCTACCGTTGCCCGGTTGGGATCCCGGCAACGCCGACAGAGTCACCTTCATCACTGACATCATCAAGGTGCTGGTCCAGAACACGGCCAAGCAGGCTGCGTACAGCTCGACGAGGATGTACGCCACTGGCCGCATGGATGTCAGCAGTACCTTTCCGCCACTCTATTCCATGGCGCAGTGTACCCCGGATATGCAACCTGGCGACTGCTGGGATTGCCTCCAGAAGATCAACAACTACACAACAAGATACTTCTCCGGGAAACAAGGAGGACGGATTCTTGGCCTGCGGTGCAATTTCAGGTACGAGACGTTTTTGTTCTACACGGGCCAACCCAATTTCAGGTCGTCGGGTACGACACACTCAACAACAAACACGACTGCGCCGCCGCAACCGCCGGTTGCCGTGCCTGTCCAGAAACACAAAAAAAGTTCGAGTGGCGATAATATGACGGAAAAAGTTTTGGAGTGGCATTTTAGTAAAGCCATCTTTTAGTCGGGCATTTTACAAAGGGATAGACTATTGCACAGGCGACTGAAATTTTTTTATCTTTCAGTCACCTAAAGTTGCACTTTGAATCACCTGAAGTTGCACATATTTTTTTTGAAGGGGGCTGCAATTTTAGTTGATTGAGAGTGCAATTTCAGGTCACCTGAAGTTGCACTCTAAATCACCAAAAGTTGCAGCTGTTTTTTTTAAGGGGGGCTGCAATTTTAGTTCATTGAGAGTGCAATTTCAGGTGACTGAAACATAAAAAAATTTCAGTCGCCTGTGCAATAGCAAAACTGTTTTACAAAATATTATCTTTTGAAGTGGTACATATCATTAGGGAATTTTCTATACAAAAATTTATATACTAAAATTTTCTATACAAAAATTTCTATACTAAAAATTGTACTAAAATTTCTATACTAAAAATTTTTATACTAAAAATTTCTATACTAAAATTTCCTATACTAAAATTTCTATACTAAAAATTGTACTAAAATTTCCATACTAAAATTTCTACATCTACAATTTTTGCTACCACTAACATTTCATACAAATATACAACAAATGTAATATACTAAGAAAAATTCGAAAAATACCTGAATCTGAAGATCTTACCCTCTCATCTTTTCCCCCTCCTCTTCTTCCCCACCTTCCTCCTCTTCTCTCCTTTCTCTTCTTTCTGCTCTTCTTTCTCGCGTCACCGAACGATGAAATGCGAATGAGTAGCGGCGGTCGTGGCCGAGCACGCCGCTGGCTTTTAACCCCCCATATCGCCCGGGTGTTAGGCGATTGGAAGAGATGTCGCCCAACCGTGCGGCGATTGCATGCCAGTCGCCGAACGCCCGGGCGACAGCAATAACTCGCCCAACCGTTACCAAACTGCTCACGTGTTGCCTCCCAGTTGGGCGATTAGCTTCAGTCGCCCAATGTAGGGGGGCGACTGGAGCCTATTTTTGTAAAAAAAATTCTGCGGGTATATTTCTGTAATTTCGAATAAAAAATGGATTAATCATACAAAAAATTCCTCTGTATGTCGGGAAATGTCTGTAGACCAGTGGTTAGGCAGGACCGAAGGAGTCTATAAGTTACCAAACTGAACTATAGACATCATTCATAAAAAACACAGTAAAAGCAAAATAGATAAAATAGTCTGACATTACAAGCAATGGAGCATGATATCCTCATTTTTACCTGCTACAAAAATATATTACTGAACTGAAGTACAAAAGTTGTGGTTCAGACTAAAGTCCTGATCAACTCGGCTTCGGCTTGTACTAGGATGTACTATTAACTGGATGGTATTACCGATACTAGCTATGCGGTCATTATATGTTACATAACCCAAAGTTTAGGTGACTGCATGCTTGATAGGAAAAAAAGCAGAGACACAGTCACCAAGATTACATTGCTATCACCAAACGGTTTTAATTCCGTAAAATGTGAAGGTGTTATGCGGTTGTAACATTTTATATTAAGTTGGATTACTGTTTCTCAACATAGATGAAAAATTCGCATCATAGAAAATTGCTTGACTTGCAAACCAAAGTATTCCATCCCAATACTTTGCAGTAAAAAAAACTAAACTTATAAAAACAGATACATAATTAGGCAATAAAAACAATTCAATCACCACTCCAGGTTTTATAGAAGATACCTTCCATGTGCTATCCACCTCAGGAAACATACTTGTATTTGTATCAGCCAGTCCACTTCCTGAAGCATGAGAATATATTCAAAATACTGCCAATATAATAAATACCAGATACTATGGACCATACAACATTACAAAACTACTCGATAGGATATGAGAAAAAGTAATAGAAAAGACCTCGAGTGTATCTGTACATCTTAAAGTGCTACAGAAAATATACTATGACGAAGGTTGTTAGAGCAACTCCAGCAGGGCCCCTACTTGAACCCTCAAGCCTCATATTTGAGGGCTTGAGGCAAAAATAGAGGTCCAGCAGGGCCCCTACTAGAGCCCTCAAATTTGAGGAGCCCCTCAAATCCCCCCTTCAGCCCTCATTCCTGAGGGCTTTGGACCAAGCCCTCAAATTTCTGTTGGTTCCCCGCCGCCCTCCCTCCCCGCCCGCCTCCCTTCCCGCGCGCCTCCCTCCCCGTCCGCCTCCTCCGCTTCCCCGCCCGCCCGCCTCCCTCGCCGACGCCTCCCTTCCCGCGCGCCTCCCTCCCCACCTGCCTCCTCCGCTTCCCCGCCCGCCCGCCTCCCTCGCCGACGCCTCGCCCGTCGCCGACGCCGTCACCGCCACCCGGCCCGTTCCGCTCACCCCCGCCTCGCCTGCCTCCCTCGCCGCCGCCTCCCTCCCCGCCCGCCTCCCTTCCCGCACGCCTCCCTCCCCGCCCGCCTCCTCCGCTTCCCTGCCCGCCCGCCTCCCTCGCCGACGCCTCGCCCGTCGCCGACGCCGTCACCGCCACCTCGCCCGTTCCGCTCACCCCCGCCTCGCCCGCCTCCCTCGCCGCCGCCTCCCTCCCCGCCCGCCTCCTCCGTTTCCCCGCCCGCCCGCCTCCCTCGCCGACGCCTCGCCCGTCGCCGACGCCGTCACCGCCACCTCGCCCGTTCCGCTCACCCCCGCCTCGCCCGCCTCCCTCGCCGCCGCCTCCCTCCCCACCTCCTCCGCTTCCCCGCCCGCCCGCCTCCCTCGCCGACGCCTCGCCCGTCGCCGACGCCTCCGCCCATCGCCGTCGCATGTGTCAGGGGTGGATTTGTCAGGGGTGGGTCCCATGTGTCAGTGGGTAGTGGAATGGATTTGAGGGCTTAGATTTGAGGGGTGATGGATTTGAGGGCTTAGATTTGAGGGGTGATGGATTTGAGGGCTTAGATTTGAGGGGTGCTGTTGGAGTAGAAGCAAAAAAATTGGGCCCTCAAAAGTAGGGGGAGCCCTCAAATGAAAAGTAGGGGCTTAGATTTGAGGGCTACTGCTGGAGTTGCTCTTAGTATTGGGTTCCTAGGTATCTGGTCCACCACCAAGGCCGACGCTATCTGCACCCTCCTCCGCCGCTACGGCTTCTCTGATGCAGACATCGCTCGGGTGGCCCGCGGCACCCCGCAGCTCCACTCTGTCGATCCCGAGTCCCGACTGGATCATTCGCCCCAAGCTCGACTTCTTCGCGTCCGTGGGCTTCGAGCACCCTCCTCCTTGCGTGTAGCCTGGACAAGCACAGTTAAAACTGCCTCATGTAGTCTTGAGTTTCGAGTACCTCACGTGGTCATGAGCTAAGTGCTTGTGAAGACTCCAAGTACTTCGAAGTCTACAGTGCTCGAATGAACAGTACTTAGATTGCTACATTACCCGGATGAACAGTACTTGGATGAACAACACTTCGACTGCTACAGTACTTGGATGAACAATACTCCGACTGCTTCGATACTCTGAGTACTCTAGAGGGGTCTCCGGCTGGTATTGAGTACTCGGAGAGAGCGAGTGCTTCTGAGTACTCGGAACTCCATGCAGTACACAGACTACCCAACTTATACGAGAACACTTTGGAGAAAGCACACACAAGCACAACACAAAAGCTTTTGCGCACGTAAAACTTCTCAGCTGGTTCTCCCCTTTATATACTACTGAATATAACAAACGGTTATAAAACTTTGATGGTATGTTACCACCAGTAAATACCCAACATTATGACCAGTAAATACTCGACTAATGTAAAGTGCTAAATGCAGAGCAACAGTTAGTAAGCAGACTCTTAATGTGAAAATTAACTCCTACTTCTAACTGACTAATGCATGACCGAAAACAAATATAAAGTGAAATTACTTAACAAACACCCCCTAGTTTCGATGCACCTCTAATATACCAATCTTGCTGCGCAACTCTAGAAACTTAATTTTTCCCGAGGGGTTTTGTTAAAATATTTGCAAGCTGATCATCCGACCCAATATACTCCACCTCAATCGATCCTTCTTCAATGCATTGCGTGATGAAATGATACCGAGTCTCAATGTGTTTGCTACGATCATGAAACACCGGATTCTTGCAAAGTGAGATAGCAGACTTAATATCCACCATGAGTGTTACCTTTCCAAGCTCTGTCTTGGTCAGTTCAGTAAGCAAACATGTGAGCTAGACTCCCTGGCACGCAGCGGTCATGGAAGCAACATACTCCGCTTCGCATGAGGACAATGCCACGATTTTTTGTTTCATTGACTACCAGCTGATTAGACTCTCTCTGAAGAAAAACATCACTCCAATGGTACTCTTGCAATCATCGACATCCCCGGCCATGTCGGAGTCACTATAGCCGATCAACTTTGTTTCTCCTTCCTTCCTGGCAATGTATCGCAGTAAATGCTTCACTACATTCTGATGTCCAATCGTTGGCTTTTCCATGAAACGGCTTACATAGCCTACTGCATAAGCAATATCTGGTCAAGTGTGAACTAGGTACCAGAGACTGCCCACAACACTTCTGTAGCACACAGCATCTGTTGGTGGAGCAATACTCACCTTGCTTAACTTAAGCTGAGGCTCCATTGGAACCTGACATAGATTACAATCTGCCATGGAACTTCTTTCAAGAATCATGGACGCATAAGCTCCTTGGCCCATTGTGATGCCATTTGCACTCTGAATCACCTCGATGCCAAGATAGTAGGTGAGTAGTCCCAAATCACTCATCTTGAAGAGTTATTTCATCTCTTCCTTGAATTTTGTGATCTCCAACGGATGTGATCCGATAATTATCAGATCGTCCACATACAGCCCCACCACCAAACGTGACATAACTGCTCTTCGCATGGATATGGCATGTTCAGAGTCACTCCTGTGAAAACCAAGTGAAAGCAGACTTGTATCAAGCTTGGCGTTCCACGCCCTTGGAGCTTGCCTTAACTCATAAACGCCTTGTGCAGCCGCAGAACCTTCTCTTCATGGCTCTCGCGTACAAAGCCTGGAGGTTGTGCTACATAGACCTCCTTCTTGAGTTCTCCATTTATAAACACAAACTTCATGTCCATATGGTGTACTTGCCAGCCTTCATGTGCTGTAATTGCCACTAGCAGCCGCACTAATTCCACGTAAGCCACCGATGCGTACACCTCCTCGAAATCAACTCTTTGACGCTGCACATAGCCTTTGGTGACTAGGCACGCTTTGTGCTTCACTACAGCTCCTTGAGAGTTTTTCTTAATCTTGAACACCCATTTGAGGCCTATTGCTCGATGACCTGTTGAGAGATCAATAAGTCTCCAATGCCATTTTTTTCAATTGACTGCATCTCTTCTAGCATTGCTCGACGCCAACTTTGGTTCTCAGCATTAGCAAAACTCACGGGCTCCTCGTTGCAAGAAGACTGAGCTCCCTAAAGGAGTTAGCCAGCTCATGCACCGTGTTAGTCTCGTATAGATTCTCCAACGTATGGTAGCGTCGTAGCCCTTCAATCGTTGAAGATGATGAGCAGCTCGATGGAGTGGCCCATTCCACCCCCGTCGTTGCATGTGTGGTTGGGGGCAAGGTTCTCGACAATGTCACCGAGGACTCCTGATCCACACCTGGCTCATGGCTAGATACATCATGCGCCAGTGCGGACTGCTTTGGTTCCTTGCTGCCTACTGTCTCTGAACCTAGGTAAGGCAAATACTAAACCGTGAATGTCACACTGAATTCTAAAGTGAGCAAATCATCATGCTTAGTCCAGTCCCATTTGGCCTCCTCATCAAAGATAGCATCACGCATCACATACACCCACTTGCTCATAGGATCATATGCCCAGTATGCCTTGGCACTGGGCTCATATCCAATGAAGACCATCGGTGTACTTTGGTCTTCAAACATCTTCAGGTTTCGCTTCATCGTCTTAACATGCACCACGCACCCGGATGTGTGAAGATAGTGCACGTTGGGCCGTCAGCTGTGCCATGTCTCGAATGGAGTTTTCCCTTCAAGGTTTTGAGTCAGGGAGTGGTTGAGAATGTACACTACCGTAGTGACTACCTCCTCCCAGAATACGATTGGCATGTCCTTGGCTTTCATCATGCTCCTTGCCATTGCAACTATTGTTTGATTGCGTCGCTTGACCACGCCATTGTGTTGTGGCAAATACGGCGTGGTGAGATGACAAACAACGCCTTGATTTGCACAATATTACCTAAACTCTGTGGATGTGAACTCTTGTAGGATCAAGGATAACCGACTAGAGGGGGTGAATAGGAGGTTCTAAAAATTCTTACCTTCTAAAATTAGTTACCACAAATTATAGCTAGGCAAGATTTTAATGCAATTTAAACCTACATAATTTTAGTATACCTAAGGCACCACATGCACAAATCTCTACAAATATATTTCTAGCACAAGGTTATATGACAATTTCAGCAATTACAAAGCTAGAAATATAAGTGTGGAATGTAGATGCAAAGAAATAACCACGAGATGACTCAACAAGTTTTTCCCATGGCATCGAAGACTTTGCCGGTCTTCACTAGTCTATGTTGAGGAAAGGCCAAGCGATTTGGACCGGCTCCACGAATTAAGCCTCACTACTCAATCCACTAGTGGTTGCTCTTCCTCCGCTCTGGAGATGGTGAGCACCGAACCACTCACAAGTTGGCTCTGTGCCTCTTCACAATCATCTTGAAGAGATCACCTTGTAATCTCTCGCCAAGCCATCTAGGTACCGGTAAACACTAAGAGTAATAAACCACAGCTTTGCTTGACAGCAATCAAGTGCCAAGGATCAATCTAGAATGAATGCACTTGATTTTGGCTCAACTATCTCAAATGAATGTGGCAAGAGTAAATGAGGTGTGGAGTGAATGCTCTACGCTCAAGGATGTTGCAATAAAGTGTCTCTTACAATCCTTGAGTAGGTGGGGGAGTATTTATACCCCCACCAACCAATATAGCCGTTACAAGGCAATTCCTGAAAAATCAGGTCGAGCGGAAGTACCATAGTTCATCAGCCGGTTCTACCACACATGTTCTGACACAATAGTAATGACTATTTCAGAGTTTTTAAACTAGCTGTTGAAAGTCGGCGCGGTACTACCGCCATTATAAGTGCGGTAGTTCTGATATTCGGTAGTTCCAAATTCTAGCATGGTGTTCCGTTTGCCTCGGAGTCCAAAACATGGCACTCTCTGGAAAAAGCGTACCGCCTAGATTTTCAGAGCTTCCGAGTTCCGGTAGTTCCACTCAAGTGTTACGGTCCTTCCACTCATTAAAACTTCGGTACTTCCATTTTCCAGAGAGACAAATGTGATTCCAAGGGTGCTCTCTGGAAAAAACATACCACTCATTTTATCGGAACTTTCGGAATACGGAAGTATCACCATTTACACTCCAATACCACCGATTTTCCTGATAGTGCACAGTTGTTTATCAATTTTAGTTTTAAGTGCATGCATGATCCTAAATTGATCCAAATGGCACAAGAACATGCTATTAAGTTACTAGTCATGATCCCTTTTAATAGTATGATATTTATCCTATAATCCGATCTTCTATCCTTTCTTCTGAGATCGGTAAAACTAAAAAGGGATTCTAGACTACTTATATCTTTATCTTGAGCCGCATTGATCTTCATGTTGACCATTAGCATCCATCTCACATTCGTCATCAAGACTAAACCTTTCAAACACTCAATAAACATGTTAGTCACATATTCATATAATGCCATTAATTACCAAAACTATTTTTAGGGGCCTAGATGTTTTCAACTCTCCTCAATCAGTGCATAGTACACAAAGCTTTCTCCCAGCCTCTAACTCAACGCCTGCTTGAAAGTGCTTGATTGCTTCGACCACCTCATCTTTAGCTCTAAGAAGAACCAGCCACATGTATCGACTGAAGTCATCGACTAGAAGCAGATAGTAGCATCTACATCCAGGAGTTGCTAGAGTAGTCGGTCCTCAGAGATCACCATGTATGAGATCCAGAACATGTTCAACTCGGTACTTGGCTTCCTGAGAAAATGAGGCTCGTTGTTGCTTCTCGGCCAAATAGCTTGTGCATAATTGATCCACCTGATCAATTTGAGGAAGTCCTCAAACCATCTCTTGCTGAGCCATCCTCCGAAGTGAATTGAAATTCAGATGGCTGAAGCATTCGTGCCATTGCCATGCCAATTCGCTTCTCTGGGCCGACAAGCATATCCGCTACGCAATATTGAGATTAAGCACATATAGCTAGTTACTTGTATGGTTTACCTTGGCGAGAAGCCTCTAATCTGGTTCACGGATCTTCATGACGCCATCCTGGATGATTGTCTGGTACCCAACCTCATCAAGCTGTCCAACACTTATGATATTGCTGGACAGCCGTAAGATCGAGGAGGCCGACTAGAGGGGGGGTGAATAGGCGGTTTTAAAATTTTCGTCTAATTTCAATTGACAATTTTAAACTTAATAAATTGACTAGAGCAAGTCGACAATAGTACACCTAAACACTCTAGAAAGGCTCAAGATAATACTAGCACAAGTAATTGACCAATAGCAAAATCAAGTAGTCTAGGTCTAAGGTTGCTACTCTAACTAGACAAGCAATCAATTAATATGAATTAAGAACGTTGCTTGAATGAAAGTAAATACAAGAGAGCAAACCACAATTTGACACAATTACTTTTTACCGTGGTGATCGGAGACTTGCCGGTCTCCCCTAGTCCACGTTGAGGTAAGCCCGAACAAATCGGACCGGCTCCACGAATTGAGCCTAATCACCTCGATCACTAGCGGTAGCCCTTTCCCTCTGCGGGTAGGCGAGCTCCGAGCCTTCACAATCCTCCGGGCCTTCTCACAATCTTCTTGAGAAGATCACCGGAACCTCCGCCAAGCCGTCTAGGTGCCGGCAAGCACCAAGAGAAATGAACCACAGCGGCTTGATCACACACAAGTGCCAATTGGATCAGTCTAGAATGCAATGCACTTGAATTTGGGCTCAACTACCTCTATTGAATGCACAAGAGTGAAAGAGAGGTGTGAGAAGTTGCTCTAGGCTCAAAGATGTTCAATATGGGTTCAACAATATCTACAAGTTCTGGTGGGAGTGTATTTATACCCCCACCAACCTCAAATAGCTGTTGCAATAAACAATTCTGAATTTTCAGGAAAACTGGAACTACCGCCGTTATATGGGCGGTACTTCCGGATTTCCGCCGTCGCAACAGAACGGCTATTTCAGGCGGTCAGAAGTAACCGTTGAACAATGAGTGCGGTACTACCGCCATTAAAATCGTGGTACTTCTGGAAATCCAGAAGTTCCGCTCCTTGCCCCGGTACTTCCGATTTCAGCGCTGTTAACTCCAACTCATGAAGTTCCGTTCTTAAGTCCGGAACTACCGGCCTGTGGTAGTTCCGCAGTTCAAACCGCGGTACTTTCGTTTTCCGAGAGGCTAAGTTTAACTCCGGGCGCTCTCTGGAATTGAAGTTCCGCTCGGGACTCCGGAACTTCCGCACACGCGGTAGTTCCGCAGTTGAACTTGCGGTACTTCCGATTTCCGAGAGACTAACTCAACCTACGGGCGCTCTCTGGAATAAACGATCCGCTCAGAGGTCCGGTACTTCCGGCCATGCGGTAGTTCCGCCCGTAGAACGCAGGTACTACCGGATTTTCTGACAAAGCGCAGATTTGATTTGATTTTAATTTCTAAGTGCATGCATGATCCTAGATTGATCCATAGGGCATATTAGCATATGATCAAGCAAATCACCATGATCCCTCTTAATAGTACGACGTCTATCCTATAATCCGATCTTCCAACCTATCTCCAAGATCGGTAAAAATAAAATAGCTCCATAAACTATTTACCTTGTCGCCCTTGAGATCTTTGAATCTTCAACATCTTTTTATGTACCTTCTTCTTTGCCCTTGAGACTAATTCTTGCAAACACTCAATACACAAATTAGTCCCATGATTACATAATGTCATTAATTACCAAAACTAATATTTTTAGGGGCCTAGATGCTTTCAACAGCCGAGGTATGTAGTAGATGGTTGTGAGTTCACGATGCAGGAGTCGAGGAGTCATCGGAAGGGCGGGAGTCGAGGACGAGGATTGTCCTGCAGTTCCTCCATAAGTCTTGTGGGAGACATTCTTCATCCTCGGCATCTTCAAACAGGTGATACAACAATGAGGAGAGATAAAGGATGCAAAAGGAATAAGCTAGATTTGAAAGAGCAATTGACTGCTTGCTGTGTCAGGAAAATCGGAAGTACTGGCGGCTAACCTGCGGAACTTCCGGACAATTCGGTAGTTCCGGCGTTAAACATGCGGAACTTCCGGAACCACGGTAGTTCCGCCCGCTCGGGCGGTAGTTCCGAATTTTCTGAGCAATTTTAGGGCAAGTTCAATCTTCAATCTTTTTGGGGTATTTTTGGTTTGAATTCAATGCATGTATGAATAAACATGGTAATACCCCAAATATACTAATTTGCCCTAAGATCTTCCAGCAAACATCATCACATTTTCAAATTTAGTCTAAACTCAACCTAGGGTTCCAAGAACAACATAAAAAGAGGATTTTGATCCAATTTACCTTGTGGAGACGAAGGAGGAGAACCCCAGTTGTGCAAGGAATTACCCAAAAATGAAGAACTCCCCTCGGATTCAAAGATCGGGAGAGGAGGGAGGTTCTTAGGAGAGAGAGAGGGTGGAGGAGAGGAAGAAGAGAGAGGACGCGGTTCTGGAGAGGAAGAGGTGGGAGAGAGAGGAAAGGGAGTAAAGAGAGGGAGGAGTAACGGCAGGGAGGTCGGCGGTTTTTGGAAACCGCAATAAATCCTGCAGAAAACGGTACTTCCGTGCTTAACACGCCGGTAGTTCCGTTTTCTCAGAAAAATCGGAAGTACCGCACAAACAACGGCGGTAGTTCCGGATTTTCTGTCAGGAACGGAAGTACCGCAGTATACACGGCGGTAGTTCCGGAATTTCTGGGACTTCACAGAATTTGAACTTTAGAACTTGGAATTATGCAAATGATCCCTAGTTTTGCACTTAATAAAAGTCATTTAGGATCATTATACATTAATTGAGCTATTGCTATACGTTGAAATTAGTTTTTATGAAAATAATCACATTTTTTTATCAAAAATAAGGAAAAATTCATTGAAATTCCACACAAGTGCATCAAATGAGCAGAAAAGAATGAAATTTGATTTCAAGCTACATTTGAGTAGTCTATGACATTTAATTCATTCCTCAATTTGCAAAAGCGGCTTTCATCTAATGGTTTGGTGAAAATGTCCGCTAATTGATCTTCGGTTCGGACGTGGCTAATTTCAATGTCTCCCTTGCTCACATGATCTCTCAAGAAATGGTGGCATATATCTATATGCTTGGTTCTTGAGTGTTGAACGGGATTGTTGGATATTTTGATTGCACTATCATTATCACACAAAAGAGGCATTTTATTAAATTTAATCACATAATCCGACAATGTTTGCCTCATCCAAAGTAATTGAGCACAACAACTACCCGCGGAAATATATTCGGCTTCGGCGGTTGAAAGGGCTACGGAATTTTGTTTCTTAGATGACCAACATACTAAAGACCTTCCTAGCAATTGGCAACTACCCGAGGTGCTTTTTCTATCCACTTTGCAACCCGCATAATCGGAATCCGAATATCCAATTAACTCAAATTTTGCACCTTTGGGAAACCAAAGCCCTATATTTGAGGAATGCTTTAAATATCTTAGAATCCTCTTTACGGCCATTAAATGGCACTCTTTTAGAGAAGCTTGAAAACGTGCACACAAGCAAACACTAAACATAATATCGGGCCTAGATGCGGTAAGATAGAGTAAACTACCAATCATGGATCTATAAAGCTTTAAATCTACCGACTTATCTCCTTCGTTGAGGTCTAGATGCCCGTTTGTTGCCATGGGTGTCTTGATAGGTTTTGCTTCTTCCATTCCAAATTTCTTGAGTAGATCTTTGACATATTTCGTTTGACTTATAAATGTCTCATCTTTAAGTTGCTTGATTTGAAGTCCAAGGAAGTAGCTTAGCTCACCAATCATTGACATCTCAAATTCCCTAGACATCATCTCACCAAATTCTTTGCAAAAGTCTTGATTAGTAGAACCAAATATAATATCATCAACATAGATTTGACATACAAAGAAATCATCTTCAATAATTTTTGTAAATAGAGTTGTATCTACTTTACCAATTTTAAAGCCTTTTGACACAAGAAAGTTGCGAAGGCGTTCATACCAAGCTCTAGGAGCTTGTTTTAAACCATATAGTGTCTTTGATAATTTATACACATGATTAGGATATTTAGCATCTTCAAATCCCGGGGGTTGTTCTACAAATACTAATTCGGAAATAGTTCCATTTAGAAATGCACTTTTGACATCCATTTGAAATAATTTAATATCAAAGCATGATGCAAAAGCAAGCAAGATTCTAATTGATTCAAGTCTAGCAACGGGTGCAAATATCTCATCATAATCTAGTCCCTCGACTTGAGTATAACCTTGAGCTACTAACCTTGCTTTATTTCTTACCACAATTCCGTTCTCATCTTGTTTGTTCCGGAAGACCCATTTTGTGCCAATAACATTGTGCTCCTTGGGTCTCTCCACCAAAGTCCAAACGTCATTTTGAGCAAAATTATTCAACTCTTCATGCATAGCATTTATCCAATCCGAGTCATCTAAAGCTTCTTCTACACGCTTAGGTTCAAGTGAAGATACAAAAGAATAGTGTTCACAAAATGAAGCTACTCTAGAGCGAGTTTGAACACCCTTACTCACGTCACCCAATATTTGATCTATTGGATGATCCTTGGCTATTGCATTGTGAATCTTGAGGGTATTTAGAGGTTGATCCTTTTCTTCATCTTCTATAACTTGAACGTCGTTTGTTGTAGATGAAGAGGGAGGCTCCACTTGTCTTGATGAGCTTGGTGACATTTGATCTTCCTTTGGCCTAATGTCTCCAATTTGCATGTTCTCCATTGCTTTTCGAAGACCTTCATCTCCTACATCATCCAAGTTCTCATGCTCTTCTTGAGAGCCGTTAGTTTCATCAAATTGGACATCACAAGATTCTTCTACTAACCCCGAATTTTTATTAAAGACCCTATAAGCTTTGCTATTATCTCCAAATGTGATCTTGTCATTGCTTCCACTCTCAAAGTTAGTGAACATCTTCCGGTCTCCGGTCATGTGTTGAGTGCAACCGCTATCCAACACCCAATGTCTTCCACCGGTTTTATAGTTCACCTACAAAAGAAGTCAAGTTCTTTTAGGTACCCAAGTTTTTTTGGGTCCTTGGAGGTTAGTGACCAAGGTTTTGGGTACCCAAATGGATTTCCTTTTAGCACCCAAAATCGAGGTGCCAATGAAATGAGCAATCACGTTTCCATTCTTAGACCTTTTAAGCATATAGCAAGAATCATATAGACCAATGGAATGTATGTTGTTTTTAGAGCAATCATTTCGAGCATGTCCAACACACCGACATTTTGTGCAAAACTTACCATCCTCCTTTACAAACCTTGGAGGCTTGTATGTAGGTTTTTACCCTTTTTGGGGACATATCCGAGTCCCTCCTTGTTGAAAGAGCATCTTTGAGTGCTTAGCAACTTATCAAGGGTTTCTTTTCCCTTGTAAGCTCTTTCTATACTTTTGTTCAATTTTAGCACTTGTTCCTTTAAACTTTTGTTTTCATTAGTAAGCATATTATCATGAACAAGATTTAAAGTATTTCCAGAGTCAACACTAGATGAACAAGGCATGGCAAGTAAATCATCACAACAAGTAGATATGCTAGACTTTGAAATTTTTATACTAGACATTTCATTCAAGATATCACAAGTAACTCCAATGCTAGTGCTAGATTTATGATTTTCTTGGAGAAGTAAATCGCGAGCTTCCTTTAGCTCCTCATAAGAGTCTTTAAGAGAAATATGTTCTCTCTTCAAGACCTTAAACTTTGATTTTTCTTTTCCAAGAAACTCATTCAATTCAACTAACATATCCATCAAGTCATCATATGAAGGCTCATCATTCTCAAGTGATTTTACCTTTCCTCCTTTAGCCATAAGGCATGTAGGAGTGGAGAATAGTGATGGAGCCTCCTTGATAGTGATGCCCACAAGCCCCTTCTTCTTGGGAGATTCGTCCTCACTTGAGTCGGAGTCGGAATACTCCTCCTCGGAGTCCCACTCACCAATATGGGCTTCGTTTTTGCCATCCTTGTGAAACTTCTTGAAGAGCTTCTTCTTGCCATTGTAATTCTTCTTCTTTGGTGACTTCTCCTTGTCATCTTTCTTTGTAGGGCATTGAGAGGCGATATGCCCCTTTTCATCACACTCATAGCACCGAATGTTGCTATACCTCTTGTTGGAGGAGGAATGTCCCTTCTTGGTCTTCTCATAGCTTGTTCCTCGGTTTGGCCGTCTCCTCATGAATTTCTTCATTCTTCTCACTAGAAGTGCCAATTCTTCTTCGGAGTCCTCATCATCATCATCTTCGGATTCTTCACTTATCACCGCTTTAGCTTTGAAGGCGGTGATCTTCTTGTTCTTGGAAGAGGATTGCTCCAAGAGCTCTTCCTTGTCCTTTTTGTAGAGCTCATTGGTGATGAGGTTGCCCAACAATTGAGTTGGCGTCATTCTTGCCAACTCCGGTGAGTTGAGGAAGAGTGTCACCAACACTTCATATTTCTCCGGCAAGGCCCTAAGCATCTTTCGAACAATATCAAGATCGGAAAGGTTAGTTCCAAGACCCTTGAGCTCATTCACAATGTTGTTGAGTCTTGAGTACATCTCATTGATGTCTTCATGAGGCAACATTGTGAATGTTTCATATTTGATCCTAAGCCGATGCAATTTGGCCTCCTTGACCGTGGATGTCCCTTCGTGTATTTCCGAGAGGGTAGTCCAAATAGCGTGAGCCGTTTCAAGATTGCTCACTCTATTGAACTCATCTGCGTTCAAGGCTCCAAATAAAGCATTCATAGCTTGGGCGTCTAAATGAGAGTTACGCCCATCTTGTTCCGTTGGGTGATCCGGATCAAGGGCCATAACATAACCCTCATTTACGACTTTCCAAATTTGAGGACTCATGGCCTTCAAATAAATAGACATTCTAATTTTCCAATAAGCATAGTTTGAGCCATCAAAGAAAGGTGCCTTTCCTATTGATATACCCTCACTAGCCATCCTTTTCTCTCTAGACGGTTAAGTCTAAAAATGAGAGACCAAGCTCTGATACCACTTGTAAGATCGAGGAGGCCGACTAGAGGGGGGGTGAATAGGCGGTTTTAAAATTTTCGTCTAATTTCAATTAACAATTTTAAACTTAATAAATTGACTAGAGCAAGTCGACAATAGTACACCTAAACACCCTAGAAAGGCTCAAGATAATACTAGCACAAGTAATTGACCAATAGCAAAATCAAGTAGTCTAGGTCTAAGGTTGCTACTCTAACTAGACAAGCAATCAATTAATATGAATTAAGAACGTTGCTTGAATGAAAGTAAATACAAGAGAGCAAACCACAATTTGACACAATTACTTTTTACCGTGGTGATCGGAGACTTGCCGGTCTCCCCTATCCACGTTGAGGTAAGCTCGAACAAATCGGACTGGCTCCACGAATTGAGCCTAATCACCTCGATCACTAGCGGTAGCCCTTTCCCTCTGCGGGTAGGCGAGCTCCGAGCCTTCACAATCCTCCGGGCCTTCTCACAATCTTCTTGAGAAGATCACCGGAACCTCCGCCAAGTCGTCTAGGTGCCGGCAAGCACCAAGAGAAATGAACCACAGCGGCTTGATCACACACAAGTGCCAATTGGATCAATCTAGAATGCAATGCACTTGAATTTGGGCTCAACTACCTCTATTGAATGCACAAGAGTGAAAGAGAGGTGTGAGAAGTTGCTCTAGGCTCAAAGATGTTCAATATGGGTTCAACAACATCTACAAGTTCTGGTGGGAGTGTATTTATACCCCCACCAACCTTAAATAGCCGTTGCAATAAACAATTCTGAATTTTCAGGAAAACCGGAACTACCGCCGTTATATAGGCGGTACTTTCGGATTTCCGCCGTCGCAACAGAACGACTATTTCAGGCGGTCAGAAGTAACCGTTGAACAATGAGTGCGGTACTACCGCCATTAAAATCGTGGTACTTCCGAAAATCCGGAAGTTCCGCTCCTTGCCCCGGTACTTCCGATTTCAGCGCTGTTAACTCCAACTCAGGGCGCTCTCTGGAAATGAAGTTCCGTTCTTAAGTCTGGAACTACCGGCCTGCGGTAGTTCCGCAGTTCAAACCGCGGTACTTCCGTTTTCCGAGAGGCTAAGTTTAACTCCGGGCGCTCTCTGGAATTGAAGTTCCGCTCGGGACTCCGGAACTTCCGCACACGCGGTAGTTCCGCAGTTGAACTTGCGGTACTTCCGATTTCCGTGAGACTAACTCAACCTACGGGCGCTCTTTGGAATAAACGATCCGCTCATAGGCCCGGTACTTCCGGCCATGCGGTAGTTCCGCCCGTAGAACGCCGGTACTACCGGATCTTCTGACAAAGCGCAGATTTGATTTGATTTTAATTTCTAAGTGCATGCATGATCCTAGATTGATCCATAGGGCATATTAGCATATGATCAAGCAAATCACCATGATCCCTCTTAATAGTACGACGTCTATCCTATAATCCGATCTTCCAACCTATCTCCAAGACCGGTAAAAATAAAATAGCTCCATAAACTATTTACCTTGTCGCCCTTGAGATCTTTGAATCTTCAACATCTTTTTATGTACCTTCTTCTTTGCCCTTGAGACTAATTCTTGCAAACACTCAATACACAAATTAGTCCCATGATTACATAATGTCATTAATTACCAAAACTAATATTTTTAGGGGCCTAGATGCTTTCAACAGCCGAGGTATGTAGTAGATGGTTGACCCGGCCGGCTTATGCCTCGACCGAACCATCCACTCCTCCTCGGTGAGGAGTACTCGGCTCCCTCCATCTCCACCATTATCCCCTGGTTTCCACCGGTCCTCAACAACTTTGAAACGACTAGTAAGTTCCTCAACGGATGTGGTGTTGAGATCAAGCTACTGCTCTATCGAGACAGCTACATGATAAAACTTTTGTGGTATGGCTCGCAAAAATTTGTTCATGACTTTATCCTCTTCCAATGTGTCTTTGAGTGTTCGGATGTTGTTCACCAGCCCGGTTAGCCGCATGGACACGATCGACTCCCATGCGCATTGTTCTGATGGCCCCCATGCAGACCCGGCAATGTTCTTGGTCGCTAATGCTCCCTGCATCTCCGGTGGCACCGCATGAAGAATGGCCGCTAATGCCATTCGATCTACACAATATTCGGCAACGCTCGGATCCACCGCATCCCATACTCCCTGAATACTTGAAGCGTTGTAGACCTCCAAGCCTAATGTTATTTTAGGCCCATTCTGATTCTTGGGGATGCTATGAATCTATCAATAACGCTTCTGTAAGTTTGGACGAAGTTGACCCTCATATTTCTTTACACTTAGGTCTGGTTGATTTTAGAAGTTAGAAGTTAAATGGATTAACATTTTAAGGTGGTTTCTGTAAGCTGTTTGTATAAATATTGTAGGTGTCGCTTTAAACGAAGTAGCTT
Source organism: Dendrocalamus latiflorus (assembly GCA_017311315.1). NCBI lineage: Eukaryota > Viridiplantae > Streptophyta > Magnoliopsida > Poales > Poaceae > Dendrocalamus > Dendrocalamus latiflorus. Next base: position 29,569,653 of record CM029626.1, read on the forward strand.
CTCAGAGTATTCTTTATTTGCTCAATTTCTCTCGCAATAAGTCAAAAACTAAAAGCTATAGCATTTTTGAGCAGGCTACCAGTGATGGTTATTCAACATTTCTGACCTCATGTTTGAACGGTGGTTCGTATCCTTTGAAACACAGCGGTAACACATATTTTGCATGCATTTTCACTGATTTTTTTCTTGACAAGTGGCATTTTTCTTGCGGTGGTTTGGACTTCATAGGACAAGGCAGGGAAGCAGTTGAGGACAGATTCACTATTGAGCTCCATCCAGTAAGGGCCTGTTTGGCAGAGCTCCACCAGCTTCAGATTCACAAAAATCAGATCCAGATTCAATTTTACCAGCCAAACACTTCTAGCTCCAGCAGCTCCACCATGGATCTGCTCCACGAAAACAGTGGATCTACCCCCAGATTCATGGATTTGGTGGAGCACCTCAAGGGGTGCTCCACCAACTCAAATTTGGTGGAGTTGGGAAAAATTACCCACCACTGCCACTGGTTACAAAAAACGGTTCAACCTTTTCTTTTTCTCGCGTCGCGCCTCCCCCGCCTCCTCCGCCTTCTCCCTCCACCGCCGCCTCCTCAGTCTCCTCCCGGGCCTCCGCCTCCTCCCGGGCCGGCGCCGCCTCCCCCGCCTCCGCCTGCCCCCGGGCCGATGCCGCCTCCCGCCTCCCCTCCAGGGCCGGCGCCGCCTCTCCCGCCTCCTCCCGGGCCGGCGCCGCCTCCCCCGCGTCCGCCTCCCCCCGGGCCGGCGCCGCCTCCCCCGCGTCCGCCTGCCCCCGGGCCAACACCACCTCCCCCGCCTCCCCCGCCTCCGCCTCCTCCCGGGCCGGCGCCGCCTCCCCCGCGTCCGCCTCCCCCCGGGCCGGCGCCGCCTCCCCCGCGTCCGCCTGCCCCCGGGCCAACACCGCCTCCCCCGCCTCCGCCTCTGCCTCCTCCCGGGCCGGCGCCGCCTCCCCTGCGTCCGCCTGCCCCCGGGCCCGCACCACCTCCCCCGGGCATGCGCCGCCTCCTCTTCTCCGCCTCGCCTGCGCCTGCGCCGGCCGGGGCCGCGCCCGCCGGCCGCTGCTGCGCCTCCGTGCGTGTCCATGCCTCTTTTTTTTCATTTTGCCCCTTGACGCGTGGGGCCCAGGTGGAAGTGAGATAGAGACGGAGGTGGAGCTGTACCAAACACTTTGACGAATCCCAGATCCACGATGGAGCTGCTCCACGGTGAATCCAGCTCCAGATCCACCTTCTAGGTGAATCTGAAGCTGGTGGAGCTCTGCCAAACAGGCCCTAACAACGCTATCCTCACCAGCTTCTCTAGTACCTAACCATTTGGGCCCACCTGTCAGCCCCTACAAGTTACAACCAAGACTCGATTTCTCTAGTACACGTGACGAAGTGATCGATTGCCTACCCAGGCGCGTTCGGATCTGGGCCAGCACAGGCCATGCATTCAACACCAAGATCACAAGGAAATATACTTCAAATATCTCGCAGTGGTGAAGGTGAACATTTCAATCAGGACGCGTCTGCAAAAGATGATTTCTTTTTCATAGTTCACCCCAAGGTTTTCCGAGCATGAGGGGGCCACAAATAAAATGTTACTGCGTAGAGCTGGTGATTGGTCCTGACAACTGTCATTCAATGGTTTCCTTTCTGCAAATCTAGACGCATGTATTATCTGTTAGATGATAAATACTTTAGATTATCGAAATATGATACTGGTGATTAACAACTCCCAGTAGCCTTGGTCTCGATCGGTTGGGCTTAAGGTTCTGGCTTCTAACTTATTTTTCACTATTCATAAATTTCGTCTTTTTCTGAACTTTTAGCTTTTTGTTGAGCTTTTTTGCCGGTTCTTTTTTTCCCGTATTTGTTTGTATTATACGTAATGGGCTAACATATTTTTTATATTTTTAAATTTTTTTAAATTTAATTATGCTAAATAAGTCTCTGTCAGCTACAGTACTTTTTTCAGTCAGCTACAGTGTTTTCAGTCATAAGTCATGAGCTTTTAAGCCCAACCGATCACCACCATAGCATGCATGCATATCCTTGTTCCTCAGCAAAAGATCACAAGCAGTGAACCCATGACTGATGTGAAAGCAAGAAAGCTGATGAATGCAGGGAGTACGAACGAATTAACAGCCCGCTCAACTCGGCTGAAAAAATATAATTTATAGTTAAAATTATAATATTATTAATTAAAATTATATTATAACTGATGGTGGTTTATTTGACGTAATTAAAATTTAAAAAAATTAAAATAGAAAAAAACAAGTTAGCTCATGACGGACAATGCAAATAAAAATTGAAAAAAAAGAACCAGCAAAAAAGCTAAAAAGTCAAAAAAGTCAAAAAAGACGTAATTTAAGAATAGTAAAAAATAAACGAGAAGTTAGATGAAGCTCAAACTAAAATGAGCGGCCTAACTGACTAAGCCATACATTTTAAACAAATGCATAATGCAGGTCAAAGCTAGTTAGGATGGCAAATTAAACGGGCAAAAGCAAATTAGCAATAGGTACATGATGCTGCCTGCCTGCCTGCATGCGACGACTGGTCTCGATCGATCAGTACATCATTATTTGCTTCTGGTCATGTGATCGAATCCATCGTGACGCCAGTCGCCAGCAGCATGCCTGGTTTCATCTCCCGGGCGGTTTTTTTCCGCTTTGCCGATTAGACGTTCTTGACCAGTTTCCATTACCAAAATCTGGTAAAGATCTAGATTGGTTTGGCAAACCAACAAAACCCAGCCATGCATGCATGCGTCTAACTTGCGAGAAATAATTGATCGCTGCCGACAGTCACCAGGAAGTGTCAATTAACCAGGTCGACGTGCCTCGACACTTTCCAATGATCAGCACCCAAAATGTGAGGTGAAAAAAGGGTCAACTGACATGTCCTCATGCAGCTGCATGCTTCCTGTCTTTCTTGACCGGATCGACCAAATAATTCAGCACTTGCGATCACCTGCATGATTGCATGCATGCTACGCCCCTGATGCTTGATTAGAAGGTCGAGTTTGCTAGCAGCAGTACACTTGTATCAAGCCAGGATTAGAAGGTCAATTATTGAAACCAAAAGTAATAACTACAAGCTAGCTAGGTTCCTTGCAAGTTAAGAGTGATTTGATCCCCGAACTCGTAGTACATAGTGTATCTGTTTTCTGCTCGCTCGGCGTGGGTTAGGGAGGAAATGACACATCTCTCTCCATGCTAACATGCCTTTAGTTCACAATATCTGAGTTCACAAGTTCTCATTAAGGCTACCTTACTATGCCTTTTGGTCTATTTCGATCTTTTTCTTTCTTTTATGACTGTCCATTTCGATTCTTAGAAGTTACAGTTATCCACAGATCAAACCCTTCATACTGCTAAAGCAAGAGGATTCAAACCCTTCTAACGTGATGATTCGTCGCCCACTATTATTGTGCATAGACGCAGACACATGGAAAGATGTGATAATCTTTGATGGAGATCGAAAACTATTACAGTCCTACCGACTGTGTCCAGGATCTCTACGACCATCACCTAGCCGCTACGACCACCTCCTGTAGCCGTACGACCACATTGTAGTGGCTACGACCACCTCCTGTGTCGCTACGATCGCCCTGCTGGATCTCCGACCATGTAGATGGTTGTTACGACCACACTGTGATCCCTCTGATCATGCCTTGCTGCTCCGACCACATGGTCGTAAACTTCAGCTGAAGCTATGACCACGTTCACCATCGCTCACTGCACCTCGTTGGACAACGGTCGATCACCGTGATCATAACGCCTTACGACCACGCAGTGATTTTGTCGACCGCTCGCTATGGTCGTACCCTTACGACCATGTCTTTCTACGAGACCGTGGTCATAACTCCTTTACGACCACGTCTCCAGCACCTACGGATACCTCCGCTCTTGTCGCCATCCTCGGCTCTGTGACCGTGGTCGTAACTCCTTATGATCATGGCCTCTGCTCCAGCGGACACCCTTGCTCATCACCCTGGTCGTAACTCCTTTACGACCAGGTCTGCTGCTCCTGCGGATGCCCTCCGCCCGATCGTCGTGGTCGTAACTCCTTTACGACCACGTCTGCGATCTCCTTCTCGTCGTGGTCGTAACTCCTGTACGACCACGTCTGCGAGCCTCTGTTCGCCGTGGTCGTAACTCTTTTACAACCACGTCTGTGAACACTACGATCTCACAAACCGCCTATGACCGCACTGGTCACCTCCACTGCGATCACACCGACCACCTTCGACCACACTAGCCACCCACACTGATCGCCTATGACCACGCTAGTCACCCAGGCCGATTGCCTACGACCATGCCGGTTGCCTCCTCCGACCACACTGGTCGCCTCTCTACTCTGCAATCACACTGATCGCCGATGACAACGCTGGTCGCTCCATGCTCTCCGGTCACGCCGACCGCCTACGACTATGCTGGTCGCTCCAACTCTGCACCTCCTCTGCGACTACATCGCCTCCACTCGGTGCTCCTGCGACCATTTCGGTCGCCCTCTTCTCCGCATCTCCTCTATGACTACATCGCCTCAATCTGGTGCTCTTCCACACTCTCGGTACAATGGCCTGCCTTTTTATACCCGGCTCTTCGACCATGAAGCGGACTCGTCTTCGACTTTAATACAAAGTCGTACTCGACTACGACTATGACTCCAACTTGGCCACGATAAAGTCATACTCATACACGACCACGGACTCTGACTCTAATAGAGGCATACTTGTACATAACCACTAAGTCGTACACGACTACGACTTCTGAAAACAAGATCACAAACTCCAACAATCACCTCCTTAATCTTGTTTTCCCTCTTGACCATTTCGATCTTCTCTCTTGCTTCTACTTCTTCCTACACTCCCGTGCACCTGAGCCTCCTGCTCCTCTCTCTTGGATCATGAGCACCTCCTCCACATGATCATCAGACCACACTATGATCCCTCCGATCATGCCTCGCTGCTCTGACCACATGGTCATAAACTTCAGCTGAAGTTACGACCACGTTCACCATCGCTCGTTGCACCTCGTTCGACAACAGTTGACCACTGTGGTCGTAACGCCTTACGACCACGCATTGATTCTATCGACCGCTCCCTGTGGTCGTACCCGTACGACCACGTCTTCCTGCAAGACCATGGTCGTAACTCCTTTACGACCACGTCTCCAACACCTACGGATACCTCCGCTCTCGTCGCCGTCCTCGGCTCTATGACCATGGTCGTAACTCCTTACGACCACAGCCTCAACTCCAGCGGACACCCCTGCTCGTCACCCTGGTCATAACTCCTTTACGACCAGGTCTGCTACTCCTGCATATGCCCTCTGCCTGATTGCCATGGTTGTAACTCCTTTACGACCATGTCTGCGAACCCTACGATCTCACCGACCGCCTGTGACTGCACCGGTCGCCTCCACTGCGATCACACCGACCGCCTTCGACCACACTAGCTGCCCACACAATTGCCTACGATAATGCTGGTCGCCTAGGCCGGTCGCCTACGACCACGCCGGTCGCCTCCTCCGACCACACTGGCCGCCTCTCTCCTCTGCGATCACTCTGATTGCCCATGACAACGTTGGTCACTCCATGCTCTGCGGTCACGCCGACCGCCTACGACCATGCTGGTCGCTTCAAGGTCTGCATCTCCTCTGCGACTACGTCGCCTCCACTCGGTGCTCTTGCGACCACGCCAGTTGCCCTCTTCTCGGCACCTCCTATGCGACTACATCGCCTCAATCTGGTGCTCTTCCACACTCTCGGTACAATGGCCTGCCCTTTTATACTCGGCTCTTCGACCATGAAGCGGACTCGTCTTCGACTTCGACACAAAGTCGTACTCGACTACTACTATGACTCCAACTCGGCTACGACAAAATTGTACTCGTACACGACCACGAACTCTGACTCCGATAGACGCATACTTGTACACAACCACTAAGTTGTACACAACTATGACTTCTGAAAACAAGATTACAAACTCTAACAAAAACTTTGTATGTAGGGACTCGCTGTACGTAGCCATAATTGGAGTTAATGTTTGTAAAGACTGGGATTAAGACCCAAGTAATCAGTGATAGATAATTTAGTTTTTTACAGCCTTTATGACTGCTCCTAGGACCTTACAACGACCTTCTAGCCGCTACGACCACCTCCTGCAGCTGTACGACCACATTCTAGCCGCTATGATCACCTCCTGTGTCGTTACAATCTCTCTGCTGGTTCACCGACCACGCTGATAGTCGTTATGACCACGTTGTGACCTCTCCAATCACGTCCCACTGCTCTCCGACCATTGTCGGATCTTCGACCACTCTGGTCCTCTAGTTGTTACGACCAGGTAGTGGCTGCTCCGACCACGTAGTCATAACTTCAGTAGAAATTACGACCACGTTCACCGCTGCTGCGCTGCACTTCCTTCGACCACGATCGATCATCGTAGTCGTAGCTCCTTACGACCACACAGTGATTCTGTCAACCGCTATGGTCATAACGACTTACGAGCACGTCTCCCCACTATAGTCTCTTACGACCACACCTTCTCATTGTGGTCGTAACGACTTACGACCACGTCTTCAGCTCTGTGACCGTGGTTGTAACTCCTTTACGACCACGTCTTCAGCACAGTGAACACCTTCGCTCGTTGTCGTGGTCGTAACTCTGGTTATAATCACGTCTGTGAATACAATGAACTCGATAGACTTCCAGAGCCAAATCGCTCTTCTCTTCTCTTATTTCTTTCTTTCTGTCGATCACACCGATCGCTCTCTCTTGCCTCTCGATCACACCGATCGCCTTGGCTTCAACTCTTGCCCTCTCGGTTACATGGTTCTACCTTTTATACCCTGCTCTACGACTTCGACTGGGGTATGACTACGACTATGACTCTAATTCGGCTATGACTATGAAGCGGACTCGAGCTCGACTACGACACAAACTCATATACGACCACGACCAAACTCGTACACGACCACAACTACGACTATCGACTATGACTTCTAAACTGAATACAAGATTACAAACTCTAACATAGTTCCATGTGTTCCATGTGCTCTGCTTAGTCTATGAAGAACTTCAATTGCTTGATTAGCTGTGTATCCTTCATTTGCATCCAAAATAAAAGAGCAATCTGGATGGACAGGCCAATATATGGCCTTCAGAACTTTTATATCTGAGTTCAAGTTTTTCCCTATTTTGAGCTTTAGGGTTTCATTTGGGGTCACAATTGGAATCTAAATTCTGAAATAGCTAAAATTAACAATTCTGATAAAGGCAGTCCTAAGCTAACTGGAATCACTATAGAGGATGTTGAGATAACCATACCGTGTTGCCTGTTGTCACACTATCTGATGCTCCAAATAATCTCCACAGAGTGACACGAATACTATTATCAACTGCATCAATCAGTGCTATCTCCACTCCTGCTCTAGGCTTCATTGGAACAGAACAAAAGCTCACATTGAAAGACAACAAATCTTGTATCTAAACAAATGTGAAATACTTGTGTAGTCATTAAAAAAATTCAGAATCATATGATAATCCATGTCAGCTCCTTACATCTACATTTCACCAAATTCTAAGAGCAACTCCAGCAGTAGCCCTCAAAACAGGGCCCCTACTTTTCATTTGAGGGCTCCCCTTACTTTTGAGGGCCCTGTTTTCTGGGCTGCACTCCAGCAGGAGCCCTCAAAACACGGCCCCTACTACTCAATTCCCTCTATTTCCTCACACACTATATGCATATGTATGGGACAAAAACACAATACATAATAAAATATTTATGATTTCACAATGAGGGACAATATTTAAATATATGAATTCAAATACGAATATTCAAATTTAAATTCAAATTTGTTCTGAATTTAAATTGAAAGCACAAAGTTCATCACATAACATTCAAATTTGTTCCGAATTCAAATACGAATATTCAAATTTAAATTCAAATTTATTCCGAATTTAAATTGAAAGCACAAATATGAATTCAAATACGAATATTCAAATTTAAATTCAAATTTGTTCCGAATTTAAATTGAAAGCACAAAGTTCATCACATAACATTCAAATTTAAATTCAAATTTGTTCCGAATTCAAATACGAATATTCAAATACAAATTCAAATACGAATATTCAAATTTAAATTCAAATTTGTTCCGAATTTAAATTGAAAGCACAAAGTTCATCACATAACATTCAAATTCAAATTCAAATTTGTTCCGAATTCAACTACGAATATTCAAATACGAATTCAAATACGAATATTCAAATTTAAATTCAAATTTGTTCCGAATTCAAATATGAATTCAAATACGAATATTCAAATTTAAATTCAAATTTGTTCAAATTTAAATTGAAAGCACAAATGTTCCACGAAAAACGAGGAAAGCTGAAAAATGAGAGTCGGAGTAGGGGGCCCCTAGGAATGAGGGCTTGGTCCTATTTTTGAGAGCCAAGTAGGGGCCCTGCTGGAGCTCAGTTTTTTGCTCTGGCTCTCAAATCTGAGTTTGAGGGCTCAAGTAGGGGCCCTGCTGGAGTTGCTCTAACAAAATTATTTAGAACATTTATCTGGTATCGCAGGCTTGTAGCTCATACTTGGTTTATCAGCGATATGCTTCAAGGCAAATATTAATGAACTCACACTTTCCATGCCAGGAAACGCCGGCATTGGAGGAGATAGCCCCGGCACGGCCATGAAGTCTCGGGGGCCGCACCAGCTCCATGCAAGGGCCGCAGGGACTGGGGAAGTGGTCAACGTCGGCATAGGCCGAGGCGGCGGCGTTGCTCAGTCGGAGGAGGGATGTGGGTGGCGGCGGCGCCTGACGACACTGTGGACAGTGGCGGCACGGTAAATCCATGCTGACTTGCCTGTAGTTCACAATATCTGAGTTCACAAGTTCTCACTTGGGCAATAGATCTCCGCCTCAGTGTTATAATGCCACCTTACTATGCCTTTTGGTCCATTTTGATCTTTTTCTTTCTTTTACGACTATCCATTTTGATCCTTAGAAGTTAGAAATGAACTTCAGCTGATCTCCATATCTGCATCTTACATTTACAGTTATCGATAGATCAAACCCTCCATACTGCTAAGGCTAAGGGATTCAAACCCTTCTAACATGATCTGATTCGTCGCCCACTATTATTGTGCATAGGCTCAGCCGCATGGAAAGATATGACACACTCCATTTGGGTTTTGCAGAAACTCTTACGTATGTAGAAATGTGTATAAAAGTCCTTCAATTTTCACAAAATAGAAGTATATTCACAATGTGAGTTCACGAGTTCACGCCTAGGCTACTTTGGCCCGGACCCACGTGCTTTGGGCCGCTTCGTGCCGTGCCAGCTCGGCCCACTCATCTTACTATGCCGGCCTGCCTCACCTTTGGCCAAACCCAAGCATGGCACAAAGTCCACTATGCCGACGTTCGTGCTGTGCCAGCCCAAGTTAGCCCAAAGTAACTATAAATGACGAAGGCGGTGGTGATAATGGTGACGGCAGCCGCCATCTTCCTTTTTCTCTTATGTGCCTCGTTAAAAACTAGTTGAAATTGAATTAGTTGCATAAAAATAGGCAATAATGATGTAAATATTTCGGGAAAAAGTGAAATTTTTTTGATATTTTAAAAATACAATGTTACTGCCTCGTTAAAAACCTTATGCCCCAGAGTGGGGTTCCCGAATAAGAAAAAGAGTACAGTAACAATATATGTACATACTAACTATAACAATATATGTACATAGTATCTACTCATCAATGTCTAGGTCGTTCATGTGTTCGAGGTCAGCATACGTCTACATGATTTCAAGATCCTCCAGTTGATGTTGTTGCCACTCTTTAGCTAATTCTCAGTTTTTGGCGCATATGATTGCCTCCACCATCCTGGACGTGAGGTCTCTAGTTGTCGAGTCCGAGCTGCTCTTAAGTCTCTAGTCATCCCAATTCTCGTATAAGATGTGTCCCTCATATGGCTTGGTCTCAATACAATCTCCCTCCCACTGGGAGTAAGTCTCCTCTGCGTAGATTTCATCCCCGTCATAAGTAGATCCCAACTGACTATCCTCTAAACAAAGAAAATAATAGTAAGGGTGAGTACAGTGGTCCTAACCTGCCTCTCTGTGACCTGCAAAGGCAATCTCTGCCCATCTTCTTAATTACTTTAAGTGGCCAACTACTCCATTAGTTGCCGTCTATCTGTTTTCTCTTCTTGCTCATAGCCTTTCTTTGATTTAAAGACTTTTCATTTCTATGCATAGTGATACTAGATTAATAAGAAAATACTTGTTTTATTGAATATACTCTGAACAATTGTTCAAAGGAATGCTTTCCTGAGTTGATAAGAAAGCTCTGATAGCTTTTACAAGAATAACTATTATTTTTATGCGGATAACATTTAATTATGTAATTCTTGGATATTTAATTAATTTATTTAATTGTGAAGAACAATTATATGGTGATATTTCTATAAATTGCCCCGTTTTAACTTGTATTTCTAAATTTAATAGGATTTAACTTGCAAAATTTTATTCTTGGACTATTTTCTTTTATTTCCACTATTTTCTTTTATTTTCCTATTTCCTTTCCGTTTTTATTTTCTCTTTTTCCCCCTCTTCCTTTTCATTTTCACCCGATCGGCTCCCCCCTCACTCCCCATCTTTTCTTTCCCTTGGCTCCTCCTCTCCTCTTAGCTCTCACGCTCGGCACTATGCACCGCCCCAGCTCCTCTGCTCACCTCTCCCCTTTTGCCATCAGTCCCTCTGCTTGCCTCTCCTTTCGCGCCGCTGGTCCTCAGTGCCACGTCGCCCTAGGCCCTCTGTGGCCATGGCTCTCTCCCCTCCCCCTGGCCGCCTCCCTCCCCACCCCACCCTGGCCGCCACCCTCGACCCCCCCCCGGTGACCCCTCCTCCCTCGACCTCCCCCAGCCCCCTGCCATCTTCTCCAAGACCGGCGCTGGTGAGGCCGAGGTGGCCACGCGGGAGGCCAAGGCTGACGGCAGCGCGGGCTGCGGGCGACGAGGCAGGCGGGCTACTAGAGCTGCGGAGTAGGCAAAGGTGCAGGCGCCGACACCAGTGGAGGCATCGTCGCGGCTCCCACCCCCTCCGTCGAGGCGCTCGCGGGTGGTGCGGGGATGTGAAGCGGGACATGCTTCCGGCTGCCGTCCTCAGCTCCATCTACCCTGCTCCTCCTCCTGTGATCATGGTCCACTCGTCCGGGCTTCGATATACTCCACTCTTTCCCCTCTACTCCCTCTCTCTGCTCTGTGTCTGTGATGGCTTGTGGTTGTGGGGATGACTATGAGAAGTGCCCATGGGATGGCGACGGGAGGCAAGGCCAAGGCTGAGGTGGCTGCCAGAGGGACTAGAGGGGCTGCCCATGCCCGCTGTGCCACCTGTGCTAACTGTAATCACCGTGCCAGGCTAGCCCAAGCACGTCATGATTCATCGTGTCATGTCGTGCCGCCCGATAGGCCAACTTTCCAGGCCTAGCTCGGGCCACCGTTCGTGCCGTCCTAGCACGGCCCACCACGTGACGTGCCCGTGCCGTGCATGGGCTGTGCTGGGGCCGGCCAGACCTCGGGCTGGCTCAAAAAAATATGACCCATCTCCCACCTCTAATTAGGCCGCCAGCGATCGCCATGAACTCCGTATCAGCACAAGAATATGGACGTGTATCTAACAATAAGAAATGTGGTATTTTCCTTTTTTTTCCCAATAAAGCGACTCTTTTTGTGACCATTCTGACAGATTACAATGATTTTATTTTATTATAGAAGGAGCAATTGATTTGCTAGTCATCTTGAGACTCACAATGTACATTATACCTAATCAAATCTACGGAATCAATAGCAAAACCCTGATTGTAAGCTAAAAATGGTGTTACATCACCTGAGCAACCCATAGGTAGATATTTATTTTCCTTGTTAGTATTCTTTTCCTTATATTTAAAAAAAAGCTTGCCATTTGTAAGTTCCTTGTTTTTTATTAACTCTAAGTTGGGTTTATTGACCTTTTGATTAGTTTCAAGATGTGTTTTGATTATAGATTAATTCAACGGTTTAAAAATATGACTATATTTAAAATGAAGTCTGTTCTTTTTAGCTTCAACTTATGATTTTTGGCTACTGCTTATGACTTTTGGGCTATTCATGAGAGAGTACGGAGTAACAGATACTCACGTGTGGTTTTTGCCTATATAAATTAAGTTGTTATAATGTGTACTACAATCAATTTGTAAACTTCACCTTGAATTTGAAAACTAGTAACAGATGTTGGGATTTTAAACTGTACTACAATTAACTTGTAAACTCCATTTTGAGAAAATACTCCGTTTGAAAGTTAGATACTATAGCAAAAGTCAAAAGCCGTTTTTAGAAGCTGTTAAAGAACAGGCTCTAAAGCTGAGTTCTTTTTAGCTTATGGCTTGTGTTTTATGGCTTATGTTATAGTAACCAACTTTCAAACAGTGTGTTTTTTTTAACACAAAGTCAATAGAAAGAATATAGTAAAAATATATTAAGTTCAGTTGTACTGACTAAAAAGAAGAGGCCGGAGGTTCCATTTAAAATCTGTGTTGTTTTGGATGCAATTGGTGTGTCTTGAAATCCCTTGCTTGTTGTTTGACTGAGGCGCATGGGCATGACAGAAGCACGCTGCTCTTGGCAGCCTAGGCATGTACAGGCGATAAAAATGAGATAGGTTTCGACTTGTGTGTAGTTCAACGGCCTTAGCTTGACTCATTGCGTGAGCGCTACAGGCCAACTTGTAGCATCACCTCTCGCTCTCCCCGGTACAAATCCGCTGTCTTCCATGGTAGTCAAATGTATGAATAGTATCCATGTTGTTTTACTCTTTATTAACATCCCAACAAAATCAGTTTGCAATTCCTTTCCATACATGTGCAAAAATACCTAGGTTCTAACCTTCTAATCTATGTGATTTTCTCATCAATGGAACTAACTCGGCTTCGGCTTCTGGCTTCTGGTTTATTTTTCACTATTCATAAGTTTCGTCTTTTTCTGAACTTTTGGCTTTTTGTTGAGCTTTTTTGCCGGTTCTTTTTTTCCGTATTTGTTTGTATTATACGTAATGGGCTAACATTTTTTTATTTTTAAATTTTTTTAAATTTAATTATGCTAAATAAGCCTCTGTCAGCTACAGTACTTTTTTCAGCCAACTACAGTGTTTTCAGCCATAAGCCATGAGCTTTTCAGCCGAACCGATCACCACCCTAAGCATGTATTATTATATAGTTATATAAATTCACTCATAGATTCATTGTCGCCATCCTCTAAAACAAGTATAACTTGGTTGATTGGATACTCACGTAGGATATGTCTACGTTTCAAGCATTTGAAGCATTAAATTTTCCTACTCTTTGGTTTAGAATTAATAGAGAATGTAGCAGACAAAGTTGGCTTATTCACACTTGTTGTAAGTGCTGATTTTGTAATCGAAGTAGACTGAACATTAGTATTGGAACTAGTACTAGTTGAAGATATACATCGTCCCAAATTGAAACATGCTTTTATTGCATTAGGGGGTTGATGACGATGGAACTCAAGTTAAAAGACACTGTTCTTGGAGCTAGTTTTTCCTCTTCTAGTAATTGCTTCTCCACTAAATCAGCAATGATGTTGTAGGGCTGATACATCACTATGCATTTAGGGCTGTAAAAAAAGCTCGAGGCTCGCGAGCTGCTCGAGTTTGGCTCGCTCTAGACTCGATTCGAGCTTGATTCGAATTCTAACCGAGCCGAATTCGAGCTTCTTCTTAAGCTCACGAGCTTTAACGAGCCGAGCTCGAATAGTTCGCGAGCTTAAGATTTTTTACTTCCCCTTTCCCAAATTCCCCATCCCATTCCCATTTCCCACCCCACCCCTCCGGCCCTCCCGCCGCGTCCTCTCAAATCCCGCCCCGCCCGGCCGCCCCTAGGCCCCCACCCCTCCTGGCGACCTGGCCCCCCCTCCCGCGGTCCCGCCCCTCCTCGCCGGTCGCCGCCCACCACCGCACCTCGTCGCCCCCGCCGCCGGCCACTCCCCCACCCCCGTCCGGCCGTCCCCCTCGTCACCCCCTCGTCTCCCCCGCCGCCGCCCCTCCTTGCCCCCCGGCCCCCCGTCGCCGACCCCCTCTTCCGCCTCCCCGTCCGGCCGTCCCCTTCCTCTCCCCCGCCGCCGCCTCCCCGTCCCCTTCCTCTCCCCCGCCGCCGCCCCCCCGTCCCCCCTCCTCGCCCCCACCCCCACCGCCCCTCCTCGCCCCCCGCCGCCGCCCCTCCTCCCCCCACCGGCGCCCCTCCTCTCCTCCTCACCCCCCGCCGGCGCCCCCCCTCTCCCGCCCTCCGTCCCCTTCGGCCCTTCCTCTCCCCCGCCGCCGCCCCCCCGGTCCCCTTCCTCGCCCCCCGTCGCCGCCCTTCCTCAACCCGGCCCGCCGCCTCCCCTCCTCATCCCCCCCACCGCCCCTCCTCTCCCCCGCCGCCGCCGCCCCTCCTCCCCCCGGCGCCCCTCCTCTCCCCCGCCGGCGCCACCCGTCCGGCCGTCCCTGCAGCTCGGCCACCGCGTGGTGAAGGTGCAGTCCGGCGTCTCCGCCTCGTCGCCTCAGCCGCGGGTCGCCATGGACTTCGACGAGTACGAGTACTTGGAGAAGGCGGTGGAGACCTCCGGGGCGCCGGCCAACGGCGCCGCTGCTCCCAGATCCGAGGAGGAGCGCATCTCCCGCCGCCGGAGCGGCGGCGACGAACGCGATGACGGCGAGCGCAGATCCAAACGCTCTCGCTCGGAAGAAAACCGCGACCGCGACAAGGACCGGCATCGCGACCGTGACCGCGAGCGCCACCGCAGCAGCCGGGACCGCCGCGACCGTGACGAGGAGAAGGAGAAGGAGAGGAGGAGCCGTGACCGTGACCGCGAGCGGGAGAAGGAGAGGGAGAGAGAGAAGGATAGGGAGCGGAGGAGCCGGAGCCGGTTGGAGCGGCGCCGTGATGACGAGTCCGGCCGTCCCCCGCCGCCACCGCCGCCACCT